>CM070835.1:32689490-33379490 GCA_036326025.1 Chrosomus eos
TCTCTCAAGAGAGGAAACGGATCTGCTCGTGTGCGAGGTTAAAGCCCACAAGCAGACCATCTACGGGATAAGCCGGGTTCCACCATATCTACATGTACACAATATTAATCTTTTACATTGTAATCCTTTTATTTTTAATATTTGGCTGGTTTGTGTGCTGTTGGGCATCCATTACTAACGCACTCTTTAAATAACAAAAAAAAAAAAATTGTGCCATTGACTTTAGACCAGGTTTCAGTTGGTCAGTGGCTCAGTCTATTTCAGTTGTCTCAAAATAGCAACACTCCAACAATGCGCCCAAACACACTCGTTTTCAGACCAGCGCGTCCATGGGCACACAAATGGGTGGAAATGCATTTGCTATTTAAACAACGTGGCGCAGGACGTTAAAATGAAAACTGCGTCGGACTGAAACTAGCGAAAAACGCTTGCGTCGCGCCTGGTGCTGCATTGCATTGGTTGAATTCTAGCTATTAAATGTTGTGAGAGCGTGAATGTGAACGACGCTCGGGACAGTTGATGGGGCAGTACTGCATAATCTCGAAAGCTTAAGCCTTGCCAATTTAAATATTCAAGCGCAAGAAGACACACAAAGGAACCCGTTCAGACGGGCGTCTCAGACAGTGCACACATACTGAATTGAGCTCTCTTTCTCGTCTTCTTGTGCTTGAACAGACATATTCCAACAAAATGATGTCAAAATCCGTCTTGGTGAGTATCCTTGTAAACATAGTCAGTTATGTCTTGAACGTAAACAGCTGAGATAGACATGACGTTTAACACTATATTGGATCCATGCATTAGCTCTTAAAGTGACAGCAGCCTAATATTCCTGCTGCCATCTGTGTCTACTGTATTAACATTAAAAACACAAAGTATTACTCATTTCTCTTGACTGAATAACTTTTGTAACTTTAATAAGGATTAATGTATGTATCATGGCTGGTAAAAATGATTCATGGCTGGTATTTCTAGTCCAGCCATTGACAGGTGTGGCAAAAAGCTAGTTTAGGCCCAGGTTGTATAAGGGGTGTGCAAGTTATAACTTAGCCTAGTTTTGATGTAAAGGGCCACTAAGTTACACTAACAAACAGGCAAAATAATATTTCACTCTTAACTTAACAATAAATGGTAGCACTTTATTTTACAGTCCTGTTCCACATACTATATTAATGTTAATTACAATAACTGAGTACAATAACTGAGTCCATTACCATTTTACTAACCTTGAACCTAACCTTAACCCATGTAGTTACCCTATATTACCCAGTACTTTCTTATGTAAGGACACTGTAAGTGACGTACTGTAACATAAAGTGCAACCCAATAAACCATAAATAAATGTAGAAACACATGCTCAGAATTTAGTCTGAAAAAGCCATTTTGAGCTATTCCATGTTTAGTTGTTTTCTTTTAGGTCGAATCATCTTAAACAAGCTTTTACTTCAGTCCAATTCTGAAAATAGTATTTTGATTATTCTGAGCACCAGATGATGTTCGTGACTCTTACATACTATTCAGACTAAAATGAATATGAAAAAAATGCGCTATACATAGCTCATGTTTAGATTGTATGCAAGGTTGACCCTGATCATCGAGGAAGAAGTATTTTATTATGTATGAGAAACCATATGCAAATTCTTCAACAGTGAATTTGATGTTGCTCATCCGAGTAACACACACACACAATGATCCTCAGACACACTGGATATGATTACAGGAGCAAACTGGATAAGTATTCACCATTAAAACATTGTGGCTGGCCACAGCCTCGTTCATTTGCATCTCCTACCATTTTCTGTCTCTTAAAAGCTGTAATTACAGGCAGAGAAAGCTCTTCACTGCCTGTGCTGTTAATGCTGTTGAAAGCCCTGGAGGGTTTTTAGACATTATTTGCATATAATCAGCATAGGCTATGTGGGAATAGTGGATCAGTGCAGTAAATAAAGCAGTATTATTCAGCAGGTATAGCTAATAGCAGTGAGTTAACTCTGAATACGCTTGTCAGCACTGCAACATGAAAACAATAGTTCTTTATTCAGTCAGCATTCGGGTAATTAAAAGACCAGCATTTCCACACAGTTGATCTAATGAAACTGTATGTTAAGTTCTATCATTTTAAGGATTCAGAGCATAAAAAGTTTTTGCATCCAGATCTATGCCTTTAAAGACCACGTTAAAAAATGATTTCATCCAGAAAATAGGTTGTCTTTATACCCGCGTTTGGTGCGGGATTGTGCGCTACATCTTACTCAATCATGGTGAGAGCAGTAAATGTAAGAGCAATGCCAGCACAACACAGAAGTGGACGTGGGTGGAAGCGTTCGCTCTATCGGTGGGCAGACGTGCGGAGACCGGAGGTGTAGAAAGAGGAGGTCAGCGTAATGAAACGGTGCCAAACGGCTTTTTGTGGGAAATAAGTCATTGCTCTTTAGGTGTCGGAGAACATGATTAGGATGTGTAAGGTTTAAGGCAATCTTTTTTTTTTTTACTTAAAGGTTGTTACACCACTTGACATTTACATTCAAATGTTAATTTAAAATGGAATAAATTCAGATAAATTAATGTTAAATAAAAAAGATGAACTTTTTTTTATTTATTCTTTTTTTTTTTTTTTTTTTTACATCTACCAAACTCCATTTGAAAGTGTACAGTGTTTGTCGGATGACCGTGTTGGCAGGCGTCTCGCAGACAGAAGCACAAGATGCTGTGGGCATGTTTCTTTCACCCAGAGAAAGTTCCTTTTCTATGTGGGTGAGAATATGAATATATGTCTGTGTGAGTGTCTTACTTTGACCTTTGGTTGCTTTTAAAGGGTCTTGGTCTGATTTGACGGCAGCAATGCATTAGCTCTTTCAAATGGACCTTTTTATTCATCTGCTGCGTTTCTCTCTGATATCCTTCCCTTGAAACACCGGTTTAACATGTTCACTTGTGTGTTATACATGGGTTTTGTTTATCCAGGTCATTGTAGGATCTGCTCTTGAATCTCCTTTTTATCATGCAGGAACAGATTGTATCTATTTAATGCTGATTAATATCTTGTGGTTTTCTTTTTTGGCAGGCATGCGTCTCATCTTGGACTGCAAGGCTTTTTTCGGCTACAGCGGTGATTCTAAGCCCATCATCTACTGGATGAAGGGGGATAAGTTTGTAGAGGAGTTGGAAGGACACATAAGAGAGAGTGAAGTCAGGTATTGTTTTTTGGGGCTTATTACCTGTTACTACTTGAATTAAGAACAATAAACTATAAATAGATAGAGCATGCATGATTTCCCAGAGCTGAAACTGAAGAGCAGACTAGGATTATATAACAGAACACTAACAACCTCCAGGAAAACAGGTGCGACGGCATCCATGCTGATTACTGAGGCCATAGAGACCTCTAGTGGACAAGCGTGTAAAAAGATGTACTCTGGATAGAATAGAATAGATTTTTGTTTCTGCATGACAAACCCCCAAAACAAGCTACATATACTCATTGGGGGGAGGGGGATTCACCCAAGAAATGGTGAGAACATGACACACATTTCGCAATTTAATTTAATCATTTTTTTTTGGCCAAGTATGCTTGAAGTTATAAGAACATATTGTCACATTTTTCAATATATAAAAAGTGTAAATTCCTTATGTATTACTCAACATATTGTATATTAACAATATATTATTCTTTATCATTTCAAAATTCATTAAATCATTTAATATATTGATTGTTCAAATATAAGTAAATATATTTTCTTTTGCATAAGAATACCATGCTTTGTCCGAAAACACAAACTGTTCAAGTGCATCATCATCATCAGTGATCAAACTGTGTTAGTTGAACTTCACATTGTACGTTTTTGTAAGTTTTGTGATGGACTGGCCATCCATCCAGTGTATGCCCCTGATGTATGTGGGATGTACAGGGATCACACTGAGGGAAGAGCTGTTCTACTGATCAATGTGGTTGTTCCCTTGTTATGGTGTCAGAGCTGCATAGCACTCGATGAGGGATGATGTCACTCCACAACATCTAGAAGTTTCTGTCTGACTCTGAATGTCCACAGTTGTCCCAGGAATAAAAGTCTTTGCTATGACTTTCTGATAAGTAGAGTAGAGTTATGTTGTCATTTTATATCATTGCTAATATATGCAAGTGATTGCCAGTATAGCATTACGTTCAGTGTTTTGCAAGTGTCTGAAATTTACAATTATTTCAATGGTTTATGATGTGTTCAGATCAGTGTGACCACAGCATTAAACTCTGAAGACATCAAACTCACAGTTTCTTCAGCTGAACACACACACACACACACACACACACACACACACACACACACACACACACACACACACACACACACACACACACACACACACACACACACACACACACACACACACACACACACACACACACACACACACACACACACACACACACACACACACACACGCTTTCGGGCTCTGTCTCACGCTCTCACTCTGCCCAAGTAAATCTCATGCCAAATTGGCAATCCTACTTTTGATATGAAACAAAGTCTCAGCTTTCAAACGGCGTACGTTTTAGTAAGAAATTCATAGGCACAGTAAACGTGGCATAACAGATTATACAAAATATTAAAATCTATTTGAAGTAAATGCTTGGATTTTTTTTTTCTATTCATCATAGAAAACAGTTTTTTTATTGTTATATTATTTTACTATATTACTGTTTTTTACAGTATTTTTAGTAAATTAAATGTAGTCTTGGTGAGCAGAAGAGATTTTCAAAAACAAACAAAAAAACCTAAACATTTAATAGATTTTCTGGTACAGTATATGAAACAAACAGTTTATGTTATGCCCCCATTCAGTAATTGTGTTTCACCCACATTGAGGGGACCAAATGTTCACAGTAAGAGAGTAAAACCTTGTGTAAATTGTTTGCTATAGGTGGCACATATTAAAGGGACAGTTCAATCAATCACAATGTGTCCATTTCTGATGATCATTCAAAAGCAGGAAACATGGAAGAACGTCTGTTCTAATATGCAGTCTTGTTTCAGTGATCTGCATAATTCCTCTGAGGGCTTCCTGAGTTTGAGCCGTTATCTGCTGTTATCTGTAGATCTGTGATGTCTGTTTGATCTTCATGAAGTGCTCTCTCATGTCAGGTGACTAATGCTCCTCAATGATCTTCATGAAGTACTCTCTCATGTCAGGTGACTAATGCTCCTCAATTACAGACAGAGATGCTGGAGCCTTATTTATAGTGGAGCGTTCTTCATGTTTCACAAATGAAGAATAAAGATTTCTCATCCGGAAAACAACCAGGTCTCGAGGCTGCATAATGTCACAACTGACAAAGAGCTTTAGAGAATAATTTATTAGATTCTTGAACTTATTTTATCTTTAATAAGCCTAAGGTTTGAAAGGATGACATTTAAAAGATGAAACGGATACCGTTTCAGTAGTTTCCTTGAAGTATATCAATACTTCAGTATAGAATATCAGTATATAAATGATTATAAAATGTCAGTATATCTGATGTTTTTTCCTTGACATCTCTCATCTACATAAATCATGGTGGAAATGTTGCAAAAGGATTAATGAATGTGTTGCCTCTTTTCATTTCTAATTATTTCTATAAATTTGAAAGCAATAGTTCACCACAAATCTGTTCCGAAATCTGCATTTCTTTCTTTTCTGGAACAGAAAAGCTATTTTAAAAAAATGAAAGTCACTGGGGTCCCAATGTTGTTTTGTCTAAGTTTGACTACACCACGCATGTTCAGATAAGAGAGAATACAAATATGAGAGTGAGGTCTAAGCAGTTCATCTTAGAGAACCTTCAACTATTGTGAGGCAGTGTGTCTAAAGAAATGAAAGTCTGACTGAAATATGAAACTGATCAACGGTGATGAAGTTTTCCTATACGGGGCCATGTGTGTTTAGTATATTCATTAAAGCCATGATATTTCTCCTAGTTGCATTCAGATAGTGTTTACACATTTTCAATGAACATGAATTTGCATGTAAGGTTACACACTACCGTTCAAAAGTTTGGGGCCGGTATACTTTTAATGTTTTTAAAAGAAGTCTCTTCTGCTCACCAAGGCTGCATTTATTTGACTAAAAATACAAAAGAAACCCAGTAATATTGTGAAATATTATTTCAATGTAAAACCGCTGTTTTCTATGTGAATTTATAGTAAAGTGTAATTTATTCCTGTTATTTTTAGCATCATTACTCCAGTCTTCAGTGTCATATGATCCTTCAGAAATCATTATGATATGATTATTTGATGCTCAAGAAACATTTATGATTATTATTATTACAGTTGAAAACAGTTGTGCTGCTTCATATTTTTGTGCAAACCGTGATTAATTTTTTTCAGGATTCTTTGAAAGTTCAAGAGAAAAGCATTTAATTAAAAAAGAAATATTTTGCATTATTATAGATGTCTTTACTGTCACTTTTGATCAATTTAATGCGTCCTTTCTGAAGAAAAGTATTCATTTCTTTAAAATAAAATAAAAATCTTATTGACCCCAAACTTTTGAACGGTAGTGTGTGTATAAATAGCATGGAAGTGTGCTGAAGCATGTGTTTGTGCAGGGTGGTGCGGGAGTTTCTGGGGGAGAAGGAGGTGGAGCTGTCTCTGGTCTTTGATGCTGTGGATGAGATGGACATGGGCAACTACACCTGTAATGTGGAGAACCACATCGGCCGTGGCAGTGGAAGTGCTATCCTGCAGAAGAAAGGTAAATCACCGGCAAGTTCTGCATGTTTTCAGCTCAGCTGTCTCCACAGCAGTAGATCTGGGGCTATTCCACAAAGAAGGTTATGTGACTTACCTGGGTTTAGTTTAAGTTTACTCTGAGTAAGCAGATAACCCCAACTTTGGGGTTTGAGGTCAATTTCAGCGTATGTAAGTGGATATAGCAAATTATTATTTTTTTATTTAACACAACCTGCTCTGGAGCGAGTAGCAATACTTATGTTACTCCAATTCATTTATTTTATCCTCATCTCACACATCGTGGATCTGCACTCAAAAGGTAGCACTCAACAGTTTTTTTTAGTTCTTTCTTTTTTATGTATAATTAGCATAAAAAAACAACAGAATTCTTGTCCCCAGTTATAAAAAAAAAATTTAATTAAAAATTAAAAGATTCGATTGAAAAAAAAAATGATTGCACAACTGCCCCGTAGGTGGCGATATGCACTAAGAATGTAAATCATCATTTAGAAAAGAAGTATGGCGTGCTTCTTCTTAGCATCCGTTTCCATGGTGACTCCTGGATTCGGCGTTCGGTTGAGAATGTCTTTGTGTGTCACCGTTCTCTCTGATCTTCATACTCCGGGTTGACTGAACTTGACAGGACATGGTTTTGAAGCGGCTTACCTCAAGTAACATTGGGTTCAATCAACCGAGAGTTCAGGGCCTGTTTCTTAGTGCGTTATCGTTTATCTTCCCTCATCCTAAAAATATCAATTGTACCATTAATTGTACGTGCTCTCTGTGTAAGAGACTGGCTTGTAGTCTAACTTTTTGACTCTCACTGATGAAGATGTGACTGCTTTGCTTTTCCACACAATAGCGGGCGCTGACATAAACTCACTTGTGCTGTGGGCTTGAAAGAAGGGTCTTATCATACTTTTGTTTTGTTTTAGTTTTTTCTGCAGTGCATTCCACGTATTCCTGCTGTTTGGGCTTATGAAACTCACTGTGAATTAGATCACTCAGTCAGCCAAAAAAAATAAATCCCAGATACATAATAAAATCCATCCTTTAGGAATCTATGGATTTGGATTAAAGGTGGAGGTTGAGAATAACTTTTTCCTCTGAGAGCAGCTGCTATGACCTAGATGGTGATTGGTGGTGGAAATCATATTTTGTTTGCATATAATGACCAATGATCAGTAGGGAAAGGATTTTTTAAATGTATAGACATAAAGAAGATTGATTTATATTGATTTTGCCCATTCTCTTGCTGTATATTACCGTGGACAGTGAAGACGTGATGAAGGTGTGTTTCTGTTCTCTTGTAGACATGTACAGGTTGGAGTTGGTTGGTGGTCTAGGCGCCATCATGCTGTTATTGGGGATCTTCACTGCCATCTATAAATGCTATAATGTGGAGATCATGCTGTGCTACCGGCGACACTTCGGCAGCGATGAGGCAGATGATGGTACGTAATAATAGTAATGATAACTTTATACTACTACTACTAATAAAAATACGATTTTTTTTCTTTTTTCTTCTGCATTGATTCATTGTAACACTTGGATCATCTGAGATGGCTTTAAATAATGGCTCTTTCTCCCTACAAACATGCCTAAAAATACATCTAACAAACAGTTAGCTATACAATTTACTGGAAGCAAAAGCAGAGAAATTCTTCATGGAGAGCAGCTTACCCTTACTCACAGTAACTAAAGACACAGTACTTGCACAAGTCATTTTACAGAATTAAAGGCACAATATGGAACTTTTCGGCTTTCAATAGCAAAAATAACTGTATCTATGTATATTTTCTTTAGTGTGTACTAACATTATCCCAAAGTTCCCACCAACTTTCAAATCGGGAAATTTATATTTTAATTTGAAGACACGGGCCGTGGTCTTTATTCGTTTCGTCGCCCGTCTATGTACGTCATATAACCTTTGACTCTAGTTTCTCTAACTTCGTGCGGATCCGGCGAAAACGCAAACGCAAATGTAACACGGACGCACGTCACTAAATAAAAGAGACGATTAAAGAATCAATAGTTGATATCATATGGACCATGATTATGCTTGCCTGCACGTTCTGCTGCTGGAGGCAGATCCGTGAAGCGGAAACGCACGGGTGACAGAAATGACTCGGAAAGGGTTTGGACAGGAGAGAGACATGACTCACGTACATTGCAGTTGCATTTCCACGAGCTTGTGACTAACAGGAATCAGAGAGATGCGATCTCGCTTGCATTCTAATAAATCAAGTAAGCACCATTCAGCTAACTAATATCTATCCGTAACTTATATGTTGTGAAACGATGATGGCATGTGTAAACGCAGACGGACTAGCTCTCATGTCAGTATAATGTAAATTCACATTTGTTTAGATATAGCTGCAGAAGTAGCTTCATATGCAGTTCACATCTTTTTCAATATATGTATAACGTAATTATAATTATAACGGAAGGTGACCGTGTTTTTTAACATTATTAATATAGCTAGATGGAATATTGATTCAATAGCCCTGTAATTCATATATCTCTCCGTTCGAAGAGACGTGATTTTAAAACACTAAGTTAAATGAGTGAGGAATGTGGGAGCGACAGAGCGCGCGTGTTCATTACAATACATTACAGTTAATGCCGTAACTAAAGTAACAAGAATAGGATATATATAAATACAACCATTACCTCGTCCAGTGAACTGTTATCTGTGGAGAATGCTAGATGGCGGGAATGACAGATCGCGCGTGTCCCATGAACACGTATAGCTGGGTTCGTGCGCGCACTCCTTCTCTCTCTCGACAACGACACAACTCCAGAGCACACGCTTCACACGTCATCAGAATACGTCTTTTGCTATTATTTGATTGAGTGACCCTGGTGGCCAAAAGTTACATATCTGTACGTTTAAATGCCTCCAATGGCACAGTCACCAAAAAGAGCAACATGTCCAGGGCCACAGAAGTGCTTCTTGACCTGTACTGAAACATTCAGACAGCGCAGAGCATAGAGAGCATGTTCATGTTCATCATTCACCGCAAATGAAGGAACGATTCATGTTTTGAAATGGAACCAGACATTGTATAGATTATGTGTTTGCTGATTATGATTGTGGGTAGGCCTACAGAATATGATGTTTAGTGTCCACATATTTTTGGCCATTTAGTGTACAGTTTATTGTATGTGGAAATGGGAATAAGAACAGAAGACAATAATAAAACATGTAATCTTGCAGATTTTTTTATTAGTGTTAGCTGGTAAATTTAAAATAAAATAAAATAACAAGCACATGAAAGTATGCATGCTTTAAAAAAATGTTTTTTTTTTCTAACACTACTAAGGAAAGTTAATTAACTAAATGAATATAATCACGTAACCCTGAAGGAGGCATACACATAGTCACTGCAACATTTAAAACAAGTGTTGTTTTAATAAACAACCAGGTGCTGTCTAGTAATGCAAAATGCAATTCTTTCATCAAAACACATTAAAACAATTTAAAATCCAAACTGATCTTACAAGAAAGCGTGATTTTTTTTTTTCAATTTTTGCGCTTCATTCACCGTGAAGCTGCACTCGTAAACTTAACCCTTAGTGGAGTGAGAGCAGGTCACACTAATGAGACCCTACCAGTTTGTCACCATTTTTCCAAAAATGTAAAATAGCACCAAATTTTCATGATTCAGTGTTTTTCACAAATCACCTGTGAAACATAATTTGTATTTTTTGTTAAATGTAAAGACTCTTTCATGTAAATGAATAAGCCTCATGCTGAAAGAAATGCAAATTCGCGTCTGTACAGTAAAGAGCGCAGCTCAAACCTTTCAGCTGTGCTGGATTCAGAAGATTAAGAACAGAAGAAGAAAGTTCAACACTCTTACTTTAGCAATAAAATAATAATAAAAATTCCAACACACATGTGATGTTTATCTAAAGTCCTTTTTGCTTTTTGGTGTGGTTGAATTGGATCATCGACGTTCAGCAGCAAAGGCATTGGTTAATAAAGTCAGAGTAAAGGCATAAAGTGTACTTCTATGGTTTTGTTCAGTTTGTCTAAAAGCAAATAAAACTCACCATAGAAAAAACAAAAGTATTGTTTTTTTTACTTTATATGAAGGTTTTTTTCTCATATTTTAAAGTATCTTACATTTATATTAAATCAATTTAAAATAATACATTAAACATAAGTTTAAAAAAACAAACAAATAAATTTGGCTTTAACAAATTAGAATATTGTAGTAATTAGTATAAAATTACGTTTTTTTTTTTATGTACAACGTATCTGTTCTTTTCAGACAACAAGGAATATGACGCCTACCTGTCTTACACCAAAGTGGACTTGGAGTCAGTGGAGCGAGAGATGAGTGAGGAGGAGCTGTTTGCTCTGGAGATCTTACCCGACGTTCTGGAGAAACACTACGGATATAAACTCTTCATTCCACACCGGGACCTCATACCCAGCAGCAGTAAGAACAACACCCTGCCATTTCATGTCCCTTTCATTCATGAGTGCAAATTAGAATTGAACCAGGCGCACGCCTGACACGGCCTTGCGCACAATCCTGCGAGAGGCACACACACACTGTTACGCAAGTGTTTCTGCCTTGTAACTGCAGCGCTACATTCATCATCTAATCAATTCTAGGGTACTGGAAAGATGTGTGAGAGATAATGTCCAAAAATAAACACTGATAGGTGTCCTGTGGCCTGTACCACAAAGTGAGTTCAACAAACTCAGGATTCCAGGATTGGTTTTGCTTTGACAAAAGTCCAGCCCCTCATTATCAACGTTTGCCAACTCAAACTGGATCCTGAGTTTGTGATGAGTTCACACGCACAGATAAGACTGACATTTGCTGAAAACAGAGAGCCATGTGAAACTACAAGAGAGATTCACTTCCTGTGAGTGGTTCACTTCTGAGCTGATGATGTTATTAACAATATGAAGAGTTGAAACACATTTAACACAGCAAGAAGAAACTGAAAAGTATCATATTTTACACATGCAGCAGTTTCAAACATCATGCAATTATAGTCTGTGAGTCATTTCAGCCTTCAGTCAAGTCAAAGGCCTAAAACTATTAAATGAAAGGCAAAAAAATGTGAATGCAACAATACTGATGGATTTACTCAAAACTATATGAACATAGTGACAGTAAAATATGTTGTCTGCACTTACTGTACAGTGGCCCCACACAGATAAAGCCAGTTGAAATATCTGAATGTCTCTGCATTCAGCAGAACAAGCTCTCGCTTCTCTCCACAGCAGATTGTGACACTGCAGGTGTGACAGATGTTCCCCTCCACAGGGAGAATCAGGACGATGAGGAAAGAGATGGAAACAGTAATGTAGCTCACAGAGCTCATGTGCCATCTATGTTGATGAAGCACTGGCCAATAACCCAAGTTCTTAAGATTCGAAATCCAGTCATTCCGACATTCGAATCCGTGCGATCAGGATTTTGCATGTGGGTTAACAAAAAAAAAGATCCCCATGCAGATTTTGTTCATGTTCAAGATGATGAATTCATTGCGCTGACCAACAGAAAAGTCATACATCATTTCACAACTGATAATGAACCTGTTTTTGTGCGCAAAATGTCACTGAAATTCCGATAATGTGATGCACCTTTAGTAATGTATTTAATAAATTCACTTAAATGGTTTCATATGAGAACTGCTAATTTTCATCGTAATAAAAAAAAAGTCATGTGTAAAATTTCACAAGAGTATGTTCCTTACATGGTAATACATGTGAGTGTTTTCATTTTTTTTAATTTTTTTTTATTGATTTTACCCCAGCATGTTTCTCCATGATGGTGGTACTACATGAACCTTTTTTATTTTTTAATAAGCAGTTAAGCTATTTTCTTACTAATCTACTTAAGGTTTTCTTAAGGCTTTTCCCCTGATATCTGGACAGTTGTATCTCCGTAACATTTTTGATTTTTATGATTTTATGCAAAATAACTCAAACCATTTTAGTACAGTAGTTCAGAACATACTCATCACAAAATAGGTGATTTGATTTTAAATCATTGTTTGAATTATTAGAGGTTTTTTTAAATAAATAAATTAATAGATTACATAATTTAACATTTTTGTGGAAGAAATACATAAAAAATTTTGGGTTGTTGCCCTGGCGGTGCTGCACGTTTGTTAAGGTGCTCGTTCTCATTGTAATATGGTCATTGAGGTGTGTGTGTGTGTGAGAGAGAGAGAGAAAGATACAGTTGCTGAGGTGTTCTGACGGATTGCTAGGGCATTGCTACGCTGTTATGATTGATCGTCTGCAGTTGCTAGAGTGTTCTGGGTGATTGCTGGGCCGTTTCTCTGAAGTACGGTGTTCTAGCACATTGCTCTCCGCTGCTCAGATGTTCTGGGTGGTTGCTACTGTAGGTGGTTTCTTACCGCCCACCATAGGCGCCGATCCTGTGGGTGTTCGGGGGCTCTAGCACACATGGAAAAACACGAGATATTCTCCATTCGTTTTATCCAATCAAAAACTATTGAGATTCGGGAATGTCTGTGTTAGAGACCAACTCTAGGGTAAGACGAGTCAAGTCACATTTATTTATATACCGCTTTTTACAAATGTTTTTAAGCAGCTTTATAGAGAAAACAGGAAAATAATGCAACAAAGTTTGTTTCCAGAAGAAAATAGTGTCACAGTCCAGCCCAAGTTCAGTGATGTTTCATTTTTGTTTTAAAAAAGATATTAATTTAGTTAATTTATATATATAGCCACTCTGGAAACTGTGATGTCATCGTCCAGCTCAGTTCAGTTTTCATATAATGGTGTCAATGCAGGCTGATTAATATTATTGTTGAATATTAAATTAAATGTCCCCAACTAAGCAAGCCAAGCCAATGGCAACAAAGGCGAAAAAGGCGACAGTGGCAAGGAACCAAAACTTCATCAGTGACAGAATGGAGAAAAAAATTGGGGGGGGGGGGGGGGGATTGGTTCTCCTCTGGCCAACGAACGAACAGTGTATGATTATGATTCAGGCAGCATTACAGGTCAGAAGTCAGATTGGATCAGAACAATCAGAATATTATCCATCTGGTTGAAGATCGGAGTCACGCCGGTATGGAGATGAGTTTGTTGACACAATCTCTGCTGACACTTCAGGGATGCGTTGTAGTCGTGTCTAGGCACAGGGACACCATCTGATCTGGATACGGCCCGGATCTGATGATCGTGTTCCCGATTCCGACTGACCTAATTTATGCAGCCTAATAATCATTTAACTGATTTGAATAATAGGGATGTATAATGTTCTATGTGTATGCCAGGTTGAAGAGATGTGTTTTTAATCTTGACATAAACTGACAGACAGTGTCTGCTTCTCGAACAATTTTGGAAGATTGTTCCAGAGTTTTGGTGCTAAATAGGAAAAGGATCTACCGCCAGCAGTCGATTTTGATATTCTAGGTATTATCAACTGGCCAGAATTTTGAGATCGCAATAGACGTGGAGGACTATAATGCGTTAAGAGCTCGCTCAAGTACTGGGGAGATCAACCATTTAGTGCTTTGTAAGTAATCAGCAATATTTTAAAATGCTGTGTTGACAGAACCGGGCTAATATGGACATACTTCTTCTTCTGGTAAGAACTCTAGCGGCTCGTTTTGGACCAGCTGTAGTTTGTTTATTAAGCGTGCAGGGCAACCACCCAGTAGAGCATTACAATAATCTAGCCTTGATGTCATGACCGCATGAACCAATTGTTCCACTTTTTGTCATTGAAAGCTCATGTCGTAATTTAGATGCGGTTTTAAAGATGCTAGAAACATGTCTTTCAAATGAAAGACTGGTATCCAAGAGCACACACAGGTTGATGTAGGTTTGGTAAACTTATTTATTGTGTTAAATAATGCTTTTGGCCTGTTGGTTAACAAAACTAGCGAACCGAGTTCAGGGAGGATTAGTATTTTGTTAGATGTTCAATAAAAGTTAAATAGTGAACAGTGAGGTATAGTTTATAGTTTTCCTGTAAAGATGCTCAACTCGTCTAACAGTAGCCTTTAGGATACGAAAACTCAGGGGTTTACCAAGGAGAGGAGTGGGTGGAAGCGTCTTAACAGGAACATGCTAATGCAAGATTTTAGAAATGGTGGAGTGATAGTTAGATAATATCAGTGAGGGAGAGGAGATATCAAAGACATCAGACAGATGGAGGTACAAAATGATGCAGTATCAACTGCTTTGAGATTAAAATAGGATATAACAGTCGTAGGGCATTCTTATGCATATAGGCAAGCGTAGGCTAAAACCAATTAATTTATGATCAGAAATACCAGTGTCAAAAGAAGAGATGGAAGAGATATCAATCCCTGATGTATAGATCAAATCAAGAATATGACCATGCGTAGGAGTAGAAAAATTATCATGCTGAGTCAAATTAAAACAATCCAAAACTGACAAGTAATTGATTAGTGTTAGAGCAAACAGCATCAACTTCAATATTAAACTCAATGAGCAGGAGAACGGGAAATGACAGTGAACAGGCAAGCGTCAAGAGTTCAGAAAAACATTGGACAAGGCCTTAGGAGAACGACAGAGCAAGATAATTATACGAAAGTCAGCCTTCAATACCATATATTCAAATGTATTGGTGTCGTGAAAATCAAGTTATGCGAGTCGGAGATTTTCTCGATAGATGACAGCGTCACCACCCTCTTTACCGGACAGCAGAGGTGGAAAGAGTACTAAAATTTTCTACTCAAGTAAAAGTACTATTACTTCAATAAAATTTTACTTAATTACAAGTAAAAGTACCGGTCTAAAAATCTACTCGAGTAAAAGTAAAAAGTAGCTCATTTAAAATTTACTCAGAGTAAAAGTTACTGAGTAACTTTAACAGCGGGGGTGGGGTGGGAGACTCTCCTTTGAAGGGCTGTAACCTATGAGAGTTTCACATAACCGTCTCAGAAAATATCACGGTTTATATTGTATTGTTAAATTATGGTTATTATTCCCATCAGTTAAAATAACAGTTAAATAAGTGAAACATTTGTTCAATAAAACATATCTAATCAACTAATTTTAATAATTGATTAGGAATTAGATGAACAACTTATTTATATCATTAATAACTTATTAAAGGATTAGTTCACTTTTAAAAAAAAACTTTTGCTGATAATTTACTCACCCCCATGTCATCCAAGATGTCCATGTCTTTCTTTCTTCAGTCGAAAAGAAATTAAGGTTTTTGATGAAAACATTCTAGGATTTTTCTCCATATAATGGACTTCAATGGGACCCAAAACAGTTTCAGTGCAGCTTCAAATGGCTTTAAACGACACCAGGCGATGCATAAGGGTCTTATCTTGCGAAACGATCGGTCATTTCTAAAATGAATAAAAAAACTGTAAGTTTTATGCCTTACTCTGTTCCGTAATGCGCGGTCGTGACTCTCCTGTTCTCTTTTTTCGAGTCATTTTGTTTGTTAAATGAACGAAATGACTCAAAAAAAGACTCGTTCATTTTGATGAACGAGTTCGAACAGGAGAGTCACGACCGCGCATTACGGAACAGAGTAAGGCATAAAACTTACTGTACGTTCACACCGCCGCCGGCGAGAGCGGCAAAATTCGCTCCCGCCGCCCTGCCAGCGACGCCGTGGAAAGATTCGTGGACGCTCTGATGCTCTGACGTAGATCGAACGCGTAGTCTTTTTTACAACTGTATTTAAAGGAGCCACAAAGCAAACAAGCACGTCCATCGTTATTTTTGCAGAAAATTGATCGATGGAAAGAAATTAACAATTATAGTGACATGTTTGCTAATGAAATAAACAAATTAATAGCCATTTGTGTGGTGTGGCTTTTGTGTTCATGGTTAAGTGCTATTATAATTTGCATTCCCACTGAAAAATAACTGTTCTAGGGTGAAAATATTGCCTATAAATAGTGTTGCGCGCCTTCTTACCAAATTCAAATGATCAACCTCCTCTATTTTGCTTGGGAACTAATGTGGTCGGAACCAAAGTTTACAGGACTGCGTTCTCTGGACTCCTCTCAAACGGAGCACTTCTATATTCAGATTGGTTGCCGCCGAACCGCGTCATTGCTTATTACCATAAAGTTGACCTGACTTCAACTCTCCTCGCCGCTCTCACCGTCCAAGACGCGCCGCACCGCTCTCGCCGGAGCTCGCCGCCGGCTCTCATTGAAAATGAATGACTTCCGGCCACTTTGACGCTCTCGCCGGCGGCGGTGTGAACGCACGGTTAGTTTTTTAATTTATTTTAGAAATGACCGATCGTTTCGCAAGATAAGACCCTTATGCATCGTCTGGTGTCGTTTAAAGCCATTTGAAGCTGCACTGAAACTGTTTTGGGTCCCATTGAAGTCCATTATATGGAGAAAAATCCTAGAATGTTTTCATCAAAAACCTTAATTTCTTTTCGACTGAAGAAAGAAAGACATGGACATCTTGGATGACATGGGGGTGAGTAAACTATCAGCAAAAGTTTTTTTAAAAGTGAACTAATCCTTTAATGTTTAAAAACAATTGAGTTCTATGAAATGTTTTTTTATTCAGAATTTTTTTCTTTTTTATGATTTAATACAAATATAGATTTATCAAAAACAGTGGTAATCAAATAAAAGTTTAGCAAATGTGTTTTATCATTTTAGTTTTTGGCAAAGTGCTGCAAAACAGATGTACTCAAACCATGCACAAACAATATATATTCCTTATTATTGTCGTTGTTGTTGTTTATTCTGTTAATGTTAATATTATTATGAGAAGTACATTCTATTGTAGGCCTAAAATAGTAATGCTGTAGGCCTATATCTGTGATAATTTCTGCTAGTAAAACCGAACTTTTATTTTGACGGGTTAAGTCCTGTTTCAGAGTGTATTTGACAATGGTTTTTCCATTCAAATAAAATTACGAAAATGCTTATTAGGCGATGTTCATGGAAATGTTCATGTATCCATGTAGGCTAGGCTACTCGTATTGTGTGTGCGATGCTGAAAACAGCATGAGCGTGTCGCGTACTTGAGTATGTAGTAGTAAGTAGACGAAACTGCACAGCTCATTCACACAGAGACACGCAGAACTAGCAGATTATATAGCTGCATAGCAGTCTTTTGTGCTTTAATATTCACAGATCATGTCGCGATTTTATTTATTGTACAGCTTTACTTTCGATTTATTCATCCATACATCTACCAGTTTGCGTGTTTTACGTGACATCTGCAAGGCTATTCCCTGACCAGGACTTCACATACCGGTATGTGTGCGAGTGAGATTTTGACAGCATTTCACGTTCAGCTGGGTCTGCATCTCTGTCTGTCTGTCAGTTGGGTCCGCATCACTGTCTGTCTTGTCCGTCACCTTCTCCATATTGTTTTGTGATTTTAGCGCGTCTGTTCTCCCGCCCTTCAATCAATCAATGCTGTAGTTTCCGGAGCGCGATGTTCACCCAAAGCACATTTTTTTTTTTTTTTTTTTTTTTTTACTCAGTAACGGATATGTTTTAAAATGTAGCGAATTACAATATTTCAAACAAAACATACTTAAGTAAAAGTAAAATTACAGATTTTAAAAACTACTTAAAAAAGTAGAAGTACACAAAAAAACTACTCAATTACTGTAACGCGAGTAAATGTAATTCGTTACTTTCCACCTCTGCCGGACAGTCAGTTTTTCTGCAGTCAAAAAAAGCATGGACACTAATTTGCGCAGCTCTTGATAGATTATGTCGGTCATTATGGAAATTTATTTACAGTAGATCACGCACAGAACTTTTCTCTCACATTGGGCTCTCATGTTAATTTATCCTGTTTAGTAAATCTGGTCTACGATTTTGTTTAGTCTGTTTCTTTATCCATCATACAGAAATGTACTTTCAGATCTTGTAGAGCTTTTCTACGAAATTTGACTTTAGATTTATTTTTGGGAATTGGAGGTATTTGAGGCGACATCACTCATGTCTGTCACGTCCGTGGTACAAATGGAACAGGACAAACCCCTAAAGACACCCTAAATTTAGTTATCATTGCAAGCTCTAAAAGCAGATGATGCTTGTTGCTCTTTCTGAATCACCCAATTTATTTGAATCTCTTCTTGTTGGTGCATGACATCCATACTCATTTGCCTTTCTCTGTGTCCAGCATACATTGAGGATCTGGCCCGGAGCGTGGAGCAGAGCAGGCGTCTTATTATCATCTTGACCCCCGAGTTTGTGGCCCGTCGTGGATGGAGCATCTTCCAGTTCGAGCCACGGCTGCACAGCATGCTGGTGACGGGCGAAATCAAGGTGATAATGATCGAATGCTCGGACCTGCGCAGCGTCATCAACTACCAGGAAGTAGAAGACCTCAAACACACCATCCGGGTGCTGACGCTCATTAAGTGGAACGGTCCCAAAAGCAACCAGCTGAAATCCAAGTTCTGGAAGCAGGTTCGGTACGAAATGCCAGCTAAGAAAAAAGAGACCGTGTCCCGTCGACAAGTCATAGACTCGGGTGAGCAAGGGCTCTTTGGCGACCTGCAGGCCGTATCTACAGTTGCCATGACCGGGACCTCGGCGTCGCTAGTGCCGGCTCATGTGGAAATACCAGACTATAATGAGCCTGGCCACCTCCAAATGCGCCATTTCTGCCGCAACTATGAATACGAGCTGCCCAGCACTGCTATAGCCACACTCAGCGGCCGTCACATGTACTGCAGTTTGCCCATGACGCTGCTGAACGGACGTCTCACACAAAATAACATTGAGAAAGCCAAGAAAGATATTCACTTGAACGGCCCATTCGCACAGCTGTCTGGACAAGAACTTTCCAGTGATATCTGGTAGAGCACCTCGCAGCAATCGCCCAGCGGGCCCCAAACATAGCTTTGTCTATACCATCTTTTCTTCCTTTTAATCTGCATGATTTCATCTAGTTAAGATTAAAGAAAAAAAAAAAAAACCATAATGGTTTATCTCGCTTTCTTCCAACCTTACTTTTACTCATACTTTTCAGACAGATAAAGAGCTACTGAAATTGCTTTCCTACTTGAATCTTAAGGTTATTATACCATGTACAGTTATTCCATGAAACACTGCATCTGCATCTTCAACTGAACCAACATTAAAGGTTTTATTTGACCTTATGACTTTGGTTGTTATAGCACAATAATGTAAAAACACATCATCTCTGAGCTTTAAAGAATATTATGTTCTATTTATGCAAATAAATACTATTCAAATCTAATAAGCACATTAAGATAGTTTGTAGCTAGTAAGGGGGGGAGGTATTTAAATATTTGATACAGCTTATCATTTGCCTTATTTCCTGATCGTTTGGTTTTCCTTCATCAGAGTTCTGTTTTGATTGTTTTTCATACATTATAGGTAGATGCATCTTGTTTTTATGGTTTATCTGGTACTATTGATTAAGCATTTCAGTGCTGTTATTGATCTAACAGTTTTTATCATTATCATTTTATTGAATTTGTATGCAATTTTGCCCTCTTGCTCTAGTATAAAGAAATTGAAGTTAACTAAAATCAATGATTTCATTTTGTATACTCACGACTAGTATGCCATTTTACTCTTCAGATACAGTGTGGAAGAGTGCAAATATCCCAGCTGTTATATACAACATATTCACAAACCCAGCAGTGTGTCTGATTCACAGGTTTGAATTAGCATATAAATTAGGCCATATTTGTAATATACCTTGCAAAAAAAATTTGTTATCGAACAAACAAAATAAATAAATGTATGAGAAATTAAATCTGAGAAATGCCTTTAATTCCAACACAAACCGGATTATTTTTTTACTGTTGTGATATGATGAAACTCATAAAGGTGACATAATGTTTAAAATGTGCATTTTTAATGAATCTTTTATTTTATAAAACTTTAGCCAGTTTTAAAGAAAAACAAGCTTGTAGAGATCAAGCTTTGTTTTGTTTTAAGCAGAGGAAGGGGCAGCTTTTCAGTTTTCACTCGTTTTCCGTGTTTCCTGGGTTTGTCCTGAGAAATCACAAGTCTTACTAAAGTAAAGGACTCGCATATGAATATTAATAAGATAATATTGACGTTTCTTTGTAAATTTCCGGAGTATCTGGGAACATGAGCTTATTAATATTTAAGCGGCTAAGTTGGACAGTGATTTATTGGTTATTGCGACTGTAGTGAACGCCCACTTCCCAACATTAGCGAGTCAGTTCGACTGCTGGGCGACAGTTCCGTTATGTTATTAATATTCATGAGCTAAGCCTTCGCTATAGTAGGATTAAACACGCTGAAGATGGGCAGACATACTGTTCCTCAAACCATGATCAGTTAAGAAACTGTTATTGATAGACGAGCTCATAAAAATGGCGAGAGACTTCACTACAACAAGTCTGAGCAACATTGACCTGGCCTCGTTACGGGTAAGTACAGCGCTACTGTATTTATTTTCTTATTTCAGAAGTTTTGCATCTTTTCCAACAGCAGAGATTGGTCGCGGTTTGGCTCAAAGTTTCTCTCGGCGCTTCACTTTTAGTAGCGATAAGTTGTGTTAACTTTACTGAAAATGCCATTTCTAGTGGAGAGTGGCCGTTAAACTCGGTTGTCTTGAGGAAATGTTCGTGTAACGTTACTTTTCTTCACATGTCATTGTCAATCGTACATGATATGGGAATGAAATTGTGGTTAAGTAACGTTAGAGTGAAAACATGGACCGTGCCTCAAATCAGGGCGAACTGCCAACTTAGATAACAGTGTGGACATCATAACTATTCAAATCGAGTAATCATTGTCTCAAACCTAGTGAATGTGATCAGTCTATCCATGTCATTTTCATTCCAGGATCCTGCAGGGATATTTGAGCTCATCGAGGTGGTCGGGAATGGGACGTATGGACAGGTTTACAAGGTTTGTGCTGGTGTCTCTTTTCATTGCTTTGATTGTTCTTTATTTTTGGAAGTTTAAACTCACATATTTTGCAACATTGCAGTCGTTCTAGATCAGCTTTTTGTTCTTAAAGCTCTCTGACCTCGAGCAGCATATAAATAGTTTGTGGGAAAGTTTTGCTAATGAAACCTACAAGTGTGGTTTTGGTCTTTGACACACTCTCTGGGTGGAGCTCACTTCCTCATGAAGGGCACAACATGCTTCACATAAATATCACATCTTTAAAGAAGTGTGTTCTGAGCCTAAACATCCTGTGCTGCAGTGGGATGTGTGACAACACATGTGTGTTTGATTCAGCTCAGGGTGGATCTGTTTCAGTTGCACAAGTCACTTGACAGCATCTTGTGCAATAAAAGCTAGAGGGATGATTTCTTCTCTTCCTTCTGGCATTGTTCAAAAAAGACTGCTGTAAAAGCAGCTCCATTTGTAGGGTGTTCCCTTCTGATGTGCACTACACAGATCATTTAGGACAGCCTTAGTATTTCTGTTTCAGGGTTCGATATTGTAATTGTGATACTGCATCATATTTTTAGTACCACACATCACTTTTTCCAAGTTGTTATAAATGCTAGTGGTGGTCAATGATGGAGGTCTCTGATATATAGATTAAACCATCATAAATCATTTTGAATGATTGACACATTCATTTTTCTGTTAAAGATTTTGGTCCTCTAGTGGTTAAAAAGCAAAACTTCATGCATTTTGCAGGAGAATATTGTTTTTATAGTACGAATGAATATAAGCCTTCACAATAGATAATCCTTTGAACTCTTTTAGAGAGCTATGGCAATTTATCTGTTCAATAAAATACTGAGTATTAAAAACACCATCTTTGCATTGCTTTTACAGTAATTCAAACCCCTCAGTTCTCACCATCTCCGGAAAGCCGAGCCTATGTTGATCCTTGTGTTATTATGAGCTCTACGGCTTTCTCTTTTCGCCAGACTCTTCTCTGTTCTGCCTTTTTAATGGCTGATTCCCTGGAGGTTGGAGATTTAGCAGCTTCATGTCAACTTTTCTCGCTCATTGTGACAACTAACCTCTGCCACTCACACACCATACACACGTCAAAGTAGATGGAGCAACTGCTCTCTATTTACAGATGTTACGAGACACACGCGGGCGAGTGACATAGGCTATGTACGCAATTTCCCACGAAAACTTTCCAGACAGGTCTAAAATAAACATTTATAACCGGCCTACCGTGATGAATCAGGGTAAGAAAAAAGACAAAAAAGTTTTTGAAGAAGAATTAATGTTGTACTGACTATTATTTAATTATTGATTAATTTAATTATTTAATAATTTAATTTTGAATGAAAAAAAGTTCAAATAGTGTACCTTTACATTTAATTAGTTATTTTTCTTCAATCATTTTCAACCTAGGAAATGCATCCTAAATCTAGGAACCTGCTTTTGCATCATAATATATCATGAATTATTGCACAGCTTCCATGCCCATCATTTCCACAGCTAGCTCTGTGTTTACAGCTTTCTTACACACACACCTGTTTCATCATGTATCTTTTCACTTATGAGGAACACAAATCCAATCACTTCCTAGTGCAGCGTGTGCTTTCACTGTTACCACATCTTTAAAGTCGACATGAAACAGAAATTGCGACCGACTTTTCTTCCTTATTGTGAGGTCATCCATGAAAACTCATTACATGTGCACCAATAATGCGATTATTTCTAATAATCAGAGAAAGTTCTTAAGATGTTTACATGACACAAGCAGAACTCTTTAATGCAGTTTTCATTATTATGATTATTTGTAAGTACGGTAATGCTACACTCGTAGGCATGTTAGCGCCCATTGATTTAATCCATTTACATCAAATTTAAAAATGTTATGGATGTCCTTGATATTATTCGTTTCCGTGATGAACATCTCAGGGTGTACTCACACTAGCCGTTTGAACCGTGCCCGAGTGCGTTTGCGCGGTTCGTTTGACTAGTGTGAGTGCTCCGAACCGTGCCCGGGCGCGGCTCGATTAGCCGGCCCTGGCCCGCTTGGAAGAGGTGGGCCAGAGCACGGTTCAGTTGGACTCGGGCGCGGTTCGCATGCAGTGTGAGCGCTAACCGTGCTGGAGCACGGAACAGCATTGTGTTCAGATCAGCCCGTTCTCATCCCAAGGCGTCATACAGGTGACACGCTCTAAAGCCGATGCACATGGCATCCTTTAGCATCAATATGAGACGCAGATCCCAAGGCGTCATAACCTAACGCTACCCCAGACCTAAACCTACCCATAACAGTGCGTTATATTGACGCTAAAGGGTGCCATGTGCGTAAGATTTCGACGAAATGTCATATATATAACGCCAAAGGATGAAAATGCGTTGGTTCAGAGAGCGCCGGTCTTCTTGTTTATCCCGAAACCGTCGCACCATAATGACGTAAGCGTGCTCCGGCACGAATGCTGAAACCCTATGTGAGTGCAGGCCAGAGGGGGAGTGGGGAGGGGGGACAATCGTACTCGGGCCCGGTTCATGGCAACCGTGCCTAGTGTGAGTACACCCTCAATGTTTTCCTACGCTACTGTCTGGATGCAGATATGGAGCAGAGACTGTGCAGCGAGTTTTGTTGACAGAGTTTAGCGATTTGGAGAACTAGAGAAAACGTCAGAATAATGTCACAGAGTTAATTTATGAAGTTGTGTTTGAGTCACAAATTCCATCCGTGTAGAAACAAGCACATGCGAACCTTGGTCAGAGCGGTAAAAATAATGAAATCAAGGTGTTTACATGCCTGTTTATTTATCTGCATACGCCACATAATGCGAATATGGTTACTATGATTATGAGCTTAATTGTATTAGTTTGATCAAAGTATTGCGTTTACATGAGGTAAAGTTTAATCGTAATATTGCCAAAATCCCATTTCTAATCGCATTATTGAGGGTGCATGCATGTAAACACTCTTTGTCTTTCTTTGAAATTTGTTCTGATATTGAAATAGGCCATTCACCTGATTCATATATGAAATGTGAGGTTGATCAATTTATAAACCATAAAGCCTATTGTTATTGTCAAAACTTGAAATGTTGTTTTTACAGTCGATTTATGGTTTAGGATGTTGTCATAGACCAGGGGTCTCTAATCCATGTTTTTGTAGCTCCAATATACCGGCCTGTGTGTTTCCAGCCGTCCTGAAGATCTTGCTTAGCTGGATCCGATGTGCTCGGAGTGAAACTCTGTGGATCTCATTGGAGACCTCTGCCATATCTAATAACCAACTCCCAGTTTCAGGATGACAACACAGTGTTTTTATCCCATCCTTATTACAGTTTTAGACACTGGTAAAACACAGTCCGAAACAATATATTGTTTTTAAGAAAAGACTTTAAGATCCTTTTCTCCACAGTTCCCCCTGAGCTCTAATGTGGATCAGTTTTCACAGCTTTTCAATATTGTTTTAAAGGAATTTCTGGAGAACTGTATAATCCAGTCGTCACCCTTTTTAGACAGCACTTCCTGTTTATGTCCCAGTTCACAGGCATCCTGGAGAACACGAGGAAATCCCCTCAGACAGGAATATCATCTGAAACCTGCAAAAATGTTCTGCTCAAATCTCAGTTGAACCTATAATTCATTTTGTTTAACACTCTTAATGTGCAAAACATGGGAGGAGTTACACACCAAAGTTTAATACTTGATGTTCGGTTTGTTCCAACAGCCATTATTGGAAACACTGCTACTAACGAGGAGACATTAGCCACTTGTCGGGCCAGTGTGAGCCAGGGCCACCAATGTGGGCCAGCTGGGGTCAATAGCCTCGGACCTCGAGTTTGCAAGGCCAAATCTAGCGGTTTCAACTGTCGGGCCAGTAGCCATGCAGCGCTACCCTAAGGCTGTGTGTCCACCAAAGTGTTTTTCACGCAGTTTGTGTATTGTTTTTAATGGGAGCGCCGCGTTTTTTAAACGCCATGAGCGTAACGAGGCGCTGAATCACGCTGAATCGCTGAGCGCCCGGCGTTTTTTACTGGTCGCCGAGAGTTGAAGAATGTTAAACTTTGGGGTAAAACGCAGCAGCGCTCATCACTGTCACTTTTTAGCCAACCGTCCAATCACAGTGGAGGAGGGGCGGGACAAATACCACACCGACCAACCGCCACATTCTGCTTGTTGAACGTCAACAGATGACAACAACAAGCATAAAAATGGAACAAAATAATTTAAAAGAAGAGCCAGAGAAAATGTTACATTGTATCAACATTTTAATATAGAATCAACACAGAAACAAAATATGTGTGAAATGAGATACTAGTAACACTTTCGTGGATATTCCGTGTGTCTCAACTGAAAAAAAAAAATGCTGCGCTGCCAAAATGCTCTCAAGCGCCTATAGACCCTTTTACAGTCCACGTGATCAAAGAGTTGCGCGCGCATTTTGGCAACGGAAGTGGTGTTGTTTCCCACTGGCTCTAACGTTTTAGCAACTCCGAAAGTTTATCAAAACAGTTTCCCAGCATCAAAATGTCTGGTTGTTGCGTTTATGGTTGCACTAATCGATATTCCACCAAGGGGCTTAAGTTTGATAGGATTCCGACAGGATCACGGCCGTTTCAGAAGAACCGGTGGCGCCTGTGGCCGCAGGCGATTAAACGTGTTGATTGGAGCGAGGATATAATAAAAAAAATGCTCGCGTCTGCAGCGCCCACTTTATATGGGTTGATTCTCGCCATACTTCCATTGCCGATATGCGCGCGCATACGTTGCCACGTCATCATTGTGTACAAACAGTAAAAGGGTCTATAGCTACGCGTTTTCAGCAGAGCGCCTAGCGTGGTGGACACACGGCCTAACCTGACAAGTCATGCATCTAGCAGTTAGAACGTAATGATAACAGATACACTTTCAATATGTTACATAAAATAAGTTATGTAACGCACACAATACTGGACAAATTATAGCGATCACGAAGAAGTAGGTCTCTCTGACCCAAACGCTTACAAATCTGGGCCGATATGAACCAACACAGATATAAGTATACGCCACCCCATCAGTTATATTTGGTTCTATACTGCCACCTGTTGGTACAGTTGTGCAACTTAGAGAAGATTAAGTTGTGATAACAAGAAAACAACTTTTGTTATTTTGAAATCACGAGAAAATGAAATCGTGAGCATGAGAAAACAAGAAAGAAAAATAATAAAAATCCAAGGCTTCTTAGGGCTTCCGTACATTACCGTCGAGTCCATATCGTAAAAGTCTGTTTGCGAAGCCTGCGCCGAAATTGCAACAGATTTACCAAAGAAACCACAGTGAGATGTACCGCATACAAATAAAGAATGCTCAACTGAGACATTCACAATGTTGAAAATAAATAACCACATTCCTAGCATTAAAATCCTTTGGAAGGTGATGTTATTTGTAGTCTATCCTGTACTTCTCTAACATCGCAATTACATGCCAGTGGACGGAAGTAGGCGTTGATTTTGATCTGCAGAGGCCGTCTCTCACCTATCTATTAGCCACATCCCACAACGAGTCGTTATCTGGGCTTGGTTACTATAAAAGCTGTTTGGACTAATAAGGAACGGAAGTTTTCAGTTCTGAAACTTACTGGATATTTTTATAGTAGGATGATGTCTTTGCATGTCAAAAGCTCAAGGAAAATTTGATTTCTCAGTTTATGACCCCTTAAATGTTATGAAGCGACGAGAATACTTTACCATTTATGTGCAAAAAACAAAATACTTTATTCAACAATTTCTTCTCTTCCGTGTGATGCTGTCGCAGGAGCTGGCCAATACTGAGCCGTCGTTTACAACGTGAATAGCATCAGAGACTAACACGGAAGTGAAGAAATTGTTGAATAAAGTCATTATTTTTGTTTGTTTTTTTGCACATATTAGTATTAGTACATAGTATTCTCATCGTATCATAAAGTTAAAGTTGAGCCACTGTAGTCACATGGACTTTTTAACGATGTTTTCACTTCCTTTCTGTGCCTTGAAAGTGGCAATGACATTGCTGTTTATAATGGGTCAGAAACCTCTCAGATTTCATCAGAAATATCTTAATTTGTGTTCCGAAGATGGACGAAGGTCTTACGGGTTTGGAACTACATTAGGGTAATAAATCATTTTTGGGTGAACTAACCCTTTAAAGACTTACGATTCCAGCATCAATATTTGACCAATGTTCTAATGGTTACAGTGACAGTAATTTAGTCATTTGTGACAGGAGTGCACATCAATCATGCTGAATCAAACTGGTACGTACCATTTCACATAAAAAGAGAAAACAGACTAGGCTACCTTTTCGGTTGCACCTGCTTCCATTTATTTGCGATCACAAGAATGCACAAACTCCACTATACTCACTATACTGTTATCCTTTCAGTCAGAGCAACAGAGGGAGCACACGAAAAGAAAACAGGAGTAACCAGAGTGCATGTTTTTATGACATGTGGATTAGAGGTCGACCGATAGTGGATTTTACCGATAACGATATTTAGGTTTCACCGTACATGCCGATAACCGATAATTCAACCGATACTTTTTTAAATGGATGCTGGATTAAAAACAAACCTAATACTCACAATAAAACAGTGCTGAACTGAAATGTGCTAAATTAAATAAATATATAAATATTAATATATAAAAACTTTATACAGAAAATAATTTAAACATTAAAATATTACAGATTTCGGAGCTATAACCTAGAAACATACGAACATTTCATAGGTAACACATTGCAAGTCCCATTTGTAAACAAGGATGTATTAGCTAGTTTTCATGAACTATGCAATATACGTTTTTACTGCATGTATTAATATGAGCAATACAATTGTACCTTTATCATTCATGTTAGTTCATAGTACATTAAGGTAATAACAAATAAAATAAGAATTAAAACTCAATTTCAAATGCATTAGTAAATGTTAAAATAAAAAACAATGAATAATTCTTCTACAACTTGTATTAATCTTAGTTAATGCTAAAAATGGAATCTTATTGTAAAGTGTTACCATTTCATATAATTCCAAAGAGTCGTGCTCAAAGATAGCCATTAAAATGTAATAAAGACATGTATAACGTATACGTAGTTTAGCCTATATAGTCTCTCACTTTATTTGCTTCTATTTTAGAACACTTGATAATTATCTAATCAAAAAAACAAGATGTAGTGATTAAAACGATCTTAAAGGAGAACTCCGGCGCAAAATGAAATTTGGTCTAATTACACTTTGTTACCTAGTCAACTGTTATCTGAGATTTGTTTTCATGATTATCGAATGTAAATAGTTTAATCTCTAAAAACAGTTTAGCCTATAACACTAGTATAACGCTAGTATATGGGGCAAAGAGTAATGACAAATAAAAATCGCTAGTTAATACCACTAACAAGGCTCAAAATAGCCCAACACTAACACGGCAGCATAATCAGGGTCCCTACATACAAACCGAAGCATTGAGAACGTTGTAAGTGTACAAACAGTTTAATAAGAAGATATTTTATACATACAGTCAGCTTCGCGAAAACAGACAGGAGCCATCTTTGGAAAACAGTCTCGAGCAATCGAACCACGAACGCCGAGCCAAGTGCGCTGTTGAGATGTGAACGAGCCAGTTGTTGTGATAAGGTGGCTCGGCGTTCGTGGTTCGATTGCTCGAGACTGTTTTCCAAAGATGGCTCCTATCTGTTTTCGCGAAGCTGACTGTATGTATAAAATATCTTCTTATTAAACTGTTTGTACACTTACAACGTTCTCAATGCTTCGGTTTGTATGTAGGGACCCTGATTATGCTACCGTGTTAGTGTTGGGCTATTTTGAGCCTTGTTAGTGGTATTAACTAGCGATTTTTATTTGTCATTACTCTATGCCCTATATACTAGCGTTATACTAGTGTTATAGGCTAAACTGGTTTTAGAGATAAAAGTATTTACATTCGATAATCATGAAAACAAATCTCAGATAACAGTTGACTAGGTAACAATGTGTAATTAGACCAAATTTCATTTTGCGCCGGAGTTCTCCTTTAAATCGAACACGTTTATGATTTGTTTATGTTTCTGTCGGCTGCATGAACATATCAATGTTGAGAAAGCAATCACGTCACTAGTTTTAAATATGCAACTTCGTCGGCTAATAAATGCATAAAAGTGACCAGCCGGATATATAATAATGCAAATAGATGATAACAATTGCGCCATAAAACATTTGGGTCAGGTCTGCGTGTGTTTGTCACATTGTTTAAACCGCTTGACTGAGGTAATGATAGAGTCCTCACAGCCTCGACGGCAAACTACTGTTCTTTCTCTGCTGATGCAGCATCTAGTTAATAAAATAATTACTTTATAATGATGTGGCAATATATACTTTAGTGTTATGTATTCTTTCATACCGTTTCGCTGACTGTGTTTTAAATGCTCGTCTGAAGTGTCAGCGGCGCTCTCTCTGCTGCGTGTTCTGTGCTGCGCGCGCCTCGTGTGTTAATGTAAACAAAGCCAGTGATAGTTTATTATTAGTCCTCTAGAGGCCGCTCTCGCTCTGTATAATGCCAGCAGTCTCTTCAGCGCTCTAGTGCTGTGTAATGACCGCGCGCACTTCTCAGCCGCTCCAGCAACAGATGCAACCCGGAAAAACTATCGGTGTGGATTTTTGCCGATAACGATAGTTCCACCAATCAACTATCGGTGCCGATTAATCGGCAAAACCGATGAATCGGTCGACCTCTAATGTGGATGCATTAGTCCGGTATCAACAAAGGCACAGGGAAGAGACAGATAAAACATGAAACCAAAGTAATACGCGATTATAATTATATATAATTTGTCTAAGTTTTTCAGTAGTTTTTGGCAGTTTTCCATAATGTATTTATTATCGCAATGGTTAGCATAAGTAGCTTTTAGCATCGCATAGAAATATATTTCTGCCTCATACGCTGATCAACTATACACTCATCGGATCGCAAGGAAGTTATTACAAACACTGGTGTCTGAAAGTGAGTTTTGAGCAGAACATTTCTAAAATGTTTTAAATGTTGAAGTTAGCTTGTAGCCTGATATAATAACATGGGAAATAAGCATTGGTGTTGACTCTTTCCCGACTCAGGTAAACTCCTTTGTTCATGACCACTCCTCAAGCCCCAGTTGGTCTGCTTTGGACCAAGGTTTTTGGGGGCAAAACCCCTGCCCGTTGGCCCAGAGGAAGCCCTGATGAGGCCCGATCATGGCCCAGAAGTAACAGTGGAAATGTGACTGGCCCTGACACACATTAGACAGGGGAAACACGACTATTGCTGTCCTGTTTCCAGAATGGTTTTCTTTTAGTTCCTCTTTTAAACATGGCGTTCGGCAGGATGAGTCATTGAGGCAGTTCCCTGTCCCTAATTTACGCTGGAGTATGTGTGTCTGAGCCATGACACAGCAGCTCTCAAAGTGCTCGAATGCTGATTTCCAAACAGTGACTGGTCCTGTGAACTACATCATGCTTGGTGTTCAGTTGTCCCTGTGCTGACCCATTTACACTGAATTTACTTGCCTCAACATACACGTTTAGTTTGCCTTGTACAGGGTTCCTCAAAGGGCCACTGTCCTGCAGAGTTTAGCTCTAACCACTTACCTATAATTTTCTAGTAACTCTGAAGACCTTGACTAGCTTGTTATGGGTGTTTTGATTAGGGCTGGACCTAAACTCAGCAGGACAGTGGCCCTCCAGGACCAGATTTGAGGAACCCTGGGCTTGTAAGACCATGATGAGCTGATTTAGGAGTGTTTAATTGGGGTTGGAGCTAAACTCTGCAGGACAGTGGCAGGATTGGACACCCCTGTCTTAAAGGGATAGTTCACCCAAAATAGTCAATTCTGTCATCATTAACAAATCATGTCGTTCCAACCCAGTATGACTTATTTCTTTCGCGAAGACATTTTGAGTTTGTTTTTTTCCCCCCATACAATGGATATCAATAGTCACCAAAACGGATTCTTCTGTCAAAATATCTTTTTTGTGTTCTACAGAAGAAAGTCATACAGGTTTGGACCGATATCACACTGCGGTGCTGTGAAGTGTAACCCACAAAAGAGTGAGATACAGGATGAAAAGGATATGAGAAACTTCAATGAATACAGGAAATCAACTAGCCTACACATGAACCCTCTGGGGTTGACAAACGTCTGTACGTTCTCTCCCATTTTTTCCTGATAACAGCGGAAAGAACTTAAAATACTCCATCATTTTTGGTCAGAAAAGAGTGATACATCATTCAAAACTGTAAAGGGTCTACTTTTATTTCTGTACACTCACAATAAAAACAAAACCTAGTACTTTTGTAAAATAAAGAAAACAAACCGGGTGTGCTTTCTGCTGTCTCCGTGAACTTTCTGAAATGCGTCACAAAAATGAACCGAAACCAACGAGAGGTGTGCAGTCTTCCCTGTCTGGGATCATTATCTGTAATGTGACCACACCCATGAGCAGCACAGGTTATTCATATGGTAATCAGAACATCACCTCGATTAAAAAAAAACACCAAGCTTCATCCGATTCCTTCCATCATTTTTGGAGGAAGACTCGCTGAGCAATTCTGGTATTTGTATCACATTATATTGATAACTCAGCAGACAAATAAAAACTTCCATTCCAATTTGTAAGCAAAGGTATTTGCATTGCAGTTACACTGAACAGTGAACACACTGAAATGTGTAAACTGCATATTGTCACTGAACACTTTTAACTAAAAATGTAGATTGTAGGCAAACTATAAAATCATATAAAATGAAAGTGCATTAAGTAAACAAGTTATAAAACTGAAATAGTCAGTATGTTGTAAATTAAAAAAATAAGTGCATTAAGTAAACATTCATAAAACTGAAACGTTATGCTAAATAGGCAGTATTCAGTTTAATATTCAATAATATCATTGATGTGAACTGAATTGGATGATGACATCACTGTTTTCTCCTGATCAGCTGTATAGTTAAATTAACCAAATTAATAACTAAGGATTTATACAACCAAATTAAACCGTCACTGAACGAACTTAAGCTGGACTAAGACACTATTTTCTTCTGGAACTGCTGTAAAGCCAAAACAAACTTTGTTGCATTATTTTCCTGTTATCACTGTAAAGCTTTGAAACAATCTGTATTGTAAAAAGCCCTATATAAATAAAGGTGACTTGACTATGCTGTAAACGTTTTTTATATATATTTGGTAGCTCATAATAACTCATCTGTGAGTCAAGATCACATTGTGTTCACCATATGCCTGAAGCCGGGGTTTTCAATCACACTATACTATGTAGACATCTTTACAGATCCTCAGCTTGTTGGTGGTATTATCCAGTGTAGTTTGCCTTGAATCAACAGGTTTCGGCTGAGGTTGCAGTACGGCCATTTCATCTGCGTGATGTCTTATTAATTGATAACGCAAGTTGGTTGTGTTTACTGAATATTTTAGTGTAGCCTGTCAAAGCCCGGAGTATTGCCTGACTTATTTTTAAAACCAAAGTGCACCCACACGTCAGCTCTGAAAGCTTTTATTTTCTGCCATTCTTGCTCCCGCTTACGTCTGAGATATTGACCGTATATGACCAGCAACTGTTAGTTTGTAGACAGCATGTCAGCATTTAAATCCATCTAAAAGACATTATTTTAAAAATAATGCAGGCTTGATACTAGAGGTTGGAATATCGATACACTATCGTGAAAACAATATTGCAATAGTTAACTGTATCAATATTTTTGCACAGCCCTATGCATCTCCTAAACACATGCATTCTTGTGACAAGATCACTTTATACTGGACAATTATTGCTCAAATGAAAACAACATAGACTAAAATATGGATTCTTGAGATTTAAGATTAAATGCTGGTTCATCTGAGAATTTATTAAAATCAAGAAATCAATATTTTCAACCCAGCTATATTTCCGAATGTGGTTTTAAATCAGATACTACTATCATTGTTCTGTGACCGATTGATTGATTGATCGTCAACATTTTGCATGTGTAAGTAGATAACTATCTATTTAAAGTCCCACACTACTATCTGATAGCCATAGTAAAAAATAAGAGATTTTCTTTTTCTTGTCTGTATTTGCTGTTTGATTATCATTCTGTTGTTGACATAATAGACAGCTTAATGTCTGTCGGGCTACATTTACACTGCTAGACCTAATGCACAGATGCCATATTTTGTCCCATCCCATGTGTCTATATTAACTCAAGACATAACTGACATTCACTTCTATAAATATCTACATAGAGATGAATAATTGAGACACAACTGTGCTAGTGTTTCTTGGTAAAATGGGAGGGTGTCAGGTGTTGCTGAAACCATATTTTGTAAGAATGACGGAGAAACTGCTTATCATTTCCAGTAAGTTTAAGTAAATTTCCAGTAAATTTTTCTGCAAGAAGGTGATTTTGACCTGTCCCAAATTCTTTCTGTCACCAAATGAAACAATATACAACAATCTCATATTTGTTTTATAATCTAATCAAATAAACTGAAAACATTGTGATAATACTTTTGTTTAAAGTGCCCCACATAATGTGTGGTACTCCTATTGCAAAAATGTGTCATTTCTTGAAATTGTTACACATTAGAAGTTGCATTTTGCACCCTTTCTACAACATGCAGGAAGTCAAGTTATGTCACAGTAGGGCTGGGCGATATGGCCTAAAAAAAAATCCCCGATTTTTTGACAAAAAATCCGATTTACGATTTAAATCGATTTTTTTCTCTCCCTACTTAAAATTAATCCTCAGATCACAAAGAAATTGTTCAAAACAAGTTTTTACTTTATTTTGTTTTGATATTCCCTTCTGGGATATTATCTGGATTAAAGTGCAATCAGAAACAACAACCCAAAAAGACCAGAGGGTCCTGTCATTGTAAATAGCCTAGTGTAAATGTAACATAACATAAAATGGGTGGATTGGGGGGATGTGTAAAGAAAAAAAAAACTTGCATCACAAGAAGTTTATTGTGATTGTCAAATTATTTGGTAACTAAACATCATTTTATCAAGTTTATTAACTATGTAAACACAATGTTTACATGCATAAAGACTGGTATGCTACTGTTTTTATTATTGCTTAACACAAATTTCACAATTTCAATTCAATTCATGTGATTTTGTTTCTGATATTGATTCAATATCAATTCCTTTGGATAAATATTAGGTACAGTAGATATGTTAATGTGTTATGTTAATTGTTCTCCAAAAATAAATCACCTAATGCTGTAAACAGAGAGCCCTGTCAGCTGGTATTATTAAAGGTTAAAACTAACTCAAATTAAACATAATGCGTTTTTTATAATAACAAACAATGTTATAATATTTTAATGATATAGGTAAAATATAATAAATGTGTAATATAGTTATATTTAGCCAAATACTCCTTCTATAGCAATTATTTTAAGTCCAACTAACATGCGTGCTATGGGTCATTAAAAGGCATCCTGAGGTAAATGTAACGTTACGTGACACATGTTGTTCTCCAGCTGTTTTATGGACATCTTTCCGCGGTTGAAAAACACTGATCGATTGATTTTATTAGCTTCATTTGGGTAAGTTAGTAGTGAAGAGTAACAGATGATCGGTTCATGCGCCGCTTGAACTGAGATCTGTCAGCGATCTTTCACGTCACATTTACAAGCGCCAAAACGGTGTTTATTGTTTGAATTTCGTAATAAAATTAACAGAATCTGCAGATTCTCATGAGATCTCTCATGAGAGCCGAGAATCTGTTTCATATCAACAGTAACCTGCTCTGTCTTGTATGTCGGTGTCAGTGTCCTCTTTGCTTCGCGATGTTTCTCTGCGTGATGAAATGGATGTGTGTGTGAGAGCGTGTAAAAAGTGACAATTGCGTGTCTCTCAGTGAACTCGTGAGAGTTGGCGGCCCTGCAGATTCAGTTTGTAAATGTTTTCGGCGGGTGTGCTTCTGCTGCCGCGGTTTTGTTCATTTGCCATGTTGTTTGTGTATCTCTATCATGGCAAGCGCTGAGCGCGGTCGGAACTACGGGAGCCCATATGGGCGCGTCGGCGGTTGTTAAAAGAGAAAACCGATTTTCATTAAAAAAAATCGGCGTAAACTCGCGTAAGCTACACATTCGAGTTAATCGATAAAATCGATTTATCGCCCAGCCCTATGTCACAGTCATTTATATAGCGCTTTATACAATACTGATTTCTTTCAAAGCAGCTTTACATTGATAAACATGAAAACTGTGATTCAGAATGCAGTTCTGCTGTAAAGCAGCTCTAAAAAGACAATAGTGAACAGTCATTATTCAGCTGAAATCAGTCAATGGGTTTAATAACTGTGTAAAGTTCATCCGTTATGAAATGAGTTGTGGAGAAAACAGTGATGTCACCATCCAGCTTAGTTCCGCTCTCAGCGTAATTTAGAGATATTCTTTTGCAACACTTATGAGAGCTGTGTCAGTGCTATGATGCAATCTAAATCCTAACTGGAATTATCAGCAGATTGTTCAAAGAATTCAAAAAATATCAAATATTTAAGAGTACAACATCCTGGTTATTTCAGTACTTAAGAAAAATATTAAGACGTAGTCCTTTTATTATACACAGCCATTATATCAAGAAAACATATATTTTGTAACTTGGTAATTTATACGTTCGTTTAAAGATGTAAATGGTAAAATCAAAGTGCGGACCATTACACAGAATGACAGTTTTGCAGTTTGGAACTTTATTTTATCCCATATTTTGGCATTTTATTTTAACTAAGTTATTTGAAACATACTTACATGTAATATGTTTTCTATGTAGAAAAAAAATACATTTGTAATATTGCGGACACAATAATGAGGACGTCTCGTCTTTGACCAAGATGCCTTCTCATAATTGTGAGGATACTTTTCAACAGAAAAGGGAGATTTGAAGTTGGTCTGTATTTAACTAGCCTAACAAGGTGGGCTTTTTTTAAAATAAAAGTCTTAATAACAGCCAGGTGAAAGTTTTTGGGACATTAATGGATGTTAAGAAGTTTTAGAATTTAGACAATTCTTCAATCCTGTATCAATCTTGCAAGAATTAATCATTACTGCTATGCTCTTGGGAAATATCTGCACCTGTTGATGCTTTATTTTATTTTTTTGTTAATTTAGTAGTGACTTTATCAAATAGATACCTAGGGTTGTGTTTGTTTTCTTCTAAACGGGTTGAAAAGTAAGCAGATCTAGCCGTTTTTAAGGCCTTTCTGTAGGAAGAAATACTTGTTCTAATTCCCCGGGCTGCTCTCTCCGAGTGTGATCGTACCACAGCGTCAGACTGTTCTCCTTAATCTACGTTAAGTGTAAAGAGCAACTGTGTCTAAATTGCTATAAAAGAGAGAGTTCATAGTTTCTGTTACAACATCAAGTTTTTGTGACCTATCAGATATTCAATGGAGTTAAGACAAATCAGGAAAATTATTTACAATGCAATCTTTAGTGGTATTACTAGTAGTGATAGTTTTGCCATATTTGTAACACAGAGTTGGTTTTGCAACCTTGGCGAAATGAAGTTTACATAAGACTAGATAATGATCTGGGATGTCATTGCTCTGCTACAGAATTTCAACAGCATTAACATTGATTCCATGTGATAATATTAGTTCTAGAGTATGATTATGACAATGAGTAGGTCCTGACACGTGTTGTCTAACTCCGATAGAGTTAAGAATGTATTTAAATGCCAATCCTAATGCATCTTTTTCGTTATCTACATGTATATTAAAATCACCAACAATTAGGACTTTATCTGCGCAGCCAGTTCTAACTCTGGTAGAAAGTCAGGAAATTCTTTGATAAAGTCTGTATGGTGCCCTGGTGGCCTGTATACAGTAGCCAGCACAAATCTCAAACGGGATTTATCATTTACACTAGATAGTGTTACATTAAGCACCAACACTTCAAAAGAATTATACCCGAAACCAGACCTTTGAGAAAAATGTAAAATATTACTGTAAATTGTAGCAACACCTCCCCATTGCCTTTCATACGACAACAATAATCTTGGTGGGTGGACTCATTTAAAGTAATTCTGGTTTTAGCCAGGTTTCTGTTAAAAACAGAACATCTAGATTATGATCTGTGATAATTTCTTTTACAATAAGTGCTTTTGTAGAAAGGGATCGTATTCGGCAAACTGAGCTTTATAATTTGTTCATCTGTATTATATCTATTATATTGTTGAACGTCAATTAAATTATTACCCTCAAATGGGTTCGGTAGATTTTTTTTCTTGTTCAGGGAACAGATGGTCACTATATAAGGTGACCGAGTCTCTGAGATGGGATTTCTCTGACCTCAGTGACGTGAGACCGTTCCTGTCTGCTTCATGACCTGAGCCCCAGATAGTCAAGGTTCAACTCTAAAGGCCCATTCACACAAATAACGATACGATAGATATAAAGATTTTAGCGTCCACACCAGCGGATGATATTGACCGGTTTATTTTAAGAGTGTGCTTGTCTCCCGCTTTAAATGCTCGAGCTCGTAACAGCATGATGGATTCTGATAGGCTGTCGATGTTTTTTATTCAATTATCAGCTGGATAGAATCGTTTTGAAAGTGATTCCAACGATATTGTTTCTCTGTGCTGTTATCGTTATAGCTGTGGCGTAAACTCTGCTATTCTTTAATATTGAGAACAATTTTTAGAACTATATCTTTATAGTTATCGTCCTTGGTGTGAACGGGCCTTAAAGGGATACTCTACCCTCAAGTTGTTGCAAACCTGTATGAGTTTCTTTCTTCTGCTGAACACAAAGGAAGATGTTTTGAAGAACGATTGGAACCAAACAGTTGTTTGGCACCATTGACTTCCATAGTAACAAAAACAAATACTATGGAAGTCAATGGTGCCAAAATAACTATCAAACAACAAAAATATCTTCCTTTGTGTTCAGCAGAAGAAAGAAACTCATACAGGTTTACAACAACTTGAGGGTGAGTAAATGATGACAGAATTTCATTTTTGGGTGGAGTTTCCCTTTAAGACTATGTGTCATTTCACTAAGGAGAAGAGCAGCACCCGAGGAGGAATAAAGGTCTTCCAAAAACTTGTCTAATTGTCTATGATTGTCTTATTCTGCAGACAACATCAAGACATTGAGTGACTACAGTCTGATATGTATCTCGTCACCCCGATAAGCAGGGAAGACAAGTAATAATCTCACTCCTTCTGTCAATACACAAAAGAAAAGAAAAAAACTCCTTTTTTGTATACTTCAATATTAATGGAAAGCACTTCTAGCCTGTGTTAAGGGGCCATATTCATTTTTTTACCTGTATCTGTGCCTCTGGAAAACTGCATGGGAACTGACTTTAATCTCTTTTGTAATGATTTCAACACCTTTAAACCTTCTTTTTTTATTCTACTACTTTTTTCCCTCTGTCCATACCATCAGGAAGCATTGAGGGATTGATCTGTCCTCCATCAGCTTAGCTCTCTCTCCTTCCTACCAACACAAGTACCAGGGGTTCATCATCATACACACTAGCCTATATGGTTGTTACCTTCAGGAGAAGAAAATAAGAGACACTTTTCATGTTTTATACCACAATATGCCACTTGAGATTCAAACCATTTGTGGCAGATAACAACTGTACAACAGTGTAGGCCTGCAGCTATTCATGTGATCAGTGATAGTCACTTTTTGAATTATTATATATTGTAAACACTCTTTGTCACTTAAATCATCAAATGCTATTCTTGGCACCATTCATGTAATGCTTGACTGTATGTGAATGTGGAACTTGAAAACAGAAAAGGAACTGTGCCATTTTAAGGTCTGTGTGTTTGAGCATGACATACTGTATGAAATATTATCCATAATTAGATGCCATATTTCAGCTCACTGGTGCATCCTGAACCTCTCTGGGTTCATGTGTCATTTCTTCTATAATTGCCTAAAGAATGTTTGGTTTTCCCAAAGTGAATACCCCGGTATTAGATGTTCCTCTGTGCAAATGTATCTGTGTTGCCGGTTTTCATTTTCCCTGGATTCTTTGTTTTATGATTTAATACGGTTTTGTTATCAAAAGTGAAAGATGAAACTTTAACAAGTTAATCAATCTATTAAAATATAATGAAATTTGGGAAAACATTTATTTTTCTTCCATTTTTGGCAAATGAAGTGCTTCACAACAGACTGTTTAATGTTTAAATAAAAATAATTGTGACATTTCTTAAAAAAAATGGGGGGGTGATGGACCTACTCTCAGTATTACGCAAGGTCTTCTCTCTCTGCCGTTCGCGCGCCCTACGTGGTTTGAACATAGGGTTTGAACAAGCACAGTCTCTAGCTGCGTCCCAATGTGCATACTATCCATCCTAACGGACTTTGGACTTGAGCTCCGCGAACGGCGACGGACTTTGGACTTGAGCTTGGACTTGAGCTGCCTCGGGCCCTGGGTACTCGGTACCCTTTATCCCCCCGGTACCACGCCCCTGCATGGCATCCTTTAGCGTCAATATGAGACGCAGAACCCAAGGCGTCATACAGGTGACGCTCGTCTAAATCCGACGCATCCTATACGCCCGTTTCACACATACTCCGTTTGCAGTGCGTATGCGTTGCGTATTTTTTTCCGTACCCATGTTAACAGGTTAGAGCTTTCACACAGCACGCGGATGCAGTCCGTCGATCCGTTGCAGTTGCAGTTGCGGTGCGTATACAGCAGTGCAGAGATCGTTTCCGCACCGTCTATTTTTGCTGTGCTGCAAACGCAGAATTAAAGTGACAGCGCACGGTTCGTGGTCAAAATGAACACAGATTGACCTGAAAATGTAGTAATTTCACCATAAATGCATTTAATTAAATACTACTTTTCATCTTTTTACTTTAAGACCGGGGTTTTAAGCAAGGAAAACGACAATTTACCTCAACAAGGACATAATAATGAACAACTCTCATTCGTGGAGGTGGAAAAACAAGTTCTTTGTAACATGCAAGATTTATTTTATTAATTTAAATGCAAAAGAAAAGAAAAGGCATGAGAGTCGGCTGTTTTTGTCAATTTTAAGTTTTAATTTAAAATGTTTACGATTTTAATATAAGTACATGCACATATTTGATCACTTTCTTAAGAAACTTAATATATAGAAGTAATGCATGGAATTATAGGCCTTTAAATTGTGTTTAAAAGTGCATACGTCCATTCAAGTTTGTATATGTGTGTTTGTGGTACAGCCGCGGATCAGTTACGCACTGCAAACGCAGCATATGTGAAAGCACTATAGCGTGTGCTGCTCCTGTACCGTATACGCACCGCAACACGCACGCACCGCATACGCACTGCACACGGAGTATGTGTGAAACGGGCGTTAGCGTATGAGAAGCAGATCCCAAGGCGTCATAACTGTAACCCTGCTCCAGACCTAAACCTGCTACGTGTTATATTGACGCTAAAGGATGCCATGTGCGTAAGATTTCAACGAAATGTCATATGGCGTCACCTATATGACGCTAAAGGATGAGAATGCGTTGGATAAACTCATCTTTCAGGCATTTGACCGACCGGTTTGACTCTTCAGCGTGAGATATCGGGGGTGTGGCGTGTGCACGTGTGAAACCATTCAAATGCGGGTGTCTCACGGCCAATGCGTGAGAGTTGGCAGCTATGTACTCTATCTTGTCTGTGGACATCGTTCATTCTAAAGCCGGTGCTGGATAAACAGCGAGCGTGCGTGCGACGGTAGGCTAAATTATTTACGACAGCGGCAATGGACAATTTCATTTCCAACCAGCAGGGTGACCGAAGAGGAAAAAATACTTGGTGCACTCAAAAAAATATTTAACCCCAAAAGTTAAAACTTATGTATTTCAATTACGTGTCAATTTTCCATCCAATTTAATCACATAAATCCAACGTAAAAGTTAACATTTTATTTAAGCTTCAGCGTCATGTTCAGTTGACGTGAATGAATTAAATAAGCGTTATGTGAACTGATCATCTGTGATTTAAGATTGTGTATTAAATAAACTTTACTCATTTCAAATAAATTGTTGTTACTTGATTTACATAACTATCTTACATTACCTTAATTCTATTGAATAAACAGTCAAAGACAAAAACATGTTACATTTTCAAACATTTATTGTGTGCAATTGCTCCATAAGTCAAAATAAACATTCAGTCTGACAAAAGAAACAAAAAATCCAAGCAGGACATACATAATACAGCACTTTACAAATTAATGCAAGTGTTTAGTTTTATGCATCCTCCCAAACTGTACTTTCTGTGTTTATTACTTATGTTACACTTTACAGCCAAGTAACAGGGATCCACATTTCAACATCAAATATTCTTTTCACTTTTTCAAGATAAACATTTTAATATCACTGCATAGTACAGTAATCAATGTCTGCTTTCTTCTGATCTGGAAATTAAGGGAACACGACAACTTTTTGTGACTTTAGCTTATTCACCGTATCCCCCAGAGTTAGATAAGTTCACACATACCCTTTTCATCTCTGTGCGTCCCGTAACTCTGTCTGACACACGCACCGCTAGCCTAGCTTAGCACAAAGGCTGGAAGTAAATGGCTCCAGCTAGCATACTGCTCCCAGTAAGTGACAAAATAACGCAGAGAGAGAGTTTGCTCAGAGTGTTGTGCTAATCACTCCGCCATTTACTCTCTGCTCCTAACCACGGGGCTTCTCAGGTGCTGGGAGCAAATCACTCCGCCCAAGTAGCAGTGCTTCACCTTCTGAGAATATAGTTCCCAGTATGTATTAGGGCTGGGGTAAACGATTATTAACAAAACGATTAGTTGGGCGATTATTTTATCGATTAGTCGACTAATTGGACGATTAATATAAAGATTATTTTTCTGCTGCTCGATTAATAAAAAACCATAATGTATCTCAAATAAATAAATATGAACTAGCGTACTGAATCATGATACTGTATAAGCTGGCTAACGCTAGTCTAATGTTATGTATTTGAACACCGTCATTAGAACTCTATAACCACCAAAACCGTGTTATTAAAATATTTTGTACAAACATTTTGTATCATAGAGAATGTTTAAATACTAATATCAGCTTCCGAGGGAAACGGAGGCGGAGTTAGTGGTGCTCCTGCTGGAGATGATTCGGGAGAGTCTGTGTCCCTTTACTGATCAGAGCGCGCGCTGACACGGAGCAAAGCCTTGTTTATACTCGACGCGTACGCACGAGCGCGCGGCAAAAATGGCGCGTTGGGTGCGCAAGACCCCATTTCGCTTGGCTGTGTGCACGGTTTCTTTTGTAAAAGCACGCGCGGCACCGCGTCCAATGATAAGCGACTGCAAGCCGAATCTGCCCGAGCCGTACGTCTCACCGGTACACAGTTTGCGCGTCTAAATTGCAAAGTTTTTTTTGTTAAGGATTTGTTTACTGTGTGTGATTCATTTAATGGAAAGCACATTCACTTCTAGTGGTCTTCGTCCTCCATTCTGCAATGTTTCGGTCTCCCACGTGTGTTGGCGAGCTGTACTGCCGGAAACGGTGCAAAAAATAAATAAATGAAGAAGTGTCGAACGCAAAAATATGGCGTTGACATAATTTTGACGTCAAAACGTCGACGCGCCGCTACAGCACTGGTTAAAAGATGTCTGTGTCTCATATGACCTTGTTATTTGTACACACTGTGACAATCACAACATGTAAATAGAAAAATGTTGGCGTTATTTTGTCACTTTTTGGTAGCAGTATGCTAGCTGGAGCCGTTTACTTCCAGTCTTTGTGCTAAGCTAGGCTAGAGCTGTGTGCGTCAGAAAGAGTTACAGCAAGAACGGAGATGAAAAGGGTATGTATTGACTTATCTAACTCTAGGGGATAGAGTGAATAAAATAAAGTCCCCAAAAAAAGTCGGGGTGTTCCTTTAAAACACTAATGTAATTAGTACACATCTTCCTAAATATTTGTAGAACAAATAAACATTCAGGACACTTGGATAGAGAATAATAAAAAAAAATTAAACACGAATGTAATTGGTACCCATCTTCCTACTTTTGTTTTTGTTTAATTTTTTTTACATATAACACATTTAAAAATTTAGGCCAGAAGTAATTGTCCAACTCACTGATCAAGATATGGAGTATGCTGCACACAGAAAAAAGTTGTCCAGCCAAGAATGTCCAATCTTAGTTTTGGTGGTGGAATTAAGAGCGTAGATCAGTCCGAACAGCATTACCAATCCAAAGGAATCACTCTCGACACCCTCTATCACTACTCCAACATCCTCTGGCTTGTCCTTAGCACCAGCACCTTCTTAACGGATCTCTAAAGCCCCAGAATGGTCTCCGAAATTCTTCTCTCAGCCTATTAAGGATTGCAGTCAAAACAAAAAACAAACAAATAATTAAAACATTTTTTTCTCTCTCAATAATTAACACTGAAGTGTTTCACTGAAATATTGGTAACATACAGACTGGCAATATGTTTAGGTCATTACAAAAAGTACATATACAAACCTCAATTTATTTGACGAGTGTTGTTATTTCCTGAGTGTTGGTACACACAGATGTGTATGTCATCGCACTAAATTATGACAATATAAAAAACACTGATTATAGTATATTTTATGTGATTATATATATTTTATATATACAATATTTGCAATTAGTTATACAAAATTATATTATGCAGTTTACCTTGTCTGTAATTGCCATTAATAGTGTATCTGTCCAGCTGCGCCAAGAACAGAAGTGGCACAGTTTATGAATTCTGCAACAAAAAAAAAAAAGGAAATGAAATGAAGATTTGCATGAAATATAGGCCTACTGTGGAGAAATTTATAGTAATTAACAATTTATTCTTGTCCCAAAATGTCCATGTTTAAGCTTAGAATGTTTCAATAACTCATACCTACTGGATAATTCTGTGCCACATTCCCAAAAGTCATTTATCTGTATTTCAAAAAGAGAGAGAAAACAACAGACATCACACTTTTGCAAAGAAATGAAAACAAGTCAAGTTTAAATTGATTACAAAAGAAGAAACTACACATACTGTAATTGAGTGATTGTGCCAAACAGGAGCTGGAAATGGTGGAATAATGTCACATCGATGAGAACTCTGAAATAAATAGCAAAGAAAAAACTTTCACTAACGATATTACAACTCAGCATGAAAAAAGAAAGCATGTTCCACTTCATGGAATCCTATAAACCTTTGCATGTAGATAACTTTCAGGTCGATCAAGTATGTTTTTAACTTTTGCATATTCAAAGGATTTTTCAAGAAAATTAAAATGTAACGTTAGGCCTACGTCGAGATGACAAGTTGTAATTAAAAATGACGCACACGTAGTCAGTCGACCGTAGGCCTATATCTTAAAATGATCAAAGTTACAAATATGTTTTAAGATATTTGTTTTAACGAGAAATCCTATACAATTTTACCTGTATTAACCTTCATATAACGTTAGCAGGCCTAACTAGCCTGTAGCCTTCGATTGACTGTGTTTGCAACGTTTTGTCGAGATCACGGAGCAGTTATCAAAAACCATAACTGTTACGCGAAGTTATTCTGCCTAAATGGAAAAATGATGCACAGTCAGTCGACAATAAATCTTTAAAAAAAAATATCAGTTAACGTTACTCTTTTATATAACGTTAGCTGCTACGTTAACTGGAAAGGCCAAAACAGTTCATTCGTCTGAAGTGCAGTCACGACGAAACTAAGATATAAATTAAATCAGATCGATTAAGTTATAAAAAAAGAGTTGATGTTGAAATCAGTAATAAATATAGAAAATATCTTACCTTGTCGAATATTCCACATCTGTTTCTGTTCAGTGTTCACTCAAATCGCTGACGCCTCCAACGACTTGCCGCCTTCACAGTGTTGTTTTTTTTTTTTTTTTTTTTACTCTAGTGCGCATGCGCTACATCTGCATTTGCCCCTTACATCAATAAATCAAGTATAGTGTATGCAATTTGATCAGTTTGGACTTGGATCCATTACATTCATGTTGTGTAAGAGTAATTCGCAACAATAATGGTTATTTTCATACATTTTTAAATATATTCTATTTAAATTGTTTGCTTAAATTCAATTAGTGGCAAGAATCATTTTTTTGAGTGTGTTACTTTAATATTCACCCACATTAATCCATATCACAATGTGTACAGCTCTACTTTTGCTCTTTTCATCCACATTTTTCCAAATTCTGTGACATTTAGCATTATACAGTAAATTCCATGGATTCCAGGATCAGACTAACAACACAGTATTGTTGAGCAACTCAGATACTAACCAATATTATAAATAACAGAAAAACAACAACTACTGATTTGCGGAGCTGTTTATACATTTTGGGACACTTCAAAGATGAAGCGCACAAGTGCAGACATCATAATCACGTGTTCACATCCTTCAGCAGGGTCACATGGTCATGTGTGTTATTTCTCATGGTTGTCCTTGTGTTTGACAGGGTCGACATGTGAAAACAGGACAGCTGGCAGCCATCAAGGTCATGGACGTGACAGAGGTATGAGCTTCTTCACCTTTAGAAGAGAGAGAAACCGGTCATGTCTTCAGCTGAAGAATGAATGATTTTTTTTACAGATATTTATTGATAAAATGTAAGAATTTGTCACGAAAGATGACACAAACATTTAATAAGGTATGCCCTGAAAATCAATTGAAGGTGGCAAATATCACAAATATGCTGATTTAAAGGGGACCTATTATGCAAAAGTCGCTTTTATAAGGTGTTTGAACACAGATGTGTGTCTGCAGTGTGTGAGATTAACATGCCTATAATGGTAAAAATCCACTCACTCTTTTTTTTTTTTTTATAATTCCCATAAATCAAAAGCAGTCTCTTCAAATGAGCTGATACACAGTGACATCATCATAAGGGAGAAGCTCCGCCCACAGCGCACACACACACACACACACACACACACATACACACACACACATACACACACACACACACACACACACACACACACACACACACACACACACACACACACACACACACACACACACACACACACACACACACACACACACACACACACACACACACACACACAGCCCTGAGTGAGAAGCACAGAGTTTCTGTATCCTCGCTGTAGCAGCTGGAGTTGTACAATGTCTGTACTAAAGAGGCATTACAAGTGTTGTGTATTGGGATTTACCAATGCACATACAGTAAGAGTCTCTAAAGCATCTTTTTACCTTTATTGCAATACAGTACATAACACAAATGCAATAGCATGTCATAAAAGCAAGATGATAACATAAGTTATAAGCGTAATTAAACTAAAGTGTTCTGTCTGCATGCAGCACTCAGGCTCTGTAGGCATCTTACAACGAGAATCTGTACAGAGATTTATAGATTATCATGACGGAATAGATGACTTGAAGATAGTTAACTCCACATCAACTACATTAATTGTCACTTCTTGAATCTCTCCATCATTGTCCGACTCCGGTTCAAACATATAAGGCTAAACAGCTCTACTGACAGTTTCAGTGTGTGAGATTGTGCAGTTTTGTTGTAGCCGGTATGCTGGAGCACGAGCTCTTGAAGCTCCGCCCTCTTCTTGAAATGGGGCCGGGAGCACCAACTCATTTGCATCTAAAGGGACACACAGAAACGACAATTTTAACATGCTATAAAAATAATCTGTGGGATGTTCTGAGCTAACACTTCACTTACACACTCTGGGGACATCAGACTTATTTAAAATCTTGTAAAAAGGGGCATAATAGGTCCTCTTTAAGTAAGTAAGAGCTAATCAAACACTGATGAGAATATTGATTCTGAATTATTATAATCAGAAATGTATATATTTTTTTAAGTACTTTGACCAATACATTTATTTACAAAGACAAGAACATAACCAGGTTAATGTCGAGCCCTGCTGAAAACATTATTTATTTGATATTTCTGTATTGTAACACAAGCCTCCACAAGCTTTTATGCTTGGGATTCCCAGATGTTAAGAGTTACCCCCCCCCATATAAAACTTTGCTCTTAAATGGATATATTTTCTGCCCAGTGTTTTACTTAATCTCGCTCCACTTACTTTCTTTCGTTCATTTTATTTCAAGCATACAGTAAAAAGTGTACAGTATGTACAACATAAAACAATAATCGACATAACACTGATAATCAAACAAATATAATTCACCGCTGCTTGAAAAGGAGTGGGATGAAGTTTAAAACTTATTAATTCCCACCCCCTCTTTCAAAATCTTAATACATTAATTTGATTTGCTTCCTTTGGTATTAACCACTTTTTTTTACAAAACACAAGCACATATAACTTCTTACATTTATACAATATGTTAGTAACAAAATTTCTGGCTTAACCAACTAATTTTCCTTCTGTTTTATAACGTTCAAAAATCGTTTCTTTAAATCTTTTCCTAAATTGTTTTATATTTGGACATTCCTTAAGCTTCTCATTTAAATTGTTCCACAATTTCACCCCAGTGTTTCCCCTACCATTGTTTTGGGGGGGCGGCCCGCCCCCTCAAAACTGCCCCCCGCCCCCCCTGAATGAAAAATTCCCCGAGAAAAAAAAAACTGGACGCAAGAGCTCCAAGTAGTAACTTTAGCGGCTATGCTTTTCGCGATAGAGCAGTTTAGTACACTTGAAATCAAATCACGATAGACTAGTTTGTGAATATTAAACGGCTAAAATACTATTTAAATATGAATCACTGTGTGAATGAATGAACTGCAGAAGACGCGCAGTTTCATTTCACACACACACACACACACACACACACACACACACACACACACACACACAGACACGCTCGAGCTGGTGCAGACGACGCGCAGTTTCATTTCACACACACATACACACACGCACGCGTGACGATCGACCTGTTGTTTTCATAGACAGTAAAAGGTTGTTTTTGCCTATATGAGGACACAAATGCATGAACTTCCTCTCCAGACTCTAGATCCGCTCTTAAGGTGCGTTCACACCGGACGCGAATAGCGCGTCAAATTCGCGCCTACCGCGTCTAGTTTGACGCTTGACCACTTTGTGTTAATTCGCGCGTCAAGAGTGAAACTGACGCGCATAAAAAAAAAGTTTGAAGCGAAATTTACGCGCGTCAGAATCGAAATCCGGAGGCGGCCATCTTTTTTTAGATGTTTATCGAGCATTAGCAGTAGCATTATTCGAGAGAGTCACCGCTCGTATTTGCTCTGGAGAGCAGAAACAGCTGCGTAGGGGACATTGTCGCTGTACTCGGATCCACCAGACCCTCCGGAGGGTTTCAGGGGTTTTACCATTTGCTCCAGGAGCTAGGTTTGGTGGACCTAACGGTGAGGACGCTGACGAGGACAGCGTAGGCCGTGTAAAGCCTCAGCCTCGAGTGGTCGCTGCCTGACGAGCCCGCGCTCTACAGCCCGGCGCGAGGTTCACCCTCGCCCGCACCCACCTAATCTGTCATTTATTTTTGTTTTGATAATAAATGGAGCCAGCCTCCAAAAGTGAAACCTGTCCTGTGATTTTTTTTATTTCTTATACACTAAGTGTTTGTTGTTTTTACATTAAAATAATAATGTTTCATATAATCTAAAATAGATATGGAATAAATAGCATTCAATACAAAATGAGTACTATCTCTCATATATTAAAATCGAGTTTTTATGTGAAAGATTTGCTTTGTTGTGCATTAGAACCACACCAGACATTTTAGTAATATTACAAAATACTTTATTAAAATAACATAAACTTTCACTTCACCACGTGACAGCAGCAAGCAGGCTCCCTATTGGTTAACGCGGCGCGAATTGACGCAGAAGTTCAAATTTTTCAACTCGGGCGGCAGACGCGAATTCGCGTCAAACGCGTGAATGCACAAATAGCACTAACTAAATCATTCGCGCTTAACGCGCCAGACGCTCAATTCGCGCCATTCGCGCGAACTTGACGCGCGAATGAGGCGTATTCGCGTCTACCGCGCCGCACTCTACGCCTCATTCGCGCCGCAGGAATTTTTTACGCGCGTAACGCGTCTTTGCATTGACTTAACATTGAAATCACTCGCGCCTGACGCGCTATTCGCGTCCGGTGTGAACGCACCTTGACGGTGCGTGTCCACTACAGCGGCAAAACTCCGCTCAGTGCCGCTGGCAACGCTATAACGTCTCCGCATTGGGGTGTGTCTGTTGCGAGTGTGTTTAATCTATGTTTTTTTCAACATACACACAGTATAATCATCAGAGATGCACGCGATTAGATTCGGAAATAGACAAGCTTTGCTTACATTTTGCCCCAAGCAAGATATCCCGTCAATTTTATAAACTTTTATAAACCCAGCCAGTATAATCACAATGAACACATCCAAAATGAATTATTTAACATATATAACAACTACAAAGCGTCTAATTTGTAAACAAAATTATTTACGCACTAAATCCAGCATAAACTCCAGCACAATTTGCATATTTTTAAAATATCAAAACAGACGTCACATCCCAAACCGCACATCAATTGGCTGCCGACCGCGTTTTTCGCTTGATATTTGCATAAAGTCGTATGGACTTGGATGGTCGAGGAACTGCCCAACCTTTTGACGCTCTCAACGCTTTCTCCGGTCCGCTGTCAATCCCAAAATGCACTACGCGAGCGTGAAGCTCGACTTCCATAGGAATGAATTGAAAACGCTCGCTCCGCTCCGCTCGCTCCGTGCCAGTGGACACGCACCGTTAAAGTAACTCCGTGAGCATTTAACCGCTTCATTTGAGAAATCTATCGTCACGTCATAAACAGAAACTCAAAGGTCTTCACGGCAACCCGTCAAAATAAAAGTTCGGTTTAACTTGACAGAAATATATTACTGTTGTACAGTAGAATTTAGATGCATCTCAATGTAATAATAATACTAACACTAATACAAATAAATTATGATCTCAACTTTATTTTTAAAGGAATAATAAATTTTTCTTCCATGTTTTAATTTTAACAGTAAAGCTCATTGTGCAGCACGTTGTTTGACAAAAAAAGTTTGTTCAATTTCATATGATTAAAAGAAATGTAATTATGTTTTGTCTTCATTTGGTTACCAGAAAAAACAACAGAATTTGTGTGAAAAAAAAAACATTTAATAGATTTAAAAAAAAAAAAAGATTGTATAAGTTTAATAATTGTTTATAATAAAAGTTTTATGATTTAAATTAATTAGACATGATTTTTGATTACATAAAAATGTACACCAAGTATCCGTAACACGCCCGTTCCGCGACACTAGTTTCGGGGGATCGACACTAGTTTCGGGGGATCGACCCCCCCCCCCCGAAAAAAATCCTAGGGGAAACACTGCACCCCTTGTATGGAAACACAAAAACTTTTCCTTCTACTGTGCACCATTGGTAATGTGAAATTGAGTTTTCCTCTCAACACATACCCTCCTTCTCTCAGAGTAAATAACTTTTGTACATTTTGAGGTAAATCATTATGTTTTGCCCTATATGGAATTTGCACAGTCTGTAAATCCACCAAATCTTTAAATTTTAGTAATTTGGACTCTCCAGGTTCCCTATAACCTGCCCCATGAATGATCCTTAAAGCTCTCTTCTGTAGAATGACAAGTGGCTGAACTGTTGTTGTGTAATTGTTTCCCCACATTTCTATACAATAAGTGAAATATGGCAACACTAATGAACAATAGAGCATTCGTAAAGATTTCTGATTTAAAACTTGCCTTGCTCTACCAATTATTGCTATACTTATGATCTGAACACATGAATACTGGAGTTGAGTGTTTATTGCACTTGCAATATTTTGGTTAAATGAAAGTTTCTCAAACATTTGCACCCGGTGCAGATATGCTGAATGGGCTTATTATACTGTACATACTTCACCATGGTTTAGGAAAACCTTCTATATTTTCCTTATTTTTTCCAGTTCATAATAGAGTGCATTAATGTATATGATGAATATAATAAATATTTTCTGGAAACTCTATAAGGTCAAATAAACCATGACTATGACCAGCGGGGAACTTTCTCTTTCAAACAACAATGATTCATAGTGGTTTTGGTTCACATCATCTCTTAAAAAGAACAAACAAACACTATTTCATTCGACTTTTCTGTGCGAGGAACAGACTGAAATGTAATAAAATATTCCCTGATAACCCTCCATCATAAATGGAATATTCAGCATTTATTGTGCCAGATTTTATGTCAGTGACATTTGGCTCTAGCAAGAACCATTGCCATTTAGTGTAATGACACAGTAAAAGTTTTTTTTTTTTTTTTTTTTTGGCCAAGAGAAAGATCTGTGGATAACAACATTGGTTAAAATGCTTAAAGATCATGGTTGAGTTGATGTTAACTGATGTGTCTGATACAGGGTATGTAATCTAATTAATTAATCATTAATTAATTCATTATTCATAATATCACAACCAGACAGTCTGCCTGACCCCTACACAAGCACAGTGACAGCTAAACTCATTACACAAGGGAACAAGTCTGTTTGTTTGTTTGTTTGTTTGCATAGATTTGATCTGTTACTTGACTGTGGATTTAGTGCATTAAAGGTACAATATGAATATACAGGGTTTTGCGCCACCAGGGATCGCTAACCTCTTACAATAACAAAGGCGTATATTGATGACGTATATTCCCCATTAAGCGGAATTATGAATCTTGTCGTCAAGCTGATGGATCTTTTATGGATGAGTGAATACATTGATGTTTTTAACATGACTGTGGTATGAAGCAGGGCGCGATTGCTAGTTGTATACCATTTTCTTACGATTTACAAATAGTTGGAAACATTTGGGATATTGTAAGTAATCAACTAAACAAAATATATAACATTGGCCTAGTGGTTTTGGGATATTTTACTGCAAAAATCATACATATTGTACCTTTAATATACAGATTTTAGCCAGTATGAAGTAGTTGTTGTGTTTTTTTTACTCAATATGAGTCAGTTATGAAGCTTTCAGTGAAAGACTCTCCCCATCCCAGAAATGCTGTTTCCTGGTTCCCTTTCCGTCTTGCATGATCTGCCATGGGAGATAACAGAGCAACGTAGTGGTCATTTGAACCCCAGATTTCCTTTCCCCTGACCATCACTTTCACACACACCTCTCCTGTCTTTCCTCTTGTGAAAGATTGTGAAAGCAGCCTTTACATATAAAAGCTTATGTTTGTATTGCTCTTTTATAAAGGGAGTAGGGCTGGGCGATATATCGATATAAAAAATATATCGATATTTTTTGAAATGCGATATGGAATTAGACCATATCGCATATATCGATATAGTTCAAATTTGCGCTGTGATCCTTGCTCCCCGCGCCCCCACTCCTCCTATTCCACTCTGTGCGCGTCTTTAGAGTATGTTATGTTATGTTATGAGAGGCGAATCATGACTAACCGTTACTTCAGAAAACCCAGCACAATAGGAACTACCAGGCAGTGACATAAGTGTACGCTGAAATAAAGTTTTTCACCCCAGAAAAACAGACTTTCTTGTCCTGTCAGCCGTTATCCTGTTCTCGTTGCGCACACTCTTCAATTGCATGCGCGAATGCAGCTGTATTGCCTCACTTATCAAGTGCAAATGAAACTACGAGCATGCAACGCTGTTGTAAATTACACAAAATAAAAGTAATGCAGGTAGCCTATGATTTTTTAAATTCTATTCACCAGGAGCAGTTTCCATGTTTCATTAACAGTTATTGTAGTATTGTGTATTCACCATGGTAACTGTCGTTTCCATATTAACCCCAAAATGCCACTATTTTTCTTTGTGTTTTTTAAAAATATTTTTAAATGACTGTAGTGGCTCATACCAACATTAACAAAAACTAGTTTGGGACTGCTATTTAATAGCTTTAGCATAGGCCTAATGTTTATTTATTAGTAGCCTACTCCTTACTATTAGTCATATTCTTACAATTTATGTTAAGTAAAGGGGAAAAGTAGGCTACTTGTGTGTGTTAACAAATTTTGTGTAAACGTGTTATAATTTGCCTATATATATATATATATATATATTAAACTTTGATAATCATAATGAATAAATTGCAATTACAATTCGAAGGGAATAATAGGCAATTATGATTTTTTTGTCATAATCGTGCAGCCCTAAGGTGAAGAAACCTGTTTATTATTTATTCATTTGATTTTGCAAATGTTCACTGAAATAGCTGGTTTCAATAAAACTGCTTGTGACATATTTGGCTTCGACTTTGACTGAACATTTGCTCTCACTTTGCGGAAAAAAATATCGGGATATATAATATCGTATATCGATATTCAGTCTAAATATATCGGGATAAGAATTTTTGTCCATATCGCCCAGCCCTAAAAGGGAGTCTCAATATATTGGTCTCCCATACTAAGTAATGACTTTTTTAACAGGTATTGTTATTCTTGCTGTCATTATTTAAGTTGTTTCATGGTGAAAGAGATCAAATGAAAATTTACAAATGTATTTTGTGTTCCGCAGGATGAGGAAGATGAAATCAAACTGGAGATTAACATGTTGAAAACTCATTCCCATCACAGGAACATAGCCACGTATTACGGTGCTTTTGTTAAGAAAAGTCCTGCAGGACAGGATGACCAGCTTTGGGTGAGTGTCTACTGAACCAAATAAACAATCACCCTGATTTCCTCTAGAGGCTCTTAACCGCTTGTGTATAGTCTCTCACATTACTATAAGAGTCAGAGTTTGTGCTTCTTACAGAGATACCTTCCAAAAACGGTCTCTGTATCAATGTTAAAGGTCCCCTGACATGAAATTTTCACTTTCTGAGGTTTTTTAACATTAATATTAGTTCCCCTAGCCTGTATTTGGTCCCCTCTGTGTCTAGAATTTTCAATCGGTGTAAACCAAGCTTTGGCTATCTTTCTGAGAGCTCAGACGCGCTGATCTTGAATCTCCTCCTTATGACGTCATAAGGAGGAAAGGTTACCTCCCCTTTCTCTGCTTTGCCCGCCCAGAGAATTTGCGCCGACACAACTTCCCAAAGTTTTGTATGGTCTAAACATTTCACCGACGACTGTTTCCTCAACTTGGGCCAATACAGAGCTGGCCTCGATGAACGTCTAAAAATAAAACATCGAGCTACCACGCAACAATTGAAGTTCAGACAGGTAATCTTTCTCTCAAAATCGTTTAATACTGTTTATGCATCAGTAAGTCAAGCCAGTGACTAAAATATCAACTTAACGTCGTTTCTATCAGTAGGATGAAAATAATCTTATTTAAATTGTGACAAATTATATACAGAAAGCGATCAAAGAACAATCTTTCCACACAGCGCAAGTTTATCTGGACAACTCGTTATGAAATCAATGATGTTATACTGCACAACGAAGCTCTTACTGTATGTACATCATCGTGTTTGCATTGGTGAAAACATTAGAGAGAGTGCAGAAACTGCGTTGCAATGATTAGATCTTCAGTCTTGCGATCAACAGACTGTCATCTGCTTGCTCAATGCTCATCACGGCAACATTTTATGTGATGGGAATAGATCTAAATACTTTAAAAACTTCTCACGATTCGTTAATCTAGATAGCTGTAATAGTAAAAACGTATAATAGCTGTAGTAAAAGTATTCTTGAGAGTTTCACATGTAATACGTAGCTATTTCATATGCAAGCATGTCAGCCAATCACAGCAGTGGCCGGTGACACTGAATCCCACAGCAGACTAGGGGTGGGCGATATATCGTTTAGACGATAATATCCAAATTGTTGTCTGGACGATATGCAAAATTGGGATATCGAATATTTCATAATTTGTACAATCCAACCCCCCAAACATGAAAAGAGCTGAAGGAAGTTAAAGAGAAAACAAAAAACTAAGGCGGCCGCCTAAGCAACTCACGCCTGCCGCCTTAACTATACGTTGGCAAAAAAAAATTATATGAGCGATAACCGCCGTGTTACTGTTTTGAGGACAACCAGCACGTCATTCGGGCATTAGCACTCCGGGTGTTTAAGGAAATCCTTAACAGGCAGCCGTTCGCAAGCGCAAGCGGCTCGTGACAGAACATTGACTGACTGAACGACACTTCAATTGAAGTTGAAAATCTCAAATGAAGATTGCTGAACTCCAGCTTACTTGTCTGTGGTTTCAGATCATCCGCGCTTCTTCAGCAGTGTAGAGAGCGCGCATGGTTGCTGATCTCCGGCAGTGTTTTTAATGTTGATGCAATGTTTACCGAATATCCACACACGATTTCAAATGTGACATTGATTTTATACAACAGTTAAAAAAAACAAAAACAAAAGGGTAACATTAAGTGATTTACTAAATTTAAAACAGTATACTCAGGCTTATTGCTCTATTTTGCAACGGAATCTGTGGCTTTGAACGAACCGTGAGATTCAATGAATGACTCGATAACTCACACACATAAAGACAATGAGTTACCGCCACCTACTGGCGATTTTATTATAATATTTTTATTAATATTAAACGATTTTTAACATTGCCTATTTAGTGAACATTGTTTTTATTTAAAAAATTATTTATTTTTTAAAGGTATTACAAAGGTAAAAAATGAAATGGAAAAATTTATTAAAGGGGGCAAAATATTGTCTCTTAATGGAAAAGCTGTGCCTGCAGTCTAAGTGGAAGAGGGGTACGGCACTCTAAAACATTGGAGAACCACTGAACTAAGGAAAAGGGATATGTAGAATTGTACAAGTGCTACTGCTAAAGAGTGCAATGTCAATAATTTCTCATAATCTTAATTGAATTGGTCTAGAGAGAATAATTATTATTACATTTTCTCTACTAGATATAAGACTCAAGTTTCAGTATTTGTCTTAATTTGTGTCAGGAGTTATGCAATACCCCCCGCCCCCCGCAAAAATATCGTCTGAATATCGATATCGAGATATTGAAAAAAAATATCGAGATATTCATTTTTGTCAATATCGCCCACCCCTACAGCAGACACGCCCCTTCAAACAGAGTGTTCAAATCAGAGGCTAAAATCAGGCTAGGTGTGCCTTTTATTTCTAAATTATGACTATTTTTTATCTAAAAAACATACTAACATTATAAGGGCAACCCAGGAAACATTATAAAATAATAAAATAACCCCATGTCAGGGGACCTTTAAAGTTTCAGGGAAGAAGGAGGCGGGAACCGGCAAACATAAATTTATTCTCAAAATGAACATAAAAAGGAGGAGCTTCTTTTATGCTTCCGGCGCTCCTCCGTGGGACTATGGTGTGACTATCATTTTCACTCGCGCCACCGACCTCGCTCCGTTCCCGCGGCTCTCGGCCCCGCCCTGCTTGACACATACCCTGTTGGCTGTGCGTTCTGGGATCTGGTTCAGTCATCCGGTCCTCCACCAGCTGGTAGAATCCTTCACGGTGAACGTGTACTTCCCCCGTCCTCTGAAACTGAATATTTATATTTGGGTCGAGCATCTTGTCTAAAGCAGACGCCACACCTCAAGAGATTTTTCATTCGCACCTAGATCCCAGTGGTGGCGTAAGCTAGCTCTGTTTGTCTTCTTATGCTGTTGTTTCTCCACACCACAGAATGGCAACAGCAGTAAAGGAGCTGCGCTTTTCTTGCTCTCTGGACACGTTTTACACTGATACTTACTTTAGTGCAGTGCTTATCTTGTGATGGATTCCAACAGCTGTTCTGAGATCTTTTCATGGACATTTCTGTAGGCTTTGATTGTTTATATTGTCGTAATAATGTAAAGTCAAGTCACCTTTATTTATATAGCGCTTTTTACAATACAGATTCTTTCAAAGCAACTTTACAGAGATAACAGGAAAATAATGCAACAATGTTTGTTTCTTGAGGAAAATAGCGTCACAGTCCAGCTTAAGTAAGTTTACTGGTGTTTCATTTTTGTTTCTCATATAGCCGCACTGGAGAAAACCATGATGTCATCGTCCAAATCTCAACCACTTGATTGCAAAATGTAAACTATATTATCGCATGAAGATAAGGCATGAAGATATTAATGTATAATAAATCACAATTTTCTGTAAACCTATACAAATATATTTGACTTGACAAACTTAAAATTTCCTCCAAGTAATGTTCAATACTAAATTGACAACATTATGTGTGTGTACATGTGTGGCTGCTAACCTCCCACAGTTCCTCTGCCGTTACGATACCGCTAAAAGAGTCCCTCAAAAAGTTAAGACGATTAGAAGGGGCACTAGTGTGTGTAATGGCAAAGGGCCTTTTACATTCTTTCCCTCAGCAGTTCATATCTTCAGGGCCTTCAAGAGTGTGTGTTGACGTTAAACTGAAGGACTTTACCGTCCTGATTAAGCTACTGAGATAGATAAAAACATAGATAACCCGTCTAGACGTCTGTGCTGTCACACTCTTGTTAGAAGTGAGATGTGAAAGTGTTTTGTGTGTGTGTGTCTTGGCCTTCAGCTGGTGATGGAGTACTGTGGCGCAGGGTCGGTCACAGACCTCCTGAAGAAGACCAAAGGAAACTGCCTTAAAGAGGACTGGATCGCTTACATCTGTAGAGAGGTTCTGAGAGTGAGTTATCACAGATGAAGATGATTCATTATACATTAAGACGTTTAGGTGGTGGGAAAACCTTGAGAGGAGGCAGACTCGGCTGAGAGAGCTGACTAAATATGATCTAGTACCTCCTGCATGCAAAACAAGTCATGCGTTCATTGAATAAATGAAATGATTACATTTTTACCATGTTTGTAAGGCTCATTTTAAACTGTAAGGATCATAATTAGTTTGTAGTTTTTAAACTGATTAGAGAGATTCATCTGGCTGATATATGCCTTGTGTTTGTATTTTTTTAATAGTCCTTTCCTAAATGACAGTGCTAAGTGTAAGCTGACTATTTTCATGGATAGACTGGATTATGTAACACGAATGCAGTACTTTATGACAAAATGCAGATATCCTTTGATGTGTATTGTACCAAGAAAGATTAAAAAAAGTTGCATTTATTCATTGGATAAAGTCTGCACTTTAGTTAGTGCATAAATGTGGATAACACAAAACATCAATAAATACCCCCCCCCCCCCCCCTGCATATAACAAATGTCATCCACATCACTTGTATATGTACTCATTACTCTATTATGCTCTATTCACTGTCAACCATAGAAAGTTAATCTTATAAATGTAAAAATAACATTTCAATTAATTCTTCTGTAATTTGAGCTGAAAAGCTGTTAATTTGTAGTCATTTTTGTCAACATAACAGAAAACAGTTATTTAATTAATCAATTAATTAATTTTATTTTTAAGAAAAGATTGGGGAAGTTGAAATACATTTTTATGGTGACCAACACTACTGAGCTTAACCCGAAATATTCCTTTAATTCCACAATGAAAGTATCCAATAACGGGTAGCTCATGCGATAGAGAGCCTAAGTCCCTCCCCTTCCGGTCGACCACCATGGGACCTTATTTCGGAAAAATATTGTATGGTAGTCAATGGCGAGAGACAACAAGTATTTGAATCCCGTTTGAATTGTGCCCTGAATTACACATATGATTTTTGTCAATTTAAAAGATACATTTTAAATTCAAGAAAGTCGCAGTTCGATGTAAAACTGTTGAGGTATAAGATTGTGAAAATATGTAATTACAAAGACTACAAACCCAAAAGGCACGCATGTGACGTCATACCTTTTCTCTCAATGAATGAAGCTATCTTTACTGAAGCTAACGTCTGTCGTTTTTTCTATAGTCTAACGTTATAATCGCAACGTTACGTTGTCATGCCTGTGTGTTTTGTACCAGACTGCACACACACGAGCTTGGTGACGTACATAGTGCGAGACGAGAGATGTAGTTCATTGAGCAATTTTCACATAAAAATAAATGTTACTCTTCTGTTTTATGACAAACTGTGATTTTCTTGACTTTCATAATTATCTTTTGAATTGACAAACATCATATGTGTAATTCAGGGCACAGTTCCGATGGAATAAAAAGATAAGTTGTCTCTCGCCATTGACTACCATACATATTTTTTCCGAAATAAGGTCCCATGAGCCGAAAGCGGAGGGGAGGGACTTAGGCTCTCTATAAGGTAGTATTTGGCTGGTCACATGTCTGCTCCCCATCAGGTGACTCGCTCTTATTTAAAATCAACATCTCTAATGCTATGTCTGGAGTTTTCGTCTCATGTGACAATATTATTAATTTCTTTGTCTAAAACATTTATTTTTTATGAAGCAAAATGGACATTGCGCTAAGCTACATGGTGACGTCACAGCAGCATTCTGTCACACCACTTTACACACTCTCATGATCCCCAATTATTGAACAACTTCCAAGTGAAACAAAGTGTATTAAAAAGTAAACATTTTCACTGAAGCCATGCACATTATTAAAGTAAAGAAAAAAATAAAAGAAAAAAAAACATTAGGAAAAGTGAAACACAGCTATAATATATAGAAAAGGAGTATTACTATGTGGTGTGTGTATTTTTCTGTGTTGTGTGTAAACACTGATTTGCTACTCTTTGTGTTCTCAGGGTCTGTTACACTTGCACTCACATCATGTCATTCATCGAGACATTAAAGGGCAAAACGTGCTGCTCACTGAGAACGCTGAGATTAAACTGGGTAAGACCAACCATTGCCAGCATTAAACTCTTAACCTGAGAAACAATGCCCAGTCACATGACACATACTGGAAGTGCTGGTACAGTATATATGTCTGAAGACATTGTTGAATTCCTGTGTTGTCAGTGGATTTCGGTGTCAGTGCTCAGTTAGACAGGACGATTGGCAGAAGAAACACGTTCATCGGGACTCCATACTGGATGGCGCCAGAGGTGATCGCGTGTGATGAGAATCCTGACTCCACGTATGACTATAGAGTAAGTACATCGACTGAGATCCATTTAAGCATCTTATTTTGTCATAATCATTTCAACATTAACTAGAAATTCGCAAAAAAGCGAATAATTTACTGTCTACTGGCGAAGCGAGATATCAGTATACTGTAGTACTATACATGAGTGGTTGAAAATGTTCCTGAAATACTTTGCATGTTTTTAGAGTGATGTGTGGTCTTTGGGTATCACAGCTTTGGAGATGGCAGAGGGAGCGCCACGTGAGTTTACGCGATTCCTAGGCATATTCCAAAAAAAAAAAAAACTTTTATATAACTATAGAAGTTGCATATGCTTGAATGGTTCTTTGTTTTCCTCATTTCTCCACAGCCTTGTGTGATATGCATCCAATGAGAGCGCTGTTTCTCATTCCACGAAACCCTCCTCCCAAACTGAAGTCTAAGAAATGGTAAGATTACTTTCCTTTTTAATGTAAGAGCATTGTGACTGCTAGAATGTCTTCAGCAGAATTTCCAGTGAGATCTCACACAGTAGTTTTGGTTTACACTGGTATTGTTAGTTCTACTAAAGGATTATTTTGCTTATTTAACAGCATAGGCATAATTTACATATTTTGAAACATCTCGTGGCACGAATGTGTCTAATAGAAAGGAGGAAGCATCTATAGCTGACTGGAAGAGTATTAATTTCATTCATTTGTGTTAAATAAAGGTGATCTTGTGCTGGAATGTGTTGTTTTTGAGTGTTCGTTGCCACTGTGGTGCGGATACAGTGTTATTTTGTGGCTTGTGCACAATCTTCACACAGATGGATCAAAAGTACGATATTATTGTGCATAATATAATACTTTTTACTCCACTATATTTCATAAAAAACATGTCGGTCCTCATTATTTTGAACTGAAGAAACCGTCATCACTAGCTCGAGATGCGATAACACCATCCAGTTCGTGAACAGATTCTTTTTAACTGACCTGTTAGATCGATTCATTTGTGAATTAGACAGATCCGATTGCATGTGTTCTGCAGTCAACAGCTCACTGATTCAGTGATTCACTGACTCACAAGTCTGACTCAATATTAACCAAGAACGGGAGATCCTTGGAGCTTGAGTGTGAAAGAAAAGAATATCATATTTAGGTCACAACTTTCAGTTGTTTGTTAACTAAATCTGCTGTAAAAGGGTGGGCTCTTTAAAGGATTAGTTCACTTTTTAAAAAACTTTTGCTGATAATTTACTCACCCCCATGTCATCCAAGATGTCCATGTCTTTCTTTCTTCAGTCGAAAAGAAATTAAGGTTTTTGATGAAAACATTTTAGGATTTTTCTCCATATAATGGACTTTACTGGCAGCCAAACCGTCCAAGGTCAAAATGACAGTTTCAGTGCAGCTTAAAATGTTTTAAACGACAACAGACGATGCATAAGTGTCTTATCTAGCAAAACGATCGGTCATTTCTAAAATAAATAAACAAAAAAACGAAGTTTTATGCCTTGCTCTGTTCTGTGATGCGTGGTCGTCACTCTCCTGTTCGAACTCGTTCATCAAAATTAACGAATCTTTTTTTCGAGTCATTTTGTTCGTTGAATGAATGAAATGACTCAAAAAATGATTCGTTCATTTTGATGAACGAGTTCGAACAGGAGAACAGAGCAAGCCGAGCATTTGTGCTAATAAAACTTAAACTTTTTTATTTCTTTTAGAAATAACCGATCGTTTTGCTAGATAAGACCCTTAACCAGAACATTAAAATAATGCAAATGAATGCCCATGCATCTTCCCCGCTTCCGTAGCAGATTCAAATGATATAAACTAGTATATAGGGTTCTTCTTAAAATGTAACATTTTGCCCCATGTATTATATTGTATGCTTATATTTGTCAACAAACATTTAGTTTTTCCTCATTTCTATGTACCTAATGGTATATTTTGTTGTTTTCACTTGTTTGCACATTTTAATTATGAGTAATTATCAATAGTAGTTATCAGTGAATGACAAGTATTGTTAATAAAATAACATGTTTTCTTGCTCGCAGATCAATAAAGTGTCTGCATAATCTTCTTTATTGAATATTGCTGGCTATTTGAAAACTAGTTATTATTCATAATGATGTCAGACTGATCTGGTGCCTATTTAAGCTCTTTAAGTTCTGTGTGTTTAGTATATTCCTTCCCCACATATTTTGAGCAGTAAGATAGAGCAAAATAAACATTCATCAATCAGTACTTAAAGTAACTACATTAAAATTCAGGTACTTTTGTACATATACTCGAGTAAAATTGAAAGTAATATTTTAATAGGGTGTCTGTAGTTGTACTCAAGTACTTGATTTACTGTGTGTACTTCGTCCATCACTGGTATTTGAAGTATTTAGTACCATTTAGCAAATGTACTGTCCCACTGAAGACATGTATGCGGTAAATCTGTTTTTTATTGCTCCTCTAAGGTCTAAAAAGTTGCTGACATTTGTGGACAGTTGTCTGGTGAAGAACTACCTCCACAGGCCGTCCACAGAGACCCTCTTACGCCATTCCTTCATTAAAGACCTGCCCAATGAACGACAAGTACGCATCACGCTCAAAGATCATCTGGACAGAACCAGGAAGAGGAGACGAGAGAAAGGTACGGTGACACACACAGTGACGTGTTGATGTGCTTGTGGTGTATTCATTTAGCCCGAATAGACTAATAAAATATCCTCGAATATTAGTCGTTTTAATGTGATTTCAGGCTACACGTTCTTTCACTTTCCAACTTCTGGGATTTTTACAGATGTCTGAAATGACAGTGTTATTAAAAGCAGTTTTAATGAATTGCAATGTTGGCCTAATTTGTCTGAATTCTGTTTGTGACCAATCTTAACAGAGGGAACAGAATATGAATACAGTGGAAGTGAAGATGAGGAAGATGCCATAAATGAAGATGAAGGAGAACCCAGGTATGTCATAATTCATATTTCTGAAAATAAAATTACACCAATCTATATATTACACTTTCTGGAAGGAGGAGATGGGCTAGAAATAAAAAGGACCATTACAGAAGCACAGCGGCTGATTTCATTTTGATGAAAGATTCAAAACACAAACTCTTTTCCACAATCAGGTTTGGCTAATACCAACTAATGAAAAATATGACAACATTAATGCTGTATGCGTATGTTTGTGAGTGTGTGGATCAGCATTAGTATTGTCACAATACACCATAACATTTTTATATAAAATATATTTCTGTGATAGCAAGTAATTTACACACACACACATCTAGGGCTGGGTGATTTGACCAACATCAAATTTCACGATATGGTATCACAATAAATATAAATATCACAATATAGTTGTTTTCTTTTTAAAAATAAGAACAAAAAAGCAAGTTACAATTTAACAATGTAGAATGAAATGAATTAAGTTTTTCCGGTAGAAAAGGTTTATTTAACATGTAGCTAGAAATAGTACAGAAATTGAATAATCAAATGTAAACAACTAAAAACTGCAGTCTTCACTGTATGAATTAAATATAAATATATTCTTAAACCTACAAAAGCTATTCAGTCAAGAGCGGTATGTTATTTTCTCTTTTGTTTGATTAACATTAAAGGGGTCATGACATGGATTTTGTTATTATTAAAAAAAACTTTCACTGACGCCCGCCTCGTGGAGTTTGTTTTGACACGTGCGCTGCACAGAGCGGGACACTAAAACAAACACTGAAACAGTATGTTATACAGTACACAACTGTGATATTTTCAATGTACAAATGTTTAATGTCACGATTGTTACCTTCTATTTGCATTAGTTTTATCCATTTGATTTTGCTTTTATGAATTTGTTACGCAGTGAAGTTGCATTTTTAAAGCTAGAGACATGAGAATGCAAACTGTTTCGTCATGCAGCCGACAGAAACATAAAAACAATCAGAAAAGCATTCACCCTGCTCACAACTGTTTGGCCTGATGGCAAAAAAAAAAACAAGTTCAGAAAAGTGTGTTAGAAAAGTAAATATCAGTTTGGATTTTATGTTGACTTGAGAGGTGAGATTTGGATCAGTGAACTATAGTAGATCACTAAATGATAACTAAATGGCATCATCATCAGCAAACAGCTCAATTTGTGCCACGATGACCAAAAAGTAGATCAGAGTAAATCAATGAAATTGTTACATAGCCATAAATTGCCTCATGACCCATTAAAATGGCTCCGGTCAGTGAGTGTGTCACCCCTCGGGTTAATGTGCTCTCTCGGTAGTCTCCGCATGGCAGATGGCATGAAAACCTGACAGCCCTGCATGACGCTTTGTACAAATGTCCGTTTTCAGCGTCGCCCTGGTCTTAGGTCAGGTGGTTTCTCACATCATTTGCTTTGTGCTCATACAGCTCTATAGTGAATCTTCCTGGAGAGTCCATGTTGAGACGAGAGTTCCTGCGTCTGCAGCAGGAGACAAGCTCACAAACACAACTACTCCAACAAGTACATAATCAAGACAACTACAAGAGACAACTGCTCGCGGACCGCCAGAAGAGAATACAACAACAGCAGGAAGAAAGACGACGCCTCGAAGATGTAAGAATTCAAGTTTTTTGTTTTTTTTTAGGTTGTGTAATGAGTGCATGTGCACATTTCAGAGAAAAATGTTTCACCATGCAGACAAACACACTTTGTTTTACTCTACCTGGCTCTGTTACAAGTTTAGGGTTCGTTTGCTTAGGATTTTCAGTGTCCTTTCAAGCGTTTGACATTTTATGTCCAGCCAGTTGTAGCATGGTTTACTAGAAGTTCCTCGTCTTTCATTCTGCCTATCTAAATCTTTTAAATCTGTATGTTAGCAGTCAAACATTTGGACACGTTTGAGTGAGTTTGTTTCTCAAGATTTTAAAAACCCTTTGGCCTGAAAGTTTCTCCGTTTCTTTCTGAAATTTCTTTTGTAGGCGAATCAAAATTGTGCCAACATACAAATCTCTTCACAATCCTATAATTTTCATTAAAAAATCGTTGAAATTAAGGAATAGCTGAGTTCAGAGTTCATACATGGAAACTCCTTCAATGCCATTTAAACAGCATCCCAGGATGCACCTTGTTACATTTGAAGGGCCCTAGCATACACCCGGTGCAATGCAGCGCCAGGCGCGAACTCAACTGCTTTTAAAGGGAATAGGAGATGAGACTCTGATTGGTTTCTTGCACGTTACGCTCAAAACACACCCATTACTCATTAAGAGAATAGGGACAACCGTTTTAGACCATGCGCCGAGCACGCCGACCATTTTTCAAGTTGATTCGGTCACTTGAGCCATGCGCTTTAGACCATGTGCTTGGATCCTTAAAATAGGGAATCTAGACAAAAGAATAAGCTGAAATGGACCATTTGTGTTATTTATTTACTATTATTGTACAATGTAGAAAATAAACACATTGGCTATAAACTGACTTATTGTTTTTTGTGTCTTGAAAGCACCAGGAAAGGCTGTTGCACGAGACCGGACTCCAGTGGCCAGAGCTTCAGGAGATGTTATGGCAAGAGGAGACTGATGTCACTGAGAAAAGCAAAAGAAATCACAAGAAACAGGTTAGAGTTTATTTTTCCTCTTCATTACAATGTTTTGTCAAACAGTCCCTACAATGAATAGATTCTGATTGACTGTAGTTTTTTTTTATACATTTAAAAGTCAGTTGATTTCCTCACAGCAGTTCTCACTGGCTTGGAGGAACGTGAACTCTTGTCAAATTAACAGAAATAATAATAATTAATGAATGGTAAATGCAACAAGTCAGTTGATGGCGGATTAGACATTATTGGTCTGTGAGTTCATACAGAAATGTTTTATGTTATGGGTTTTTATCTCTCCTCACATTCAACTTTAACTCGGTATGGCAAGTGAAGTTTATTTATAGGCTATAGCTCATTTCCCACACGCCAGTAATTCAGTTTCGCTTAAATTCATTTAGCCTTCCTGTTTATAATAAATGTTGTTTATAATGAATGGCACTATAATTATTTTAAACTTACATTTTTCATTGTTTTTCTCTACACCATTACTTTTGAGGGATTATTGTTGAGTGATGGGAACTAAAATACATGAGTATAGTGTTTAAAATGTTTGTAAATGTTTTTTGTTTTTTTACCAGTATTTTACATTATTTGTGGATGTAATAATTAAATGTGACTTATATACCGATGCGATTTACATGTGTGTGTGTGTGTGTGTGTGTCTTTTCTCAACAATGCAATATGACCTGGTGCGACTTATTTTCCAGAAAATATATATGTCAATTCAACATTTTAAATATGTGTTCAAAACCTTATTTTCCTTCATGCTGTCTTGTTCTTTAATGCCACTGTTGTAAATGTTAACCTCAAACCTCACTGCTGCTTTTCTGGTATAATGTGTTGCTGTTTGTCTTTTATTCTCATTGGATTTCAGCCCAAAGACGGTGAACATCACAGGACTGATGTTGAATCGTTGTCTCTGAGTCTTTTTGCTGAGCAGGTAAATGTCTTCTTTAATACTCAACAGTTTAAACACAACTGCTGCCTGATAGTGCTTGTTTGTCACTGAAGATGTTAAATGCATGTTCCATTGACTGATTATGCATGCTTGAAAGGTTACTCCGATACAGACATCCTGCCAAACAGCTGTTTTTTGCAAATCAGATATCTGAGTTAAATGTAGTAATGGGTCAATGACGAATACAGCTTCTAAGAAAAAGGCGTTTTTAAAAAAAATCTTTTCAATATGGATGTAATGCATACTTTTGAGTCAGGAACAACGTTTCAATTGTTAAATAACATTTTAACTACTTTTTTTTTCAGGTGGTACAACCAAGTATTTGTGTGTAAGCGAACTCCTTAGTGTCTGCAGTGCCTATCACATTATTAATATATGTGGCATTAATAATTAAAAATATTTGGCATCCAATTTTACTTTTAAATACATAAATGTAATCATACAAGTATACAAATGCACCTGATGAATATCAGTATGAATAAACAAATCACAAAATTTCAAAAACAAAAAATCACAACATCACATTCGCTATGTAGAATGGAAGAGGCTACAGTGCAATAGATTGGTTAGATACACTTTAATCAGTTGTGATTGGAAAACATATTTGACTTAAAACTGACATTTAGAACAATGATTTAGAGATAGAATACTAACAGACAATCTTAAATTTAATATTTATTTAGCTTAAATGTTTTTTGTTTCAAATTGGGCATTCATTGCAGTTGCACCACATTACTTTTGCAGCTAATTTTTACATTGAACAGGCTTCTACTTGGATGCCTGTATTATTTTTTGCCTATGCTAGCAAGTTTGCACATATAATTATTTTTTAATAAAATAAAGAAGGTTATGATAAAATGGCATTTCCCTATCTTTACATTGGTTGTACTACCTGACATGAATAGTGTACAAACCTACCCATACTTGAAAGTAGCTAATTTCATCAGTACCTAAGAGAGATTTTCACTCTGCCATGAAGATCAGTTGGCTCCTCTGGATGATGCATGATCATGCTTTTTGTTAATACCTTTTCACTTCATAATAAAAGACCCCTGTTTGTAGTTGTGCCACCCTGACATTTGAGAACATACAAATTGCTGGACAAAAGTTTTTCAATTATCTCAACGGTTTTTAAAACTACTTATATTGTAACATTTGTTTATAGGAAAGGTTTCAAACATAAAATGATGACATAGTATTTTATTTTGAACTTCTTATTATTAAAACACTATTTTAAAAAGTTTTCTTAGGATACATTTACACAACAACAATATGCTTAAAATTTAGAATTTTTTCCTTCCCCAGTTTTCCACGTACAGATGGCATCATTGTCAAAACGATCCACATTTTCATGGATCCGCAAAAATGACTAAAAACGCTGTATTCTGCTGCCAGGCCATTAGATGCCGATGAATTATAGAATCTAGACTGAACACACAATACGCATGTGCATGACGACATCGTCTTTAGAGGATCGTGTTTTTGTGTTTACGCGAAGATGGTTTTTAAAACCTTGCAATTTGAAACCCGTTTTTCAAAAGTTTGCGTTTTCAGGCACCCAAAACGCTGTTTTCATGTAAATGAAGGGTCAAAATGGAAATAAATGCACTTGGACACAAAAATGTACACGTCATCCAAAAGCATCATAAGCCAGATCGTAAGATCGTAGAACCATTGCCACCAATTGTCTCTATGATCAATTTAGCTCACAGTTCTTTTGAGAATCACAGCTCAAGTCAGATTTGAAGTTTCTCAGCACTGGTTGGTTAATGGCAGCAAATATATTTGTGTAGTGAGCACTATAAACAAAAAAAGCTATAAACTTGACTGTTGTTCCAGGCAAAAAAAATTTACTCTACAATAATACATTTCAACTGAATATTTCATTTCTATTCAGTATGCGTGACATTTCTTGTCATGTAATGAGCAGCTGCACTTCTTTTGGGGGTCCTGATCACCTGTCAGGGTTAGTTTTGTGATAATGACATGCTGTACATCACCCCTGTCTTAGTGATGTGTGTTAATTGTGTGTTTGTGGGCCACATCATCAGGCTCAGGGCAGAAAACCCCTCCGCACGCTTCCCAGAGATCAGTCACAGCTGCTATTGCTCCAGCACGACCACAGACTCCAGCAGAAGAGCACTAGAGACACCTCTCCACACGACGGGGTAAATCACACTGTCCAGTTTGATGCTGTTTCATGAGATTTCTGTCAACATTAGTTTATATAACAATGCATTATGGTATTTTGATTGTCCTGTTTGGATGGCCTCTATTTTGTGATGACATTGTGAAACTCTGGCTTTCAGTTGGCAGGTAAACTGGAATCCCTCGACACCCATCTTGTCAATCTGAATAACTTTGCTGTCAGGATTCCTCATGTTCAGTCACGTCTGGGATCAGGAAGCAACTCCAGTCCTTGTACTCCAGCGCTCCAGAGAGCCGCCAAACAGCCGGTACGACATCACAAACATGACAACTGTCCCTGAATCTGCTCTTAAACAATCAACTTGTCCAGTATCACTTGCAATAAAAGATTGATGTTCTAAAACAACATACTGTAGCTTTCAGGGGCAGAATTTCCTCCCCAAGAAGAACTGTAGGAAGAATATAATTAATCCTCAACAGTAAAACGTGAAGTCTAAAGAATCCCATCATTACAAACGAGGGGCTGCTAAAGTGTGTTCCTGATCCATTTCAGTCTGAATTTGAGTGGCATATTTTTATCACGGTTTGCTTAATGAATCTGTACCAGTGTAATGCAGACTGTTATTGAAGGATAGGGCAGGAAAAACTATCTATATTGTCAGCACAGCAAAGCGCTGTTACTCATTTCACAAGTTGAGTTGCACAGAGACTAGTCGACTTTGATGCTCTGCCAAGCTTGACGTCGACTAGCTGATCTTGGCCTATAGAGGGCGCTACACGTCTATTCTTACGTCCGTTTACAGTTAAAATGACAAATAAATGCATTTTTGATTATACCATCCGGATGCTTAAAATGTAATGCCCATTTTAAACAGTGCATTGTACACGTAAGTTAATCGCGCTTCTGAACTAATGCTGTACACGCATACAGACAGTAGCTCGCAGAGTGCAGATCGTGCACACAGAAACATTCAGTAGTGCAGAAATGTTCTATGATTTAACAATAAAATAGCTTAGAAACTGAAAAGTAGCATATATTTCTTAGCAACCAAAACCCACAGCTTCACTAGTGGAGAGATACGGCCAGGTGGAATTAATTCACACGCAATCACTCTCTTCTCACTAATGCATTCATATGAATCTTTACTGTGCTACTAAAGTATCTGTATCTGATTTAGAGCGAGCAGAAATCTGTGAGAAATATAACAAAGCTGTGCACAAGGCAAGCCGCGTTCCAGTCTCTGCTCGAGGTCCAGGCCTATTTGTTCATTAATGACATCAGCAACTAGTCGACTCAACTTTAATCACGTAAATGTCGGAAAAAAAAAAAATCTGAAGTCGTTCAACCCCTATTAGAGACTGTTTATAGAAGTCTATATATAGAAGTGACAGGTTGTCTGTCCATGGCAAAGGGTTTTCTCTACCTTAAATTTTAATGACTTCTTAATATTTCCACAGATGGCATGCTTTACATAGAAGAGATACCTTTCATCGCTCGTCACTTTATTGTATCATGTCTGGTTAGAACACAGTGTTAAAGTCACAGCAGCAAAATATAACAGAAGAACTGCTGGGTCTGAGAGAGGGTGAAAATGGATCAGGAATATCTGATGTTTTAGTTGTTTTTAGTGAAAAAACCTTGACTAACATTATCAAAGAGAAAATATAATGATAAAAAATATACGATTATCAGATATTAAAGTTTATTCTTTTTTCTTTTTTTTTCAAGTTGTAGCATTGAACATGATTTGCATACATACATACAAAACATGTATTAACAAAATAAATAATTGTGTATAAATAAATAATTGTGCTGTGTAATGACAAGGATGTAGAATCCAGCATTGCATACTGAAAAAGTATGCTGTAAAAAAAAGACGTAATCTGTGTTGATTTCAGAACATGAACGTGTGCTCCAGTCGAGAGCTTCATCACAGCAGCTCGATGTCTGACGTCACCACTCCTCTCTCCCCAACACAAGATGAAGTCTTCTTCATCCCTGATGATCAGCCGCCAAAGGTTTGTCCTTGAGACAGCGTTTCAGTTCTCAGCATGGGTTGCCTCAGACATATCTCCACAGCCAAAATTTAAACCTAAATCTATATCATACTATACTTTTCATTGTAGTATTCATTCAAATGTATTACACTGAAGTTTTGCTGTGTCAGCTTGGTGCAAATACTGTAGGTGGCAACTGCTAAAACTGTGGTCAAAACGGCTTCCTCTTCCAAAGGGAGGTGCCTTCCTTCCTTCCTTCTTTTCTTCCTTTAATGTGACATCCATTCAAAGCAGTGAAAGTGAAAATAGCATAGAAATGGCCCAAAGTGTAGGTCAAAGGCATTGCATGAAGAATACTAAATAATTCACTTTAGTCACTGAGCAAATGGCTAAAATGTCAACAACAAAAATGAAGCAATATGTTTATTTTTGCAAATATTGTCTTAAGATTCCAGAACGAACAACATCGAAATTCAAAGATGTCACAAGCCATCATAGATATGGATCCAGGTAAGTGTTTGTTTGAAATCCTTGCAGGACACATTTTCAAACCCACATTCATAAGGCTCAGATGTCCTCTGAAGGCCCTCATCATCCTCAGACTAGAAACTGTGGCTGTCTTTGTTTCCTGTCTTTCTATCAGTGGAGATCGTCAGTCTTCTCTGGACAACAGTGTTAAGATGTCCATCTCTAACAGCTCAACAAGCAGTACACAGTCAGGTGTGTCTTTCTCTATCTGTTACTTATTGCAGTCCTTCCCTTTTGTGATTGTTGCGGGCAAAAATCCTTGATGATGCGGCACGTTTTCTTAAAAAATGCGATGGAATATGCGGGATATTTATGCAATTTTATGCAATGAAATTCTGTGAACATGCAAAAACTGCTCTTGTGTGAGTCAAACGCAACATTTTTCAACTTTCTGCATTGTGTGACTTTTTTGCAATGAAAATGAGGGAATTATGAAATCATGCAAGCCCCGCATATTGTGTGCGGAATCCGGCAATTTATGCGGCGAATGTGCGGCGTATTTGATATGCTGATTTTGGCTGATTATGCATTAAATCTAGCCTGGGTTTCCCCATACTGCCATACCGCAGCGCGATTCAATTCACGCTGAAAGGCAGTCTGGATACCATGGCCAGATTTTTCGCCTCATTTAGGGAACCAATCACAGAACGGGGAGGGAGCAGCTAGACGATGACGACATCTATACGACACACGGAAACAGTTTGTTTATATCGATTTAACATGGCTGAAGACGCGAAGCTATCTTTGATAAAAAACTTAACGTCATTGTTTACAAAAAAGATCTTTCCCATCGTCTTCTTCCTTGTCTAATTTCTGTCGCTCTACATACGTCATCTGGTATAATCGAAACGATTGGCTATGAGCTACGTACAGGCATTTGATAGACATTCTTAGCACCCAATAAACTGCGACGGGCGTTCTGAAACCACGCCTCAAATACGAGAAATTGCGCATGTGGTTCCCAGACCCAATTCTCAACGAGATTGGGTCTGGCGTTAGCCAGGCTACATTAAATCATGCGATAATCGCAAAACGCATAATCGCGTTTTTCTGGAGGGACTGTTATTGAAACCTGTATCAGAACAGAATAAGGTCAATAATTCAAGCATATGTCTTTGTGCACTGTCATGTAGACATTGTCGTTCTTGCAGGTTACTGTATGCTGGACAGTCCTGTTCATCAAAACAGAAGCTCTCAAAGTCCAGGAACATCACCACCAAACCAGGTGTGAATCTGTATTTCATATTCGATAATGTTGCAGCGCTTAAGCACTTTATGCAGAGACTCTTTATTTCCCCAACCAAATATAGAATATTAAGTATCAGTAATGGCCCGTTCACACCGAGATCGATAACTATAACGATAACTGAGCTCGCACTGCAATTTTGTAATTTTTTTTTTTCTAAAAGTGATTCCAATGATATTGTTCCTCTGTGCTGTTATCTTTATGGTTGTGGTGTGGACTATTCTTTTAAATTTAGAACAATTTGTAGATCTATATCATTATAGTTATCGTCCTTGGTGTGAACGGGCCTTAAGATTGTTGGCTTTTAATATCAAACTGTTTTCGTCTTTAAGGGTTTGGGAATGAAGTCTCACTTCAGCCCATTGTTGAAGCTTGCGGAATATTCTTCCTCTAGTGATGAAGATGAAGAGAAGACTAGGTAATCTCACCTTGACTGTTTGCTCTCTTCTGAAAGTTGACCAATTTAAAAACAAAACACACATGGTCAAATATTATGAGAATTATGCCATGGCAATGCCTTAAAGTGATAGTTCACCCACGGTAGCCATTGACTTCCACAGTAGGAAAAAATATTATGAAAGCCAATGGCTACCGTCAACTGTCTGGTTACCAACATTCTTCAAAATATCTTCTTTTGTGTTTAGCATAAGAAATAATCTGATACAGATTTGACACAACATGAGGATGAGGAAATGATGATAGAATTTTCAATTTAGAGGGACCTATCCCTTTAAAATACCTAAAATTATCCCTAAAATTACAATTTTGTCATCATGTCATTCCAAACCTGTATGACTTCTTCTTACTTCTGTGGAAAATGCAATAACACCTGTTTTTGTCCATGCAAAGGAAGTCAATGGGCTTCAATGTCGCTGGATTTCTTCAAAATATCTTCTTTTGTGCTCACAGAAGAAAGACAGTCATACAGTTTTGGAATAACATTAGTAAATGATGACAGAATCGTTTAAGGGTGAACTATCCCTTTCAACCGATTGCAACCAATTTAAACTCCATGCCAAAATAATCCTGCTATGATTTAAATGAATGTGAAAAGAGACATATGGTTGGTGCCGGATGGATGGGTCCCTGTGTCAGAGGTTGTGAACACGCTAGGCTCCGCATGTCACTGAATCAAGACAGTGAATTCCTCGCAATGCAGAAGTGCCTGTGGCAGTCACATTTCTGCTGTTCTGCTGATGTCCTATCAACGTCAAACCACATTAGCTTGTGCTGGTTGTTTTCTGTATGGAAAACAGCTAGTTCTCGAACAGCCTGGCGAAGACGTTGGAGCTTTGCTCATACACTATGGGAGAAGTGAAAAGCACATTTCTTCGTAAGGTGTGCCTTTAGCCCTGTTATACCCTATGGGTGGAACTGAACTTGATGTTTTTTTTACTCAGTGCTATTAACCTACACAGAAACAGATTGATTTATTTTGATTTTTTATTAACAATTCTTCCTTATCAGGGTGTGAGTGTATCGTAGCATACTTGTATCATATTGTCTGCTATTACAGGTCAAATAGCAAAAAAGCTAAATGAAGGGGGTGTGGGCTATACAAACCAATGTTCTCGCGGTTTTGACTTTTGACTGGATTATATATCAGGTGATTTTTTTTTCGCACTCGCCCACAAGATTCATACCCTCAACTGACCGCCGCCGACAATCAAATCGTTGGTTAAATATTGGAGTTACTTCAAGTCCCAACTTTCGTGAACTAGTCCTATGTTTTTGTCTCAACCTTTATAAAACCACTGCGGCACAATTTTCAGGGACTCTCTAGGACGGTCAATAATTATCAAAAATATGTTGAACTTTGGCCTTTGCATAGCTTTATCAGGGTCCTTTAGAAAAAAAGGCATGGCCAAGTCTTCCCAAAAGCCTATCATTCCTAAACTAAAAACCAGAATTTCACATCATTAGGTGAGCACATGTATGCGGCACATGATTCTAAAGAAGCATGCAGACTTTAATGGAGATCTGTTAGGTGTCTGTTAGACGTCCAGTAGCTGGAGCTATACTGTTAAAAAAGTGTAAAACTGACTGCTGTATTTCAATGGAAAATCCCATGAAATGGCTGAAAATGGCCTGATTTGCATGGATTGCGCTTGATTCTAAAGAAGCATGAAAACTTTTATGTACATCAGGCCATAGGTGCCAACTTTAACTGTTATGAAGGTGAAAAAAGGATTAAAAACTATGTATTTCCTTAGTAAACTGCCTGTATTGGCTATAAATGGTCTTTTCCATGTATGATCTAAGTGATTACATGCTTGCTAAATAAAACATAATACCTTTTAACACAGTGGCTTGAAGGCCTTAAAGTGCTTGAACCCGATCATTTCTGCTCACGGGTTGTTTTGTATTTCTAGTTGTTCTAGTGTTGTGTCTAGTGTTTGTCTTTGCTGCCTTGTTCATGGTCAAAGGATCAAATGTTGTCTTTGGCGTCATTAAAATCGTGCTGACTGTCGTTTGTCTAGGTCTCCGTTGAGCAATGGAAGGCCCCTGTTATACGGAGGGCAGTTTAATGAAATCATTCTTCAGCCTCATCTCAATGTGAAACCGCAGCAGGTAAAGTCACCTTCAGTCTGTTGTTTTAGAGAACAGGCTGAAACAGCTGACAAACATATAAATATATATTGAAAAAACTCCTAATGTACTCCTGTGTTTATCTGCCTTTGGTTTTATTGTGATACTGCTGCTCATTTTCACCAGTGGACATTTTTTGTAATCATTCAATCCATCAGTTTTTCAGAGATACTGTCTGCTTTTTTCAAAGTGGGATTTCCTGTCCTAAAAAAGATATTCATGTTTCTCCAGCAGAGTGCAGCAAAGCCAACACATTACGTCCTTCAGAGGCCTTCTGGATCCCAATCCAGTGACAGCTACCATCTGCCGGACCTCCTGCACAAGAGCCCCACACACGAGCCCACCTGCCACCAGCACGCCACACAGAGCTGTGATGTAGGTCTTCATCTAGACGTCTTCTGGCTCTGTTCAGACCACTGATAACATCATTTGAGAGCTTGGGTTTTGATAGATTGGTTATTTTTAATGTGTGCTTAATAGTGTTATCATGGACACACAATATTCATGTTCCAGAGGTAAGCAGTTAGAGCTTTAATAACGTTCAGCCTCTGCCCAAGCTTAAAGGGTACCTATTATGGCATTTAAAATGTTCCTAATAATGTTCTGGGAGTCCCCAACAACAGTTTTACATGCATGCAATGACAAAAAACACTTTTGTTGTCTTATAATATGCATTTATTTTTACCTGATTTGCTCACCGACTCCCTAATGATTCGTTTGACGACTCATTTGTCCAAACCCCTCCTTTGCGTGACGCTAATCGGCGGTGATTGGTCAGATGACCCAGTCAGTTATATTTTGCGTTAGCCCAAAGCTTAAACATATTGATAAAGCACTGCAGTACTACAATACGCTTCACATAATTTCACATATTTCAAAAAACAAAAAAAATGACATTGGAGACCTAGAAGCTGCTGAGCGTAACTCTCACTCTCTCACACACACACGCACGCACACACACTCACACACACACACACACACACACACACACACACACACACACACACACACACACACACACACACACACACACACACAAAAGCAACAATTATTAATAGTACTTACAGGTTGTGATTCGGAGGAGGAAGCTGATCCAAATAAACTTGGTATTGAACGTTCCTTCAGTATCAGGCGACTCGCGAATCCTTGAAAGCATTTGTGTTTGTGAAGCGATCGTCATTAAAATAACGCGAACACAGCTCAAGGTGGCTATACTTGTGTGGTATAGTTGTAAATATAAACTCTAGCCACTGAGTCTTCACATGCTTGTCCCTGGGCAGTGAAAAAAAAGTTTGCTTTTGATTCGCACTTCAGAACAGAGTCTCGTCGACATGTTGTTGTCTGCTCGGCGCGCGCACTGAGTGGGCGTGTCGAATTCAAATAACTTGTACAAGTGACGTACGAAAGTGCATCGTTCGTCTATCGATTCATATCAGCGACTCAGAGTCGACTCTTACTTTTGAGAGACAATAACTTTGTATACGGTGAACTTTCATATTTAAAACTTTGCAGGATGTTTTTGTTCACTTAGATCTATGTTACACACTACATGAAAGGTAATTTTCAAAATTCCATGATAGGTACCCTTTAAGTGCGTTTTCACACAAGGTTCGATTGCTTGGTCATGAAACTTATATATATTGTTATTGTACAAATTTAAATGACTCGTATCATGATATATCACAAATCCACAATTTTGCTTTAAATAAATTGTTTATTCCATTGAAATTTCATTATTCTCGTCACCAATTTCAAAAATAAAATAAAAGAAGCTCACAGAAGACAATTTATGGGGCGGCAGTGGCTAAGTGGTTCATGTAGATTGTCTACAAACCGGAAGGTTGGTGGTTCAATCCCCGGTTCCACTTGACCAAGTGTCGAGGTGTCCATGAGCAAGACACCTAACCCCGGCTGCTCCCGACGAGCTGGATGGCGCCTTGCATGGCTGACACCGCCGTCGGTGTATGAATGTGTGAGTGAATGGGTGAATGAGAGGCAAAAATTGTAAAGCGCTTTGGTTGCCATTTGGTCTATTTAAAGCGCTATATAAATGCAGTCCATTTACCATTTACAAGTAAACAGTCAGTGATAAAATAAGAACAAAGAACTAATTACAAGGACAACAAACTACAACAAAGACACAAACAAAGGCTAAATAAATTGTATAAGCCACTTACTGTAAATGTACAAAAAATACTGCATAGTCTTCACTGTGTAAATTAAATATACATTTGTGTGTGTGTGTGCGTGTGTGTGTGTGTGTGTGTGTGTGTGTGTGTGTGTGTGTGTTTTCCCCCCTTTTTTATATAGATGTAAATATTATAGAATTATGTTTCCATGTGGTCAGTGCTTTTTAATGGATTTTTAATCTGCTTGATCATACTTGCATTGTCATTCTCCCCCTGATGTTTGTGCTTGTGTTATTCTGTATTAACAGAAAGTATTCAATAACCAGCCAGGAAAAAGCACGTCCTCTTCCTCTTCCTCATTCTCACCTTTTATTGACCCTCGTTTACTGCAGATATCTCCACCTCAGAGTCCGCAGGGATACGACCAACGTGAGTCTGATGCCCACTGACCTGTATAAATGTCAGTAAACAGTGAGTAAAATGTCAGTGTGTAAAACACATGCATCTCTCTGTCAGTGAATGGCAGGTGTGAGCCGTGTGTTAGACAGCCCCACAGGAAGGGCTCCGTGGTGAACGTCAACCCCACCAACATTCGGCCTCAGAGCGACGCCCCAGAGATCCGCAAGTACAAAAAGAAGTTCAATGCTGAGATCCTGTGCGCCAGCCTGTGGGGTGAGACATCTTCATACACACATCACACTTCAAAACACATGGCTAATGATTCTAATGATTGGCTACAAAAATACAAGGCTAATGATTCGAATAAAGATCATTTGCCTGTTCCTGCTTAAAGGATTAGTTTACTTTAAAAAAAAACTTTTGCTGATAATTTACTCACCCCCATGTCATCCAAGATGTTCATGTCTTTCTTTCTTCAGTCGAAAAGAAATTAAGGTTTTTGATGAAAACATTCCAGGACTTTTCATGTTCGTTCGTGACCTTTTCAACGTAATTGCGTATCACGTGACGTCACATGAACGCGCATCACAGAACAGAGCAAGGCGAGCATTTGTGCTTATAAAACTTAAACATTTTAAATTATTTTTTAAATGACCGATGGTTTCGCTAGATAAGACCCTTATTCATCGTCGGGTATGTTTAAAGCCCTTTGAAGCTGCACTGAAACTGTCATTTGGACATTGAACTGTTTGGGTCCCATTGAAGTCCATTATATGGAGAAAAATCCTGAAATGTTTTCATCAAAAACCTTAATTTCTTTTCGACTGAAGAAAGAAAGACATGGACATCTTGGATGACATGGGGGTGAGTAAATTATCAGCAAAAGTTTTTTTAATTTGAACTAATCCTTTAAATCAAATGTAAAAGAATAAAATAAATGAATGCCATATGAAATGTTTTGAAACTGAAAATCACTGTAATGGAGTGCACACTTCATTTTATTTTCACTTTACTGTTATATTATTGAAATTATAAAGCTGAAACTAAATCTACTTTGTTAATTGTTTGTATAATAATACGGAGCAAAACCAGCAGTCTTCTGAAAAAAATTGTCCCGTCCTGATTACGGATGATTTTTTCACACATCTTTTCATTATATATTTTGACCTTCTGTTTATTTTTTTTACTATTTTATTATGGAATGAAAACTTTTGGCCAAATTTCCACATAAAAGAACTGGTTTCTGCACTGTTGAAATTTAAATCAGAACGGAGAGTCCAGTTATTGACTGCTCAGAATGATTGTAATTGTATCTCATATATATGTTAGATTTATTTCAGTGAGTTTGCTGATACATACATGAACCACTTCCAAATACACACTGTACACACACTCGCATCTCAGTAAAGATATCAGTCACATGAAAATGACAGGCGTCCTGTGTTCATGACTCTAACTGAACAACTTAATCTCACCCATATATTACATGATAACTATTTTCGGTCCCACTTTATATTAAGTGGCTTTAAGTACTATGTACTTACATAAAAAAATAAGTACAACGTACTTATTGTGTTGATGTGTATTGTAAAACACTTGTGCTTCTATTGAGGTGTAATACGGGTAAGGTTAGGACAGGTGTGTGTGGTATGGGTAGGTTTAAGGGTGGCTTAAGGTGTAAGGGAAGGGTTACGCAGGTATTTTCAAAATATAAGTACAATGTAAAAAACATGTACACAATAAGTCCATTGTATCAAATTGTTTTTTTCATTGTAAGTACATAGTACCTATAGCCACTTAATATAAAGTGGGACCCTATTTTCTAAACTTGCCGTTATCGATGTGTATTTTTTTGTCTCGTTTAAAGCAGGTATTGCATGCAGCGAAAATGCTGTTTTAATTGGTATAATAGAGTCAGATCTGTCTTTCCTCGCTCTGACTGTGGTGTGTGTGTGTGTGTGTGGTGTGTGTGTGTGTGTGTGTGTGTGTGTGTGTGTGTGTGTGTGTGTGTGTGTGTGTGTGTGTGTGTGTGTGTGTGTGTGTGTGTGTGTGTGTGTGGTGTGTGTGTGTGTGTGTGTGTGTGTGTGTTGTGGTTTGGTGTGAATTGTTGGTGGGCACAGAGAACGGCCTGTGGCTGCTGGACCGCAGTGGTCAGGGTAAAGTGTACTCTCTCATCAGCCGAAGACGCTTCCAACAGATGGACGTACTGGAGGGGCTCAATGTACTCATCACTATATCAGGTGCATACTCTACACAAAGCACTTTACTACAACAGATAGTATTCTTATATTTGTACTAGCAAATGAATGAACAAAATCAAGAGTTTTGGGCAAATCCTCCAAGAGACTGAGACTGAACAAGACTGAAAAAGCTTTATCATGTTGATAGTTTGGGATCTAAATTCTAGTTGGAGGAGCCACGCTTGAAGCTGAGATCAAATGTCTCCTTACAAAGAAAGTCCTGGGACAAAGAAAAGAGTTTTGTACCACTAAAACATCATCAAAACCTCACAATATTACTCAGCCAAGTAACTAAACATACACACACACATACACACACACACACACACACACACACACACACACACACAAAATAACAACTCTCTGAAATATTTTAGCATGTAAATGGATATGACCATTTGTCCAAAAATTTAAATTCTTTTAAAAATATTTTAAAAATCACCTACTCACATTCCAGTATGACTCTCTTTATTCTGTGGAATGTAATAGAAGATATTTTGAATGTTGGTAACCAGTTTCGGTTCCCATTGACTTCCATTGTTTTTGTCTAGTTGAACATGTGAAAACAAACTGAATGGAATTGCATGAGCGAGTTCATTGTCTCTCTTACAAAGTTTATGGAAACACAATTTTCTCATTCGTGGAATAGTTTTCTTAGGAACTAACTTTGAAGTGCGTTTCTCATGCTAAACTTTGCTTATATGTTCCATTATTACAAAATATGTGGTTTATCAGGCATGAGTGAACTCATTGACAGTTTGTTTTCACTTATACCATGGTCTGGGTGAATACTCGATTCTGATTGGCTGCAGGGTGTCCGTTAAAAAGTGATAGAGGACACCTAGTAAAGTAGTTCTGGTGAAACTGCCTGTTTACCATTCGAAATTAATAAATAAATGCGCTGCCTACAACAGCTGTGTGAGTAACCATAGCAGCAGGCAGTCAAAGTATCCGCTGCGCGTCGGCCGGTTTACACCTCGCCGTCGTCCATTAAAACCTGACAACGGACACCTCGTCGGGCATTAACCCTTACATGTTCAACTAGACAAAAACAATGGAAGTCAATGGGAACCGAAACCGGTTACCAACATTCCAAATACATTAAAGGTCCTCTAAGCGATGTCGGGTGACATCACTTTTTGTTGACGTTTAAAGTATTGTCAAACAAAACGGAGGCTAGCTAGACCCTCCCTCCTCCTCATCCGCACAATAACCCCCTAAACCCACCCCCAAATCATTCTTGTCGGTCATTGGCTGGAACAGTTTGTTAGGTTTCGTGGCGTGGGTTGCTACAGAGTTTGTTTTTGTTGCCGTTTGTGGAGCCTGGGGTGTCTGCCGAGACCGCGTCTTGCAGCTAGTGGATAGTGAGGAGATGTTTGCTGTATGTGACACAAAATGTTTTGGCCTAAAAAATGCGTGACGTCGCTTAGAGCACCTTTAAGACGTAAGAAACTCATATTTATTTGCAAACAAAAGGCATACATTATATTTGTCTCACATTATATTTGATTCACACAACTTATAACCCATTACCTTCTCATAGTATTGTATGGTAAATGCATATTCTTGTTTGAGTGTTCTTATATGACACTGCTTTCAGAAAAGAGTAACTTGCCCCTTCAGTAACTTCAGTGCTCGCCCTTTGTGAATATGTATGCATGACCGATCTCAGTGCTTTCTCTTACTAAACTCATTCCAATGCCTTTTCACTTTCATACGGTTCCCTCACAAGCAATTTGTCTTTGTGCTGCTATTCATGTTATTAAAAGCATACACACTAACTTTGCTTGTATGCGTGTAACTATTTCACTCTTTGCGTCATATACACAACTTGTTAAACATCAGACATGCTTTCCGCTTTGTGTATGGTTGCTTCAATAAGCAATTGATAAATGCAGAAAGAGAAACAGTGTTTTGTAGTGGTGCAACAATATATTATGTCACAATATATCGCAATACAAAAATGCAACAATATGTATCGTGGATAGTGACAATATGTATTGTGGATATTTCACCCAAAATAGAAATTACTGTGTGAGAAAGTTTGCAAGAGTTTAAGTGTCAGTACTACATTAAACTATATAATGTATAATAATGCAATGGGGGAATATGTGTGGGTCCTGATAATGCCAAATGTCTTATGTTACCAGTAAAAAGTGGCCAACATTATTAGGGCCCGAGCACTAAGGTGCGAGGTCCCTCTTGAAACTGTTAGGATTATTATTTATTTATTTATTTATTTTTTCTTCTGCAAAGTAAGCCCCATTTTCGAGGCTGCAACATGCTCGAAAAGTCACCAAATTTTGCACACATGTCAGGACTGGTGAAAAATTTTGTATTTTGTGGGTTTCGCGGATGGGCATGGCAAAATGGCTCGCTAGCGCCACCTAGAAAATTAGAAAAAATTAGCCCCTCGTCCATGTTCGACCTACATGCACGAAATTCGGTGGGGACGTCTATCCTATCAAGACGCAGAAAAAAGCCTCAAGAACCCATACCCTAAACTCGACAGGAAGTCCGCCATTTTGAATTTGGCGGCCATTTTGGGACGATTTACACACTCCGTACTTTGACGAACTCCTCCTAGGGATTTTTTTGGATCGACTTCAAATTTCTGCTGTGCATTCTAAAGGCATTGACGATGAAAAGTTGTACTCTCTGCACGTTTTCGTCAATGGGCGTGTCCGTGGCATCGATGATTCGCCATGAAACAGGAAGTTGGAGTAACTTTGCTGTACATGCTCAGATCTGCACCAAATTTTGCACGCTTGACAAGAGTCCCGCCCTGAACACATGTACATGCTGACATTCACCCCCAGTCATAGCGCCACCTGCTGGCAACAGGAAGTGACATTTAACGAAGCAGCCCCCGCCGCACGTTTGACCTACATGTATGAAATTTCTGTGGCACATCAACCATGTCCAGACGCACAAAAAAGCCTCTTGGAGCGATGCCCTAAACCCAACAGGAAGTCGGCCATTTTTAATTTTTCGTCAAATTTTGGCTGATTTACACACTCCGTACTTTAACGAACTCCTCCTAGGGATTTAGTCCGATCGACTTGAAATTACTGCTGTGCCTTCTAAAGGCATTGACGATGAAAAGTTGTGCTATCTGCGAGTTTTCGTCAATCGGTGTGTCCGTGGCGTGGCGTCAAAGATCAACTCATCGCCATGACACAGGAAGTGGTTGTAACTTCAGTATACATGCTCACAGCTGCACCAAACTTTACATGTAGGATAAGAGTCCCGCCCTGAACACATGTACATGCCCACATTCACCCACAGTCATAGCGCCACCTGCTGGCAACAGGAAGTGACGTATAACACCTTCATGCAGTGTCTGAAAAGCGTAGCGAATTCACAGCCGCACTGGCAGAGCTCCAGAATATGCAACAGAATATGCGGCCGCATCACTCCCCGACGCGCTACATGTGCGAGGGCCCGCCCATCGCTGCTTGCAGCTTTAATTTTAAACAGGGTTCCCGCGGGTCCTTAAAAAGTCTTAAAAAGTCTTAAATTAGATTTTTAAAATTTAAGGCCATAAAAAGTCTTATAAAGTCTTATTTTTACTTATGAAAGGTCTTAAATTTTAGATGACACTTCGACTTAGACATATATAAATGTTTTACAAATTAAAACTAATTAGCGTAGTATTTTTTTTATTATCTTTGTGGATTTGCTTGGTCACGTGACAATTCGCATCACATTCGCGGCAGCATAACGTCTGTCTCCTGCACGCGAGAGAGGAGAGAAGGAGAAAGTTGGCGAATGTCACTGTCAGTTCAGTCGTAAGTTCATTCTTTATGTGCGTAGGGGTGTGCGATGTGTATTGTCTAATATGATATTGTAATAATCATTGTTTTAACGATGTATGAGGCACTGTGAGCTGACATCGCATTTGTCTCTCGTGCTTTCACTGCGTGTGCGTGATGTGTGCAGTTAAAGGTAGGCTATGTCCCCAAATTAGTTTTTGTCTTATATTTACATCATATTATGTTCTTCTTATATTAGAATATCACATCAGTGAGTGCCGTTTTCCCGTGCACAAGTGCAATGTTTATGATATACAATAGTTAAATTAAAAATAAATTAACATTGTGAGTTACTTTTTAGACACAATATTGTTTGTATTCCCTTTATTTCGCCGACTAGAATTTCAAAATGAATCCGTAGCAGTCAGAGTCTCAATGCCACAGACAGCGATGATTTCTTGACTGAAATCCGCGTTTTGAACGAGTCATTTTAACGATTCAATGAACAATCACTTTCTTCCCCGAATGAATCAGCCGTTTGAACGAATCTGTTGAATGAATGAGTCTCTCAACTCGCTTATTAAGACAGTGACTTGCCACCACATACTGGTGGTTTTAGTTTCATATTTAAAGTACCCTTTAATTAAAACGTTAAAATTAGAAATCATTTAAATATTGAATATTTTATTTATTTATTTTTTAATAATGCCACTTCTGATGCTGCTTCTGTGTCACCTCTGCACTGCAAAGATGGATTTTGATTGAATGATTTAATTTGACTGGTAACAGTGGTACTGTATAATTGTGTAATTAAGTATTACTGTATAAATAAGTATAATTACTGTATAATTTAATTTTAATAATTTGAATGTTAGTATTTGACATAAAAGGTGATGCATAACTCTAAATAGGTTTAGAAAGAATGTCCATATATAGGTGAAAATGCCCCTGGAAGTCAATTTAAGTTTGCAAATATTGCATATTAATTAATCATTTCTGTCACTGCTGTGAACTGACCACTGCATAGAATATGAAAAATATTTATATCTTCGTGAGTCAGCTGTCAACAACAGGCCTAAACCAGCCATGGCACCAGCAGAAAAACACAATCAGTAAAAATCATTTAATTATTATCAACAAAACGTTGAAAATATCGAGATATATTTTTGTTAATATTGCACACCCCTAATTTATGGTATTAATTTTGATTTCTTCAGGTCTTAAAAAGGTCTTAAAAAGACTTAAATTTGACTTTAAAAAGTGTGCAGGAACCCTGTTTAAATAAATCTAGTCAGTGAAATAGTGCAAGTATATTCGTCTAAAATAATTCTGTATTTTCAGCTTCAGAATCATGAATATTGTCTCTATTGTCCTGTGCATTGGGTTTCCAGCACCAAGTCCAAGTGTGTATTCATTTACACACAATGTAATACCAAATTTAGCATTTTAATCAACAGTACATCGCAATAATAGATCAGTCTCGTAATATGTATTAAATTGTGACATGATGGTAGCGTTATACCCCTAGTGTTTATTGATGTGGAATTTTGATTATTTGCTCAATTATATTTTAAAATAGTCAAGTCACATTTATTTATATAGCGCTTTTTTACAATACAGATTGTTTCAAAGCAGCTTTACAGAGATAACAGGAAAATAATGCAAAAAAGTTTCCAGAAGAAAATAGCTTCACGGCCCAGTTTAAGTAAGTTCAGTGATGTTTCATTTTTGTTTTTAAAAAGTTATTAATTTAGTTAATGTGTATATATATAGCCACTCTGGAGTAAACCGTGATGTCATCGTCCAGCTCAGTTCAGTTCTCATATAATGGTGTCAATGCAGGCAGATCAATATTATTGTTGAATATTAAATTAAATGTTAAATTTAATGTCCTCAAATAAGCAAGCCAAGCCAATGGCAACAAAGGTTGAAAAAGGAGACAGTGGCAAGGAACCAAAACTCCATCAGTGACAGAATGGAGAAAAAAACATTGTGAGAACCCAGGCTCAGTAATGGGGGGGGGGGGGGGGGGGCAGCTCTCCTCTGACCAACGAACAAACAGTGTATGAATATGATTATCAGCATTATAGGTCAGAAGTCAGATTGGATTGTAACATTCAGAATATTATCCAGTTCATCTGGTTGAAGATCAGAGTCACGCCGGTATGGAGACGAGTTTGTTGAGGATCAGTGCCGATGGCTGTCGCGTCGATGACGCCGTCACAGGGGAGAGTCTAGTTGACACAATATACACTATATTCAAATAGAAAACTGTAGTAATATTGAACAATTTCATTGCTTACTAAATAAATGCAGCTTTGGTGAGCAGAAGAAACCATTCTTTCAAAACCATTGAAACTTTCGACCGATAGCTTGAATCTAATTTATTGTTTATTTCTTGTGGAAAGGTAAGAAAAACAAGCTGAGGCTGTACTACCTGTCCTGGCTGAGGAATAAGATCTTGCATAATGATCCCGAGGTGGAAAAGAAACAGGGCTGGACTTCAGTGGGAGACCTGGAGGGATGTGTCAGCTACAAAGTAGGTGAGACATCTGTTTCAATGGACTTTACCTACAGACATCGTTGTGCTACATCTCTGGCAGATTTACAGTATACAAGAGCTAAACTCCTTTTAGAGCAGACATCCAAGGTAAGCCAATAAAACATACTAAGTATTATAATTAAAAAAACTGACAGTTATTATTAAACACACACTGCATGGAAATACCTAGTGAACTCAATCTATCAAACCAGAAGAGGTAGTATTATCAGTCCTGTAAAGGAGCAAGTAGCCAGACTAATATTTGGATCAAAAAGGCTTGTCTTTCAAGGGTGAGTTTTGGAGGTTGTATTTATAATCACCGAATGACACACAATATTAGAGCAAATTCAGATTTCAGTGTCATAATTGTGGTCAGTTTTGAAACAACATGCAGTGGTGATGCCAGAAATAATTTGTATGTCTTCTATATACAGTGTATATATAAGGGGTGTGACAGTACACAGAAGTCACGGTTGGGTATGTGCCTCCGTGTTGGTCACGGTTTAGTACAGTTTGGATACAATAGGAAAGATGGTCAGTTTAGTTTTATTTCCAGTATATTGATATACTTTGATTGCCAGCTTTGATTGGGTGTGACAGTGCCACCCTGGCCCTTATGTGGCCTCGCCAATAGTTCTATAATAATCTAAGCTAAAATGGTTTGATAAATGTATTTCTTGCATGTAATCTCCATTTTGATTATCATTTAACACTAACTTCTTTCAGTTCGGTATGAAAAGATCAAGTTCCTGGTCATCGCCTTGAGGAGCGCTGTGGAGATCTATGCATGGGCTCCCAAACCATACCACAAGTTCATGGCTTTCAAAGTAAGTCTCGTATGTTAGTAGAGATGATCTGTGGGAAATGTCACAAAGTATGCCAAAACATTTTTGGTCATATTTCATAACGGAAAAATTAATAAAAAAGGAAATTATGAGAAATGAAAGTGATGGTAAATGATATTACCACAGTGTCAAAGAAGTCACATTCTCATTAAAAATAATTACAATTAAAATAATGACTAATTATTAAATGATAACACTTCACAATAATGTTCATTAGTTATGTATTAACTAACATGAACTAACCATGAGCAATACATTTGTTACAGTATTTATTAATCTTTGTTAATATTAGTTAATACATATACAGCTGTTCAATGTTTGTTCATGTTATTTCACAGTGCATTGTTGAAAATTAATATTAACGTTTAATAAATGCTGTAGAAGTATTGTTATTCATGTTATCTAAGGTAGTTAACTAATGAACCTTATTGTAAAGTGTTACCTATTAAATGATAAAACACCTGTATCATAGAAGTATTTGTCATACTCCCCATAAGTTATGCTGATTTTATTATTTTTTAAATTAGATGAGCTACCCAGCAAGTTAACCATTACTTTCCTGTAGCTCAAACAGTAGAGCGCCAAGGTCATGGGTTCGTTTCCCAGGGAAAGCAAGAACTAAGAAGAATGTAAATGTGTACCTCAAAATGCAATTTGAGTCGCTTTGGATAAAAGCGTCTGCCAAACGCATAAATGTAAACTACGTCAGAAAAGTCTTTATTAATCAATAATCTGCCCCTGTAATCATAATTTGTGTGAAAATGAACAGGTTTTTGGTGTTTTACTGCCACTAGTGTTCATTTCATCTGGAAACCACAGTAAAGAAAGGGTTGAAACATGAGGCTCTTGAAAGCTTTCTGAGATCTCTAGTACAGTACATCCATCATTGCTTTGTGCCAAGCCAGTTATGCTCATAACCATACATTCTAATGTGATATTTCTGCTGTTTACGTATATATATTTTTCCATTTGAAAAAAGAAAAAGAATAGGATAGTGTAATGATAGATAATGTAACTGGGTGTTTTTGGAAATGGGTCATTTTTGAGTGCGTGTCCTACTTCACTGCTGTCCTGAGAGACTTACTCTACTTCTCACATGAGGTTCTGCCCTTTATATTTATAACATTTAAATTGTTGTCTAATTTTTGACAGATTGTTGTCCTTCCCATTTTTATGGACATGTAAACATAGTATGTTTATAAAATGTCATTGAATGTCATTTTTTCAAAGAAATTGTTACCTGAAGCTGGCTTCCTCAGTTTGGTGTATCAATGGCCATCATGTTTCACTGCTGAAGTTCTTGACGGATAAATGGAATGTGAAATGCAAAAAAAAAAAAAATTATTGACACCAAATTAGTTTTAATGCTGCTAAATATTCTGGAATTTTTTTAAAATTATGATTGCATCGGTAATGGATCAGGAATGAACACATGCTCTTTGTAGCCGCAAATATTGGACACAATTAATTGTCCTTAATTCAACACTTTATATATGTTGTTCCACACATAACGTTTTTATATGATCTGATCATCATATAAAATCAGGTGATTCACTGCAATGATTAACTTTAGATCTTGTGGACACACAACAGCAGTGTCTGATAGGAGGCGGATCATGTGAGCTCCACACTCATTCGTAGTCACTGCATCAAGTCGTTCCTCATTTGCATAAAGCTGAATTTATCTAAAAACTGGACAGGTCCACATGCTGTCACCTAGGGTCGCTGTTGTTTACTTCACTGGAAGTCACCAGCTCTCATAGGATGTGTGTGTATGCGGATCACACTAACTCACTGATGTGCACGAGTCCAACGCAATAGACAAGACACTATTGTTTGTCAGGTTCGAATTGTTTTTTTTTTTAAGATGAGGAATGCATCCTCTGTGTGTGCAAAGTGCAACAAATTGTCAAAAAAGGTTTATATTTTTGAAGTCAGCATAATTGCACATAATTATGATCCATAATTGTTTTCTTGAAAGGTTTACTTCCAGAACTTTCAGAGCTCAAAACATCCTACGCAGCCCCAAAAGACCATTCACTGAATCTCACATTCCTCTGGTTTTTGATGTCAGAAGCCCAAAAGATGGCTCACACCATCGGCTCTTTCCCTTTAACAGAATTAAATCTCTATAAATCGATCTCAATTCCCTTTTTTGTGTGTGTGTGTGTGCGTGGTGCGTGCGTGCGTGCGTGCGTGCGCGCGCAGTTTAGAGTAACTCTAGTCTACAGTTTGCAGTTCTGTTCACACATTTTCTGAAAATGTGTGTGTGTGAGTCGGGTAATGTAATATGATGTTTTATGAACCACAATATTAAATTGACAGTTAGAAACAATATTAGACCTGCTAATCCGTGTATTAGTGGAGAAACTCACCTGAAAAAAATAAATGAATTAAAAAGTTTTTTTTTTTAGCCACTAGATTGTATGTCCCTATGTTTATTTTCCAGTAGATGAGTAACTCAGTTGTTCTTTGTCTTCGGTCAGTCCTTCAGCTCACTGCCTCAGAAGCCTCTCTCAGTTGACCTGACGGTGGAGAATGGACAGAGGTTAAAGGTCATCTATGGGTCTCACTCTGGCTTTCATGCTGTTGATGTGGATTCAGGGACGCCCTTCGATCTGTACCTGCCCAGTCATGTGAGTGTCCCAGCAAGCACTTGTCTACACCTGTGGTAGTGCAACTGTCTGTCGATTTTTTTTTTTAGGTTCTGGGTCATGCTAGCATGCTAGGTCACTGAAAAAATCAAGCAAACATCTAATGGGGTCAGCTGGAACATTGTGTTAAAATAAATGTCCCGATGTTGTCTGCACTGATGGTGGGACAATGTAGTGGATCTGTCACCACTGAAAATGGTTAAGAGCATAAATTCACAAAAAACACTTACCTGATACATACTGTATGTATACATTAAAACTATATGAACAGTCACAGTATAAAATGAATTAAAAATTTTTTTTTTACAATTTTAAAAATGAGTGTCCCGGCATATTACTGCTCCTGGTTTATAGGAAGTATAGTTTTTTATATTTGTTTGTTTGTTATTTTACAATCACTTTTGCACTTATTTCAGAACCGTGATGTCATGTTTAAAAGCTCAAAACGGTCTTCACTTGTAACAGCCTGTCCAATTTTCACAACACTGCACGGTGCATTCATATCTTTAAAGAAACCTTGCACTTGCAGAATCATATGTTTATCATCATGAAATATAAAGCTTGGTCAACTAAAGAAAATAAAAACGTTGTCACGCAGTGATAGATCGCTAGCGTGGCCGGTCCGATTCATGAACGGTGACAGTACCGCTCTTACTGCACAACATGTTTAACTGGGACACACCAAGCCGACTTCAGAGAACAAGCGGCGATGAAAGCTGTGCTTGAACAAACAGCACAGACTACAGCCGACTGCAAACTAGCACGTGTGTTCTCTCGGAAATAAAGGGTTAGTTCTCCCAAATAAGGAAAATTCTGTTATTAATGAATCATCCTCATGTCGTTACAAACCCGTGAGACCTTCGTTCATCTTCAGAACACAAATGGAAGTGAAGTGAACACCCCTTATAGACTTCAAAGTAACGACCACTTTCAAGGCCCAGAAGGGAAGTGAAGACATCTTTAAAATTGTCCATGTGACTCCAGTGGTTCAACCTTAAAGTTATGAAGCGACGAGAATACTTTTTGTGCGCTAAAACAAACAAAACGAATGACTTTATTGAGGAATTTCTTCTCTTCTGTCATTCATTCTCCTACGCAGTTGACGTAGTAAATACACTGCAGTGCTTCCGGGTTTTACTTTTGCTGCTATATGCTATATTTTATTTATTAATTTTTATATATTTAATTTTATATATTAAGTTTAGACCTCTGAGTTTTCATTCAATGTTACAGTTACTTGTCCGTAACAAGTAAGTGTTTCCGTTTGCTGTATATTTATTTATAAGTTTGTTTGTTTGTTTGTTTATAATTTATATTTGTCCTACATTTTTTAAAATATTTTTGTTGAATAATTTTTTTTAAGATAAGGCTGTTATTTATATTATAGGTTATTTATTTTAATCTCAAAATAAGTCTTAGTATCAGAAAGTTCATCCAATTGCACATTGCTTGTGTCGCTCCGGCAAACTTTCTGTACGTGCTATATCGCTCCATTTATATTTTAAATGCTCATTATTATGTGTTGTTTGTGTTGCATGTCTGGTTTACATTAAAAGCAAAACAAAGAATTCATTAAAATTAAAACTTCTATATTTCCATCAATCCTGCCTTGTGTATTTGGCCAGAGATTCTTATTTCAAGGGTCCAGAAACACAGTCATTTCAAATCTGAAAACATGGATTAATAATTCAGATTTCTCTGTTTAACAAGTTAAAACTGTGTGTGTAACCCTGATAGCACAGAGCAGCTGAGACATCACATCACAAAAACACAATTTTGTACCATCATACTGTAGATAGATGTTTTGCACCTTTACTTTGTTTCACAAGTAATCAAAATGATCTTGGTTTTGGGGTGAAATGTGTTTTCGTGAGATTCACCCTTAAACAAAAGCAGGCATATGAAAATGCCGTCACCACATCACACTCGTTTTCCTTCTACCAAACGCTACAGTTTAGAAATGGCATATTTCTGCAGCCTGGCTCCGCCCTCCTACGCACTTCCGCTCAATTTCATTTTCCTTCAGTACTACGTCTGGGATTGTGCTGTAGACTTTGGTTTCCAGAAATCAATTTTTTGTAGGACCAATCAGCGAACAGAGGGAGTGGCTGAGAACGATGACGTTGATGTCGACTCGTGCATTATTTTGAGTTGTAGTTCAGTTATGGCAGAGGAGAAAGATGCGAGCGAAGCCATTCGGTCCGTTGTGGCAACGCTGCTAAATATCAAGAAGTTAAAGCCGGAGCAAGAACAATCTTTGCTTTGTTTTGTGTTTATGGCCATCCTCCCCACGGGGTTCGGGAAAAGACATACGTCACGACCAAACGTTAGCGATTGGTTATGGCAGATAGTGACTCTGGGCAGATCCAATAGTTTTAGACTTCAATAGAGTTCCAGCCTACAAGGAAGTTAACGCTTGTCAATGGAGCGATGCCAGTCTCTATGTACAAATGGAATGTACGAGAGTCTGGTAGAACCAGGCTAATATTTCTGTGTATGTAGAACAAAATGTAATGTGTGCAAAATGTGATGATATAGAGCTGCATTTGACTGTATTGCTGACATCCCCACACACCCACACACACAGCAGTGTGAATCCTTTACAGTGAGGAAGAGCGGAGACCGTTGTGTTCATCCACCACCCCCTCCTAGCTGCGGCCCACACTCCTCTGAGGTGTCCCACATAGTTACGGACTAGTTCACCCTCACAGTGTGTGTGTGTGTGTGTGTGTGTGTGTGTGTGTGTGTGTGTGTGTGTGTGTGTGTGTGTGTGTGTGTGTGTGTGTGTGTGTGTGTGTGTGTGTGTGTGTGTGTGTGTGCTAGTTTCTCCAAACTGATCTCTCGTCCAAAAATAACTGCAGCATTTGCTATGTTCCCAAAGCATGAGCCCATTGAAATGACCTGATATTTCACAGGGATTTCTTTTTTTCTTCTTCTAATAACAGGCAGTAGATAAATTTAGAGTTGAACTAGTGGCAAGAAACAGAACTGCAAGCTGGGCGGCACTAAATCATGTAGTTTTCCATAACCAACATTTTCTCATTCATTCCCTCCCATTCTCTCATTCATTCTGTCACTTTTTTATATTCTCACACACATTGATTTAAATGCAATTGCTTTTTTTCCATCTTCCACGTAGTCTTTCACTTGCACACACGCATTAGCGAAGTCCTTCCACACTCGAGCTGCTCTTTGCGTGGTGTAATTCTGCTTCTGCCACTTGGGAACACACTCTCTGTTTGTGTCGGTGTGTTTGCGCGGCTGGCGCTCATGAGAATCCCGCGGCAGAGGATAAGGATTTCTCTGCGGCTCTGGATGCCCGTGTTGATGCTCAGGATTGTGGTGGCTCTACAGATGGATGGCAGTACAGTGTGTGTGAATTTATTTCTGAGTCAGGCAAGTACAGTGGGAGGTGTGTGTGTGGAAATGACATAGACATGTAAGTACACATGATTGAGAATATCTATTCTAATGCTTTGTAGTCGCTTAAAGAGTGGTTAAGATGTTCTTTTTTCTTTTTTAGCTAAGCCAAAGGTAACGCATAACTTTTAATATTAAGATGTGTTTAACCTCATTCTTTTAATTGAATGAACTGAATTACATGGTCATTGCATTTACTTAAAAGTGATGTGTGATAAAGATTTCACCATCGTTTTATTTACTCCTTTCCATGCCATTGAATTTTCCAGCTTTCCATGTTTTCACTGTTATAGAGGCACTTTTACGCATCTCCTGAAAGAGTAGAGAATCTTCAGATCAAATCACAGGCAAAAAAGAAGCAAAAACGAGCGATAAAAGCATCGCTTATGCACGCTGTAGTCTTTGAAAAAAACACACAACTTTCTTAGCCTTTTGTTTAATTATGTTTTTATGAAACTTACCTACATTTAAGTGTTGATTAAAAAAAAAATACATGAAGCTAGAATAAAATGTTTTTTGTTTTTTTTAAAGCAAAGGCTCTTTTGATTGATTGCATGTTCATACAACTAAATATTCTGGGGACCTATTTTTGTGAAAATTATCAAAAACGCTGGTGGCTGCTGGCAACTGTTTTTTTTTAAAAAAGCTAGCGAGGAAAGAGTTAACACTAAAATAATGAAGTAGAGGTGGGGCGTTATACCGGCAGACCAGATGAACCGGTAGAAATTTGCCACCTGGTAGAGAATTTGGACTATCATCTCTATAGCGGTTATGCTCACGTGACAATGCTGTGATGCGTAGTCATGAAAGCTTATCGTTTGCAAAAACATGTTTGTTTTTAAGTATTTTGGTTTAAGAACGTGTTAAATAAAATTATTATTGTATTTGTATTGCAGTTGCTCTTAGTTTTTTTTAAATACTTAGGTGTATCAAGTATTTCATTTGACACAAATGATACCTCAAATCATGCAGCTTGTTGAGGAGAGATTTGCAAATGCTGTTTGATCTTACCGGCATCACCTGGCCGCTGCTAACACTGATGTACCTTAATTTCATTCTTTATTCATTTTGAAAGTAATTGTTATGTTCACATAGTGTTATTGCCCTGAAATGCCCGCAGCGGTTCAGCCTTGGCATGTCCATACAGTCAACATTTGTTAAGGGCCAAAGGAGGTGACAATAAGCGTAGGGATAGGCGTAGATCAGAATAATCCCAAAAATATCTTTATTGATAAAATATGCAAGAATAGGAGTGCTGTTTACAAATAGTTGAGGCAGAAAATATACATTTTTTACAAACACTAAACTGAATACACTTTGATCTTATTAGCAAAGAATAAAGAAAAATTGCTTTAAAAGGCACGCTTATTTAGTTTTTTATTTGAGCTTCTTACTGACCCCCTCCTCTCTCCTCAAAGCCTGAGGTCTGATTTAAAGGTTTAATTTACCCAAAAATGAAAATGATGTTATTAATGAATCACCCTCATGTCATTCCAAACAACAAAATATCTTCAAAATATCAACAAATCTTCAGAAGACAAATGAAGATATTTCTGATAAAATCCGAGGGCATAGGGTATACTATACAAATGCTAAACTTGCTAAAATATCTCTGTCAGTGATGCATGTAACAGGTGCAAGCAGCAGATCTCATTCATATGTTGTGGGGATGCCCTAAATTATGTGATTACTGGACTAAAATATTGGAAATTTTGAGGGATGCCTTTGCCATAGATCTTGGTACAAATCCACTTGTGGCCATTTTCGGGATGACTGTTGATGTTAATCTTTCAGTAACGGTTCAAAAGGCTCTAGCCTTTACTACTTTACTAGCGCGACGTCTCATACTTTTGAAGTGGAAACATGCCTCACCCCCTTTCTTTGATACATTGCTAAAAGAAGTGTTCACTTGCATTAAATTGGAAAAAAATAGACTATCACGGACTGGTTCTTTAAAAACCTTTGATAAACTGTGGCGCCCCTTTTTAGATTATTTACTGGCTAACTCCCAAAACACTTAAGCTGAGCATTTATCTTATTTTATTTTGCAAATGCTTTAAGATATCAATATTGTGTGTTTGTTTTTTTGTCTTGTTTTTTTTTTCTCTCATTGGAAGCTGTAGGTTGTTTATTTGAGGGAGGGTTATATTGGGGTATTAACAGTGGGGAATGATAATTTCATAAATTCAATGTTATTATCTGTTGGCTTGATGTTCCAAGCTTAAATAAAGAGATTTCAAATAAAATCCGAGGGCTTTCTGACCCCACATAGCCAGCAACGTCATTGCAACTTTCAAGGCCCAGAAATGTAGTAAAGACATCATTAAAATTGTCCATGTGACTCCAGTGGTTTAACCTTAATTTTTATGAAGCAACTACAGGGTTTCCGCGGGCATTAAAAAGCATTAAAAGTCATTAAATGGATTTTGTGAAAATTAAGGCCTTAAATGGCATTAAAAAGCATTAAATTTGATTCCTGCAGGCATTAAAAATGTTGATAGTTTTGAAGAGAATTTTATATAAATTTATTTGAATATAGCCTTCATATGTCGCAAAATATGTACGTTAGTGTGTGATAAACCTATTTTTTAGCGTATAGTAACATTGTGGTGCGCGAGCTGATCATCAGAGAAAACCGCGCAGTGGATTGAGCGCGCAGCGGCACAGACGCGCGAGCTGGTCGAGCATCTCTTTAAACAGACATCAGTGAAAGGTTTGTAGTTTAGTCGGATGGATGTCAATGGCAAAGAAAATAAAACAAGGCATGTAGCTTATTATTAACGTTAACTGATGAGAGAGAGAGAGCGCAGTTCTGTTGAATGTGATTGCTAAATCGTTCACTCAGCACGTGTTATTTGGATGACAACTAAATCAAGTAAAGTAAAACATGACCTGTTACCTGATTTATGTATAACGAGTGATTCCCTACAATTATTACTGGATGTTTGCAGTCAATAAGTTCCATGAATGCAAACATCCAAAGCGCGCACCCCGCAATTAAATCAGCGTCTCAGCGCGCGAATACTGAATTGAATTGTCTTTTACGTCTTGCGCTTGTACGGAGGAATTCACACTAAATTATGTAAAAACGCCCATATTTGCGAGTATCCTAGTAAACAAAGTCAGGTATATCAAGTGAACGTAGCCATGTTCAAATGGGGCCCGTGTGTTCGGTCTTAAAGGGGCAGCACTTAAATAAACCCACTGCTGTTTTAATGTTAATCAAACAATGAATGGTCAAATAAATTACTCAGTGCTCTTGACTAAATAGTCTACCCTTTTCAACTTTCAAAAGATCCATCTATATTTAATTTATTCAGTAATGAATATGCATTATGCAATATTTTTCCACATTTGATTACTTTATTCAAATTGCTGTACCTGTAGATCTACCCTAAAAACTCTAAAAACACTGCATTTCATTTGTAGCCTTTCTTTGTTCTATTGTATTTATTTGTAAGTTGATTATTCATTCTTATTTTGTTGCTGACTGCTTACCTTTTAATAATGTTTTAAATTCACACTAATTAGGCTGGCAGTTTTTGTTGTAGTATCAAAATTGGATTAAATCATTTATATTTCACTGGTGTCTAAACATTTGTACCACTGACCCAATCCTCAGCACTGAGCCTTCTGGAGCTGCTCTAGTCTAAATATGTGCTGTGCTATTCAAAGAAAGATAAAATATGATAGAGCAATAGAATGTACAGTAACAGAAGCCCATACAATGCATTTTAGCAGGCTTAATTAAGCATTCAAATAATTGAAAGAAATATATATTTGATGAACAAATTAAGCCAACTAATATGATTATTACTAATACATTTAAAAATTACAAATGCAGTGAAAATTCAGGGATCAGTTACGGTATCGGTATCTCGTTCTGCAAAAAGTGGTATCGGTCCATCCCTAATTCAAAATATTGTGATATTTTTTTTGTTGTTGTTGAAAAAATACAATTGTTTCACGCTATATCAACACTGCAGCCCGTCTGAGATATAGAGCTATTTCTCATGGCTATGAGCATGATATTAAGTATATAAGTATATAATACAACTTTCATTCTTCAGGTCAATCATATATATTAATGGGGGAAAAAGTCAGTTTCATTATACTTTCAATGGTTAAGGCGATTTCCCATTTCCCAAGGCAAATTACGCCTATTGTTTCCAGGAAATATATATTGTATATATCCGTGGTGAGTATGGCATTAAAAATTTTCAAAATGGCATTAAAAAGGCATTAAAAAGGCATTAAATTTAATTTGAAGATACCTGCAGAAACCCTGAACTAGAAAACTTTTTGTTTGCAAAAAAAACCCCCAAAATAACGACTTTATTCAACAATCTCTTCTCTTCCAACTCGTTCTTCTACACCGACGCAGGAGATAACGACGTAAGAGATTTGTCGACGTGAGATTTCGAGATTTGTCGACGTGACCAAATAGCGAGGCAGCATTCTGGCGTCGAACCCGAAAGCGGTGTACTGTGTTTACTACGTGAATAGTGTAGGAGATGTAGGAAACTCAGAAGCGAAGACCAGGAGACTCGGTTGTATCTTCAGCAGGATTCTTTATTGAGAACACGTGCTGTTGGTCTCTACAGTCATCAAGTCTGACTAAGGGAACTTTACATGGTATCTGATAGGCATTCAGTGGGCAGTCCTTAAAAGTGTTGACCTTACACACAGCCTTAGAGGTGACCACTAAATCAAATCATCTAAAGACCATACAGGCAATTACCCCCGACTGTGCCCCCCAAATTGTATAAACATCACATGGTCGCAAGAACTAAGACCATGTAAACATTCACACATAGTTTAACTCTCAGTAGGAAGATCAAAGACTGACAAAACCCCCTCCCTGGAAACTATATTGAATCTAATCAGTAAATTGATGCCATCATGCTCACATTGAATGCCCAATACAGTGTAGTTCACCTAAGTTTTACCTGTAGTTCACCTTAGTTTGTCATGTGGTGTTATGTAGAATCTGTAGATCTTAAACAAATTCTTAAATTTGTAATCCCACAGAGATCTGACAGAAGAGAAGAAAAAAGTCATTATTTTTTTTTTTTTTTTTTTTTTTTTTTTTTTTTTGCGAACAAAATTTTTGTTTGTCGCTTCATAATATTACATTTGAACCACTGGAGTCACATGGACTATTTTAATGATGTCTTTACTACCTTTCTGGGCCTTGACAGTTGCAGCTGTAGCAAATTAGCTCATAAGGAAAATATGGATAAAAATTAATAACTTATTAATTATGAGTTATGATTAATTATGAATATTTGGATCAGTTAATCAGATTAACTTGATGTATCTGCATTAACATTACAACCAATTGCTCCGTTCATCTTGTGAACCCTCAATGAAAAATGTTAATTTCCGGGGTTGGGAAATGACTTTCTTACAGTACAGAAGACAGAATCTGGAAACCATTAAATACACTTTGTTCACAGGGAAGATAATCAGAACCAAATACGTATTGTGCACAAGTTTTATTAACTAAATCTCAAACATAACTAATCTAAACAGACATACACACAATCACACATACACATGGGTAAAATGGTAAGTGACAGAATGAAGCAGAAAATGGAGGTATATAAAAGATCCATTTAACTATAAAAAGACCCATCATCTTATTATTTTCAGTGCACCTCATTAAATGTATACTTGCATGGCCTTTGCGGTGAAAGCATTTTGTGAAGTTCCTGATGAACGATTTCGATGGTTCCATGAGTCTCAATGCATCTAGCATATTCTGCGTTGAATGAAGAAATGGTGATGAACTTGCATGGTTTGTTTGACTCTTTTCTGGATGAAAGTTCTCTCTCTCTCCATGAGCACATGGCTGGAGCGCAGGTTGTGGCCTGCCGGCCCTGGGCCGGAGAGGCAACGCAGAGCAACCAGGAGAAGGGAGGAAGTTGGAAGAGTTGATGGTTGGAGTTGCTATTGACTTTTTCTGCATTGAGTTAATACATTGTGCGAAACTCCAGAGGTTGTCCTTGACTCTGTTGTGGTTGAGTCTCTCTCTCTCTCTCTCTCTCTCTCTCTCTCTCTCTCTCTCCTCCTCTCTCTCTCTCTCTCTCTCTCTCTCTCTCTCTCTCTCTCTCTCTCTCTCTCTCTCTCTCTCTCTCTCTCTCTCTCTCTCTCTCTCTCTCTCTCTCTCTCTCTCTCTCTCTCTCTCTCTCTCTCCTGAATGAGGCCTTGGTTGTGTGCCAAGGCCTGGTGTCTGGGGCCTGGTGAGGCCATGCAGTACAGCAACCTGAACATACAGAGAACGCCAAGAGAGAAAACTGCTTGTTAGAGGCAATTTAAAGTCTTGAGAAAGGTCCCACCTCTCAGGCTTGGCTCAACCAATAAGAAAGGGGAATTTCCTCTGTAGAGAGGATTATGGCTCTGTCTCAAGTGTGGTTAGACATGGGCTTTGCAGTTTGTGTCCGTTTATACTCCGATTTTATACTCCGAAATCTTCAATTTCTTGCCAGTTGCCAGCCACTGCCAGCATTTTCCATCAATTTGGAGAAGCGCTGTGTCATAAATTATCAAAAATTCCATCAATAAAAGGGAAAGGAGTTAATAAAGGAGTTAATATACTCCAGACATGCATTTTTATCTTTTAAATATTGTTGCAATTCACATAAACTGCCTGAATCTTTCAGCTGATTTTAGTTAAATGCTCAAAACCGTTCATAAAATAATAGATAGAGAATAATGATGCTTCAAACATGTTTTCCAATTACGATAAAAACTACTGAATTAAACTCAATAATATTGTCACCTTATTAAAGCAGCACTATGCAGGATTTCCATTTTTGTCAAACAGTGACCCCTACAGTCACTGTGGGATACTTGTACTGTCGTAAATATCACGCACTCAGAGATGTCTCTGCACTCACGGCCGGATCCCCTCCCCCTGTACACCGGTACCGGTTCAGTAGGATGAAAGCTTTAACGAGTGGAAATAAGGTGTGGCCCCTTTAAGAGCTGTGCGCGCCCTGATGAACTGTCGGCAGTCTGTATTGTTGTGCGAGACGACCACCATTCAACACGAAATCAGTAATATAAACATTACAATGACTCCAAAGCTGTTCGGTTAAGGTAAAAAAGTTACTTAGTTCACCTTTAAACAATATCTTTACATTTGATTTATTTATTTTTGGGGTCTGGCCAAAATATTCTATGGAAATTAAATCATCATATTGAAGATGCAGCAGAGAAAATACCTAATGTGATGCACTTTTGTGACAGCATGTGATTAATCCGTAAATTAACTCATTATTGAAGAAACATACAACCTATGTTTTCAACTTTCAAATGAAAATAGGTAGTCATTTTGCACACATTGTAGTACTTTTATGTTACAACCAGCTGACCCCTGCTTTATTACATGCCGTGACCAGTAAATGTACTTGGATAGATTTGGCTATGGATAGTTTTCCAGCATGGCATACACACAGTACAGTGGAGTGATGTACTTGTGACTTCTGTGTTTGTTAAGGCAGTTACCGTTCTCCTCTTTATAACAAAATGTGTGTGTGTGTGTGTGTGTTTCAGATCCACGGTCTGATCCGTCCGCATGCCATCATCATCCTCCCCAGCAGCAGTGGGATGGAGCTGTTGCTGTGTTACGAGGACGAGGGCGTCTATATCGACACCTATGGCCGCATCACCAAGGAGACGGTTCTGCAGTGGGGGGAGATGCCCGCCTCTGTCGGTGAGTTTCAGCTCTCCAGAAGAACAGCTGCAACATCCATGAACAATAGCTTGTTCAGTCTACAGTACGGACATGCAGTGATTTCTATGCAGCTTCATTTTAATATATTTGTTTTTCTGTTGTTGTTTCTCTTGGTTTTTGATTCAGCTGTCTAATGCGGTCTGGTCGTAAGCTTTATTTCTGCTCTTGAGGTGCAGTTCTTGTGACAAGTGACAGATGTGAATGAGATTCTAAATACAAAAAAGCAAAACAAGTCATTGGGGTGGATGAGTCATCTTTCAGCCCACTTCCTACATGAGCAGATTTGTGTGTGGAGAAAGTCCCAGCAGTCCTGTGTTCACACCAAGATTAAGGATCCTTGCACTCTGAGGATCATTTGTTTCCGAACTTTGTGCATTTTCTCCGTTTGTTCAGTTAAATTTAAGCAAATATGAACACGGCAATCACGCTCGGATCTGCACCAAAACAATCGCTCTGAGATCGCCTGAGTAATCCGACCCAACGAACCAAGGAACCAAGCGGTATCGTAATTCAAAACAGGAAATGTGTTCTATAAAAAGCAGCAGTGTCTGATTCTGTGAGTGAGCACGTTAGTTATCACAGTTGAAAACCAAAGAGTGCCTCTTCATCTTAAAATGTTGTGTAAAATATTGCTCTTCTCCCGACGAAGCCTTGATTCCTAATCTAACCGAATTATAAATACATTTTTAAGTTATGGGAATAAATTAAAGTAACGCCAAGTACTTTTCCTCTTCGGTCGCCCTACTGGTTGGAAACAAAATTGTCCATTGCCGCTGTCGTAAATAATTTAGCCTACCGTCGCACGCACGCTCGCTGTTTATCCAGCACCGGCTTTAGAATGAACGATGTCCACAGACAAGGTAGAGTATGTTACATGATTTCATGAAAGGATGATGTATTGCGACATCAGAAACGAAGAAAAACAAATAATGACTATTGTAGCGCTTGCGTAAAGCAGTCGAATTTTGTAGTTCTTTTTGTGGTCGGGTTACCTACCCGAAACCCGAAGTTACATAGTGCCAGTAAAAGCGATACAGACCCCGTCAGGCTATGGCAGAGTGTCATTTAACTTATTTTAAGTCGATGTACCATCACAAGGGTCTTGGAAATATATTATGAAGGTTGAAAAACTACTTAGTGTTACTTTAATAGAGTGGGAATGTGTTCTAGCTTGAACTATCCTGAATGATGACTGAAACTTTGTATTACTGGCACTTCTCATGTTTCTTATGATAAATCACGAAGCGAGTTCATCTTGATGGATGACGCAGAGGAAACTGAGCAATAAGAGGACAGTTTAATCACATGTGGCTTGCCTAAACACATTTTGGTACGCTTTGAAATGTTGCCTTGTGAAAGCGAACCAAACCAAGAAGAAAATGCTACATTGTAATAAATGATGTTTTATTATCAAAGTTCGGGAGGAGCACGTTCTACCCAATAAGTACGATTGAGGGCTGTCACGAAGATGCACTGTGACCATATACAGATTATGGGGCATGTTCCCTCATTTCACAGGTGCACACACACACAGCATACATTTACATTGATTTTTGGGATGCTGGAAAAGGTTTGGGTGCAATATATGTAGGATTATTGTGTGTAAAAATGTGAGACTAAATGTTGTGTTAGAGCTTGGTATGTTCCGTAGGCGGGGCCACGACGGCCATGGTAACATTCAGTAGACGGGGTGTGAGTGTGGCGTGAGCATGGTCGGAGTACCGCCACTATTTGGTACAACAATAGACTGTTGGCAGGAACAAGTTCCCTGAACTGTATAATTGTATTTATTTTTATTTCTGCACCGTGGGATTTTTCTACTTATTGTAAAACAAAGTTTGCATTGAACGGATTCCTGCTTGTTCCGGGCACCTCATTGCCTCTAACCTCTACTAGCCGAGAGTGAGAAGACGGGTGGCGGAAGGGTTGCAGAAAAGACTGTCAATGAACGGAGGTGAGTCGGCTAGCGGTAAGGGCCTCTAAGGGTCATCCACAACAAGGGCCTATTTATAAAACAACTTCTTCTTCATATATATTTTATATAATATAGCCGACTCTCCTCCGTTCATTGACAGTCTTTTCCGCAACCCTTCAGCCACCCCGCCGATCACTCTCGGCTAGTTACTATCCCAGCCAGGGATACGGGGAGCACTCTGGGTTCGGGCCACATGCTGAGCTCGGACTCCTGCCCTGGACATATACCTTTACTCTAATTATTTTTAAATGTGAACTCATAAAGTCCCTGTTCCAGAACAAAGCAACCAATCTACAGATCTGAAAAACCCTTAAGAAAACAGCAGAGTCTGCCTCACCACAACGAGAACATATAGTTGGAATCACTTTCAGAGCTAAATATATGCATTAATATTCTGAAATGCATATATGCATTAATGTTCTATGTGCACTAGACAAGTGGTGATGGACCAGACTAGCTGGTCTTCAGGATATCCTGTGTTATGGATGCATGTCTCTGGCATGTGATGTTGGTGAGCTGACAAACTAACAGTTCAGTTTAGAAACTTTATTGGCCAAAATTATAGTATGTGGAAAATTATCAACAAAAATGTACTGTACACAAAATATAAATACATAGAAACTAAAAAAATAATACAAATATAATACAACCTTGATGAGCTAACCACAAATTCAATTTGGCACAAATGACGGCACATTCTGTGGTTTCCTAAGAATAAGGGTAAAAACCTGAGTTTGGATCACAGAGAACGGTGCCTTACCTCGACAATATTACTGGTAATATTGTGGCTCAAATATCATTTACTCAATGTTATCTTGTTGATTTATTGAATATCATACTTGCAGTCGTGCTCATATTCGGAACAACTGCATTCATGTGATTTTGCTTAATCATTCAAATGATTTTTTGATCATCTCCTTCATATAGTTCAGATGAATATATTGATGCACTGTTAAAACTTCACTCATTCTTTTTCAGAGTTGCTCATGTTAAACAGCAATGATAGAAACCATGTTTGTACCAAATCATCTCTCATTTCTGTTGAATGTTTGTGTGTGTGTGTGCGTGCGTGCGTGCGTGTGTGTGTGCTTAATCTAGAGTTCTGTCTTCGTGACTAGTTGACTGTGATGTTGATTTGCATCTGTTTCTTTGTTGTATGGCAGCGTACCTTCAGTCAAATCAGGTGATGGGATGGGGCGAGAAAGCCATCGAACTCAGATCTGCCAAGACTGGAAGTCTGGAGGGAGTCTTTATGCACAAAAAGGCTCAAAAGCTCAAGTTCCTGTGTGAGAGAAACGATAAAGTAAGAAAATTCATATAATATCACATTTAGAAATGGCAAAAATCTCTCCAAATTCCCCCAGAAATCCAATAACATAGAACCATTTTTAAAGAGGTTGTCTGGGCATTATAATCATATGAATGACTGAAAGGAATGAAACATTTGGCATTGTGTATTGTGTTTGTCTGCAGGTGTTTTTTGCTTCTGTCCAGTCGGGGGGGTGCAGTCAGATCTACTTCATGACGTTAGGACAGAACTCGCTCTTCAACTGGTGATCTTTTGTTTCTGGGTAAAGTAGACAGGTAGACTGTCCATATCCCATAATGAACAATCTGTACAAATAGATTAAAATAGCCCATTTTTCCATGTTGACATGTAAACAGTTTTAATAAAAGTGATATATATATACATATTAATACATGTAAAATAGTCGATTTATTGCATCTTGTCTGACAGTGTCAGCCTTTGTCGTCTGGATCTGGGCTTAACCCCAAAACATAAATCTTGTTTTGGATTTTAATTTTATTTCTCTTTCGATTTTCATGTCAAATCTTGCTAAATGGGCTTTATATTTTGTCCCTAATACCTAATTATTTTATTGTATAATAACCATGGCTGGTACACGGTTTGGTGTGAAACCGATACTAACAGCTTGTAGATGAAGGACTAATTGTTGTATTGTACGGTCAAATGTTGTTGGGTGTGGGGGGGGGGATTGATACAATAACTGCACTTTCAGCTTTCATTTTAGGGACTTTTCAGGGAAAAAATAATTGTAATGATCAGTTTAACTTTGTTGTTTTTGTTTATTATAACTCTCACAAACATAACAAGTGAACACATAATCATGATAAATGTTATATCAATAAAAGCTGTTGGTTGCATGTGTTTTGGATGCAGACTGAACGTCTAACGTTTGCTTGATCATCGGTGAGGAGTCTGAACATCATTGTTTTTGCTGGTGGTTTTGTTTTAGCTTCGTCCGCATTTCACAGATGACAAAGTTTGTTTTAGTTTAGCTTTCTTTTTTTAAACCTGTCTTCTGGTTCTGGCCAATCGCAGCCTTCGTTATCTACTTCCACAAGTTTCATTACGTTCCACAAAGCCTAATGGATGATGGATAAACACATATCCTTAATTCAAAAAGACTGGTATTTTGAAGCCAGACTGAACTTTTTTTAAACAACATATTCTTGTTGTTTTTTAAATAAAGTTCAGTTGGCATATTTGCGAGACATTCATCCGTTCTGCAGTGCTCATCTTACAAATGATTTCCTCATGCTGTAACTTGTAACAATTCAGTGTAAATGAGGCTCTCATTAGTGTTCTATATGACTTAATATGTGTTTGCTGTTAGCCGTACAGTATTTTCTTAAATTTGAAGGAAAATTAAGACAAAGTTATGAAACATTTTCATTATTTTTTGCATAGAAACTAACTGAACATAAGTGTAACAGCCTTCACTTTACTGTATTATTTGTTTGTTTTCATCCATCACATGTGCTCCTTTGTTGATTTTTCCCGCCACTCATCAGTATTCATATTCGGTGATTCATTCGTCACTGCTGTTCATCATTTGTCACCACCATGTGTTCATCTCTGTTCACTCTGTTTCTGTCAGGCGATGTTCATGCTAGTGTTTTGCTGTTACAAAGCCTGTCTATCTGTTTTAATAAACCACGTTTATATTTGTATCCAGTCTTTAGTTCGTCTTCATCTTGTTACAAAGCCTGGTTGCGTATGGAAAAATACCACATATGTGTGGACGTGAACGTGTAGATGTGAATGTCTAGAGATGTGAGTTGAGATGATTGATTCTGTTGTAAAATGAATGGCGCAGAGAAAAGCACAAGGAGATGATCAAATGAACATTTAAAAAGAAAGTTGTAATGCTGTAAATCGGAGTTAGAAAATGAGCGGTATGGAGCTTGGGATATGTGGGATTAGTAACTGTTGAATTGTTATATCTGGACAAGATGTATGTACTCAAAGCACCTGTGTTTGTAAAGATGCAATACCTCTGAACCATTCCTTGAAAATCTAAATGTAAGCACTTTTGCATTGCTTGTTCATGCAGTTGTTCTATTTTCACACATTGATGATTTGTCTCATTTATGGAACAACAGTAAAATGTCAAATATGACTACAAAAGTAAAATGGCTCTCAAAGGGTTTTTGTTTAGAACGTGTGTGAGCATGCGCACACACACCACACAGGAAATGATGCGGCTGTAGATCAGAAATGCTGATTGTGATCTTGATCATAATCATTTGCAGCAGAAGAACAAAAATATATTTCTGTATATTTAGGATCACAATTACATGGTGTAAAATATACTGAAAATAATATAAGAACTAATATATTGTATTAATAAATTCAAATATATTGAATAATACATAAGGAATTGCCTCTTTTCATATATTGCAAAATATATTTACACTGTATTAGCAACTTAAGACTTTACAAAGACATAAGAGTCCACAACAGTCCACAATGATGGACTGTGCATTTATTTGTATTTATTAAACTACAAATACTTTGTGCATGTCTTAAACTTAACTGACTAAAAAATAAAAATCACTGCATACAGTTATTGCATTTTAATTAAAACAGCATATCATCAGTGTTCCTTTTTCTTTTGTAATATACCGCCACCTACTGTACAGGAGTGTGTAATACCGTAAACTTCATAGAGTCTGGGCTTGAATTTCCTGGATCACAGATCTCATCCTAAGGTGTATTACAAAAGTGTGTTAAACCATTAAATGGATATAAATATTTACAAGAGATCAAACATAGCTGTGGTAATCAAATGCTTTTTTTAAAAACACATTGTGCTCAAAACATTTTGAGCTTCTGCTATATTTATTCACATGGACATCAAGAATCAGCATATGAATCTCAACAATGGTGACATGCTTCAGCTGCAATGCATGCTGGGAACCATGGATGAGTTTTATAATATGGTAGCTCCCAGAATGCATTGCAGGATGAAGCATGTCACCGTTGTTGAGATTCATATGCTGATTCTCGATGTCTGTGTGTGACTAAATATGGCAATAGTTCAAAAAACATATTTTAGATCGTGATAAATATTGGGATGTGATCTGTGACTCGGTATAATTATTGATTATTTTTATTTTATTTTATTTTTGATGACCCAACAGATTTCTATGTAGTTCCTCTTGTTTTTCTTGCCATAATGATGGTGTCATATGAACATATGAAGGAAATATGTTCTGTCAAATATGAAATATGTTGGAATGCAGCCAGAGAAAAAGTCATGCTCAGCTAAAGCAAACACTGATCTCCATCATGGTGACTGTAAAATTATATTATTTGCAATAAATTGTCAACATCTGAACCTGTTAATTCTCAATAGGAGCTTCTGTAGACGTTTGATAGGAATAAAGTCAGTCTGGTTAGTAATAAGTGAAGCTGGTAAAGATGGTCTTGTTGTTTAACGCTCCTCCTTGAGAGATCAGTTAGTGTTTAATGTTCTGTTGCAGAGGTCTTCACTCCTGCTCCTGGAGAGCCACTGTCCTGCAGAGTTTAGTTCCAACCTGCTTCACCACACCTGCCTTTGAATACTCGAGCGATTCTGAAGTGCTTGATGAGCTGATTCAGGTGTGTTTGATTAGGGTTGGAACTAAACTTTGCAGGACAGTGGCTCTCCAGGAGCAGGAGTGAAGACCTCTGTTCTGTTGGGATTTAAAGGGTTTCTTGTGTGTGTGTGTGTGTGTGTGTGTGTGTGTGTGTGTGTGTGTGTGTGTGTGTGTGTGTGTGTGTGTGTGTGTGTTTTGTGTGTGTGTGTGTGTGTGTGTGTGTGTGTGTGTGTGTGTGTGTGTGTTGAGCCAAATAAATGCTTTAAGAATGGACTTTTTATAATTTATTGTATGTCTTTGGTTCTTCCCATATGCTGTGTTTTATTGTAATATCAGCATCTGCTTCCATCCAAAGAATCCACCCTTAACTGGTGGTGTTATTATAACTATTGTGGTTAAATATTAACACAATTTGCAGGAATTTGCTCTTACAGTTCAGCAAAACTCAAGGTCGTCATATGTGTGGAGTCCACGTGTACCCGGATCTGGGCCGACATGTTCAGTAGCACCTCAATGCAGTACACGAGATCCACGGGGAGGAGTCGGATCAAGATCCAAGGGGTGGAGATGGGTAGGATTAGGGGTGGGTTTAGGGCTCAGGGGGCGGAGGTTTAGGTTTAGGTAAATGTAAGGTGGGAGGAGTTGGATCTGGATCCGACTCCTCCCCGTGGATTTCATGTTCTGCAGTGAGGACCATCTCGCTGTCTGGGATCCTGCACTTTGACAACAATGCTCTTACACAAACTCTTCCTCCTCTTGCTTGATTCATTCCATCTAATGTTCATATCACCTGAGCACTATGAACTGGCGGCTCATATTTCATACAGGATTGATCAAATCATAAATGAGTGTAAACAATTTTTTATTGTTTGTAAACGATGACAACTGTGTTGCAGTTGTGTGTTAATATCTGCAATATTCTCTTAAAGGTGTCAAAACAAACATTTTGTCAATCTTTTTTGTCTATCTTTGCAACCGTAGCATTTGACCGTCACACATAATGGAGAAGTCTGTGCAACCTTTTCTTGTCAGACCAAAACAGAGGATGTAAGTTTCCTGCGTATACATTCATTGCTCTTTTTTTCTTACTTCTTCTTTTACTTCTACTTTCATTCTTCATATCTTCTGATCTTCACAATCTGATCATCTTTATTAATAAACTTTAGACTAAGATAGATCATAGGCTACTTTTGTTTAAACTTACTTGCTATTATTACATTTTTATACAATTACAATTTTAATATTTACGTGATTAATTTTCCTTTATAAGTTTATTTTTTCTACTTAATAAATGTGTTATTCCTTATTCAAATTTGATCTCTGATATAATCATTGCTTGGCTGCCTGGATCTCATTGCATCAAGTATTTTTGTACTTTCTTCAATAATAAATGTAAAATTCTACAACTTTTCATAGAACTTTTCCAAACATTTTTCACTTCAGCAATAATCTGCCAAGTGTCGTCTTTAAAAAGAGAACAAACTCAACTCTGCGTTCCAAAGCATTCAAGATTTATGCCAGTTTGATGTAAATTTCATTTTCAAGTTTATGCTCAAAAGTGAATAAATAGATCATAATAACTGCATAAATATAATTTGGTATCATAAAATCCCCTAAAAATACACAATTTTAAATAAAAAACATCACCAAACTAAAATATTACATTACTTTCATTGAAATAAAAATCTGTCATTTCTGTCCTCCATTAAGAGCACCAGAGGATTAACAGAGCAGAGAAAACAGAAAACAGAAGTCACGTGTCTAAAACATTAGACTTTATTACAAGAATGAAGTTTCTCCATAATATCAAAGTTTGAAATAAGGCAAGGTGCATGTGATAAAATATTGTATGCTACATCAATGCATACATTTTAATTTCTGCTATAAAAATGTAAATCTCACAAAAAACTTCTGGAAATGATACAGCAATAACGAGACTCCACTGATTCATAAACATTCTCACTGACGCTTTCAAGAGCAGAATATCACAACACATTTTTGCTATTCTAACAAAATCCCATTTATGTCTATGGCCTGACACCCGTTCACACTGACCCCAGGTCAGCAGACCAGCCACTGTGACAATATCTTCAAGACCTTAGGCACATTCCCTCCAAAGAAATAAATATACTGTAAAATCATTGCAACAGATATTACAATGATGGTATATACATACATACATACAAAACATTATTTTGTTGCCCATACAGTAAAAAAAATAGATTTTTGCAATATCGCAATGAGATATGGAGGGTGAATCTGTATAACTGTAAAAAAAAAAAGAAAAGAAAAAGAAGTTATAGATACATATACACACACACACACTGAAAGGATTGTTTGAGCTGCGCCCATGCGTGAATTTACATTTCCTTCAACCTTATTTAAATTTTGGCTAAAATACAGAACTTAAAAGTATAGAACATTTGCCTTAAAAAATTTTGTTTTAAAAAAACAAAACAAACAAGCCCAGTATATATATACTGTGTGTGTGTGTGTGTGTGTGTGTGCGTGTGTGCGTGTGTGCGTGTGTGCGTGTGCGCGTGTGCGTGTGTGTGTGTGTGTGGCGCTTGTTTTTGTGATATATGAGGACACAAATGTGTATAATGACATGGGTATTACACTGGTATTACAACTTACACGTGAAATATGAGGACATTGCATGCGTCCTCATATTTCAAACAGCTTAAAAAACATAAAAAACAATGTTTTTTTTTAAATGTTAAAATGCAGCATGTCTCCTGTAAGGGGTAGGTTTAGGGACAGGGGCAGTGTAGGGGGATAGAATATATAGTTTGTCCAGTATAAAAACCATAACGCCTATGGAATGTCCTCATAAGTCACAAAAACAAACGTGTGTGTGTGTGTGTGTGTGTGTGTGTGTGTGTGTGTGTGTGTGTTGTGTGTGTGTGTGTGTGTGTGTGTGTGTGTGTGTGTTGTGTGTGTGTGTGTGGTTTATATTGTTTCTTTTGGCTTTTACAGGACACTGTCGTTAGATATGTGTGTAACTTGGGAGGCACAGAGGATTGGAGAAAGCACATAGAAGTGGTCAGAAAGAGCAGGTTCAGTGTTGTAGCAGAACTGATCCTCAAAAAGAGCAGGTTCGGTGTTTCTAACGGCACTGATCCTCAGAAAGAGCAGGTTCGGTGTTGTAACTGCTCCTCCTCAGTGAATGGGACACACGTCGAGGATGCAGAACTTGGCCCTGCAGGTGGGACAGGGCACTCGGCTGCTCAGCCAGGTCTCGGGCTGCTGCTGGTCCTGCCGACTGGCGAACCACTTGCCCATACATGTGAGGCACCACATGGGGCGGCAGTAGCACTGCTGGCACTCGCCCTCCCCGTCTCCCTGGCACAGTCGCACAAGCTTCACGTTGGCATTGACTTGCATACATCCAATACATGGTTCAAGTTCCTAACAGGAAACAGCAAAGTTGACAGCTTTTTAAAAAACATAATACGTTTCAGTTGTAAAAACAAACATTCTCCAACCAATTCAAGTGGTGTGGTTCATTCAGACTCATTCATTGGCCTCTGTCCTGAATGCTTGACATTGAGAAAGTTTAATAGCTGGGTTGCAGAGTTAAACTAAACTCCCATCTATAGACAAACTGACAACATGGACTGTGTCCGAAATCACACCCTATACCCTTAAATAGGGCACAGCCTCTTCGTAGTGGTGTTCGAAACCATAGTGGATGTTATCATGTGCACTCATTCAATCCCATAATGCACCACAACAACGAGTGTACAACGGCTAGAGCAGGTGTGCCCAACCCTGCTCCTGGCGATCGACTGTCCTGCACAGTTTATCTCTAACCCTGATCAAACACACCTGCCTTTAATTTTCAAGTACTCCTGAAGACCTTAATTGGTTGTTAAGACCTTAATTGAAGACCTTCAGGTGTGTTTGATTAGGGTTGGAGATGAACTGTGCAGGACAGTCGATCGCCAGGAGCAGGGTTGGGCACACCTGGGCTAGAGAATACCTGAATTCTGACACTTAGTGAGCTGCCGCTTTTGCAGTTTCATAGTACAGTAGGGAATAGTGAACGTTCAGATATTCAGATCTGACATTGTTTTATGCAGAATGGATTACACAATAACAGGTCCAAACAGTCAATGCATTATCTATCAAACAATAAACACTACTGTTATTTGATTTGATGTTAATTAATAGTTAAAATGTAAAAAAGTGTGTATGTGGAATATTACCCTAGATTAATAAATGCTGTAGTCTGTGATGTCTACTTATTCATCGAACCGTATTTAAATGTAATCGTTCATTTCTTCATTTCTATGTGCTTCTTCTTGCTTTGGCTCAAGTCTTCAAACTCTAGTGCAGAAGTCTGTGAAACCGCAATAAAGAAGGGGAGTGTGTGTGTGTGTGCTGATAGTTCCAGTTAGGGCTGTCACTTTTTATTCGATATTCGAATATGCATTCGAATATGACGTGAAATATCCGAAATCGAATATAAATAAACTATCCGGTTTTTAAAGTGCCATGTTTTGCGCATTTTTTACAGTCTATCATTTGCTTTTTATTTATTGTTTGCCATCTCATCCAGTAGCGGCCGCTCTAAACATATTGTAGCGTAAGCCCATGACCAAATCAAGCGAATAATAGCCAATATAGCCAGCTTGTTTTGAAAATGGAAGATAAAGACAAGACGAAAGAAACCGCGCTATAATTCCTGCTTATTACACACACACACACGACCCACAGAAAAGACGCGTGTAAGTATCGAGTTCTCTTTCGGGCTTGAACAAACCATAACACACAAATTATGTCAAATGAATGTAAGAGCAGTCTTAAATTATTTAAATAAAGCCTTAAATGAACGTAGAGATTTGCGAGAAAATGGGACGCATGTCAGATCCATCTCTTTGTGGTCAGATCGCGTCTCTGTCAGCAACAACGGCTGGTCTTAAAGTGTCAAAGAACAAAGGTAAGAGAGTAAATTACTAACCCAGACCCGGCGCCAGGAGGATTATTATACTGGTATGAATGTGTGTATCATGAATCATGAATGTACTCCGCTATCTTTTAACACATCTCCGGCGAACGGCTTCTTCACGCAAAAGAAAAACTCTTCATGAAGGACAGTTAAATTCAGCGACAGCGACCATATATGGCGTTTCCTGATGGATCGAGGTTGTTCATTAACTTTTACATTTTACTCGTAGATATTCGAATATATTCGAATATATTGCTTGATATTCGATATCCGTTCGAATGTGATTTTTCTCAAAAGTGACAGCCCTAGTTCCAGTGCTCACCTGGCCACTCGGACACCTGTACACTTCATTCAACCGCACATATGACTTAAAGGTCTCCAGAAACAGCTCGCTCATGGTCAGGTGGATCACAACATTGGTGGCGTTTCTAATGGGAGCGTGCAGCTTCTCCTGCAGCTCAACGTACTCGGTGGATTTCAGCCTGCGAGAGGAAGTACAGAGGTCATTTGATATTTAGGAAACGGATGTGTTCCTCAGTGATGTGAAGCGTCAGTGTTGGGGAAAGTTACTTTGAAAAGTAATGCATTACAATATTGCGGTACTCCCTTAAAAAGGGTGCCTTCTAACGTTACGTTACTTTTGCGTTACTTTTTTTCACCTGGGCTCAAAACTATTTTTGGGCAAATGTTCTATACTTTAAGTTCTATATTTCGGCCAAAATTTTAATAATAATGCTGAAGGAAAGGCAAATTCAAGCATAGGTGCAGCTTTCAGTTTTAACTGAAGCATTGAAGGTCAGCACAAGTACATTGGTCAATAAAAGGAGATTAAAGGCACAAAAATATTTGTTTTGTTTAACATATTTAATTATTGGAGGTTTGGGTAGTATTCTGATTTTGCATTTCACTGCATTTCCTTTTGAATCTGAATTCTGAATCTGTGTAAATGCTCACATTTAGTCTAAACTACAATAACCATCAATTTACTCACGATTTCTCTCAGCATGAGGACAGAGAGCTGTCAGTCAATAAATGGAAAAATAAAGTAACTCGCGTTACTTATTTGAAAAAGGAACTAATTTACAAGTAATGCATTACTTTTGAGTTACGTAAATCAGATTACTTTTTCAAGTAACTAGTAGTTACTTGTAATGCGTTACACCCAACACTGTAAATTACCTGATGTCGAAAGGCTTGACTCTGGGATTGATACTGGCGACAGTGATGGTGACGATCTGCACCGGCGTGTTTAACTCTGGAGACAGGCTGTGATGTTTGGAGTCTGTGACGGTCAGGTGACAGTCCTGATGCAGGGCCACATGCAGGGAGTAGGTGGTGACCTTCATCACCCAGGTGTCGGTGACGATCACCCTCGCGCTCGTGGAGCCGGACGCAAACTTATCGATGCGCCGAAACTCTGTGTTGATGGACGAGGCGACGGCCCTCCAGCTGGAGCGCGGTAAAGCGTGTGTGTTGAGCGCTCGACATATCGGGTGATTCGCCCAGCCACGTCTGGACCAATAGAAAGCCAGTGCACAACTCAAAAGCTGGATGGCCAGTGACAGTCCAAAGTAGATTTGCCATCCCTGACTTGCTTGATGGACGTACACGAGATTCTGTTCTTGAACTGCAAAACACATTCCTATGTAGTATCCTGCAACACAAGTGTGTAATATGGTGTTATCATCACACAGCGAGCGATGAGAAACACTGTCAAGTCACCTTCATTTATACAGCGCTTTTAGCAATATAGATTGTTTCAAAGCAGCTTTTTACAGTGATAATAGGAAAGTACAGTAACAGAGAGTGTTTTGGCTTTACAGCAGCTCTAGAATACAGTTATGAACAGCTAAAGTCAGACAATGATCTTTGCAACGGAAGTGAATCGATCAAAACTGTCTGTTCATGTGAGGAAAAACAAACCCTATAAAGTCTACTCTATCATATTTGATAAGCACATTTCTAAGGCCTCTAAATTATTAACTTTATTATAAACGTTGTCTGATTGATAGTTTACACTTTTTAGCAAGTAAAAGCCCTTTTGCTGTAATTGTAAAAACGTCACTGTTCAGGTCGTGGTTCATGTGTCTTTTTACTTTGAAATCTTTACTGATTTTTATTAAGTAAACATAAGAATAATTGTTATATTGTTAGTAATATTTCAAGATGAACGTTTACTGGACTGAAGCAACTTAGTTTCACTTGATTTTTTTTATATAAAAAAAAAATCAGGCAAAAGTATCATCAGGAACGTTTATTTGTGCCTCTCTCAATTATTGTATTCCATTGCATTATATGATTTGAGCTTTGATCATAAAACTAAGCATTTAAATTATATAAATAGATAAAATGCATGTAAAATGTGTAAAAATACACATTGTACCTTTAATGAATAAAAGAACGAATGCTATAATTATTTGACCTGACACAAGATGGCACTGTTCCTCAAACAATCAGAGAAAGCTTCATTTCTCCATGCAACTGTTATATATCTCTCATTGATTTGCATTACAGGCTATCAGGCTTACTTGTCCATAACAGCATCTGCACTAATTTGCATATTTTCCCTCAGTCTGAATAAAAATAAAATGTCTAAATATTCAATAAATTAATCAATTTAGGGACAACAACTGTTTGCCCAATCCACAAATTATGATTCCTTTTTGTTTACTGAACATTCAGACCCCCAGATAAATAAACGATTATAAATCTGACTAATTTTGCAGCATTACTAGACGATAACTGGCTGATGAATCTGAAGCATCGCAACTTCTATTAATACTTCCACGGTTCAAAATAATCAGGATAGTGTGTAAACTTTTGCAGTGTGCAACATTTTGTATAGGGAGAATATACACAGATGATCTACATTTACACGTGACATGGTCATGTGACAATAATATGGGCTATTTAAGCAATCTGTGTGGTGTGAAAATAATAGCAGCTGTTCTACCAATACGCTGCGAATTTTGGTAGAACGTCAACAGCACGAGGACTTCAACCTGTGCGCTTGTTAATACATACACAGTTTGACATACTAGGCCTACATCAATATGTTTAACCATTACAGAAAGTGTCCTACCCAGCGGCAGGAAGCAGTGGAAGAGCACTGTGAGTGTTGTTCGTCTGATGTGGTGCTGAATGAAGCTGATGTCTTCACTGCCCAGCCACTCGGAGAACATGTGCTGAACCGTCAAACCAGCAGAGCGAAACTCATTCGGCGTAAAAACAAAACACAAAGCAAATACCATATAAGCGAGAGTAAATGTGGCGTCCGGCCTGTCCATGTTTACATCTACACGCGCGTGAAGCCAGATGCAACTTCGGGACAATAAGGACAATGACTCGCAAAAAGCAACGTATATCCTGGATTTTTTTTATCCCTATTGTCGAGCATAAATAACTATAAATAATTAGAATGTGTAAGTGAACATCTTATAAACACAGTTAACGCAATCAGGATGTTTGAAGCTATTAAATGACTAATAGTGGACGTGGCAATGTTTTCAAAATAAAAGTCACAGCCGCACAGAAATATAAAATAAAAGTTATAGGATATATTACAATATTTATTTGTAAATCCATAATTATATCCATACTCGTTTTAATAATATCGATACGCATGAATGCAGCAGGTCAAGTGAAAGTTGAGATCAACACTAGTGTATCATAATGTGAGGGGGTTGTTATTGTCATTAATGGAAGACAATGTTTTCTGACTATTCTGAGCATTTTCATGCAGCATTTGTCTGTGTGAGGGGTTTATATGGGTAAGAAGTTGTTTATATAACCTCGAGCAAGCAAAATGTTTTATACTTTTGTTGATAAATCAAAATGTTAAATGTTTGTGAATGAACAAAACGTAAATAATACTGATGAAAGGCAAAGGTAATGTCATGTTGTATTTTACTCATTGCACTTCGTTTTTATAATTCTAAATAAGGAGTATTTACTGACCACGTTTACATGCGCAAGTATTGGGGTCACATTTCTCATATTTTTACGTGTGGGATTATATTCGTCATGTGAGAGCGATAATCCGATTGCCATCAGTAGCGTTGGCCATTATGGCCGACAAATTGACTGACAGCCTTAACCAACCTATGGGCTGCAGCCCAACGCATCCAACCAATCAGAGTGGGCCACTCGAAAGACTGGTGGGCAAGATGCAGCCTTGTGATTGGCTGTGTTTTTAAATCCGCAGCCTCGCGGACACCATTCCGTTCTACACGTTACTAAAATCCGAATAAAACAACTGGCGGCGTTAGTCTGATTTTTGTCTCATCTGAGCGTCTTATTCTGAATACCCTATTACTGTAACGGGATATTCATTTATATCTAAGTGCGGTTTCTACGAGATCCAGGCAGAGATGTCAAGCAATCGAAGAAGCACACATTTCTGGACCGAGGAAGAGACAGATTTCCTTTTACAAAGTTTAAAAGAGATGCACATAGACCGATACAGGGACGGACGCAAGCACCGCAACAGTCTGATCTTCAGGAAGGTTTGCGCTAGGCATAAGGAGGCGGGTTTTAGGCGCTCATGTGATCAAGTCAAACATCGCTGGAAAACCCTCAAATCCATTTACTATAAGGCCAAGAAACAAAACCCCAGCAGCTCTAATAATGGATTTAAACATTTTGAAACAATGGAAGAAATCTTTGGACATAGACCTTTGGTTGTTGTGGCAAACCAAACTAGAGTTGACAGCGACTTTAAAGACGGATCCCCTTTGTCGGACAGCAAATGCTTCACTTTTGAGGATGGTGAATGTGATGAGGATGATGATGATGATGATGATGGTGGTGGTGGTGGTGAGGATGGTGAGTGGCACTGTAACCAGCATACATGTATGCTTCAAAGTAAAAAAAAAAAAAAAAAATACCAGAAGAAAAGAAAGAATACATGGGTAGTATCATGTTTTGGTTTGTTTTACCAGGGCATTTATCATATATATCTTTAGTATATGAAGTACAAAGTATTGCCACTATGGCACTACTCATATGTACTGCCATAGCGTTTTATATTAATAATGTTAAACAAAAATAAAACTCTAGACATTTTGATAAAGTTTTCTCTGAAAATGTGCTATAATAAGAGCATAATAATGCTCTTGTTATAGCATTAACTGGCCAGCAGTGAAATGTGCTATATGAATAAACTCATTAAGATTTAATGTAGACAGGGTGAGTTTATTCATATAGCACATTTCAGTTATATTCAACTTGTATAATAAAGAAGTAATCAATCATAAAAGTTCATTTTAAATCCTTTAAGATCCTAAGCTCATTTTTAAAACAGACAAGCGATGAATGAACATGACATGAAATAATAAAGCAGTGCAATAAAAGTAACAGTACTCAGCTGGAGAAGATGACCCTTTCAGAAGAAACAGTTTGTAGTTGTGAAAGATTTATGAGTTTCTGACCTCACATGTTTTTGTCTGTTAAAGATAATGGAGTGGATGACATGGAAGGTGGGATTCAGGAAGTCCAGTCGGTGAAAACGGAGAATGAACCCCTCGTCCTCACGCAAGCGCCTCAGGAGAGCTCCACTTCTACAGAAAGCTCCACTCCCACACAGCCGTTCACTTCCACAGACAGCATGACATCATCACAGCCGTCCTCTTCCCAGCAGCCTCCAGCTCAAGGTCTGATGGACATCTCTTCCTATAGCTTTTATATCAACAGGGCTGGGCTACATTATAGGTGGCATGTCTGTTCTAATGATTCGGTTCCTTGAGGTTCATTTATAATGTTTGTGAAGTTACAAATCGTGCCAGAACAAAATAACCAGGAATCACCTGTTGTAAAAATAAAGCGACCCTGAACTGAACAGAGTCTACAAGCCAAAAGTAGTTCAAAACTTCTATCCTGACATCCATTAATATTTAGAGGACACCTTGGTAAATCTTGTTAGTTTACACGTTTAGTTTGCACACCCTGCTGAAATATCCAGCATAAGGTATGTCTTGCACACTGGGACCAGCTTGGGATGCTGGTGGTTGCAGGACCACAACAAAACTAACAATAACTGGCCGGAAGTAAAATTTGTGCTATGTGAATAAACTCATTAAGATTTAAAGGGCACCTATTATGGCATTTAAAATGTTCCTAATAATGTTCTGGGAGTCCCCAACAACAGTTTTACATGCATGCAATGACAAAAAACACTTTTGTTGTCTTATAATATGCATTTATTTTTACCTGATTTGCTCACCGACTCCCTAATGATTCGTTCAACGACTCATTTTTCAAACCCCTCCTTTGCATGACGCTAATCTACCGTGATTGGTCAGACGACCCAATCAGTTATTGTTTGCATTAGCCCAACGCTTAAACATATTGATAAAGCACTGCAGTATTACAAGGTATTGCTCTATTCTTTATGACAACTCCAATAACAACGACAAACATTTCACATATTTCATTGTGACATTGGAGACCTAAAGGCTGCGCTGAGCATAACTTAGACACACACACACACACACTTATTGAGCATGCTACAAAACCCATAAAAACAACAATTATTAATAGTACGTACAGGTTGTGATTCGGAGAAGGAAGCTGATCCAAATAAACTTGGTACTGAACCTTCCTTCAATATCAGCCGGCTCGCGAATCCACACTTGAAAGCATTTGTGTTTGTAAAGGAATCATCATTAAAATGACGCGAACACAGCACAAGGTTCGGGCTATACATGGTGTTATAGTTGTAAATATAAACTCTAGACACTGATTCTTCACATGCTCGTCCCTGGGTAGTGAAAAAAATGTTGCTTTTGATTCGCACTTCAGAACAGCGTCTCGTCGACATGTTGTTGTCAGGTTTCACTGGTGTCTGCGCGTGCATTGAGTGGGCGTGTCTTATTCGAATAACTTGTCAAGCTGACGTCATCTAGATAGAGAAAAGCATCGTTCGTCTATCGATTCATTTTAGCGACTCAGAGTCGACTCTTACTTTTGATAGACTATAACTTTGTATACGGTGAACTTTCATATTTAAAACTTTGCAGGATGTTTTTGTTCACTTAGATCTATGTTACACACTACATGAAAGGTAATTTTCAAAATTCCATAATAGGTGCCCTTTAATGTAGAGTTTATTAATATAGCACATTTCAGTTACATTCAAAGTGGCATAATAAAGAAATATTATACCACTTATACAGTATATCTCCACTGTTTTACACTTTCAAACTTGTAAAAATCATCACAGTGATTCCCGCTCATGAATAATTTGGATAATCTAATGACATTCAGAAGAAAGGAAAAATGAAATGGCTCAAAACTCCAAAAAATAACCACTTCACCCTTATATTTGGCTCAACAATACATATCTGTTAACATGAAATGATAATATTTGTCCAAATAAGCTTAGTGTTCTCTCTTTAATGTTTTGTCCAGGTGTGTTGAGACGCAGAAGGACTTGTTGCACTGCATTGCACACCCAGTATCAAGACTTTCTGGAAAGGATGCAGCAGACGCAGAACATGTGGCTGGAGCGTCAGTGGGAGCAGAACCACGCGCGAGAGGAGCGGCTCATCGCCAGAGTCCTGGCTGAACACACACGCTCTATGGAGGCTTTAGTCAACCAGCTGTTCGCAGGGTTAAGAAGCCTCCTGCCCCAGTCCCAGTCCCAGTCCCAGCCCAATATCCTCAACACACACCAGACAACAGCCGTGACTTCTCAGCCTGAGGAAGATTCAAAAGACCACATGTTAGAGACTCTCAACCAGCCATCACAGTGATTCAAAGAGTATCACTGTGGAATATATTGTTAATATTGATGCATTCTTTGTTGCATTTTGAGCAACCTTGGGCTGGTGTGTAAAACTCAGAGAAGCAGTGAGTCAAGCATTTTTTACATTTAAGGTCAGAAGACATGTTGTTTTATTTAGCTTACTTTCGTATTGGTAGACATTTTAGCCTTTGTTTAAATTACTTGTTGTTATTGTTTTCTCTGTACCAGCTTTTGAATGAAATATCTATCAATGTGTCTAATATCTAACATAGGAGCCATGTTTGTATAATATGTTATCATGAGTCTTGTCTATTAATTTGATAATGTCTGAAGGATCATGTAACACTGCCTGGAGTAATGCTGCTGTAAATTGTAATAATAGTTCACATTATTACTGTTTTTACTGTATTTTGATCAAATAAATGCAGCCTTGGTGAGCAGAAGAGACTTTTCTTCTTCACAACATAAACATGCTAGTGTATGTATGAATTGCTGCATCCACAAATCCCCCATTATCAAACGGTTTATATCAATCTAAAATAAATTCACAGATAATTTTATATACATGTTCTCCCAATGTTGCTCCAATGTTTCCTCCACAATCCAGAAGCATGCCGCATCGCATGTAGTCGGGGATAGACTTGCCTTGCGTGTGTTTGCGAGTCGTGTTATGAAACGTCCAGATCTGTCCCGGTGTTTCCCGCACCTGTGTCCGTTACACTGGGACAGACCTAGACCTTACACAGGACATGTGGAGTGAGGGCAGGTATTCAAAACATCAATGTTTATGTTGATTTTCTTTATTCATATTATTCGTTTATGATTTGTTCCTCTCATCTATTCATGTATCCTTACTTCCTATATTGATCTTCATCGTATATTCAAGTATTTACTCATTGTTGTTAATCAGTTATTTTCATCTTTTAGTATTATCCAAAAATATGTATATTGTACTCAAATGTTCGTAAACGTTAATATCTAATATCTAACAAAACACAAGTAACTGAGTGATCATGTTTCTCAGAATTAATAATTCAGTAGGCTACTAGTTTTTTTTTCTTCCAGAAACAGTGTTTTTATGACCAGATGTGATATTTGAAAGTGCTTGCTTCGCTTGTCTTTGTTCTGAAGCTGTCAAAAGCACATCTCATATATCTCGTATATTATCTTCGACATCTGACCGGTCACTCCGACCTAGCATTACACAGTAAAAAACGCAGTGTCAAATTAACACTTAAAGTGTTAATTTTAACACTACTCCGGATCATATATGGTCCCACTCTAATGTGTCCCACTCTAACTAGTGTAAAAAGTACACTGTTTGTAGTGTTGAATTTACAGTGTTAATATAGCACCTTACAGTGTAGAAAAATTACACTGCGAGTGTTAAGTGTTACACTTAAAAATTTTACACTATGGGGTACACTATAAGTGTCATTTATAAAATATTCTGCTCAGTGCAAAAAACAATTTACACTATAATATAGTGTTAATTTACAAGATCAGACATAAAATCAAGACTCTTTAGACAGATGTATACAAATCCAAAGTTTATTCAACAAATGGGCAAACTGGCTCCTTTAAAGGATAAGTTCACTTTAAAAAAATTTTTTGCTGATAATTTACTCACCCCCATGTCATCCAAGATGTCCATGTCTTTCTTTCTTCAGTCGAAAGGAAATTAAGGTTTTTGATGAAAACATTCCAGGATTTTTCTCCATATAATGGACTTCAATGGGACCCAAACGGTTCAAGGTCCAAATGACAGTTTCAGTGCAGCTTCAAAGGGCTTTAAACGACACCAGGCGATGAATAAGGGTCTTATCTAGCGAAACCATCGCTCATTTCAAAAATAAATAAAAAAGTTTAAGTTTTATAAGCACAAATGCTCGCCTTGCTCTGTTCTGTGATGCGCGTTCGTGACTCACTTAATACGCAATTACGTTGAAAAGGTCACGCTTCTGTCCTGACTTCAACGTAATTGCGTATTACGTGAGTCACGAACGCGCATCACAGAGAAAGGCGAGCATTTGTGCTTATAAAACAAACTTTTTTATTTATTTTTTAAATGACCAATTGTTTCGCTAGATAAGACCCTTATTCATCGTCTGGTGTCGTTTAAAGCCCTTTGAAGCTGCACTGAAACTGTCATTTGGACCTTGAACCGTTTGGGTCCCATTGAAGTCCATTATATGGAGAAAATCCTGGAATGTTTTCATCAAAAACCTTAATTTCTTTTCGACTGAAGAAAGAAAGACATGGACATCTTGGATGACATGGGGGTGAGTAAATTATCAGCAATATAAACATCTCTGCACTTCATGAACTTGACGAGCTTCCATATAAAAACACGCAGTTAAATCATTTCTAAATGTGTTCACCACCATAGTTTACTAAAAATTTGAACAAATGCATTTACTATTTGATTTTAGAAAGAGAAAAGCAATTCAACCTACCGTCTCGGTCGCATGAAGATAAAATGGCGTCGTCGTCTTTGAGGCAGCAGTCATCGAGGGGCGGAGTCAATGCAATTCGGCGCGTTTTTTTACACTTTCAGTGTAAAAATAAAATTACACTACTAGCACCCTGTAACTACACTGAAGAGGAGTACTTTTTACACTGGAATTTTTACACTGCCGATTTTACTGTGTACACAAAACGTTGGAACAATCTTCCCAACATTGTCCGGGAAGCAGACACACTCTGTCAGTTCAAATCTAGACTAAAAACACATCTCTTTGGCTTAGCATACACATAATACTTCTAGACTTCGTCACATAGACTTCTATAATAATTCAATGTTAGGCTGCATAGTTTAGATCAGCCGGAACCGGGAACACTTCCCATATATCCTGATGTACTTTATACATCAAGAAGATGTGTCTACGTTAATATTAGTCTCTCTGTTTATCCCGAGGTTTACCACACCGGATCCAGATCTGATGAAGGACCTGCGCCTTGACACGACGACAACGCAGTGCTGAAGTGTCACTAGTCTCTCCCTGTGAAGGCCTCCTTCCCTTTAACGCTGTATAGATAATCGTTGTCGGGATAATTCCGGTTCACGTGGCTATTCCAAAGCGATAAAATTCTGTATTATATATTTTGAGGCCAGACAAGTAGTTTGTTGAGGTTTGGATTTGTAGGGAAGGACTACATGCCTGCGCACATATAATACAAACGCGCATACCTATAGAATGAACTCTTAATACATGCGCACGCCATCAGCGTTCTCGCGGGTTTTTAAAGTTTGCGTATAGAGAGAACTTAAGAGTTTTCTGTTAGAACGGTGTCGTGTTAGCGGTTAGCTAAGTTAATAACTAATGATCGTTGCGACGGAAGTGAATCAATTAAAACTTTAGCTGGACAATAACTGTATTCTAGAGCTGCTGTAAAGTCAAACCATCTCTGATACTGTAATTTCCTATTATCACTGTAAAGCTGCTTTGAAACAATCTATATTGTTAAAACCGCTGTATAAATGAAGATGACTTGACTTGACATAATGGAGAAGTCTGTATAACCTTTCTTATCAGACCAAAACACAAGTTTAGGAGGATGTAAGTTTCCTGCAGAGATTCATTGCTCTTATTTTGGTCTTCTCTTCTGCTTTTCCTTCTTCTTCTCTTTTAGCTCTCTTTTCATTCTGCAAATATCTTACTTCAGCTGGCTCCTTCTTTCTCTATACTCCGATCTTCACAATCTTCATCTGTTAGATAATACTTTGGAATTGATTTTAAACTATAGAATAAGATGGATCTTACTTTTGTGTAAAACTTATTTACTATTACAAATTTAATATTTACGCATTCATTTGTTTGTCTCTTTAATTTTTTTGTTAATAAATTTGTTATCCCTTTTTCAAATCTGATCTCTGACATAATCTTTGCTTGTATTGCTTCGCATTGCATCAGTTAATTCATTTTTAAAGTCTTTAGCACACACACACACACACACACACACACACACACACACACACACACACACACACACACACACACACACACACACACACACACACACACACACACACACACACACACACACACACACACACACTTTCAATCTATTATTTTAGATTGAATCTTCTAATCTTTTCCAATCTTTCTTTTTAAAACTTAAAAGGTACTATTAGTTCAAGTGCCATGTCTCAGCTTAACATTTTTATTGCCACGGTCAGATACTAGTTTCTGTTTCTAGTCAAACAGAACAAGGACACTCTCTGCTTCAGACAAGGACAACCTGAGCTGTTGTGCATGCCTTTATCTGCGTGTTTAAAGAAACTGAACTCTTGTTGAGCTGTTGTGAAAGTCTCTATCTCTGCGTGTAACAGATAGATGGACGAGTTCAGCTGAAGGATCCAGTGGCTGTTCTCCCAGTTCTCCCATTACGGTTTACAGCAGAACCCAGCGCAGACACATCTTCTCTCCAACATCTGTTGTAGATTATAATGTGTTGTGTGCTGAAATGCGGGAGAAACTCAAGAGGACAAAGTTATTTTCCTGCTTCCTGTTATGCTGGAGCTGGACATGTGGAGTGTGACGTCTGCAGTGGAAAAAAACACTCCTGTCGAGCTCACTCGGACTTTCAGACCAGCAACATTGTGTTGTACCAGATGTGGGCCAGATCTGGGCCGATGTTGATGTATGGGGAATGAATGCTGAACACCTGATGCTCAAAAATCACCCTCACCAGTGTGTAACACACTTTCGAAGGATTGTGGCTCATGGTAAAAGTCTGTGGTCTTTCAAAACACCTGAGATTAGTGTGTGATTATGTCATAAATTACCCCTAATTGCAATACATTGCAATTGTAAACCAAACATGTGTTTGTTTAGTTTATATTATTTGTATAAATGTTTGTTTATGTTTCTCATTGTCTGTTTAATTCATCGTCTATTATAGTCACTTTTCTAGTCTAAGGTGCACATTAGAAGGAGGAAAAGAAGACACCAAGAGTGTTATTTATTTTCTTTATTTAGAATTTATATCAACAATATCAGTATTATATCCACATTTTCAAAACGTATCTGTTGTCTCTGGGTTCATGGCTGCAGTGGTGGGGTTTAAGAGAGAGTGAGGCCTTCCTGTTCCTTATTTTATGCCATACCAAGGAATTCTGGGTAGTGTAGGCATAGTCTATTTCCCAGTGTGTGCAGGCATTGTTTCATTGTGCTTATTTTGATAGTATTTAGAAATGTATTGTTTATTATTTGTATTTTTTCCCTTGTAATATTGATGTTAATGTATTTTGAATTTCATTTTCATTTAAGTTGATTAATATTCGGTGTGTGTGTGTGTGTGTGTGTGTGTGGTGTGTGTGTGTGTGTGGGATTTATATGACCCTATTGTCATGAAATGGTTGAACCCCTGAGTATAAAAGGATTTATTTAGTCAGTTGGAGTCAGTTGTGGTGAGTGACTGCGTGAGGAGGGTCACCTTTAGTCACTCTGTTTGTGTGCAAGTTTTGAAGTCAATAAAAATCTGAATTGACAGCAAGCAGTGTCAGCAAGTCTCCTGCCTTTGCTCTGGTCATGTCCCCACATAGTGTCTTCATTCTTTCCTAATAAAAAGTGTTGAGTTACCTTTTATGATACACGACTCCCAACTGCCCAGACATTCATGCAAAGAGCAGCTTGGGAATCAGGGGTCGTGTCCACAAAACATCTTATGGCTAAAAGCAGCTCCCAACTTGCCGATTTAGGAGAAACTCTACTGGTCAGTCCTAACTTTAGGACAAATCTTTTTAGCACTTAAACCAGCTCCTGCATCTGTGAAAAGTTAGGGGTAGTCAAGAGGAATCAGTACTAAGATCAAATCAAAAACAATCCTAAAATGGCTGTTGCCGGTAATTTGCCTCATCAATCCACCAAAAGACACTGTACACTGAACTTAAAGTTCAATTTATAAATTAAGCTAATGTCATAGAGCCTTGGGTGCATAATTGCAATAAATATTTTGATTTTGAAATTTTAATCTGCAATGACATAACATAAAGGTTAATTTATATACAGGCAAAAATATGCATTGAATGATTAAGAATAAAATATTGCGCTAAAGTAAATAATGTCCTATCGTCTGCGATGATAGCCTTGTACAGCTCGGGTGTCCCGAGTTCGGCTCGTGGACCTTTCCCAATCCTGTCGCCCCCCCCTTCACTGCTTCACTGCTACTCACTGTCCTATCATAATAAAAGGCACACAGACAACAACATAGTGTCGGCCCAGATCCGGCCCACATCTGGTACAGATCTGGAATCCACACTGCCCAGATGTGGACTGAATCTGGGGCGACACAGTTTTTGCCCCTGTCCGGGCAAAAATGGCAAAATTAAATCTTTGAATATAAATAAATAAAAAGAAAATAATGTCCGATAACTACCTGTGGCAGTTGTTTTCACGAGTTCAAACTAAGAAATGATCTAATAAAGTAAAACAGTAAAGAGTATTTGGTGTTCTGTCTGGGGGGATTGAGTGCTCCGAGCTCCCAGCTTTAGTCCAATCCCATTACTCCCGCATATCCCGACTGGGAATAGGAACCAGCAGAGAGTGAGGAGTTGCAGAGGGATGCAGAAAACGTACTCGGTTACTAACGTAACCTCGGTTCTCTCTAGAGAGGGAACGAGTACTGCGTAATATCTTACGCTATGGGGAAAACTCTTTTCCACGAGATATTGAAGCCAAAAATTATCCTTAATTTTTTATTAATGTAAAACGCTTTGCGGCAGCAAGCAGACATAGGCGAGACAGCTCGCGCGCCTATTGGCTGCCCTGCGGCAACAGCAGCAGCCTATCGGGAGTGGCTCTGCGTGACGTCACGACGAATGGGGGCCTTTCGCGCCCATATAGTCACGTCCCGCCAGAAAGGGCGTGGTCTCGCCCCATATCTAGGCTTGATAGCTGCTCTTACGTTGGTTTTCATCGCCGAAGCGAACCAGAGCGTATTCCAAGCACGGCAAGATACGCAGTACTCGTTCCCTCTCTAGAGAGAACCGAGGTTACGTTAGTAACCGAGTACGTTCTCTTACGCAGGTCCGTAGCCAGCCTATTGAAAGGGGGGGTTCTTTTTTTTCAAAAAGTGGACCTTTTTGCATTTTTTCCCATCTTTTGTATTTAATTATGAGGTTCAAATACTTCATTTTGGTGACCTTTTATGCACCAACTTGTGCTGGATTAGCTTATCTGCTGGTTAACCAGCACGCTGTTTGATGCACCTAAAATATTTTATTATAATTACGCTACGTTTAAATGGCTATTATATTGTAGTAGACTATTGAGGTGGATAAAATATCTAAATCCTTTTAATTAAAAAAATATATATTTATCTAACTCGTCCCCCAGGTGAGAAGGATATTACCCCTCTAGGGGGGTCCGGGGGCATGCTCCCCTGTGAGAAAATTTTAAATATTCCATATTTTAAAGCATCAATCTGATGCATTTTGAGATGCGTTTTTTGCCATCTATCTATACAATAGTTTGAGCCTTTTCTTTTAACAGTTTTAAATTTCAGTTACTGTGCGCGTGAAGAATGATAGTGCTCTTCTGTGTTGTGATCTAACAGACACACGGTAGGTTAAGATTAGGGATGGGAATTGATAAGAAATTAACGATTCCGATTCCATTATCGATATTGTTTGTCGATTCGATTCCTTATCGATTCTCATTGGGTGAGAGAATAAGTACAAATTGTTTGTTTGTATTAACTCGTTTTAATATCTGATTAGAAGACAAAACCAGAGTATTAGGGTGTGAACCTACACTGGTCTCATGGTTCGGTTCGTTTCGATTACGATTATCATATGTCATCAAAAGTGATGTGTGCGCGCACGCGCGAGTGTGTTCGCCTGTTCGGGAAGTCGCAGTGACAGAAACAGTGACATTCCAGTTTAAGTTTCATGGGACTAAAGTTTGTTTATGCCATTAAGAAAATGAAATTCTGCCAATTTTTGTTTTAAAAAGAATGTTCATTTAAAAGCAGCGCTCATTAAATGTTTCTGCATAGTCTAATGGAGGTAGTTCCCCCGTTTGACGAAATGGAAATTTTACACGTGTTGCAAGTGACCGCATTGTTATGAGGCGCCGTCATACATAGTATGTGTGCGAGTTTGTGTGTGTGTGTGTGCGCGCGTCTCATATGAGTATGTGCGTGGAGAGTTTGTGTGTGCGCGCGCGTCTCATGAGTAGCCTATGTGCGTGGAGAGTTTGTGAATGCGCGCGCGCATTGTCGTCTTTTCGCGTGAAATATAAGGCTAACCAAAATTTAGAGCGCTTCTGCCTCGATGCCATGTTTGCCATGTTCTGTACCAAAACAACGCAGCGCGTTGCAATGAGCGGAACCGATAAGGCCGGAGACACACTGGCTGCGTGGCGTGCGCGTCTCAGCTGCGTGGCGTGTCCGTTTTTATTTCGGCTCCCATGTTAACAGGTTAGAGCTTGCACACTGCCTGCGTGACACGCAAGCCTTGTTTGCGTCCGCACGAGCGCGAGTCTCCGCTGACTGCGCGCGCCCCTCTCCAAACGGACGAGGCGTTTATACTTGACGCGATCGCCGTTGTGCTATTCTGTGAAACGACAGGGGGCGACTCGGAGTACTTCTCTTCTAAACCACCAGGAATCAGCAGTGAAGAAGTAGTTTGCCGTTTATTAGTAGTTTATTAATTGCCGATTCATAAAAGAGTAATAAATGCAGTAGGTTTATTGTAGCCTACTTTCACTGCATGTAAACTAAACAACTGAAGCCTTATTGAAGAGTTTTTAAACCTTAATTTCATCAGCAGGGCTTACTTCTGTTATTGTATGCTTATTTTGTAAATGTAATTACTTTAGACAAGTGCAAACTGGGTGCTTAATGCAAATGTGTTCCTATTCACAAAATGAGAGGCTTTTATGGTCGCCCATCAATGCAAATGTATCTGTGTATAGAAGGATCATAAACATGCTGGTACAGACGTACCAGTTCGGCCTGATTCGGCTCGAAGTCGTTCATCTTCGGATGCGGCGCCGCGCGCGAAGTTAAGCCTGGTTTATAGGCCCAGTCCCAAATGGCGCACTTCATGCGGACTTTCGGTCTCGTGGACTTAAATTGCGCGTGCTCGCCGAGTCTACGAGTCCGTAGGCCGTCCCAATAGCATTTTAACGCTCTGAAGTGTGCTCAGCAGCGCCCCCTTTGTACCCTTGAAGCGGTCTTCCGCGAAGCCCGCATAGAAGCAGGCTCCACGCACTTTAACTACCCAGGAATCCTTGCGAAAGGCCAATCAGACAACAGATGGGAGGATATTTCACTCACGGACAATTGTTAACATGGCTCTGAGAAGAAAATATTTAAGTGTAATTATCATTACGGTTTTTATGACAAGACACAAGTTTATACAAACATTATGATCATCAACCAGTGGTTGATGTCTATAACATAGGCTAATAATAGCGAGCTGAATAATATAATAATATAATATCATGATTCATAAAATAAATAGAACAGAATGTCAGGGCTTTACTGAGTCATAAACACAACAACAATAGTCAGCATATTTCCCCGAACCTGCAGCTCCTGTCCATAACAACAACCAGACTGTCTTCCGATTTTTTAAAAAACTTTACAGACTCAAAATACATGTTAAAGACTGCTTTGAAATGAGCAAAGTTGGGTTTTGAGTTACTCCACTTAGTTTGATGAATATGACATTTTCCTAATAATAGAAACAAATCAATAACATACATTTTTTTATACAAAAGTCAAATTCATTTGTATGAAGTAAGACAGATGACAAATTTAAGACAAGGGATCTGTATCTCTGCTAAAGGAATTTAATATATGTCCGTGATGCCCTTTATCCTTTTTTCCCCCCTTTTTTTCTGTTCTGTTTGTTCTTTTTTTTTTTCTTTCTTCAAATTATTGTTGTCTCATGTTTTACTTGTCAAAGGTGATACTTATCAGAAAATATGTAAAAGAAATGTCAACTTGATATCAAACTCTGTGATTTTGAAAATTCAATAAAAAAAATAAAAAAAAAAATAAAAAAAAACAGACTGTCTTCCTGTTTCCGGCGTGATGATCGAGTCTGTCCCAAAAATACCTCTCAATGCGCCCTCGCGGACTCGCGCTAAGGGCCCTATAGGTCTGCACTCATGACGTCACTGAAGTGTGGACTCTGAGGAAGTCCACAAGTCCGGAGTGTGCCATTTGGGACAGGGCCATACTCGACGCGTCCGCAAGAGCGCGAAGCGCGCGCGGCAAAAATGACGTCATTGCGGTGTGGGCGGTCGTGCGCGTTGGGTGCGCAAGACCCCATTTCGCCTGGCGGTGTGCACGGCACTTTTTGTAACTTCGCGCGCGGCGCCGCATCCGAAGATGAACGACTTCGAGCCGAATCATGGCCGAACTGGTACGTCTGTACCAGCATGTTTATGATCCTTCTATACACAGATACATTTGCATTGATGGGCGACCATAAAAGCCTCTCATTTTGTGAATAGGAACACATTTGCATTAAGCACCCAGTTTGCACTTGTCTAAAGTAATGGTTACATTTACAAAATAAGCATACAATAACAGAAGTAAGCCCTGCTGATGAAATTAAGGTTTAAACACTCTTCAATAAGGCTTCAGTTGTTTAGTTTACATGCAGTGAAAGTAGGCTACAATAAACCTACTGCATTTATTACTCTTTTATGAATCAGCAATTAATAAACTACTAATAAACGGCAAACTACTTCTTCACTGCTGATTCCTGGTGGTTTAGAGGAGAAGTACTCCGAGTCGCCCCCTGTCGTTTCACAGAATAGCACAACGGCAAGCGCGTCAAGTATAAACGCCTCGTCCGTTTGGAGAGGGGCGCGCGCAGTCAGCGGAGACTCGCGCTCGTGCGGACGCGTCGAGTATAAACAAGGCTTTAAAGTGCCGTGCACACCGCCAGGCGAAATGGGGTCTTGCGCACCCAACGCGCACGACCGCCCACACCGCAATGACGTCATTTCTGCCGCGCGCGCTTCGCGCCCTTGCGGACGCGTCGAGTAAAACCAGGCTTCAGGCGCAGCATGAGCCGCGCGGAAAACGCGTGCATGCTAGAAATAGAACCGACACCTATTTTTCACGCGACACGCAAGCGTGTTGGAAGCGTTTCCAGGCTAAATAGAATAGGAAAAGATGTTTGTTGTTATTTTGTACACGAATACATATTAATAAATTACATTTTTGACAAATTCAGATATAAATAGGCCTATAGGCCTAATTTAAAAATAAATAGGCTAAATAAATAGGCATAATTATCAATTTTCAAATATTGCACCAGAACTAAACATTCTGTAGTCTATTTTGCTGTCAATACTGCTGTGCTGACAGTGTCTTTATCAGAAAGCTTTATATTTATGCTTAACACGAAGTATAGGGCTTGCACAACTCTCTCCCATACGTTGAACAAGGGTGATCCGTGTCAGCAGCGCCGCGTCAGACACGCTTCTGATGTGCAAAGACACAGAAAACGCGACGCAGCCGCCACGCAGCTGAAACGCAACAGAAACGCCACGCTCACGCCGCGCAGCCAGTGTGTCTCCGGCCTAAGAGGAATCGTTAAGCAGGCATGCTAACGGTTCCAAGGAATCGATTCACTGGGCACCGGTTCTGAAAAAGAACCGGTTCTTGATTCCCATCCCTAGTTAAGATACAGCAATACAGTCCAGCAATATAGTCATTTTATGCGAAACCATAGACCTTTATCTACAGATCAGTAGGCTATTATAATATTAACATTGGATCATCTTGGAGAGAGTTTCATCATGTTGACTGTCGTACCCGAACGCGACGCTGTTTGATGCTGAATGGAAAATGACAGACAGCCGCAGCGGAGGGAAAAGTTTACGTGAACTTGTATTTAATGACTTAAAAATTAATTTGATTGTTTTCATTTGTTTGATTGATTAATTTGTCGATTTATTTCATAAATCAGATATATTACTTGTCCTAAACTACAACGAGTAAGATCATTCCCCTCAATGGAATCGATTCCAACCTTTGCATTTTGAACCTTTGGAATCTACTCTCAATTCCCAAAGCCTCGGAATCGATTCTTTTTGGAATCGATCCCCCGCCCTGTCATTCAGAGGCGATGCTTCTTCACCGTTGCTTTGAAAAGTGTATTGCGAGAACTCTCTCTGAACTGCACGCGCGGCACACACACGCTAAGCTACAATAATCATATTACTTTGAAACAGCAACCCAGAATATTTGTCACAAGCATTGATTAAAACAATGATGACAATAATCACATGAAAAAAAAAAAACGACTTAAATTCTGGACCTTTGGCAGTGAGGGGGGTTCGTTCGAACCACCCGAACTCCCCCTGCCTACGGGCTTGTTACGAGAGTATCTCTCGTACTGCGTAATATCTTACGCTATGGGGAACACAATGCAACACGCCGTGCTGGTAGGGATCCAACACCAAAGTCCCAGGGGCCGAAGCCCGGGGCGCATATAGTGCATAATCACCATAAACTCACAGAGAGTGAGGGAAGAGAGGCTAGAAGCATCATTCCCTGTAAATGGCATCCGAAAGGAGCTAATCATGTGACAAATAGACCATACCGTCAGGGTGAACATTCAGCCTGAACTGGGTGGCCACAAGTGTGTCAACATTTTTAATGAGCTGCTGTACCGGTCAGTGAGCAATACGCAGGTCAAACTCAGTATCCGAGCCGCACAGTGGGCAGATAGCACTGAATTTTATACCGCCAAAAGCTTAGCTTGTAAGGCGGGAACCTCCAGGTTATAGTATTTTATAAATGTAGACGGCGAGGCCCAGCCCGCGGCCATACAAATATCTTGCAGGGTAACCCCGCTAGACCATGCCCACGAGGAGGCCATGCCTCTTGTGGAGTGCGCTCTAACACCCAAAGGGCACTGTAGGCCCTTAGAAGTGTAAGCCAGCGCAATGGCACCGACTATCCTTCTGGATAGGCTCTGTTTCGAAGCGGCAAGTCCCTTAGCACGGCCGCCAAACGAAACGAAAAGCTGCTCAGTCTGTCTGAAACCAGACGAGCGGGACACATAAGCCCTTAGTGCCCTGACAGGGCAAAGGAGACTCGCGTCCTTCTCCTCATTGAGAACCGGAAGGGCAGACAGGGAAATCACCTGGGCCCTGAACGGTGTGTTGAGGGATTTTGGCACGTAGCCGTGCTTCGGTTTGAGTATGACCTCTGAGTCATTAGGTCCAAACTCCATGCATGACGCGCTCACTGAAAGCGCTTGCAAGTCCCCTACGCGCTTCACTGAAGCGAGAGCCATAAGAAACGCTGTCTTGAAAGACAAGTGTTTCATGTCTGACGACTGGATTGGCTCGAATGGGGCACCTTTCGTGGCCTCCAAGACCGTGGAAAGGTCCCATGTCGGGACTGAAGGGGGCCTGGGAGGGTTTAGCCTCCGAGCTCCTCTAAGTAAACGCACGACTAAGTCGTTCTTTCCTAGTGACTGGCCAGACACCGGTTTTGCAAACGTTGCTATGGCCGCCACGTATACTTTGAGCGTGGAAGGGGTCCTGCCCTTATCCAGTAGCTCCTGAAGGAAGGAAAGCACTTCCGTAACCCCGCAGTCTACAGGTGAAAAGCTCTGCGCTTGACACCAAGCAGAGAACACAGACCACTTCGAGGTGTAGAGCCGTCTGGTAGACGGGGCTCTAGCCTGCGCGATCGTGTTTAACACTCCCTCTGGGAGGTCAGCGGGTACCCGTTGATGGCCCATGCGTGCAGGGACCACAAATCCGGGCGAGGATGCCAAATCGAGCCTCCCGCCTGAGAGAGGAGGTCTCTCCTCAGCGGTAAAGGCCATGGGACAGCGCTGGTCAGCTGCATCAGGACAGGGAACCACGACTGGTTTGTCCAGAGCGGAGCTATGAGTAGCACTGGGCATCCCTCCCTCCTGATTCGCTCCAACACCTGAGGCAGGAGTGAGACAGGGGGAAAAGCATATAGGGGGCGGCGGGGCCAAACATGGGCCAGCGCCTCCCGGCATTTCGAGAAGAATCTCGGGCAGTGAGCGTTTTCTTGGGACGCGAACAGGTCCACCTGCGCTTTGCAAAACGTTTCCCACAGCAGCTGGATCGTCTGCGGGTGCAGAGACCATTCTCCTGCTGGGACGTTGTTTCTGGACAGCCTGTCTGGCCCCACATTTAGGTGACCAGGCACATGCGCCACTCTCAGCGAGAGCAGGTTGTGCTGAGCCCAGACCAGAAGGCGTCCCGTCAGCCTGTAAAGGTTTCGGGACCTGACGCCGCCCTGGCGATTTATGTACGCCACCACTGACATGTTGTCCGACCGGACCAATACGTGGTGGCCTTTTATCTGGGGACAGAAGCGCCGTAGCGCTTTGTCGACTGCTATTAATTCCAAGCAGTTTATGTGAAGGAGCTTCTCCCGTACTGACCATAGGCCAGCTAGCGGTCTGCCCTCGAGCAGCGCTCCCTGCCCCGAAGTGGAGGCGTCCGTAGACAACACCTTCACACTCGAGGGGATCCCCAGACTCACACCTGACTGATACCAGTCGGTTGCTTTCCATGGTTTCAGAGCCGAAATGCACTGAAGGTCGACCCCGAGGCGAAATAGACCTGCGGTCCACGCCCTGGGGGGAACTCGTGCTTTTAGCAATAGCTGCAGTGGGCGCATGCGGAGCAGGCCCAACTGGAGTACGGAGGCTGCTGAGGCCATCAGACCCAGCATTTTCTGAAACCTTCTGAGCGGGACTATAGAGCCGTGGCGGAAGGATCTCGCGACGTGCTGAATATTCAATCCGCGCTCCGGTGACAGGCGTGCTGTCATGGATAGCGAGTCTAACACTGTTCCCAGAAAGGAAATTCTCCGACTGGGGAGCAGTGAGCTTTTCGCCCAATTGACTGTAAGGCCCAGCTCCTCGAGGTGCTCGAGTAATGCGGCCCTGTGTTCTATGAGCTCCGTTCGTGAACGAGCTAGAATCAGCCAATCGTCCAAGTAGTTCAAAACTCGCATGCCCCGAAGTCTCAGGGGGGGCGAGGGGTGCTATGGACAGGCCGAACGGCAGGACTGTGTATTGATATGCCTGGCCCTCGAAGGCGAATCTCAAGAATCTCCTGTGATGGGACGCTATTTGTATTTGAAAATAGGCGTCTTTCAGATCTATTGACATGAACCAGTCTCCTTGGCGCACTTGCGCGAGGATTTTCCTGGTCGTAAGCATTCTGAACTGGCGCTTCACGAGCGTTCTGTTCAGCAGTCGCAGATCTAGAATGGGTCTGAGCCCACCATCTTTTTTCGGTACCAGAAAATATCTGCTGTATAAGCCCCATTCGCCCTGAGATAGAGGTTCTATAGCCCCTTTTCTCAGTAGTTTCGCTATCTCGGCTCGAAGTAGATGAAACACTTCGCTTTACACCGTAGTTTCGACTCGCGCCGTATAACGGCGGGGGCGTCGAGCGAACTGTAGCGAACAGCTCTCGTTATAGTGTTCAACACCCATTCTGATACCCCGGGAAGCCTTGACCACGCATCTGCGTGAATAGCTAGGGGTAGAATGAAATCTGGGCTCTGGCCGCGGCAGGACGGGGCTCGAGAGCCCTTGTGTACTGGGAACAAACCGGGAACACAACACCACGTTTACAGCGTTCGAGGCGGGGGGCGCGCTGATCACAGCGGGCAGCCTGGCCGCGCTCAGCTTCTCTATGGCGGGACGCGCAGAGAAAGCGAGCGGGGCGAATCCTGTGGGATTCGGCGCGTGTGAGGGAATGTGGGCACATTTACTAAATGCGGGCACATTTACTACACTGAGAATACTGTCAGCTCGCGCCGACTAAATCACTGCTGTGTTTACAGCGTGCGAGGTGCGCGCTGATCACAGCTGGCAGCCTGGCCGCGCTCAGCTTCTCTGTGACGGGTTGTGCAGAGAAAACGAGCGGGGGCGAATCCCGTGAGATCCGGAGTGTCTGTGAGAAATGCGGGCGCGAGACAGCGGGCACATTTTCTGCACGGAGAACACTCGGCTCGCGCCGACTGAATCAACGCTGTGTTCACAGCGTGCGAGGTGCGCGATAATCACAGCGGGCAGCCTGGCCGCGCTCAGCTTCTCTGTGACGGGTTGTGCATAGAAAGCGAGCGGGGGTGAATCCCGTGGGATTCGGCGTGTCAGTGAGGAAATGCGGGACAGCGGGCACATTTACTGCACTGAGAACACTGTCGGCTCGCGCCGACTAAATGTGTGTTAGTTTCGTTTTTACAGAAACCAAGGGACACGCATCGTGTAGTGTAAGCGGGCATTGTATGGGTGCGTTCACTACATTTTCTGCACAACCAACATGAGTTGGTTTATTTGTGCTAGCCCTGCACCGTGGCGGGCTGTGTCTGGGTGTGGGAATGGGCACTGGGACGTGGGCATTCTTACAACACTCGTAACACCATCGGCCGTGGCCGGAACACCAGAAAATGCACTCTTTATTGGATTTATCTGGGTAGCCATAGAAACGGCTTTTGTGCGCAGGCAAGCGGGCTGAGACACCGGCTGCTTCACTGCGAAATACACTGGGACAGTCACAACGCATGGAACTGAACGAGCGAGAAGTTTTGGTGGAAATCCGGCCGCAGCGGGATCTGAACACCGTCACTTTCCTAGAGAGACTAGGAAGGCCTTGAGACCTCGGGCTTTACCTCAATCCTCGGCCGGGCCCGCGCTGAGGGGGGCGGCGTCCAGCAGAGCGAGAGCGCGGTGTTTGATCTCGGGCCTGGCGGCGCTGCTAGTTAGCCGAAACGACGGCCTTTGTGCGCAGGCAAGCGGGCTGTGGAACCAGCTTGCTCACTGCGAAATACACTGGAACAGTCACATTGCTTGGAACTGAACGAGCGAGAAGTTTTGGTGGAAATCCGGCCGCAGCGGGAACTGAACACCGTCGCTTTCCTAGAGAGACTAGGAAGGCCTTGAGACCTCGGGCTTTATCTCAATCCTCGGCCGGGGCCCGCGCTGAGGGGGGCGGCGTCCAGCAGAGCGAGAACGTCGAGGAACACGGAGCGCTCAGCTTCCGTCATCTCGGATAGCGTTAGCCACAAATGTCTCTCACCATTCAGGGGGGAAAGGCGCGGGTCTCGACTGTGACGGAGCTTCGTCTTTCCCGAGAAAGCGTCCGTCCAGCCTATTGCGCGTTAGTTGCGCGAGCGCCTTTCAGTCGAGGCCGATGTAATCCACGGCTTGAGAGAGCGGACGCATCGGCTCAGTTTCAATGCCAGTCTCCGGTAAGTTCGTCGAGCTCAAGTGCGGACGCGGCGGCAGACGGCGGCCGCTGTCCGTCTGGGAGCGACTCGAGCGAAGCCGGCGAAGCTGGCGGGCGAACCGGCGAGCTTTGGCGGGCTGGAATTAGCTCGGGCGCGCGCTGGGCGCGGCGCTTCTTGCGGCGCGGCATCACGGCGGGCTGGGATGCGGGCTCGGAGAACGAAGCTAGGCGAGTCCGCAGAGTCACCATAGGCAAGCGTTCACAATGATGGCATCCGCCGTCAGCGAGCGCGGTGGCCGCGTGATCCTCACCCAGGCAGGACACGCAGATGACGTGGCGGTCCTCATCGCTGAGTGGGGCTCGGCAAGAACCACAGGAAGGCATCTTTAAAAAGACGCCGCTCTTTTAGAGGGGTGGAAAAAAAAGGCAAATAATGCAACACACATACTCTAAGCAGAGGAAAGGATATGTACGCCGGAAAGCGCAGCAGGTACGGCGGCTGAAGGCGGCGAGGCCAGCGACTCCAGACTCGATGGCACGTCCCGCTGAAGGCTACAGGTCGACGGCGCGGCTTCTCACTCTGGATCCAGCGCATCGCACCGCATCGGGAGGCTTCGCTGAAGAGATGAAAATCAACGTAAGAGCAGCTATCGAGCCTAGTTGTAGGGCGAGACCACGCCCTTTCTGGCGGGACGTGACTATATGGGCGCGAAAGGCCCCCATTCGTCGTGACGTCACGCAGAGCCACTCTCGATAGGCTGCTGCTGTTGCCGCAGGGCAGCCAATAGGCGTGCGAGCTGTCTCGCCTATGTCTGCTTGCTGCCGCAAAGCGTTTTACATTAATAAAAAATTAAGGATAATTTTTGGCTTCAATATCTCGTGGAAAAGAGTTTTCCCCATAGCGTAAGATATTACGCAGTACGAGAGATACTCTCGTAAGAGAACCGTCGAGGTAACTGTAGGTGAGTTGGCTGTATGCCTTCAGACCATTTTCGTCCTCCTCCTGAACTTTATCACTTGAATTCTGCAATCTCTCGAGATGTAAAGGCTGACAATTAGCTGAACGTATACTTGTTTAATTAGTGACACTTAGGCTAGGCTACATTTTAAAATCTTTATTTGAATATGACAACATTTTTATTTTAAAATCCTTATTTGAATATGGCACCATGATACCTGGCTCAACAATATTTCTATGATTAAATCACTGACAGATACCCGGCCCTCCCCATCCGCCAATCACTGAGGCCACAGTTTGTAAGCATGTTGACATCATCCATAGCGACGAGGTCAACCTCACCCTTTATCTTTGCTTAAGACTTCTCTCTGTTCCTTTGTAAAAGTTGGTCTCAGCAGTATTGTGATTAGGTTTTAAGGGAAACTTCTTACCCAAGATCTTGTACTGCATTGTAGGATATGCATTGAGGTAAGATCAAATGTTTTTGTGAATACGGCCCCAGGTATGGTAAGCTGTGTCAAGTCAAGTCAAGTCACCTTTATTTATATAGCGCTTTTTACAATACAAATTGTTTCAAAGCAGCTTTACAGAGATAACAGGAAAACAATGTTGTAATAGTATTGTTCAATTGAAAATTAAATGTCCCCAACTAAGCAAGCCAAAAGGCGAAGGCAACAGTGGCAAGGAACCAAAACTCCATCAGGTAACAGAATGGAGAAAAAAACCTTGGGAGAACCCAGGCTCAGTCGGGGGGCCAGTCCTCCTTTGGCCAACGAATGAACAGTGTATGATTATGAGTTAGGCAGCATAATGTCTGGAGTCAGATGGGATCAGAACTTTCACGATATTATCCAGTTCATCTGGTTGGGTTGGGTCATCCGGCCGGTGAGGAGATGAGTGGTGAGGTGTCCATGGGCCTTCACAGCCCTGATAATGCGTGTCGTTGTGTCCATGTGATGGTCCTTCATCAGATCTGGATATGCCCTGGATCCGGCGGTCTGCGGTAAACCTCGGGATAAACAGAGAGACTAATATTAGCGTAGACGCCATCCTTCTTATGATGTACAAAGTACATCAGGAATTATGGGAAGTGTTCCCGGTTCCGGCTGATCTAATCTATGCAGCCTAACATTGAATTATAGAAATCTATAATGTGTTATGTGTATGCTAAGCCAAAGAGATGTGTTTTTAGTCTAGATTTAAACTGACAGACTGTATCTGCTTCCCGGACCGTGTTAGGAAGATTGTTCCAAAGTTTTGGTGCTAAATAGGAAAAGGATCTACCGCCAGCAGTCGATTTTGATATTCTAGGTATTATCAACTGGCCAGAATTTTGAGATCGCAATAGACGTGAAGGACTATAATGCGTTAAGAGCTCGCTCAAGTACTGGGGAGCTAAACCATTTAGTGCTTTGTAAGTAATCAGCAATATTTTAAAATTTATACGATGTTTAATAGGCAGCCAATGCAGTGTTGACAGAACCGGGCTAATATGGTCATACTTCCTGGTTCTGGTAAGAACTCTAGCGGCTGCATTTTGAACTAGCTGTAGTTTGTTTAATAAGCGTGCAGGGCAACCACCCAGTAGAGCATTACAATAATCTAGCCTTGAGGTCATGAACGCATGAACTAATTGTTCCGCATTTGTCAGTGAGAGCATATGACGTAATTTAGATATATTTTTAAGATGGAAAAATGCGGTTTTACAGATACTAGACACGTGACTTTCAAATGAAAGATTGGTATCAAAGAGCACACCCAGGTTCCTAACTAACGTCGAAGACTTAACAGAGCAGCCATCAAGTGTTAGACAGTATTCTAGGTTATTAGGTGAGGAAGTTTTTTGTCCAATGATTAGAATCTCTGTTTTTTCAGAATTTAGTAATAGGAAATTACTGGTCATCCAATTTTTTATATCAGCTATGCATTCCGTTAATTTTGTGAATTGGTAAGTTTCGTTAGGTTTTGAAGAAATATACAGCTGAGTATCATTAGCATAACAGTGAAAGCTAATTCCATATTTCCTAATTATATCTCCTAATGGTAGCATGTACAGAGTGAAGAGCAGCGGTCCTAGTACTGAGCCTTGTGGTACGCCATACTGAACTTGTGATCAATAAGACATCTCTTCATTTACTGCTACAAACTGATATCGGTCAGATAAGTATGATTTAAACCATGCTAGTGCAATTCCGCTAATGCCAACATAGTTTTCTAGTCTATTTAAAAGAATGTTGTGGTCGATAGTATCAAATGCAGCACTAAGATCAAGTAACACTAATAGAGAGATACAACCACGATCGGATGATAGGAGCAAATCATTTGTGACTTTAATGAAAGCAGTCTCAGTACTATGGTACGGTCTAAATCCGGACTGAAAATCCTTGCAGATATTATTTCTTTCTAAAAAGGAACACAGTTGTGAGGATACTGCTTTTTCTAGTATCTTTGACAGAAAAGGCAGATTCGAGATCGGCCTGTAATTGACTAATTGTAGGATCAAGTTGCGGTTTTTTAACAAGCGGTTTAATCATAGCCAACTTAAAGGTTTTTGGTACGTATCCTAATGACAAAGATGAATTAATGATATCTAGAAGAGGATCTATGACCTCTGGAAGCATCTCTTTCAGTAGCTTAGTCGGTATAGGGTCTAGCATACAAGTTGTCGATTTAGATGAATTAACAATTTTGCAAAATTCTTCCTCTCCTATAGCAACAAATTATGTTGCGGACACCAATTAGACAACCAGCCATTGAGTGAACACAATCTACTAACTATCTCATCACTCCTTCGAACAGGAAGGGGGCCAGAGCAGATTACAGTGCCTGACATCGTACTTGCGAGTTCAAACACCTCTTTAATATTAATTTTGGTGATCTCCGACTGGCGAAGTCGAACATCATTAGTGCCGACGTGAATAACAATCTTAGAGAATTTACGATTAGCATTAGCCAGCACTTTTAAATTTGATTTGATGTCAGGCGCTCTGGCTCCCGGCAAACATGTGACTATGGTGGCTGGTGTCTCTATTTTCACGTTCCGTGTAATAGAATCGCCAATTACCAGGGCACAATCAACAGCATTCTCAGTGGGTGTTTCACTGAGAGGGGCAAATCGATTTGTTATGGTAACCGGAACAGAAGAGTGGTTTTTTGATCCGCGACTAGAGCGATTTCTCACCGTCACCCATCTGCCTGGCTGCACAGGCAATAACTCAGCCGGAACCGAATCATGTAAATGGTTCACTATGCTAGGCGCATCCAAAGTAGTATCTAAAGCTCGAGCACACTTACTATCCTCAATTAAAGTTTGGATGCGTGTCTCTAATTCTGAAATCTTCTCCGTCAGCCTGACTGTCTCCTTGCATTTATCACATATAAACCCTATGCCAACGGGGAAGGCTATGGTAAACATATGGCATGATGTGCAAGTGACAATAACAGGACAAGACATTACTCACCGTGTTTGTTGACTGATTCTTACTCACCTGGGCTTTTCATGAACTCAGATGTGCGGGCGCGCACGAGAAAAATAAATAAATAACTGAGCGCACGGGTGGCGCCTTAACAGGCTAGCGAGATACTAGCGTGTTGTGCTAACAATAACGGAAGCTAGCGATGTTAGGTAAGCTGTAATTAGTAGTATAAACAACTAGAAATGATAGTAAACGATGGTTTAAAACAGAAAGAAATGCGAGGCTTAGACGGAGCTAACAGCCTCGGAGCAAACACACTCACACACAACAGCAGGCAGCGAGGCAGACAGGAGCAATCGATCGGCAGCAATCCAACGGTACAGCCATTGCTGTACATGTGCTGTAATAAGAGAAGCACTAAAGGATCTAGTGCAGAGTTTGACACAGATGATAGTGGCTTTTAGACAGCTCACCGTCCCCGGATTGGATAAGGGCCAGTCTGGATGAACGGTGACGGGAGGTCAAAGAGATACATATACAACCCCAAATCAGAAAAAGTTAATGGGTGTGTTGCAGCCATCAAAATCAAAATTTGTTCATATTTACAAAACACAATTATGTTGGTCATTGAAAACATTGGAAAACATTTCTTTGTACTTTTGTCAGCTAATAAAAGGTTAAATAGAATGAACAAATCACAGATTCTTGATTTTATTACATTTTACAAAATGTCCCAACTTTTTCTGATTTGGGGTTGTATTTTTGAAAAGTTCCATATAACACTTTTCTTTTTTCACAGTAGCCATCAATAAGAAATGTAACAGTGTCAGTGCACATGTGTATCAGAACCCCCATTAAAAACACAACTCGTGTGATCTGTGAGTTCACAGTCTAGATAAGGGTAAACGCAAACTTATGCAGAGCTGTTTAATTCTGCCATAGTCAGAATTAAACAAAATCTCATAGTCGGTTAGGGGAGTGGTTTGAACTATTCATTTCTACCACTAGATGTCTTAATAGTGCTATAAGGTTCAGGTTGAGTGATTTATCTGACATCAAAAAGACTTAAAAACGAAACAAATTATGAAGAAATTAAGGATTTTCATTAAGAACGCAAGCGCAGAGCAGCTGCGTAGAGTTTTCTTTATTAACACAAAAAAAGTAAAAGCACCAAAAAAGAGGGCTTAAAACAGATCTAGTGGGCTGAAAATTTCATAGCAAAAGACCCGTGATACGGCAAAACAAAAAACAGTAATAAACCGAGAAAAACACAACAATGACGAGACAGAAGGTAACCATACTAGACCGACCGGAAACTAGGGCCACGATACAAACCAAACCACAAACACTTGGCTCATGCACTCACAAGAAAGACAAAACATGGTGCATGAATGTTTGAACCCTAACACTGTACCAAACCCCAACAGGTATTAAAGGGATACTCCACTGGTTTTTCATATTAAACTATGTTATTCCCTTAACTAAGACGAGTTGATACATACCTCTCTCGCCTCAGTGCGTGCGCTCAATCGCTCTGTATTGCCGCAAAACTATGTTAGCACTTAGCTAGCACAGTGCATCAAATATGGGCCAAAAAGAGAAGCGACCAAACACTTCCTCGTTTTCCCTATTTAAACACAGTTACTCGAGTAGTGTAACTCGACCTAGGCTGGTGACACAAAATAAAACGTTGTGATTTTCTAAGCGTTTAAAATTGATGACTATATTGCCCCCTGTTATTTACATCAATTTTAAACGCTTAGAAAAGCGCAATGTTTTATTTTGTGTCACCAGCCTAGGGCGAGTTACACTACTCGAGTAACTGTGTTTAAATAGGGAAAACGAGGAAGTGTTTGGTCGCTTCTCTTTTTGGCCCATATTTAATGCACTGTGCTAGCTAAGTGCTAACATAGTTTTGCGGCAATACAGAGAGATATAGTGCACGCACTGAGACGAGAGAGGTATGTATCAACTCGTCTTAGTTAAGGGAATGACATAGTTTAATATGAAAAACCGGTGGAGTATCCCTTTAACAACAACAAAACCCCCTGTAAGAAGTTAACACCGAACTTGGGCTGTTTAATTCAGGCATATAGTCACTGATATTGATTATTATCAGGCTCCTAATTACTGCATTAACATTTTGCTTTTAATTAAAATTCATAGTGGGTTGGGGGAGTGGTATGAACCATTCATCTCTACCACTAGATGTCATCATAGTGCTATAAAGTTCACTGACTGATATTTTTTTTAAAAGACTTAAACTATACAAATTATGAAGGAAATAATAGTTTACTAGTTTAATAACAAGTTTGTTCATACATGTATAGGGAAGAATAAGGAGTGTTGTAACAGCTTTTACTTAAATGTCTATAACTGCTATGTGTATCAAATAAAATCTTGGATAAAATTGAAGTGCCTAATGTCAATCAAGGACAAGGAGTGCTACTTGTTTAAACTCTAACTTGTTTGAATTAATTTAAGATTTAACATCAGTAAATAAATAATTTTCACTAAAACGGCAATAATCTACTTTCACTGTAAACCAAAGTCTTATTGAAAAATAACTGACCCCTACTGACCCCCCGTGATAAATTTATTTGACTTCATCTCACTAGCAAAAGCATGAAAGCATGATAATCTACAAAACGTATACATTTAAAAGTTGAAACGATATATATTTTAATGCAATAAACAGACTGAACCCTTTTCAAACATAGTAAATGTGTGAGAATACAATGAATGACCTCACTAGAGAGCATAACAGCACTGACAGCTGGAAATATTTACTTGTGAGTTCTTGTGAAGCGCTGGCGTCAGGCAGGGCACAGTCAGTGCCAGAGGAATGCAATATCAGAGGAACAGCAGGTCGCTGGATGACTGGCACATTGCCCAGGAACAAACGGGCGTCCTTATGTTGGGGGGAGATGGGATGTTTAAGCATGTGTGTTCTCTATGAAGAAAAAACTGGCCTCACTGTCCTTTTATTATTATTATTAATAATAATAATAATTATTATTAATAATAATAATAATGATAATAATAATAATTAATAATAATAAATGTTCATGTTTTAAGTAACTGGTTTGCTCACATTTTCATGCAGTAGACTTTTTTAAATGTTTTTTTTAAAGTAACACTATGTAGTTTTTCAACCTTCATAATATATTCCAAGACCCTTGTGATGGTACATCGACTTAAAATAAGTTAATTGACACGTCAGCATAGCCTGACGTGGTCTGTATCACTTTTACTGGCACTATGTAACTTCGGGTTTCGGGTCGGCACCCGTGCACAAAAATAAACTACAAAATTCGAATGCTTTACGGCATACGTCACTTCCCCCACCAGTTCCTCCAATTCGGACGTGAGTGAACAGCCAGCGTGTGTTTTCGTTTGCTATTGCTTTCGTTATGGCCGAAGCGGTAAAAACAACTAAGACAAAGGTTTTGTCTGAGAAGACTCGGAAGAGGAAAAGGCTGAGTGATAAAGCAAGAGGCCGGACAAGAATCAATATTGGCCCAGTCAAGTGTTTGCTCGCTGGTGTGAGCTTAAAGATGAACTAAGTAACTTTTTTACCTTAACCGAACAACTTTGGAGTCATTGTAATGTTTATATTACTGATTTCGTGTTGAATGGTGGTCGTCGCCGGCGCCGTGTTCGAGGCGCACATACAATACAGACTGCCGACAGTTCAACAGGGCGTGCACAGCTCTTAAAGGGGCCACACCTTATTTCCACTCGTTATAGCTTTCATCCTACTGTACCGGTACCGGTGTACAGGGGGAGGGGATCAGGCCGTGAGTGCAGAGACATCTCTGCGTGCGTGATATTTACAGCAGTACAAGTCCCACAGCGACTGTAGGGGTCAATTTTGGACAAAAACGTATATCCTGCATAGTGCTGCTTTAAGTGTCATAGGGCTTTCAAAACTGTATTGAAGCAGTTTGTAAGCAATGCATATCCAGAGCAGTTGTATGCAGTTCAGTCTGTGACATCACTAGAACAGAACAGAACCAGGGCAGAGCTGGAGAGATTGACCAGGAAGGCTAGGGCTGAACAGGAACCCCAGCAATTGGCCAGGGCCTGGAACAGACTCTTGAGCAGGTTCTGGGGATGCTGGATCGAGCTCCGTGACTGGAGCGGACTCTGGAAGATCACGGACTCAAATGGACTCTTGAGCAGGTTCTGGGGATGCTGGATCGGGCTCCAGGACTGGAGCGGACTCTGGAGGATCGCAGACTGGAATCGACTCTGGAGGATCGCGGACTGGAATCGACTCTGGAGGATTGTGGACTGGAACGGACTCTGTAGGATCGTGGACTGGAACGGACTCTGTAGGATCGGGGACTGGAGTGGACTCTGTAGGATCGTGGATTGGAGCGGACTCTGGTGGATCGCGGGCTGGTCAGAGTCGATTCCAGAGTCGACTGTGGTTGAAAATCTGTTTGTGTTGTCTTCTTCACAGACTTCACAGACTCTGTAGGATCGTGGACTGGAACAGACTCTGGAGGATTGTGGACTGGAATCGACTCTGGAGGATCGTGGCCTGGAGTGGACTCTGGAGGACCGCGGACTGGAGCGGTCTCTGGAGGACCGCGAACTGGAATCAACTCTGGAGGATCGCGAACTTGAACAGACTCTATAGGATCGTGGACTGGAATCAACTTTGGAGGATCGCGGACTGGAGCGGAATCTGGAGGACCGCGGACTGGAGTCAACTCTGGAGGATCGTGGACTGGAGCGGATTCTGGAGGATCGCGGACTGGAATCGACTCTGGAGGATCGTGGACTGGAACAGACTCTGGAGGATCACGGACTGGAACAGACTGGTGGATCGTGTACTGGAACAGACTGGAGGATCGTGGACTGGAGCAGACTCTGGAGGATCGCGGACTGGAATCGACTCTGGAGGATCGTGCACTGGAACAGACTCTGGAGGATCGTGGACTGGAGCGGACTCTGGAGGATCGTGGACTGGAGCGGACTCTGGAGGATCGCGGACTAGAATGGACTCTGGAGGATAGCGGACTGGAATCGACTCTGGAGGATCACGGACTGGAACAGACTGGAGGATCGTGGACTGGAACAGACTGGAGGATCGTGGACTGGAGCAGACTCTGGAGGATCGCGGACTGGAATCGACTCTGGAGGATCGTGCACTGGAACAGACTCTGGAGGATCGTGGACTGGAGCGGTCTCTGGAGGATCGCGGACTGGAACAGATTCTGGAGGATCGTGTAACCCGCAGGCAAACAACCCGCGGAAACAGTGCAGGCATACGGACCTGGCAACACTGCTCGCAGCGCTCGTACGTGCGTGCACACTTCACAAGTCATCTGCTGCCTGCAAGGAGGTCAACATTATGGTGGCAGAGTGATCTGAAACGTTTAACATGAACGCGCTTGACGTCACATCCGCAGAAAAATAGGATACAGGCTTATAGGTGCACCCACTGTGAGCGGACAAGGTGTCAGTATGCTCAACAGGAGATGTTTGAGTCATAAATGGTAAAATAAAAAGGCTATTGTTACGTTTATTTTGGGGAAAAAGTTCCATATAGTCCCTTTAAACTACTTATATTGAACTTGCTTGCGATGCTAATGCAGGCACAGCCCAGACTGCCCAAGCTGGCTTCAGGGGACTCAGATGTACCCAGTAAATCCCATTACTATACACCCCAATGTGTATGAGCCAAGTATGACCGGCGAAAGGCCACTGGACCCTGAAGGAAGCGCACAGGAACATGAAAATCTGGACTGGTTTTTAAAATTAAATTTGTATGAAATAAATTAAACCCAATATAAAATGTTGTGGGCAGATGAGGGAGGGGGTGGGTTGAATCTGCGGTACCTGCACCCCTTCTTAAAAAAAGTGATGTTTATATTATTGTATATATTGTTGTTTATATTGTTATTGTGTATTTCATTTATAAGGCCTACACTTAAATAAACAATTTAATGTGTTTTAAGTGTCCCAGTTTGCCAATAAAGGTGTCCCAGTTTGACAGTTGTGCCTTGAAAAATGTGGTTTGGGGTCATTGTGTGTTTGAGGAAGAGTCATCCATCCTGTGTTTAATGTTTCTTTCTTTTCTATTGTGTATAGTTAGTAGAGCTCTTAAGCTATTTAGAATAGTATCATATGAGCGGCTAAGACATTTGGATCATAATAAAAAAGTATGCAGGATATCAATAATCAGAAAGTGTCCCACTTTACCAGTATTCACCCTAATGTAAAGCTTGATTGTTAAAAACTTCACTTAAAATATCTATATGAATTTCTTAGAATTTGTTTTGAATTGCAATTCTGCTTCCTTTAATTCAAATTCGAATTGTAATTCTAGATCCTGTTTTTGACATCAATTCAAATTCAAGAATTGAATTGGAAATGAGGAGTCATTCTCAATTCAATTCTGAATTGTGCACAAGTCTGGTATGGAGGCGAGTTTGTTGAGGTGTCCATGAGGCCTTCACAGTGTTGATGAGGCACATCAGGGATGCGTTGTCGTCGTGTCCATGCGATGGTCCTTCATCAGATCTGGATATGGCCTGGATCCGGCGGTTTGCGGTAAACCTTCTTATGATGTACCAAGTACATCAGGATTTACGGGAAGTGTTCCCGGTTCCAGCTGATCTAAACTATGCAGCCTAACATTGAATTATAGAAATCTATAATGTGTTATGTGTATGCTAAGCCAAAGAGATGTGTTTTTAGTCTAGATTTAAACTGACAGAGTGTGTCTGCTTCCCGGACAATGTTAGGAAGATTGTTCCAAAGTTTTGGTGCTAGAGTGGAAAAGGATCTACCGCCAGCAGTCGATTTTGATATTCTAGGTATTATCAACTGGCCAGAACTTTGTGATCGCAATAGATGTGAAGGACTATAATGCGTTAAGAGCTCGCTCAAGTACAGGGGAGCTAAACCATTTAGTGTTTTGTAAGTGATGCGCAATATTTTAAAACGTATACAATGTTTAATAGGCAGTGTTGACAGAACCGGGCTAATATGGTCATACTTGCTGGTTCTGGTAAGAACTGTAGCGGCTGCTTATTGGACCAGCTGTAGTTTATTTATTAAACGTGCAGGGCAACCACCCAGTAGAGCATTGCAATAATCTAGCCTGGATGTCATGAACACATTAACTAATTGTTCTGCATTTTTAATTGAGAGCATATGACGTAACTTAGATATATTTTTAAGATGGAAAAATGCTGTTTTACAGATACTAGACATGTGACTTTCAATTGAAAGGTTGGTATCAAAGAGCACACCCAGGTTACGATTACGAGGACTTGACAGAGCAGCCATCAAGGGTTAGACAGTATTCTAGGTTATTACGTGAGGAAGTTTTGATGGTGCCCTAAAGGCTGACAAGGCAGAGGCCTAACCGGGGCAGGAAGCCTTCAGGGCGGATCAGGATGTGCAGGCGGCCAGGGCGGATCAGGATGTGCAGGCGGCCAGGGCGGATCAGGATGTGCAGGCGACCAGGGCAGATCAGAATGTGCAGGCGGCCAGGGCGGAGCTGACAGACCCTCGGGCGTCCAGGACGGATCAGGATGTGCAGGCGGCCAGGGCGGAGCCTACAGAACCTCGGGCGTCCAGGACGGAGCTGTCGGACCCTCGGGCGTCCAGGGCGGAGCTGTCGGACCCTCGGGCGGAGCTGTCGGCTCTACGGCTACGGAGCTGTCGACATCCACGGCTGTGAGGACCCTTCGGTTAGCCATGGTGGTGAGGACCCTTCGGGTGGCCATGGTGGTGAGGACCCTTCGGGCGGCCACGGCGGTGAGGACCCTGTCGGTACAACCTCCATGGTCCCCTTAGAGGACGTACTGCGCCTCCCCAAAATTCTCTTGGGGAGAAGGACAGGTTCAGGAACAGACACCGGCTTGGCAACGGGAACAGACACCGGCTCGGCAGGCGTGACGTGAAGCTCTGGCTCGGCAGGCGTGACGTGAAGCTCTGGCTCGGCAAGCGTGACGTGAAGCTCTGGCTCAGCAGGCGTGACGTGAAGCTCTGGCTCGGCAGGCGTGACGTGAGGCTCTGGCTCGGCAGGCGTGACGTGAGGCTCTGGCTCGGCTGGCGTGACGTGAGGATCTGGCTCGGCTGGCGTGACGTGAGGATCTGCCTCGGCAGGCGTGACGTGAAGATCTGGGATGGGCCGGACCAGCGGCGAACGAAGTTCAGGGCTGGACGGGACCAGCGGCGAAGGAAGCTCTGGGCTGGATTCATGGGCTGTAGCTGATTTGTGTGCTGCCCACACACACAAAACAGTCATGGACACCACAATGAGCGCTGTGTTTTCCAGAGTAGACTTAAGTGCAGCATGAACAGTCTCCGGCAGGGTGGACAACAATGCTCAGACTCTGGCTGGCAGGCAATGGGCTCAGGCGCTGGCGGGCAGGCGACAGGCTCAGGCACTGGCGGGCAGGCGACGGGCTCAGGCGCTGGCGGGCAGGCGACAGGCTCAGGCGCTGGCGGGCAGGCGACGGGCTCAGGCGCTGGCGGGCAGGCGACGGGCTCAGGCGCTGGCGGGCAGGCGACGGGCTCAGGCGCTGATGGGCAGGCGACGGGCTCAGGCTCTGGTGGGCTGATGAAAGGTTCAATGTTTGACGGGAACCTTGGTGAGGGCTTTGCGTTGGATGACACCAGCGGTTGATGGAACTCTGGGTATGGGAGATACTGGAGTGGAGAGAGAGGCCTGGACTCAATCACCTCCCCTAATGCGACCACCACAGGTTCCCGTAAACCTAGCCAACCGAGTTCCCACAAAACATTGACTCATCTTCGTTTTATAAGGATGATCGTTCTGTCAGGGTTGCTGGTGCAGGTAGCCGAAGACGAGGACACAGGAATAGCAGTATAGTTGATTTATTAAAAAAAACGTAGCTTTCTGGAACATACAGGAACAAAAGAACAAAACTCCAGGACTTCAGGAAACACACAACCATTCATAGACGACGATGCACAAACACTGAGGGAAAACACAGGGCTTAAATACACAAGGAAACAGATCAGGGAAATAAGACACAGCTGGGGCAAAACAAACGAGATAACTAAATGAGGTGATTAACAGGGCACAGGTGAGACAGATGAATTAATGAACTGAATACAAATCACAACCACAGTCCAAACACAAACAGAAACGTGACATCCGTCTTCTGTCAGCTCGCTTTTTGAGTGGGTATCGTTTCGTTCCACCCGACAATCAACAGAGTCCGTTGTAGAGAGCGTAATCGATTCGCAATCAGGGCGGCTCCGACGTTCTTCCGAGCAGGTTCGGTCACTCTTAACACATCTCACACCACAGGAAAATCTGATAAGATAGTCTGTAGAACAATAGGATTGCCGGAAGGGCAGAAAAGCCTGAATATCTTGTGATGTGGCCCCAGCATTAGCTCATGTCTGAGAGTGTCTTTATGGGGGTGCACTTATCTACAAAAGAGGGGCCTGGCAGAAAAAGTTTGAGAGCCACTGCTCTTGAGCTAGTGCCACTTAATATACTAATATCTCACAGGGCATGTCTTGTTGTCCCAAATTCACCTACACAATAGAAAGCTGGTCTTCAAAGAGCTTCTGGATAAAATAACTGTTTTTAGTTGTTAAAGTTAATTATGGTTGCCACCTAATTGTGGTTGCACCCCTTTAAATGTGAAAACTAGGGTTTGCTGGTTGTTGCTCTGCATGGAATGTGAGATGATCTTTCACTATCATGCTCCTGGCCAAAACACTTAACCTTAAAGTTGCTCCAGGTAGATTGTCTCTGGAATAATGTCCTTTGGTGTCAGGTGGGGTTGCACGCCTGAGCTGCAGAGTTTTATTTAGTATGGAAAAGACACCACGCTCCGCAGAGTCCGCACGCTCACACAAGGACAAGATGATACATGTGTCTCAGGTTTGAATAAAACAACCAGAGTAACCCTGGTACTTTGGAAAAGAGCATCCATTAAATGCCTACTTGCTACTTTCGCAGTCTGCTCGACTCTTAGTTACTTAGAAACAGTAAGAGGGCAGGACTTTTGTTCAAACAATGGAGTGCCAACCACCAGAGTAACAGCAAATCTGAGCCACTATGAAATGAGCTTGTTTAGCTTCATTCTCAGTCAGTCAAGCAGCTACAATTGGCAAACATGAGCAACACGTCCTTGCTGATATTCAAGAGAGCCAACAACCCTCACCACTTTGCATCAGATTGTGATTGTTTCAGTGAAGATCATTTGTCTCCATCCCAGTTGCCAGCCTCAGAGTGATATGGAAATGGCCAATTTATACTTCTGCATCGGGTGCGCGCAGTAGGTACGGCGTAGCATACGCACAGACGTGTACCATACGCCGTACCCTTCACCGTATCCTGATGTCACCTCCTCAAAAATGTAACTACACTTCGCGACGACGCGGACTGCAAGATCTGTGATTGGTCGGCTTGGTAGTATCTCGTTTCCTACTACGCATTTCCGACGTGTTCTTCTGCACCGCCCACCATTTTTAAATTCAGAAGTTCAGTGAAGAAACATGGAAATGGACCAAGTGACCGAGCGATAAGCTCCAACTCCAACATGATCCGCTCTCTTTCAGTCGCCATTGCTTGTAGTAGCCTAAACTCAAAACACCCACGAGGAATCTCAACAATCTCAACAGCCGTTTATGAGCACTACTTATTTTTACTACATATTACACATTTAAGCTGTGCATTTAAACACTTACAGTGTACATTACAGACTCACGGCATCCCGGACACAAATATTTTAACGATTTATAAGATGAATCACTTTCTGGCCATCCGGGATTTCGATATTTTTAGGCAGTATTACATCACATTGTGAGTGTATATTAGCACCGTTCGTCGTTTTCTTTTGGCATCTGATTGAGTCATCAAAGTTTGGACCCGCAAGTGGTGACGTGATGCCAGACATAACGAGCCGATTCAGGAGGTTATGAGCATTTGATAAGTTAGCCTGTGCTCAAGAGGCTATCTTCTGCTTGTTGGGAGTGGCTGAAATGTTAAATGCCTTACTGGTACAGTATGTTCTACTGGAGGACATTCAGTAAACTGACAGATGTCATAGGCCTTAAAAACATTACCACACAAAGACATCTTAATAGGATAACATGTTACACAGACTGGCATTTAGATGAGGCTTGATATCTTAATTCCTACCTCTTATACAGCTGTGAATCAGCCTCTAAAAAAAATCAGCTTCTAATGTGAATCTAAATAAATTTATTCATCATTTACTCACCCTCAAGTTGTTGTAAAACTGTACGAGTATCTTTCTTCTGCTGAACTATGGCAAGCCGTTTTAACATTTAATCATTTTAACCTACTAGTCTCTATTTTCATGCTACTAGTACTTATTTTTTAGATACTAGTATCTATTCCATTAAGTACTAGTACTTATTCATTAGCTACTAGTGCTTATTCTTTAGATACTAGTGCCTTTTCTTTAGAAACTTGTGCTTATTCTTTAGGTACTAGGAGCTTGTTAAAGATATTAGTACTTATTCATTAGATACTAGTCCTTATTTATTAGATTACTAGTACTTATTCATTAGATACTAGTCCTTATTTATTAGAGACTAGTGCTTAATTATTAGTTACTAGTGCTTATTCATTAGATACTAGTACTTATTCATTAGATACAAGTACTTATTATTTGATACTAGTACTTATTCATTAGATACTAGTACCTATTAAATAGATACTAGTACTTATTCATTAGATACTAGTACTTATTTCGATAGTGACTAGTAACTATTCTTTTGTGACTAGTAACAAATTAATTTTTTTTGCCATTGACTTCTATGGGGATCTGTAATTCAGATATCAACTACCCCACTAACACAGAACGTTTAGGGAACGTTAGGGAACGTTAGTTTATGGTTCTCTAAAGGTTAGTTCGAACCAAACCAAAAACTAACGTTTAGGGAACGTTCCCTCAGGGTTATAACGTTCCCTAAACGTTAAGGGAACCAACCAACTAAAACGTTCTCCTGTGGTTGCACCATACCTTCACACAACGTTCCCGTTTGGTTGTTTTTGGTTGTTCTGAGTGCGGGTTTGAAACGTTTATTTCAGCTCCATTTAATGACGTAGCATATAAAAGGTTTGCAGTCACTTGATTTAGATTCACTCGAAAATGGTTCGTCTTATGAAATATAAGTAAGATAAACAGCATAGTAAGAGAATATATTTATTTTTATGCTGATAATAAATTTACCTAAAAACAATACTTTTTTGCTTGATTTTGATTTAACTGTATTAGTTAAAAATACTTAAAACAAGAATCTATCAATAGAACGATTTTTACAACTAAGAAAATTCACTTCTTTCATTCCACATTTCACTTCTAACAAGCGCTCAGTTCGGTCGGTGTACAAATCCAACCGTTACACCCCCACACCAGTAGGGGGAAAGGCCTCTGCTTTCAGTTGACCGGTTGTACTGGCTTCCGTGTTGTGCTAGATTTACATACACCAAAGTCCTTCTGGTCTGGATCGATACACAGAACATGCCTGGGAACCCGTCTTCTTTCAGGTAAATGGACACTCGAGATTAATTGGTGTGTTTGAGCACAGGTATATTAGCCCTAGACACGTTTTAGTTAGTGCTAACGTTAGCTCCCAACTTAACTGACCAGTTCATGTTGCCTAGTAGCCTACACGCCATCTTGTGTAGGCTAGTTACATTTTTTCCCGTCTCTTTATAGAAATACACACGTAGCACTCACACTGTTTGTGAGTTTCATGAAGGATTAAACAAATAATAATAGTTCGGTAAAATATTTGTATAATAGTTTTCTGCTATCACTGTTAGAAATACATTCAGAACATGTTTCATTTATTCCTGTACCGTTGGCATCCCTGTGCCGTCGAGCAAATAAGGGTGTGTGATGTTACACACTGTAACGTTAGCATTACACTTTACGTTTAAACAGTAAATAATAAGAAACTCTATCTAATGGTTAAGTGTAGGAAAGAGTGGGTAACGTTAGTTAGTAGTACCAGTGTGTCGGAGAGAGCAACACACTCCATTTTAGTTTAAAATTACCCTCTAAAATGCTGATTGGCCAGGTTGCCTGACGTCAAGGCGTGTGACGCAACAAGGACGTTCCAGATTGGCTGGGAGAAATGGATACGTCTATGTAGAACCCCGTTCACTATCAGAAAGAATTGGAAAAACAACCAACGACCTACACAGCTTCACATTCTCACGAAAAAGTAAGTGAAATACGCTACAGTTTCATGATGTTGTGGTTGTAATACAAATGTTTGGGGTTTAACCTTAAGCCTTTCCCTCGTAGGGTTTGTTATATTCCGTCACTGCGCATGCTCATATGACTGTTTTGGGTCCTGTAGCTGTAATATGGATTTAGCTCCAGCTAATGGCTGTACTAATATATATCTGTAATGCATATATATTGGGCTTTGTATGCTGGTGCACAACGTGTATGCTTTGCCACATTGTATGTTTTGTGTCATCATGTTAACCTGCTTGCGTTCTTGTTACAAATAAGATATACTGGTTCTTTTAATTAATTAGCATTTCTATGGCTGCTGTGTCTCCCCATTAGAAAGTCTCTGGGCTACGACGCCCATGGACAAACCTATGGATGAGACCAGTGACTCCTGCAGCGAGGAACACCACCCATAAGGTTCACTCAGGTACTTCTGGGTCAAATATACAGTCAAGAAAATCTGGCTCTGTACAGGTGACCTATTGCTGCTATACTATATATAACTAAATAATAGTTTTCTCTGTATGGAAATACTGTTTTGTTCTGCTACTGGCTCTCAAAAAAGTACAGAAGGAATTATTTACACCATTAAAATGTTCTTTTTGTAATCTGTACAAATTGTTTAGTCTTTTATTTCAGATGAAACTGTTCCACAAGCAAGAAAGCATTCCAGGACAGAGTGTGTGTCTGGAAGCCCTGTCCGTAAGTTAACATTTCTGCATGCATTTAAGAAACCAGAGTCATATTTCCTACCATGGAACTACTGAGTACTGACATTCAACCTGTCGCATATCATGTGACTGTTCTGATGTGTTTGTCTCTTTCTGTCTTTTTACAGGCCTGCAGATGCCTCCACCACCTGCATGTAAGGTTTTTTTTTTTTTTGCCATGCGCAAGCAACCTGCCATAAATGAACTGACCAATATTCATATCTACTTTCTTTTTAGTCAACCACCACACAGAAAACCAGCCAGTCACCCAGAATTGAATGGGTCTATTGTGACGCAAGCTCAGCCTGAAGGTACAGTGGCTTTGAATTTTCCAATTAAATACAATTTCATGACAAGGAACTTGAGAGTAACTTGATTCTTTTTGTTGTTGTAAACAGCAGAACTCATCACACAGAGGGAGGTGGCTCAGCCATGGAGACGGAAATGAGAGGTAAGAAGACTCACTTAAGTTGTTCACATATGCAAGTATATAATGTATAACAACTAAAACTAACACCAATAATTTTTCCCATAGCTGTGAGGACATCCATTACCCGCATGGCACAGCAGATGGATGCATTTGAGGAGAAGATGGATGAGCTGCTCATGCTCTTAAGGAGCTCCCAGTCACCTCCCTCTGCTCCAGTCGATGACATGTTGCTGTCACCATCCTCTACAGCAGGTGTGCCCAACCCTGCTCCTGGCGATCGACTGTCCTGCACAGTTTATCTCTAACCCTGATCAAACACACCTGCCTTTAATTTTCAAGTAATCCCGAAGACCTTAATTGGTTGTTAAGACCTTAATTGAAGACCTTCAGGTGTGTTTGATTAGGGTTGGAGATGAACTGTGCAGGACAGTCGATCGCCAGGAGCAGGGTTGGGCACACCTGCTCTACAGTCACAGAGTTCGACAGGAGTCTCGGTCAACAGGAGAGGAGGGACAACATGGTAATTAAGTGGCCATAGTCCTGCCCTAAGATTAACACTATATAATTGCATAACTTCAAATATCATTATAACTGAACTGACAGCTCTTACAAAATGAGATTGTACAAGCTCTCCACTTTGTTCTACATGTATAATTTGTATTTCTATATGTTTTAAAGCAACTTTTCCTGACAACCCTTGGAGGTTCGACCAGAGGTACTGCCATCCGTCGCATGCTACGGCAAGTGGCAACCAATGACGTGCTGAAACAGTATAGTCTGCGGGGCAGAAAGGCAAAGAAGGCCTTCCAGGACCTGACAATCTGCAGGGTTATTACAGGTAGGTGTTATTTTATTGTTCACATCAGTATTATTCTTAGCTTGGAGGTTTTAATTTGACTTGTAACTATGTTTCATTTTGACTTCTACTCTAGCGACCTCTGAGAAAAACTTCCCCGCGCTGCAGCAGACGCGGAGGACTTGATTTGGGCAAGTGCTAAAGTTTGCCCCACACAGACGGTAAATTGAAATTCTTCTATGTGATGTTCATAATAATCAATGGAATGGGTAAACTATTAATATTTGTTATCATAAAAAACAGGGTTGTTAGTAAAGCAATTTGTCTTGCTTTTGTCAACGTGTTCATTCTTAGTATGACATATCAAACTTTTGTTTCTTTCTTTTTAGGCCAGCTGAGAAGGACTGAACCTTCAGAACCATGGAGCCCTATTTTTGTTATTATTGTATTTTTGCCACTTTGGCCATTCACCTACACATTACATACTTTATGCATCTTGCACACTACATTTGCACTATTACTTTGCACTCTTCATCCCACTCCATTTGTACTTGTATTGATATTATGTCATAGTTGTAGGGCTGGGTAATAAATATCGATTTCTCGATATTAATCGATTCTCATTTTTACGAACCGATATCGATTCTTAAAATCTCAAGAATCGATTAGTCCTGTTTCATTTAAATTAATGGAACATTGTAGCACGCATCCAAAACATCGCAATAATCTTTGTCCTTTGTTACTATTGATATGAAACCATGTGAATTTTCAAATTATGTCCATTTTCTTTTGAAATTCAAAAACATAAATACCGTTTTGGCGCTGTGGCGTGAGATCGCTCTGGCTCAGCTCAAGAGAAGCAGCAGCGCGGAGCGCTTTGATCTCTTCCGGCTTAATAATACCAATACAGCGCAAAATAAAAATTAATGAGCATCTGAAAGTGTGTTAAAAGATAGAGTAAAACTTATCGAAATCCGTATCATGTCACATTGATTCGCTCAATCAGTGTTTCAACCGTGAAAAGACGTCAGTTAAACAGCTTGTAATCAATGTCATGAATCGTCATATTTACCTCAGAAAAACCACATGTGCCATAAACTTGTTAGTCAGCTAGAAAAAATAACTAGAGAGGAGCATTTTGTTAAAAATATAAGCACAATATTACATATGCATTATAATCTTAAAGGGATACTCCACTGGTTTTTTCATATTAAACTATGTTATTCCCTTAACTAAGACGAGTTGATACATACCTCTCTCGCCTCAGTGCGTGCGCTCAATCGCTCTGTATTGCCGCAAAACTATGTTAGCACTTAGCTAGCACAGTGCATCAAATATGGGCCAAAAAGAGAAGCGACCAAACACTTCCTCGTTTTCCCTATTTAAACACAGTTACTCGAGTAGTGTAACTCGACCTAGGCTGGTGACACAAAATAAAACGTTGTGATTTTCTAAGCGTTTAAAATTGATGACTATATTGCCCCCTGTTATTTACATCAATTTTAAACGCTTAGAAAAGCGCAATGTTTTATTTTGTGTCACCAGCCTAGGGCGAGTTACACTACTCGAGTAACTGTGTTTAAATAGGGAAAACGAGGAAGTGTTTGGTCGCTTCTCTTTTTGGCCCATATTTAATGCACTGTGCTAGCTAAGTGCTAACATAGTTTTGCGGCAATACAGAGAGATATAGTGCACGCACTGAGACGAGAGAGGTATGTATCAACTCGTCTTAGTTAAGGGAATGACATAGTTTAATATGAAAAACCGGTGGAGTATCCCTTTAATGTTCTTCAATGTTTTATGCATATTTGAATAAATCTGGCAGCCACCATTGAAATGTTTATATTTCATATAATCTTATTATAAAAAATAAATAAAAGGGTAATTTAAAGTCCCTGTAAAGGTAATTAAAAAAAATTCTAAACACATTATAAATGTTTATTTATTGTAACATATCCAAAATAATCAATATTGTATCGAATCAGAATCGAAATCGAATTGAATTGCAAGCTTGTGAATCGAATTGTGAAATTTGTGTCAATACCCAGCACTACATAGTTGTATACTAAAATTGTATAAATCTGACTCTGATTCTTGTATTATTATTTTTTTAGGCCTTTTATATTTTTTGTATTTTCATTTTATATTAAAGTTTTAAATCCCATCAAGTTTGCCTGTTTGTTTGTTCATTCATTCATTCCTGCTAATATATAATAATTAATTCCTGCTCATGCACAGACAGTTTAAAGTAATAATAAAATTGGTACCATTGTTGTTAAAGTTATTTAAAGGTTAGGAGAATGTAAAAAAGAACGTTAGGGGAACGTTCCCTAAAGGTTGCCTAAAGGTTGCAATGTAACCAAAAACTAACGTTCCCTAAACGTTCAGAAAACTTTCCATGGGAACCAAAACCTAACCTAAACCATAACCTTCAGGGAACGTTCCCACAACCAAAAACTAACGTTCCCAGAACGTTCTGGGAACCATAAATTGTTAGCTGGGTATTCAGTTCTGACTAGTATTTATTCCAATTGTGACTAGTACATATATATTAGATACTAGTAGTTATTCATTAGGTACTAGTACTTATTTTTTAGATACTAGTACCTAGGGCTGTCACTTTTGAGAAAAATCACATTCGAACGGATATCGAATATCAAGCAAAATATTCGAATATATTCGAATATCTACGACAATATAAACAATGCACTATGCTCAAATGTAAACACTGTTAAATTCACTATATCTAATGCGTTTCATACAATACAGACACATACATAAACATACACATAAAGTAAAATGAAGTTCACGAACAACCTCGATCCATCAGGAAACACATGGTCGCTGAATTTAACTGCGCTTCATGAAGCGTTTTTCTTTTGCGTGAAGAAGCCGTTCGCCGGAGATGTGTTAAAAGATAGCGGAGTACGTTCATGATTCATGAATACACACATTCATACCAGTATAATAATCCTCCTGGCGCCAGGTCTGGGTGAGTATAATTTACTCTCTTACCTTTGTTCTTTGACACTTTAAGACCACTTAAAGAAGTTGCTGACACTGACAGAGACGCGATCTGACCACACAGAGATGGATCTTACACGCGTCTTTTCTGTGGGTCGTGCGCGCGTGTGTGTGTGTGTGTGTGTAATAGGCAGGAATTATAGCGCGGTTTCTTTCGTCTTGTCTTTATCTTCCATTTTCAAAACAAACTGGCTATATTGGCTATTATTCGCTTGATTTGGTCATGGGTCTACGCTAAAATACGTTTAGAGCGGCCACTACTGGATGAGATGGCAAACAATAAATAAAAAGCAAACGATAGACTGTAAAAAATGCGCAAAACATGGCACTTTAAAAACCGGATAGTTTATTTATAGTTCGATTTCGGTTATTTCACGTCATGTTCGAATGCATATTCGAATATCGAATAAAAAGTGACAGCCCTACTAGTACCTATTAATAGGTACTAGTACCTATTAAATAGATACTAGTACTTATTCATTAGCTACTAGTACTTATTCAATAGATACTAGTACTTATTCATTAGCTACTAGTACTTATTCATTAGCTACTAGTACTTATTCAATAGATAATAGTACTTATTCATTAGATACTAGTACTTATTCATTAGATACTAGTACCTATTTATTAGATACTAGTACTTATTAATTAGATACTAGTACTTATTCAATAGATACTAGTACCTATTTATTAGATACTAGTATTTATTCTAAATGTTACTAGTAAGAATTTTTATTTTACTAGTCACAACTGATTTTTTACTAGTCTTATGTTATGACTAGTCAGAACGGACACTGTATATGGCAAGCCGTTTTAACATTTAATCATTTTAACCTACTAGTCTCTATTTTCATGCTACTAGTACTTAATTTCTAGATACTAGTATCTATTCCATTAAGTACTAGTACATATTCATTAGCTACTAGTGCTTATTCTTTAGATACTAGTGCCTTTTCTTCAGATACTTGTGCTTATTCTTTAGGTACTAGGAGCTTGTTAAAGATTAAAGTACTTATTCATTAGATACTAGTCCTTATTTATTAGATACTAGTACTTATTCATTAGATACTAGTCCTTATTTATTAGAGACTAGTGCTTAATTATTAGTTACTAGTGCTTATTCATTAGATACTAGTACTTATTCATTAGATACAAGTACTTATTATTTGATACTAGTACTTATTCATTAGATACTAGTACCTATTAAATAGATACTTATTCATTAGATACTAGTACTTATTTCGATAGTGACTAGTAACTATTCTTTTGTGACTAGTAACAAATTTAATTTTTTTGCCATTGACTTCTATGGGGATCTGTCATTCAGATATCAACTATTCAGTTCTGACTAGTATGTATTCCAATTGTGACTAGTACATATATATTATATGCTAGTAGTTATTCATTAGGTACTAGTACTTATTTTTTAAATACTAGTACCTATTAATAGGTACTAGTACCTATTAAATAGATACTAGTACTTATTCATTAGCTACTAGTACTTATTCAATAGATACTAGTACTTATTCATTAGATACTAGTACTTATTCATTAGCTACTAGTACTTATTCAATAGATACTAGTACTTATTCATTAGATACTAGTACTTATTCATTAGCTACTAGTACTTATTCAATAGATACTAGTACTTATTCATTAGATACTAGTACTTATTCATTAGATACAAGTACCTATTTATTAGATACTAGTACTTATTAATTAGATACTAGTACTTATTCAATAGATACTAGTACCTATTTATTAGATACTAGTATTTATTCTCAATGTTACTAGTAAGAATTTTTATTTTACTAGTCACAACTGCTTTTTTACTAGTCTTATGTTATGACTAGTCAGAACGGACACTGTAGAGTTCAATTAAAAATCTTACTAGTAAAATAAAAATTCTTACTAGTAGCATTTGGAATACATACTAGTATCTAATAAATAGGTACTAGTATCTATTGAATAAGTACTAGTATCTAATGAATAAGTACTAGTATCTAATGAATAAGTACTAGTATCTATTGAATAAGTACTAGTATCTAATTAATAGGTACTAGTATCTAATGAATAAGTACTAGTATCTATTGAATAAGTACTAGTATCTAATTAATAGGTACTAGTATCTAATGAATAAGTACTAGTATCTATTGAATAAGCACTAGTAGCTAATGAATAAGTACTTGTATCTAAAAAAATAAGTACTAGTATCTAATGAATAAGTACTAGTATCTAATGAATAAGTACTAGTATCTATTTAATAGGTACTAGTATCTAATAAATAAGTACTAGTATCTAATTAATAAGTACTAGTAACTAATGAATAAGTACTAGTATCTATTGAATAAGTACTAGTAGCTAATGAATAAGTACTGGTATCTAAAAAATAATTACTAGTATCTAATGAATAAGTACTAGTATCTAATGAATAACTACTAGTATCTAATGAATAAGTACAAGTCACAATTGGAATAGATACTAGTCAGAATATGGCAAGCCGTTTTAACATTTAATCATTTTAACCTACTAGTCTCTATTTTCATGCTACTAGTACTTATTTTTTAGATACTAGTATCTATTCCATTAAGTACTAGTACTTATTCATTAGCGACTATTGCTTATTATTTAGGTACTAGTGCTTATTCAATAGATACTAGTACTTATACATTAGATACTAGTGCCTTTTCTTTAGATACTAGTACTTATTCATTAGATACTAGTCCTTATTTATTAGATACTAGTACTTATTCATTAGATACTAGTACTTATTCAACAGATACTAGTACTTATTCATTAGATACTAGTCCTTACTTATTAGATACTAGTACTTATTCAATAGATACTAGTACTTATTCATTAGATACTAGTGCCTTTTCTTTAGATACTAGTACTTATTCATTAGATACTAGTCCTTATTTATTAGATACTAGTTCTTATTCATTAGCTACTAGTACTTATTCAATTAATACTAGTACTTATTCAATAGATACTAGTACTTATATGGCAAGCCGTTTTAACATTTAATCATTTTAACATACTAGTCTCTATTTTCATGCTACTAGTACTTATTTTTTAGATACTAGTATCTATTTCATTAAGTACTAGTACTTATTCATTAGCGACTAGTGCTTATTATTTAGGTACTAGTGCTTATTCAATAGATACTAGTACTTATTCATTAGATACCAGTGCCTTTTCTTTAGACACTAGTGCTTATTCTTTAGATACTAGTCCTTATTTATTAGATACCAATGCTTATTCATTAGTTACTAGTACTTATTCATTAGATACTAGTACTTATTCATTAGATACTAGTACCTATTAAATAGATACTAGTACTTATTCATTAGATACTAGTACTTATTTTAATAGTGACTAGTAACTATTCTTTTGTTACTAGTAACAAATAATTTTTTTTGCCATTGACTTCTATGGGATCTGTCATTTAGATATCAACTATTCAGTTCTGACTAGTATCTATTCCAATTGTGACTAGTACTTATTCATTAGATACTAGTAGTTATTCATTAGGTACTAGTGCCTATTAAATAGATACTAGTACTTATACATTAGCTACTAGTACTTATTCAATAGATACTAGTACTTATTCATTAGATACTAGTACCTATTAATTAGATACTAGTACTTATTCAATAGATACTAGTACTTATTCATTAGATACTAGTACTTATTCATTAGATACTAGTACTTATTCAACAGATACTAGTACTCATTTATTAGATACTAGTATTTTTTTTACTCCAAATGCCACTAGTAAGAATTTTTATTTTACTAGTAAGATTTTTAAATGAACTATACAGTGGCCGTTCTGACTAGTCATAACATAAGACTAGTAAAAAAGCAGTTGTGACTAGTAAAATAAAAATTCTTACTAGTAACATTTGGAATAAGTACTAGTATCTAATAAATAGGTACTAGTATCTATTGAATAAGTACTCGTATCTAATTAATAAGTACTAGTATCTAATGAATAAGTATTAGTATCTATTGAATAAGTACTAGTATCTAATGAATAAGTACTAGTATCTAATGATTACGTACTAGTATCTAATGAATAAGTACTAGTATCTATTGAATGAGTACTAGTAGCTAATTGATAAGTACTAGTATCTATTGAATAGGAACTAGTATCTAATGAATAAGTACTAGTATCTAATGAATAAGTACTAGTAACTAATGAGTAAGTACTAGTATCTATTGAATAGGTACTAGTATCTAATGAATAAGAACTAGTATCTAATGAATAAGTACTAGTATCTATTGAATAGGTACTAGTATCTGATGAATAAGTACTAGTATCTATTGAATAAGTACTAGTAGCTAATGAATAAGTACTAGTATCTAAAAAATAAGTACTAGTATCTAATGAATAAGTACTAGTATCTAATGAATAAGTACTAGTCACAATTGGAATAGATACTAGTCAGAACTGAATAGTTGATATCTAAATGACAGATCCCCATAGAAGTCAATGGCAAAAAAAAAAAAAATGTTACTAGTAACAAAAGAATAGTTACTAGTGACTATCGAAATAAGTACTAGTATCTAATGAATCAGTACTAGTATCTATTTAATAGGTACTAGTATCTAATGAATAAGTACTTGTATCTATTTAATAGGTACTAGTATCTAATGAATAAGTACTAGTATCTAATGAATAAGTACTAGTATCTATTGAATAAGTACTAGTATCTATTGAATAAGTACTAGTAGCTAATGAATAAGAACTAGTATCTAATAAATAAGTACTAGTATCTAAAGAAAAGGCACTAGTATCTAATGAATAAGTACTAGTATCTATTGAATAAGTACTAGTATCTAATAAATAAGGACTAGTATCTAATGAATAAGTACTAGTATCTATTGAATAAGTACTAGTACTAATTAATAAGTACTAGTATCTAATTAAATAAGACTAGTATCTAATTGAATAAGTACCTAGTATCCAAAGAAAGGCACTAGTATCTAATGAATAAGTATATATCTATTGAATAGCACTAGTATTCTTAATAATAGCACTGTTCCAATGAATAAGTACTAGTACTTAATGTAATTAGATACTAATTCTAACAATTTAAGTACTAGTACATGAAAATAGAGATAGTAGTTAAAATGATTAAATTAAAACGCTTGCCATAGTACTTATTCAATAGATACTAGTACTTATTCATTAGATACTAGTACTTATTCATTTGATACTAGTACCTATTAAATAGATACCAGTACTTATTCATTAGATACTAGTACCTATTAAAGATATACTAGTACTTATTCATTAGATACTAGTACTTATTTCGATAGTCACTAGTAACTATTCTTTTGTTACTAGTAACAAAAAAATTTTTTTTGCCATTGACTTCTATGGGGATCTGTCATTTAGATATCAACTATTCAGTTCTGACTAGTATCTATTCCAATTGTGACTAGTACTTATTCATTAGATACTAGTACTTATTCATTAGATACTAGTACTTATTTTTTAGATACCAGTACTTATTCATTAGCTACTAGTACTTATTCAATAGATACTAGTACTTATTCATTAGATACTAGTACCTATTTAATAGATACTAGTACTTATTCATTAGATACTAGTACTTATTCATTAGATACTAGTACTTATTCATTAGATACTAGTACATATTCAATAGATACTAGTACTTATTCATTAGTTACTAGTACTTATTCATTAGATACTAGTACTTATTCATTAGATACTAGTACCTATTCAATAGATACTAGTACCTATTATTTAGATACTAGTACTTATCAATTAGCTACTAGTACTCATTCAATAGATACTAGTACTTATTCATTAGATACTAGTACTTAATCATTAGATACTAGTACTTATTCATTAGATACCAGTACTTATTCAATAGATACTAATACTTATTCATTAGATACTAGTACTTATTAATTAGATACTAGTACTTATTCAATAGATACTAGTACCTATTTATTAGATACTAGTACTTATTCCAAATGTTACTAGTAAGAATTTTTATTTTACTAGTCACAACTGCTTTTTTACTAGTCTTATGTTATGACTAGTCAGAACGGCCACTGTATAGTTCATTTAAAAATCTTACTAGTAAAATAAAAATTCTTACTAGTAGCATTTGGAATAAATACTAGTATTTAATAAATAGGTACTAGTATCTATTGAATAAATACTAGTATCTAATGAATAAGTACTAGTATCTAATGAATAAGTACTAGTATCTATTGAATAAGTACTAGTATCTAATTAATAGGTACTAGTATCTAATGAATAAGTACTAGTATCTATTGAATAAGTACTAGTAGCTAATGTATAAGTACTAGTATCTATTTAATAGGCACTAGTACCTAATGAATAAGTACTAGTATCTAATATATATGTACTAGTCACAATTGGAATACATACTAGTCAGAACTGAATAGTTGATATCTAAATGACAGATCCCCATAGAAGTCAATGGCAAAAAAAAAAAAAATTGTTACTAGTAACATAAGAATAGTTACTAGTCACTATTGAAATAAGTACTAGTATCTAATGAATAGGTACTAGTATCTATTTAATAGGTACTAGTATCTAATGAATAAGTACTAGTATCTAATGAATAAGTACTAGTAACTAATGAATAAGCATTGGTATCTAATAAATAAGGACTAGTATCTAAAGAATAAGCACTAGTGTCTAAAGAAAAGGCACTAGTATCTAATGAATAAGTACTAGTATCTAATGAATAAGTACTAGTACCTAAAGAATAAGCACTAGTAGCTAATGAATAAGTACTAGTACTTAATGAAATCGATACTAGTATCTAAAAAATAAGTACTAGTAGCATGAAAATAGAGACTAGTAGGTTAAAATGATTAAATGTTAAAACGGCTTGCCAATAGTCAGAACTGAATAGTTGATATCTAAATAATACAGATCCCAATAGAAGTCAATGGCAAAAAATAAAAAAAAATGTAGGTTCATACAAAAAGATAGTTCATAGAACTATCGAAAATAAGTTTCTAGTATCAATGAATAAGTACTAGTATCTAATTAATAGGTACTAGTATCTAATGGATAAGTACTAGTATCTAATTAATAGGTACTAGTATCAAATGAATAAGTACTAGTATCTAATGAATAAGTACTAGTATCTAATTGAATACGTTCTAGTATCTATTGAATAAGTACTAGTAGCTAATGAATAAGTAACTAGTATCTAATTTAATAGGTACTAGTAACTAATGAATAAGTACTATATTTTAATAAGGTACTAGTATCTAATGAATAAGTACTAGTATCTAATGAATAAGTACTAGTATCTAATGAATAAGTACTAGTATCTATTGAATAAGTACTAGTATCTATTGAATAAGTACTAGTATCTAATGAATAAGAACTAGTATCTATTTAATAGGTAGTAGTATCTAATGAATAAGTACAAGTATCTAATAAATAAGGACTAGTATCTAATGAATAAGTACTAGTATCTAAAGAATAAGCACTAGTCGCTAATGAATAAGTACTAGTACTTAATGAATAAGTACTAGTATCTAATGAATAAGTACTAGTCACAATTGGAATAGATACTAGTCAGAACTGAATAGTTGATATCTAAATGACAGATCTCCATAGAAGTCAATGGCAAAAAAAAAAAAAAATGTTACTAGTAACAAAATAATAGTTACTAGTGACTATCGAAATAAGTACTAGTATCTAATGAATAAGTACTAGTATATATTTAATAAGTACTAGTATCTAATGAATAAGTACTAGTAAACTAATGAATAAGTACTAGTATCTATTGAATAAGTTCTAGTATCTATTGAATAAGTACTAGTAGCTAATGAATAAGAACTAGTATCTATTTAATAGGTACTAGTAACTAATAAATAAGTAATAAAAGTAGCTAATGAATAAGTAGTAGTATCTAATGAATAAGTACTAGTATCTATGGAATAAGTACTAGTATCTATTGAATAAGTACTAGTATCTAATGAATAAGAACTAGTATCTATTTAATAGGTAGTAGTGTCTAAAGAAAAGGCACTAGTAGCTAATGAATAAGTACTAGTATCTAAAGAATAAGCAATAGTCGCTAATGAATATGTACTAGTACTTAATGGAATAGATACTAGTATCTAAAAAATAAGTACTAGTAGCATGAAAATAGAGACTAGTAGGTTAAAATGATTAAATGTTAAAACGGCTTGCCATAGTTGAACATAAAGGAAGATATTTTGAAGAACGATTGGAACTTTGGCACCATTGACTTCCATAGTATTTTTTTTCTACTATGGAAGTCAATAGTGCCAAACAACTGTTTGGTTCCAATCGTTCTTCAAAATATCTTCCTTTGTGTTCAGCAGAAGAAAGAAACTCGTACAGGGTTGCAACAACTTGAGGGTGAGTAAATGATGACATAATTTTAATTTTTGGGTGGAGTATCCCTTTAAAATACGTGTGGTATATGTATAGTATGAATGCAACCATGGCCTCATGGGATAGTAAAGTGTCCAGTGGATGCCCAGTTCAGAATCTTCCTTACCACCCATATCTGTTGCCTACTGTTTTATGAATACTGTGAATTAGTGAGAACATGTTGTTCATTTCACATACTACATAATAGGGAAGTAAGCATATTGAAATGAGGGGACATCCTCCGTTAGACAACATCAGACTCCAGAACGGATATGGGAACAAGACAAGTCAGAAACAAGTCAAATCAGAAACTTCAGAATAATAGTCCTGGGGCATTTCTTTGACATTAACACAGAATTGACTGAACTAATTGGAACCAATAACCAGAAGTAAGCAATGCTTTAATCACAAAGTTAAGTAAAGCTGTCTCATTAGCCGAGTTTTCCATTACCCTTCAAATTGCGCAAATTAAAATTGCAAATTGATAATACACCCAATGGAAACACGTCAATTTCGCAAAATCTCCCATTTATCGCAAAAAAGGTTTTACACTCACATGAGGTGGTTTTTCAGGCAATTTAAAAAATAAATATTTCGCAAAACTGCAATGGAAACAGTTTTTGTGCATTTACAGGTCACCTGATGTAGATCACGCGGTATGTTTGGACAGAATACGAGATCTTTATTAAATTCATCAAAGACAAAAGAATTACAGGAATACTGGATTCTAAACCTCAAAAAAATGTAACACACCTACATCTCCTTCGATTAATAATAATGGCCAGTGCAGTGGCTGGGATAAACATAAACCTACCAATGTCCGTTGCCATGATTTTTGGAATGACTTATCGCAAGAGGAAAAAATGAAGTCTTAGTAGCATAACATCGGTTAATAGAAAAGCTGTCATTTCGCAATAGTTTTTTGTCAACATTTAGAAAAAAAATCGCAAAAGTTTTGTGCAAATCTGTAATGGAAACGCGACTATTGTCTATCCTTGACACCAAGTCGGCGGTCGGGCAACGTTTGGCCATTTTTTTATTTGAATTTTTATTTTATATGGGACAATGCATATTCATGAACGTACAATCAAAGTTGAACGTAAATACGCCAGATTTAGCACAATGCTAATTTCCATCCGTAGTCCCAAATGGCGCTTTTCCACTGCATGGTAAGGCTCAGTATGGCTCAGTACGATTCGGATCGGCGCCGCACGGTTCGGCTCGCTTGCTTTTCCACTGCGTGGTACGACTCGGCTCGACACGGCACGGCTCGGCTCGCTTTAGCTCGGTTTGCTTTTCCACTGCAGTTAGTACCGCTTCAAAGTGGGTGGGATTATAGTTTTTTTCTTTATTTTTTCTTTAAGCAAGCAGTTTTAAAACAGCGGTGGCTGTTACTGGCTATTTAAACCCAGTCTCGCACGCAAATACAATGACGCTGGAAAGTGAGGATTCTGTCTGACCAATCAGTGATCTGCAGTGTTTCACGTCACATTTTAGTACCGGTACGGTACACTTGGAACCTCAACAGAGGTGGTACCATTTAAAGCGAGCCGAAGCGAGCCGTATCGTACCGTTCCATGCAGTGGAAAAGCACCACAAGTGAGCCTACTGAGCCGAGCCGTACCGTACCATGCAGTGGAAAAACGCCAAAGCGTGCCGTACCGAACCGTGCCGTACCATGCAGTGGAAAAGTGCCAAAAGATAGACAAATACAAACCAAAAAACAAACAAACAATATACATATCAACACAACACATATGGAGCTGGAAAAAAATAAATACATTACACATAAATGCCTGATGCGTAGACATCCCAAAGTGCTTATTATAAATATATAAATCAATCTACCTATCAAATTCTACCTTCATACCAAATGATTACATTTTTGATTGTTATTCAGCCATCTTTTAAGATGTTTCTTACATGAAACAAAAGTGGGGCTATCTCTAATTTCCTTTGGTATACTATTCCAATTTGTGCAGCTTTAATAGAGAGGACATTTTGTGCAAACGAAGATTTTCTAAAAGGTACTTCACAATCCCCCGGGTAAATTATCTAGTCCTAGTCTCACTATTTCTCTTTTTGATAAAATCCCCCAGGGGTGGTGGGGCGATTCCATTCATAGATTTATAAAATAGACAGCTACTTTAAATTTTTTAGATTTTCAAAATTTAGAATTTGATACTTCTCCAGAATTGGACTGTGGTTTCCTGTCAAAAACCTTAACTGCTTTTTTATATAGTTGATTAATGGGTTTTAATGCAGTAACTCCAGCAAAATACCAAACTGTAAAGCAGTATTCAATGTGGGATAAAGTGTAAGCCGATCGATTTTGAGTGTCGATCGGCTTATTTTTGTGGATGGTGTGTTCTCCACCATTTGGCTCTAGTCGGACGCCATTGTTTTTTTTGGCCAATTCAGCATGTTGAATTGGCATCGGGCCACCTGTGAGAGAGAACTCTGATTGGCTGTTTATCTTAGCAAACAAGTATAAAACGAGAATAAAAGTGAAAGTGATGAAAGCGAGCAAAAAAGTCAAGACAGTACAGACAGAAAGCTGTTTTAATTTTTACGTCAACTTACTTTAGCATTCAAATGCACAAATATTTTCATAATAACATGAGCCAACTGGAATGAAAAAAAAAGTGATCAGCCTGATTGATATTCAAAATGGTAAGCAAGCGCTGCTTTATTTACATTTTTTAGACCTGCAGTCCAAGTTTCGTTTTCCTTGTAGAATTATAAAAATAGACTATTGATACCTGCTGATATAGACTGATATTTACTTATTCGCAGGCGCAGAATGCACGTGCTAGTTGACAGTCGCCTTTAGTCCTTTTGGTGTGTTCAAGCGCAGCATTTTGGCTGAGACACAGCCGACAAGAGGCGACAACATAGTAGGCATTACTCGCCGCTAGTTCTTTGCAGTAGCGGAGTGTCAATCGGGAGAGTCGGTGGGCCGGTAGTGTTTCGGGGTTGCGAGGGCCGATCTAATAATAGTTATACATTGCAAGTTCTTAGCAACACCATCCGGCGGCCTGGTGTGTAGCCACTGCCCGCTGGTCAAACTGTGCAGCCTCTCTGCTCAACCTGTACGGCGGGCCGCAGCAGCCTCTTATTTCAATAGAAACACAGGCTAATCAGAAAGCACTAACTAAGTGCAGGTCCAACCATGTTTAGGATTTTCTAAAATATAGGGGGATCAGTGAGCGGCCCCTTCTCAAATGGCATAGCCTGTCGGCCTATGACGTAAAGCCATCGAACACCTCTTTTTTTCCTCGTCACATTTTGGAAGTCTAACATTAACAGACAGTGTGTGAGTGGGTCTAAATGTTGGAAAGTCAAAAAAGAAAAGGGAAAGGTGGCGCTGAGAAGGTCAGATTCAAATGGAAAAAAATTATGGAGGAGGAGGCAGCGAAATGCTCTAAAAAACTGAGATGTTCCGGGCATTAATGAGCAAAAGGGGAAATAAGGACTTAAGTTGTACGCTATTAAATAAATTTTCAAAAAATTAGGAGAAAAGAGATAAAAGTTTATGACCGATTCATACTTTATTTTTGGAGTTGCTTTCCCTCCAAGGAAATGATGTCACTTCTGCCAAGCCATTTAAAGGGGAAATTAAACCAATGTAAAACAGTGGACTGGAGTTTGAGGGACACAAACTAATTTAATGATTTTACACATAAAAATAGGTATGAGACAGTAAGTAAATGCATATACTAATACTCATATATACAGTATATATACAAAACATGATTGAGGACATGGGAAATACTTGGGTACTAATCATTATGGATTTGTGTTAATTGGGTACTTCTATACATGCAAAACCATGTTGCATGAAAATTGCAGTATTGTTTCATTGTGATGCAAATTCCTGTAGGAATGAAAATGACCAATGACCAAAATGGCATTGGTCATTTGGACAATATTTCCCATGTCAGTGCCTCTTTCTAAGTTTTCTGAGAAAGGCTGAATAATATGGATGTGTAATTGGTCTTTTTAAACACACACCAATTAAACATTAGCTGATGTGCTTTGGCTTCTATTCAATTAAATCAATCATGCTCAAGGCCTATAATATCCCATGTTCTCCACACCAAAGAGGTGGAACGTGTCCGGTTCCTATCGTACCCTCGGTTCCCTGAGAGGCAGGAACGAGACATTGCGAGAACTCCTCCCTTCTCCACTTTTGTTGAAATCTTATGGGCTAACGCCAGCTTGTAACGTCCCTTAGTACATCCACCAAAGCACACAAAAAGCTGGTCCGACTGACAAAAGGTGGCCGAGCGATCAACATAGATCCGCAAAGCCCTGACAGGGCAAACAGCGCTCTGAGCATCAACGTCACAATGTGATGGCTCAGCAGATATATAGCAAGCAGGGAAACAACCTGTGCTTTGAATGGTGTAGAGAGTGACTTGGGCACGTAGCCCCGTCTCAGCCGGAGACGTTGCAGTCGCCGGGTCCGAAACAGATACAATCGTTGTTCACCGAGAACGCGTGTTAGTCTCCAATGCACTTCGCAGAGGCGAGAGCAAGGAGCAAAGCCGTTTTCAGGGAGAGCTCCTAACAGCAATCGAAGCTAGGGACTCTAACAATAGAGTAAGAGCCATCAAAACTAGAGCTAGATCCCACGGCGGCTGTGAAGGACACAATCTCCTCGCTCCCCTGAGAAATCTGGTCACAAGAGTGTGCTTACAGATCGATTGCCCGTTAACCGGGGACCAAAAAACGAAGCAATAGCAGCCACATACACCTTCAGCGTGGATGGCAAACTCCCGCTATCCAGTCTGTGCTGTAGGAAGCGCAAAACATCCGATATCGATGTCCTGGCACCATTTTGCAAAAACTCCCCATTTTAGTAGAAGGGACCTCTGCGAGTGTGCCCAGTACTCGTAAATGCAGAGTGTCCCGCTCATTTAAGGTTCCTGAAGCGGCCACACATGAAGGTTCCACAGCTCGGATCTGGGGTGCAATATTGTGCCATTCGCCTGAGACAGCAGGTCCTTCCTGAGGGGGCTTTGCCATGGGGGAGCCACCATTATCTCTCTCAGGTCCGCAAACCAGGGCTGGTTCGGCCAGCTCGGGGCCACAAGGATAACTGATGCTCTCTCCTCCCTGATTTTGCACAACACCATAGGCAGAATCTTCACCGGAGGGAACGTGTAAAGCCTGGCTTTCGGCCAAAGCGATGTCAGAGCATCTCCTGTCAGCGGGGAGTGAGATAGTGAGAAGAGTGTCGGACAGTAAGTGTTCTTGCTCGTGGCAAACAGATCCACGTCCGCCCTCCCGAATCGATCCCAAATCATTCGCACCGATCTGGGGTAAATACTTCACTCTCCTTGAGGAATCCAGTTCCTCAAAAGCATGTCCACTCTCCGGTTTAGGAGACCGAGGATATGTGCCTCTCTGATGGAGAAGTGACGTAGGTCCAGCCCGAACGGAAGCACTGAATCCTGGTATGCCGTGCCTTCGAAAGCAAATCTCAGGAAGCGCTTGTGGCGCGTCGCTATTTGTGTCAGGATGGGCTTCAGTGTTGTCATCCTGAACGCGCGCGCGCTCATGAAGTGCTTGTTGATGGGTCTCAGGTCCAGAATCATACAGAGTCCTCCATCCTTCTTTGGCACCACGAAATAGCGACAGTAAAATCCGCTCTCCTGCTCGCTCAGAGGGACACGCTCTATCACTCCTTTCTCGAACAGACTGAGAACTTCCTGGCAGTTTGGGGCAATGTCAGTGTCGGGACAAGGACATTGAAGTGGGGTGGCCTGCGTCTGAACTGAAGAGAATATCCGTGTTGAATTATTCCCAGTAGCCACGGTGAAACACTCAGAATAGCCCTCTACGCATCTAGGAAATGACACAGCGGTCGCGTTAGTTCTACGGCCGCCGTTGCCATTGGCGACGTGTTATAGGCATTATAGGTATGTGCTTGCGACTCCGCGCTGCTTGGGGGCAGGGCGAGTGACACAGCGCACAAATCTGGCAAGTTGAAGCCATCGGATGCTCGGAGAAAAAGGTTGCTAGTCCTCCTGGTGCAGCTTCCACGATAGCAGTGTGAAAAAAAGAGATTCTGACAAAATTGTCGGGCCCATGCATTTTATACTGCCCGCGAGACTGTCAGTATTTGCATACTTCACAACAATTGGCCAGCTGTTCCAAGCTGCCGTTAGCCCATAAGATTTCAACAAAAGTGGAGAAGGTAGGAGTTCCCGCAGCGTTGCTACGCAATGTAGAGTTACTGCTCTCGAAAGGGAACCATGACTCAAAACAACCTAATTTCACTGTAGCAGAAACTCGCACACTGCTGGAGGTGTAAGATGCCATTAAGGTTGACAAACAAAATAAAATTTGAAATCACCCAAAATGTGAATGCAATGGAGTCTGGACAGAAGAGGACGGTGGAGCAAGTGAAATTACCAAAAAACACCCACAACAAGCCCTTTAGAGAGGTGATTACAAGGATATGGTTCTTGACATTATTGGAGGTGAAAACTCACAATCTCTGTGTGGGATTCAAGGTGTTAGGGACGGTGAGCCCAAGACTGTGGAAAAGTGAGTCAGTTCCTCCTGATGCAGAGGAAACATTTATTCTGGATCTCAGCCATGTTTTTGAGCAAGAAGGTGGATACTCAATGGTATCAATAGTTTTTGCAACAGGAGCTCAGAAAATGAAGCGTTCGTTGCAAAACAAGGATGATGATGCCTATAAGCCACTTCTTAAAAGAGAAACTGAAAGAGTGGAAGTACAGATTTGTCAGGCAGATGAACAAAAAATATACCAAACTACTGCAACAAGACACTAAATCTGATTTTAGCTGTCTCTCCACAAATGAAGAACTCTGAATATTCTTTATTTTGTTAACAATTGGACATTATCTTTTTATGATTAAAATATCTGTTCAAAGTATGCACAATGTACTTGTGAGTAATATATATTGTTTGTTTATGTATTTCGTTGAGGGTCTGACTGTTTAAAAAAAAGAAAGACAATTAAATGGGATATTTGTATTATTTTGTTGTGCTTTTTGTTTTGTGCCTATTCAAATAAAAAACACTTAAATTGAATAACCCCTTTGAATGTTCTGCTTGTTGTTCTATAGCTAGTCTAAATTATGTCATTTAGTCCCATTCCGAGCTCTGATAATACAGATATGGTCATCTTAGAAAGGTCTGTATCTGGATCACCAATGGTGCTTTGAAAAACCGACACAAAGGTAAGATGGATTACCGGATCCTGGATAGCAAACATGGGATTTCCAAATCCAAATCACTCTAATCCAGATCAAACTTTTTGAACAACTGAGCACTGTATGGGTTGCATACTATGCCTGTGTAAAAACCCAAATTGAGATTTTTCCTGATTTTTCCATTTTGTCAAAAAAAAAAAGTAACGAAAAAAAGTGCCCAATCTTAATATAATTTTCATTAATTTCCTCCCCTACTTTAGTTATTTTCATCTGTATTTGCATTCACTCATTTTACAAAGTTTTCTTGATTGTTGTATGTCAATACAACTGAAAACTTTGAATTCATAAATTGATGTTGATTCCCAAAAATAGTTTTGATTATGGTAATTAGTGTTCCGATTGTTTGGGCATCTTTTACTTGACAATAATATTCCAGCTATCAGTAGAGTTACATGAAATCACAGTTATTTGTGCTTTCAAAGGAAGAGAATATACAGTAAATGGGCTGCTTTTTTATAAGTGATTTAAGTTCATAAGATAAATTGATCATTATCTAGCCCACATTTTATATTTCAATGTAAAGTCATGAAATATTAAATTTGTACTACTAACACCTGTATTACTAACACCATAACACTGTAAACATCAAATTATTAATGGGGCTGTTATTAATAACTTATTAATCTAGTAGTGACAATATTTTACAAGTGACCTCAATCATGTCACACACAGACATCAACATTCAGCATGCAAACACAACAACATTTAACAATCAAATTAATTTTAATAAGATGTGGATACACTTTCATTATGTTGTGCTAATAATGACAACAAAGCAAGCAAAGACTTAGGGGTTTACAGTGAACAATAACCTTTAGGGGTGTAACGATACCCTCATTTCACGATTCGATACATATCACGATACTGAACTCACAATAATATAATATTGCAATCTCCAAGACATAGTAAAAGCTTAAAAAAATTAACTGTTGATTAAAATGCAAAATGTGGTATTACATTGTGTGTGTAAATGAATACACACTTGGACTTGGCGCTGGAAACCCAAAGCACAGGACAATAGAGACACCAGAGTAACAATATTCATGATTCTGAACTGGAATTATTTTAGAAGAATAACTTGCACTCTTTCACTGACTGGATATATTTAAAATAATGTAGGCCACTTTTACTGGTAACATAAGACATTTGGCATTATCAGGACCCACAAATATTCCCTCATTGCATTAGTATACATTATAGTCATCATTATGTAGTACTGACACTAAAACTCTGTAAACTTGAATTTTTTTCACGCACAGTAATTTTCATTTTGGGTAAACTACCCACAACACATATTGTCACTATCCATGATACATATTGTTGCGTTTTTGAATTGCGATATATTGTGACACCCCTAATAACCTTGCTTAACCTAACAGAAATATATTATAATACATTAGGTCAACAAACTTTTTTTTTTTTTTTTTTACAGTTTTAATATTGTAAACAATGTAACTTAACTTTATTGTTAAGAGGAAAACCCCTTGAGATGTGACATCTCGTTTTCAAGGGGGACCTCAATTAAGTCTTGTATTGCAAACAGTTTTAAAATGTGGAAAAAAAAACTTTGTAGCTACTGAGATGTAGATTGTGCAACAAATAGCTTCCGAATATATGAATCTAGGCTATATAAAAAAATCTAGTTTATTATGCATTAGGCTACTGCCATCAAACCTCATCTACTTTTTAAACAAAGGCTGATTAAAGCCTATTAAGTGCGACAACATCGTAATTATAATGATTTTTATTATTATGATTACTATCATTTGAAAAACTGTCGAGAGAATGCTTTCATTGGTAAAGTGTCAGGTCCTCTTGAGGGTTTATTTTGGGCGGTCTCTCGGCGCTGACTTATCTCACCAACAGGGGCTTCTGTGTTAACTGAGGCTGAATAAACACAGATGAACTGTCGAGCACATTCACAAAAATGTCCTGGCAATGTCTGCCTGACTTCACGGGACTCTTGGACACCACAGGAGAAGCACGTCACCTCAAAAATACACTGACATGGAGTTTTAAACAAGCGAAGCAGACATGCTCGTCCTAGAAGACTTGACTGCAGCTGACAGAGCGCTGGTTTGACACTTACAGCGTGCTTTGTGTATCACCTCTCAACAACATTTATCTTCCTTTCATTTTTTTTTTATTTGATTGGACTTTTAGTCAGGGTGGACATCCGAAATGAAGAATCCACATCTAAACGGTCATTGCAAGATCCTAAACACGGTATCGGGAGACAAGAAATTTAAACGGAAATCACGAGATCCAATTAAGCGTGTCAGTGAAGATCATTTGCCTTACTTTAAACTGTATAAGAACTCGCATCTAATGCCAGAGACACTGGGAGACGCTTGTCCAAAAGAGACGCACGCTTCGGAAATCGACGCGGCGAGTGTCGGAAACGACATTTTAAATACTGCCATAGATATGAGGATTAACACCGTGATTTCCGGAGAGATACCTGACTCGAAGCTAAGACCCATCTCTGAGAAGACTGTCAGTAGCAAAATTGCTCAAACAAACTCGCATGTTTCGCCTTTGAGCGGTTCACAGGTTTTTCCCTTGGAGCGTGTTGTGTTTTCTCCGCGCGCAGCCTCGCAGGCGCCCGACGCCAGCGGCAGAAGCGAGCGCGCGGAGTCTCCTAGGAGACGCGCTGGAGAGCCGTCGGGCGTCGTCACGGAGATCAAAGCCATTCAGCAGACGCGAAGACTACTGGCGAACGCGCGCGAGAGGACGCGCGTGCACACCATCAGTGCAGCCTTTGAGGCGCTCAGAAAGCAGGTAAAATCCCACAGGCTGCATTACTTCAGTGCTGGATGAACTGCCACAGAATACACAAGGCTTTGCTTTTACGGAGACTACTGTAGCTAGGAGTGTCGAGGAAGCGTAGAGATAATAAGTTTGCGAATAAAAAGGATTGCAAATGTGTTTTAGCTTTAAATAAACTTTATTTCAACAAAAGAAAGAAATGGTCCTATTGCCACTAGTAAATAGCCATTTTCATTTTTGCAGTTTTGATGGAGATGTTACATAATTGTGAATTATCAGCACAAGTCTAGACTATGAATTAGAATCAGATCATCAATGAATATACTGTTTTTTCAAGTTTAACTACTTGGAAGATAGCCATGATCAAAGAAATAAATGTTTAATCATTAAAAGTGGTGAAATATTGCAGCAAATATCTCATTTGTTTGTACCCTTGTTTCAAAGAAGACTTTTGATGAATTAGTAGACTTTTTAGGCTCATAATTACTGATTTTTATATTCACGGCCTGCTTTTTCTCACTTGACGACACTTTAATCTCTAAAGGTACCCTGCTACTCTTAGAGGTCAATAATATCCCAAGTTTGCGAATAAAAAGGATTGCAAATGTGTTTTAGCTTTAAATAAACGTTATTTCAACAAAAGAAAGAAATGGTCCTATTGCCACTAATAAACAGTAATTTTCATTTTTGCAGTTTTTCATTTTTACATAATTGTGAGTTATCCTATCAGCACAAACCAAAGTCTAGACTATGAATAAAGATAATCAGATCATCAATGAATATACTACTGTTTTTTCTCTCTACTTGAGAAGATAGCCATGATCAAAGAAATAAGTGGTGAAATATTGCAGTAAATATCTAATTTGTTTGTACCTTTGTTTCAAAGAAGACTTTTGATGAATTAGTAGACTTTTTAGGCTCATAATTATTGATTTTTATATTCACGGCCTGCTTTTTCTCACTTGTCGACACTTTAATCAGGTACCCTGCTACTCTTATGGGCAGAAGCTCTCCAAGCTGGCTATATTAAGAATAGCTTGCAACTACATACTGTCCCTTGCTCAGCTTGCCGACCTGGACTATTCGCCAGACCACCGCAACGTGAGCTTCAGGGAGTGTGTGGAGCAGTGCACTAGAACTCTGCAGGCCGAGGGTCGCTCCAAGAAAAGGAAGGTAAATAGTCAGTAGGGAAGAAGTTTTCCAGCATCTCATGAAGGGCTACTCTATAGGGCTCTTACATGATAACACCAGGTGACAAAGCTCATTTCCCACCTCTGATTTGCTCTTTAACATTTAACGGTCATGTAGCGCAAGCATTTGCTAGTGGTTATCTGTATGACATTATTTTGGAAAAGAAAACAAACCCATGCCTTTAAGAAAGGCATGCAGCTCTCATGTGAACCGTGACATTTGCCCAGCAAACTGTGAATAATTATAGACTGCTTAACAGAAGGATTCAAACTGCATTCTTTGACATATTATCAAAATAAAGACAAGGGACAACATGTGTATGTCAATTAGAGAGAATTTCCCTCTTGCTTAATAATGATCCCATTAAATTAAATTATCATCAAGTTTTGTCAGCGGCAGGACTGGGTGTTCCGCCAGCTTTTTCCTCCAGAAAGCATCCCGGGCGAATAAATGGAGTGATTGATTTGTTTTTGCGGGGAGTTTTACGACACAGTCATCCATGTAGCCCCGATTTCCTGCAGTGTTATCCTACATCGACACGTGTGTTCCCTCTGTAATGATGGTCGCTGTGCTCATGGTTTGTGTACCATATATACTTTCCATGATCCTCTCGTTGGAAAAAATGCCACTTTTTTATGACATTTATAATAACACGTGAGCAGCTGTGAGAAATCGAATCAGTGGTGATGCGAATCGTCATTGGTTGCGCTTAATTTAGGCATGAAAGGTCTTCAGAAGCCCAACAGATTATGTGTGAAGGAAAGCAACCCTCCATCCCTATGTGAGCTAATACGTTCCTTCAGCAAAGCACACTGAAAAGGAAGCTGGTTGAGTGCGCCTCCCCCTCCCCCCGTCAGAGCCAGACACCAGATGTTCGCAACACTAGTTGGGAAGTCCTGCTGGCGCCACTCAGGGCAGAGGGCAGAGGGAAGGCACGCGAGCTGGAGCCCAGAGAACTCGCTCACTACAGGAATTGGCACATTCCCCAGCGCGGTCTTGGCTGACTCCCCAGTTCTCCCTTGGCCATCTGTTCCAAAAAAACACTTTGAAATAAAAAAGCACCGATCATCACTCTCTTAGGATACGGCTCCACAGAGCAGCTGTTACAGAGGCGAGGGGGAAACAGGAGGAGGGTTTGGAGGAGGGGCACCGTCCAAGAAAGAAATCCCTTTGTCAAGTAGAGCCAGTGAGTCTGAGGGGAAAAATGTTTTGGCAAAGCACAGCGATGAAAAGCACTGAGTGAACATGGAAATGTGCATGAGGGTTGCAATTCTCAACCTTTTTCAGAAAGTACATTTAAAAACAATTATATCTAGTCAGGATATTGTCCTTTCTTTCTATTTTTGACAACTATCTCGTTTTTTTGTTCACAGGAATAAAATGAAGAATGTCTTCTGTGAATCTGGAGAAAGAAGGAACTCAATCAATTAACATAAAGACACGTTCCCCATGTGAAAAAAACCATGTAATGTAATGAAAGTGTAAAGTTTTACACTGCACTATTGACTTTATACAGCTAACAATGTCAAAAACACAATCCCTCTGTAGGTTCTAAATATGCGATTCTATAACTTTTGCACAGCACAAACATTTGTCAAAAAGATGATGTGAAATCAGTTTCATCTTCCATTGTTTGAGCAGTTTTTTTTTTTTTTGTTAGTTTGTTTTGCAGTGTTCTTATACAGTTGACTTAGAATAAAGGTTCCATATATTATTTTTTTTCAGTAAACTTAACAGAACCATTTTTTGTAGTGGAAAGGTTAAATAATCTAAACAACCCTTTCTCCACTATAAATAACCTTTTGTGGATTGGAAAGGCTCCATGGATGTTAAAGGTTCTTCATGGAACCATCAATGCCAAAAAAATAACCTTTATTTTTAAGAGCGTATATTCTGTTGAAAATGTCCTGCCATGTGCTATCAGGAAAGGACACATTTTCTTTTAATTCCATTTCATTATTTTTCATTTGATCAATTACTGATATAAATGAAAATGGCACAGAATTATTTGAACACTCATCTCCTGTCCTCCACTTGGTTTGTACATTCTTGTAAACAGGAGCCTATACTTTAAGTGTTATATCAGTGTAAAATGTTCTGAGCTGTGGGTTTGTCAGCAAGTTGCTTATGTTAGTCTGTATTTCATAAATTCATTTACTGTTAAAATACTCAACTAAGTTGTACAAGATTTCATCTTCATACTGAAGAAGTTCTTCTTTGGAGGTAGCAATACGCAATTGCTGGTGACCCGCCAAAAACATCAAACTATAAGATCTGAACATAGTGACCTGACCTGTGTAGGATTCCTATCAGACGGCTACAAGCTCTTAACTTCTGCATCATCAAAACTTAATGAATGTTTTAGTTATGCCAAAGTCAGTATTATGTGTTTTATATATATATAATATGCCAGAAACACATTAATCACTGCAATGATGATCCATTCTTAAGTATTTACTTTTACTTATTTAAATTCAAAAGGTTACTTTTTTTGACCAGGCAGTGTATATAATGTATTTAATTGTATCTATTTGCTATGAATTAAAGTTTTACACTTTCTATTCCACCAATGAGAAAATAAAATAGTATTAAAAAAAATGTTGTTTGTTTGATCAATGTTTATTTGAACTACTTACACTTTGTTAACCAAGCATATTTTAATATTGTAGACAGCCCAAGGTCATTGACGCCTTTTTCGCCTTTCTTCGCCATTAGCTTTTGGCTTGCTTAGTTGGGGACATTTAACATTTAATTTTGAATTTAACAATACTATTACAACTTTAATTTCCTGTTATCTCTGTAAAGCTGCTTTGAAACAATTTATATTTTAAAAAGCGCTATATTAAATAAAGGTGACGACTTTTTAGACAGGTCACATGACTTCAGTCATTAAACTCTACATGCCACAAGTCTACAGGTCAGGGGTGCGTTTCCCAAAACCATCGTTGCTAACTAAGTTAGCAACTTTGATGGTTGCAATGCAATTTCCCATTGCCAACCATCCAAGTTGCTATCAGGTTAGCAACGATGGTTTTGGGAAACGCACCCCAGAATAGTCTTGCCCGAGTCCTCTCCAGCACTACCTGTCTAGATCTGCTTCAGGGGGAACGTACGCATGTCTTTTTCATCAGTCAAAGCAACATGTATGTGCATATTAGCAGTAGCAAGTCTTTTACTTGCTCAGCAACTGCATAAGCAAATCTAGTCCGTCAAGACCAAACCTTCTAGTCACTTTTATTGTAGGCTAAGTTTCTTGTTTGCTAAGATTTATTGACTTTTAAATTGATCTTTTAGTGGAAATGAAATATCAGAAATGTCTGTTAAAATGATTGGAAGAGGAGGAAGCGGGGTCAAAATATTACTGATGTTGTCTCATGTTCAAGTAAAAATTGAGAGGTAAAATATAGAGCCACTTTTATTTCAAGGCTAATTATATCAGTTGAAACTGCGAAAGAAAGAAAGAAAGAAAGATACTATTTTAAACAGCAGGTTTTTCATAAGTTTCATATTTTATTCATAATTTAAGCAACTTTGTTGTATGCTTTCCCTATTCAGAGTTGAAGTTTTTAGATACTTTTTCCTCTCTCAATGCATCTGTCCACCATGTCAAAATTTCACATTGTTCGAAAATGTCACTTGTTTAATTGAACCGACATCATTTAGAGACTGTAGTGTAGGTGTTTTTCACTGAACAGATTCTGCACCTGAGCAGCTCATCTCAGACCAGCATCGATCTAAATAAAAAAGCATCGAAGTGAAACTCGAAAAATTTTAATATCGTGCAAGTTATAATTTTGATGATTATGACTTACAGTTTATGAAAACCACAAATTCTAAATCTCAGAAAATTACAATATTACATGAAATCAATAAAAAAAGGATTTTAAATAAAGAAATGTCGGGCCTCTGAAAAGTATTATGATGCATATGTATATAGTTACATATACTAAATATATTAGTTTCACCTTTTATTGAAATACATGAACTGTTGCACGATATTCGAATTTTTCGAGTTTCACCTGTATGTTTCTGAAACCAAAAAATTGGCATATTTCCATCAGTGACTTTTATAAGATTACAGAGCAATTTGACAAGATGTCTTTTTCCCTTCAAAGTCGCATGCTTTGCAGATTTGCCTCTCCAAACAGCCAAGTACAATTATACCATAAATTATTACAATCACAGCCATTTTTATTTCATTATATGATTTATATTGCAACTGAAAGTTTAAAAATAATTTGTAATCATTTTATTATATATGCCTTTCATAGAAAGGCCAACACGTTCACAATCACAGATACTTGTATAACTTTACACTGTTACCACAGACTTTCTAAAAAGTGAGACAGATTTCCATATCTGTCTCCAGGATTTGGTGAGAGACGTCCATCCTCATGCTAAACCCGGGCTTGAGCCAGTCCTAAAGGGTGTGTAACTCACATCAGCAGCGGTGTGTGTAACGCGTATCAGCTGGGCTAGCTCAGGGTCAATGCTTGGCCCCTATTTTACTGTCACGTAAGATCACTGAACCCAGTCATGCCGGCACATACAGTGAGCTTCAGGATTTTCCCCATCCCTGTTAGGGTGTGGGCTGGCCATGTTGTTAAAACCAGTTACAACAAACAATTGATTTAAATGGAGAAAAAAAAATATGGTCATTATCGCTAACCATTTTCTATGAGAGCGAGAGTAGTTTAACTGACCTCTCACACTCATTCATAACCTACTTGCAAAAGTTGCTGTCTAGGCAAGGAGATAAACAGATGCATCAAAAAATAGAGACACAAGGTACAAAATAAAATCTTCTGATGGCATATTGTGCTTGTGGTGAGCTGTATACTACTGAAACATTTATCTTTATACCCAAATCTCAGTCGTTTTGAAATGCTTGGCTTAAATATGAGCTATAAATACAATGCTCATAAACTGCTGTTAGGAGAGTATTCTCTTAAAACAGACCCAGAAACAGTTGATGTGTCACAACAGTGGATTATGCCTCAACAGATTATCCAAAACGCTGGTGACCAACATCATACCCTGTCTTCCCTCACTGGCTACCTGTAGCTAACTACAATACAAACCAATAAATCAAAACATTTCTTTATTTTATTTTGTATTTATTGCAACAATCAGTGTATACAGCATGAAGAACTAACAATGTGGCATATCTTAATATGGATTTTGACTTGATATATAGGAGAAGTCACTCTATATATACAGTACTGTGCAAAAGTCTTAGGCACATTATTAATTTCACCAACAAAAAAAAAAAAAAAAAAATTTAAGTCAGTTATTTATTTATTGTGCTGTAATGTGTCAGTAGGAAATATCAGTTTACATTTCAAAACATTCCTTTTTGCCATTAATTGTTATAATTCAGCGAGATTTTCGTATGCAGAATGAGTCTGAAACAGCCGGTATGATCTGATCTCACCATCATCGAGTCTGGGATGAAGAAACTAAGACAGACTAAATCCAGAAGAACTGCGGCAACGCCTCCAAAACATTAGAAGAAACCAACCTGGCTTGTGCATACGAAAATCTCACTGGATTATTAGAATTAATGGCAAAAGGAATGTTTGGGAATGCAGCCTTGAAAGAAAACACTAACTTTAACCAGCCCAGATGCAGAACAAAATAACACACACATTAGAGTCTCTAGTTTAAGAGAAAGAGCCCTCATTTTTAGCTCATGTAGAACCTTCATGTCAAAGAAAAAGCCACATAAAAATTATTGTGTGTAATTATTACTATTAATATTATACCAATACTTGCAGGAAGAATAAAAACCATGCATGCCAACTAATGCAGTCCTTAGAGCTAATCGTTCAGCTCATTTCAGTTCCTTAAAATAGTGGCAGAACAAAACTAAAACTATCTTGTATACAAACGTGTCTCTCCACATGGAAACAAGATTTCAGCAATCAATATTTCTCATTTGTCAAATGTAATGTGGGAGAGACTTTTTGTGATGAATGCAGTTTCTCTTTACTAGGCTGTTATGTGTATTTTTGTGTGTATTGTTTTACAGCTGCTCCATCTGTTGGAAGAGTACACTTATTGCAGTGACAAATTATTACATGCATAAAGATGTTTGTAGGCCTATTGTAAATGACACATTTTAAACATGAGAAAAAATGAATTAAATAAATAAATAAAACAGGGTTTGGTTAACTAACAAACTGCTTTAAATTAACAACAAAACCTTTTTTAAAACAAAAGACTAAAAACGGAAATTAAAAGTTTGACCTGAAACAGCCTCACAGCTTTAAGGTCACTAAAACAGTTTTTCCATTGATAAAAGATTGATAAGTTATTCCCCCACTTGCATGAACCCTTACACACATCACGCTGCTGTGAAAGCTTGGCTCACAAATGCGTTTGGTGGTAGAGAAGACATTTAGCTCGAACAGGAGCTGCAGTGTATCCCACCCGTGAGGTCAGTAATACTGCCTGAAGTTACCAGGCGTTTGAGAAAATCAGTCTCAGTCTGTACATTGTGCATGGGTTCCTTTAACATGGATGCCATTGGTTTGTCATCATAGTAATGAAGAGGAACATCTTTCTGGCTGAGATTGTAGCCAAAGCCTGCTAAGCTCACCTCATCACATAAGTAAGTTGCCAGGTTGAGAGCAGAGACTCCTAAAGTAGGGACATTCTAGAGAGGGAACAGGAAAAATGTTAAAAAGGATTTTCTCTTCTGCTCACCAAGGAATATTATTACAATTTAAAAGCTGTTTTCTATATGAATATAATGGTAAAGTGTCATTTATTCCTGTGATCAAAGCTGAATTTTCAGCATCATTACTCCAGTATTCAGTGTCACATGATCCTTCAGAAATCACTATAATATGATGATTTGATGTTCAAGAAACATTTCTCTTCATTATCAATGTTGAAAACAGTTATTTACATTTTTTTTAGGATTCTTTGATAAATAAAAAGTTCAAAAAATAGAAAGCTTTTGAAACGTTAAACACTACCGTTCAAAAGTTTGGGGTCAGTAAAAATGTGTATTTTATTTTTTGGGGGAAAGGATGAATTAAATTGATCAAAAGTTACAGTAAAGGCATTTATAATGTTACAAAATATTCTATTTCAAATAAATTCTGTTCTTTTGAACTTTCCATTTATTTGTAAATAAAATGTACACAACCATTTTCAACATTGATAATAACAATGAATGTTTTTTGAGCATCAAATCTGCATAGTACAATGATTTCTGAAGGATCATGTGACAATGAAGACTTCGAGTTTTTCGAGTTTCACCTGTATGTTGCTGAAACCAAAAAATTGGCATATTTCCATCAGTGACTTTTATAAGATTATTAAGTAAACACGTAGCTTGAAAATAAAAATTTAAGCACAAAACAATTTCAAATTTATAGTTGAGATTTAAGAAATTGTTTTTTGTCCAAAAATAAAGAAAATAAGTATGCTTAAGTAAAAATCTAAACATTATATTATGCTTTTGCAGGAAATGTAACAGAGGAAATATATTTGAAAATTTCTTGCAACATTTTGAGCATTTTTAAAATGCTCACGTCACAAGTCTGATCATTTTCAATATGATGCTGAAAATTCAGCTTCGATCACAGGAATAAATTACATTTTAAATTGTCATAATAATTAACAATATTACTGTTTTGTTGTTGTATTTTTAATCAAATAAATGCAGCCTTAGTGAACAGAAAAAACTTTTAAAAGCAGTAAAAATCTTACCGATTCAAAACTTTTGACTGGTAGAGTATATATATATATATATATATATATATATATATATATATATATTTATTTATTTATTTATTTATTTTTTTCTCTCCTATAAAACAAATGAAAAGGAACTCACCTGGTCCCAGCCCCAGAGCCGTTCTCTAGCATCGGGATAGTGAAGTAGATCCAAGGACGTCTCCCTAATAATCTCGGGATTCAGGAGACGGAACTGGGAGGGCTTGATGGGAACACTCACTGGCACATTCTGCCAGAAAAACAGCCAGTCCCACAGCGACTGAAAAAAATCAAACTTGATGTTCAGACTATATTGAGCAAGACTTTAAAAGGCAATCATCTAAACAAGCACTCACAATGGATGTCTTGGTGATCATCGCACGGAGCCAGTGGAAGTCCACAGACTTATAGATCACAGCCACATACTTGAATCCCATGACAGAATCCATATCTTCCCAAACATTAGGGCAGCTTTCAGGGTAACTCATCCTGATGGAGGTGCGGTTCCCAACATCTGCACTGAAATCTTGGACAGGACCACTGTTCAGTCTGCATAGAAACAAAGTTCCTAACATTTGGTAAGTGTGAAAATGGGTTATAAAACAGGAATTGAAAAAACTATGAGAAATACAAGAAATACAAAAAAATTGCACCTGAAGCCGCTTGCAGTGGCTCCTAAGAGTGGGTATCATCAAAGTCTAACGACATTATAATGATTCTATACAATGCAAACAATATATTATAACAATATAATTGAGATTTTAAACATGTTTCCATATGCTGAATATTACAATAAAATATATTGTGTTTGCATAAGTTTTTATCTAATAAGATAAAGTTCTCAGACTGTTCATTTCACATCCATCTCTTTAGTCCCTTTTAGTCATATTTCAGGCATATTTTTTTTAATACTAACTACAGATGTGAAATAAGAATATTTCGTCAAAGTAAATTCCAGTTTAACAAAGCTCACTATCACCCTAATGAACAACTCAAATATCTCACTATACACCTTTTCAGTTATGAAATGTAATTGTGTATTTTAAGTTATTTGTTTAGAAAGATACATACATTTTCTATTAACAAGATAATTAAAAGCAGGGATTAAAGTGAAAAAAATTCTTCTGACTGAAATTTTTTTCAGGCCAAGTCATATTCCTGTAACTTTATTTAAATAGTCGAGACCAATAGCGTTTTAAGGGGAGATGTTTTAAACCGCTTTAATATTGCCAGTTTGCGTATTTTAAAAGCTATTTTAATCTATGAAAAACAATTACTTATCTTGACAAATAAACACATCTACATAACTTTTCAGTGCATGTTTTTATTTATCTTATAAGACCAAACAATGCTAAACTATATAATATATAGTTTGTTCTATAGTTTGTCAAATCGTTTTGGCTGAGAGCAAAGTGAAGTTTCATAACTTTATATATTTATATATGTAACTTTAACTTTGTAGCCTATTAGAGAGCTGACTTATGTTTGACTGAATTGTTTGCTTTATTTCTCATTGTATAGCTTATTATAGCCTACCTATTAGGCTACTTATACTTTTGAACGGGATATTATTGATCATTAAAACTGACATTTAACAAAAAGAGACAGGGTTGTGTAATTTTATATATTCTAAAATATGTAAAATATTCTTTATATATATTTGCATTCTCTTGTACATGCACAATACAATAAAAAGATATAAAAAGATACAACCCTGTCTGTTTGTTAAATGTCAGATCAATAATTTCATATTTTTAAAATGAAAACAAAAAGCAGGGTTGTGTTTTATATTTCGTGTTGTTATAAATATATGCAGTGAAGATAATCAATGTACGCGTTGCCTGCACTGGACATTAATATGTTTATGATAATATGTTCATTTATAAATGAAAAGAGGCAGAGTTGTATTTTATACCATATTTCGTTTTATTGTGTTGCCTAAAATATACATAAAGAGATAACCGGAGTAGCCAGAGCGAGCTGAGTGACGCGATCAAGAACGCGCTGTTCCATTAGCAGAATAACCGGACTCGCGTCCTCGGGAGTTCGTTCTCCTGAGCCGAACTTGGCAACTCCGAACTACCAGGACGCAAGTCCGAAGTTTGCGTACTTGGTAGGCTATTGAGAAACGGCCAATATTGACCCGAGTTCTGTTTTCTATCATGCACGACGCTCGGGCTCGGACCGCAGCAAACGAGCTGTAGCCTGACATGCACTATTGAGTGAACACGGAGCAGTTTTTCCGTGAGCGGGAATGTAAAACCCGGAGTGGACCATAAGCGAAGTGATTACAGAGCGCTTAGAGTGGAGAGAGGAACGTGCTTTCGCTCCACTCCAGGCTTTATCACAACCCTCAGCAGGGTGAATACACCTCGTGTTTCCTTAATTTAAGACGTATTCAAACTAAAATTAAGACATTTATCACACTATTTGAGTAATGAAAGCCTATTTACAGCCTTAAAATTATGAAAAGTTAATTTAAGACATAAGGACAGACGGGAACCCTGCAATTGACGGAAATCCGTCATAGACTCGGTGCAATTAACGGAAATCCGTCGTAGCGACGGAGAACTTTAATCCCTGTAAAAGCATACAACTTGGACGCTAGATGGTGCTAGGGGGTTCTTTTCGTTATGAAACAGCCCCTACACAATAACACAAGCCTTTTTCATTTTAGAGGTGCAATAGGTGATTCTCTACAGAAACCTTTTTTTATGCTGGTTGAAAGTCTCCTCATATCCTGATAGCAATACCTATGTTAAGTGGTCTAAATGTACTTTTATAAATATATATCATCTATGGAAGGCGTAGGGCCATAACATGTTCATTCAATCATTGCTTTTCGTCCGAATGAAATGTGTTCCCTATCGTGTTCACGTATGCTATGCTGACAGAGCAAGACTGGCAGGCAAACAGTTTTTTACACTGGTTATTATAGCACTGTTACTCACTGTACTCTCACCGGTGAATGACACATGAAGTAATCCTATAACGCTGTCTCCGGTTTGTGCGTGTTCATGTATTTTGGAGGAGGCGTGGCTTTGGACGGTGATTTGCAGGGAGGGGGGATCGAATTCTTTCAATGCTAGCAGGCTAAAGTTAGCATTTTCCAGACCACGTATTGCACCTTTAAGAGTATAACCTGTATCACCGCCCGTATGTGAGCTCTCACTTCAAATTACTTCAGCTGAACGCTTTGAAACGCTTTGTTACTTGACTCTCTCAGGTAATGATGATGCAGGTTTTTTTTAAATACCCTTCTCTATCCTCTCATCATAACAGACATCTTTTTACTGCTGACACTGTCTTTCTTGTCAAAGAAAGTTTGTTGCAAAGAAAGTGTTGCATTATGAATGAGAATGCTGGCAGTGTAAATCAAGACTATTCAGAAGTTGTTTCTTCAAAATTAACTTAAAAAGCATTAACATGTTGTTCTACAACGTAAACTCACACACTTGAACTGCCTCGTCTATTTACATTAGAAGTAACGGTAACACTTTTACTTGAAGGGGTGTGCATAAGACTAACATGACACCTTCATAACCATGACATGACACATGTTATGAATATGAAGGAGGATTTATGCATGTTTTTGACAGCTGTCATTAAGTGTCATTCGCTCAATTGACATTTTTTTATGCAAATATGACATCGTTTGAGACGTCTTTATTATGACACCTTGACATAAACCAATACGTCATAACCCGTCAGTGTCTTTGTCATGACAACTTGACAAGACAACACAACCTGTCATAGCTGATTAATTATCAAACTTAAGAAACAACTTAGCTTTATTGGTTAACATTACATTAAACTGCCAGGTTGTTGGTTTTGACATTGGCTGTCATGAAGCCATTATAACTTTTTAATGACAAATTCAATTTGTACCACTGTAGTTGAGGTCACGAAAAATATTAATGACACAGTTATAATGGCCTCATGACAGCCAATGTCAAAACCAACCACATGACAGTTTAACTTAATTTAATGTCAAGTTGTCATGACAAAGACACTGACAGGTTATGATGTATTGGTTTATGTCAAGATGTCATAACAAAGACATCTTAAACAATGTCATATTTGCATTCAAAATGTCATTATGCGAAAGACACTTAATGACAGTTGTCATAAACATTGCATATCCCTACTTCATTTTCATGACATTTGTCATGTCAGTCTTATGCACACCCCTTCAAGTAAAGTGTTACCGAAGAGGGATACGTTTTCAAAAAATATGGAGAACTGCTTTCAAAATTCATGACATTGTAGAACAAAATGTCAAAGTTTTGCACGGCTTATGACGTTTAATGTCCCCAACAACCCCTATAGTACCCTTTAGACACTTGCTAGCAACTGCCTTTTGCAAGACAAAAGCTTTATGAAAATATTAAAATATTAAATAAAATCACAAGAGGGTACTACTGATTTATTTTAAAGGCTATCGTAGAATAAAACGTGAACATATCTTGAGTTCCTGTGATGGATTTATTAATAAATAAAATACACTGAACAAAATTATAAACCCAACACTTTTGTTTGTGCCCCCATTTTTCATGAGCTGAACTTAAAGATCTAAGACTTTTTCTATGTACACAAAAGGCCTATTTATCTCAAATATTGTTCAAAAATCTGTCTAAATCTGTGTTAGTGAGCATCTCTCCTTTGCTGAGATAATCCATCCACCTCACAGGTGGATGGATTATCAAGATGCTAATTAGACAGCATGATTATTGCACAGGTGTGCCTTAGGCTGGCCACAATAAAAGGCCACTCTAAAATGTGCAGTTCTACTGTTAAATGTTACCGATAAAGCAATAAATTTACATATTTATCTGCTGGTTTTTTTTTTACTTTCTTATGCACAAAATTATTTTTTTATTTGCTACTAGTTATATAACTTAAGTTATATTAAGTTATATATATTATTATAACATTATCAAAAGTTGATCTATATCATCCAGCCCTAGAGGTCCTTTAGTTAAAATCACACAAATTAATAGGAGCAGGCTCTCACCTGATGATGATATCGAACTGATTAAGAAGAGGTCCAAGTCCTAATCCTTTCAGTATCCCTCCATTTCCAATCACTACACATCGATGACAATCTCGCACTCCATGTCTCGATTCAGAAGAGGCTGGTAGAAGGTTCAAGATTTCCTGAAGCTTGTTCTCCATATTCATGAAACCAAACGGTGGGGGGTACTGGAATATTTGTTCATTTAAATGAGTGTTCTTGTCCAAAAAGGGCTCTACCACCGTTGTGGAGCTGTAATGTTCAGGTTTCATTCTCTGTCGGGCAAAAGAAGGTCTGCATTCTTTGGTCAGAATCTCTCTGACATAGGAATGGATGCGCTGTAAGTGAAAAACAGTCTTTAAAGGAATAGTTCACTTACAAAATTAAAATTATGTCATCATTTAATCACCAGCACTCAAGTTGTTCCTAACCTGTATGAATTTCTTTCCTCTGCTGAACACAGAAGAAGATATTTTGAAGAATGTCGGTAACCAAACAGTTGATGTACCCCATTGATTTCATAGTATTTTTTTTCCTACTATGGAAATCAGTGGGGCCCATCAACTGTTTGGTTACCGACATTCTTCAAAATATCTTCTTTTGTAGCTAATGTAAATGGCCTTACGTTGAAATGGCCATTTTGCACCACCATGTTTCTACAGTAGCCCTAAACGGACAAACTGCTCTACAGAGCGCGTTTCGTCACTATGTTGTTCTTGAAGGAGACTGATCACATGGATGTGACTACGGTGTGTAAGACTCAAACACCCAACTGCTAGCAGGAAGTGAGTTAATTATTTTTACCCGATTTGTTTCTAACTTTGTCAGACTAATGTCAAGACATGGCAGATGTAGACCAATGTAAGGATTCTTTAAGGGATACTCCACCCAAAAATGAAAATTCTGTCATCATTTACTCACCCTCAAGTTGTTGCAAACCTGTATGAGTTTCTTTCTTCTGCTGAACACAAAGGAAGATATTTTGAAGAACGATTGGAACCAAACAGTTGTTTGGCACCATTGACTTCCATAGTAGAAAGTAGTAAAAAAAAATACTATGGAAGTCAATGGTGCCAAAGTTCCAATCGTTCTTCAAAATATCTTCCTTTGTGTTCAGCAGAAGAAAGAAACTCATACAGGGTTGCAACAACTTGAGGGTGAGTAAATGATGACAGCATTTTCATTTTTGGGTGGAGTATCCCTTTAATATCCATTGATATGGCAGGTGCATCAAAGTTCAATAATGATTTTTAGACTCTTAGGATGCAAAGAATCTAATTTAATTACATGAAACTTGACACACACATTAGAGTTCTACTAGGGGCTCTATAGCGCCACCTTTTGACTAAAGCGGGGAGATTGGTTTTACCTACAGTCACCAAACTCGCTACATATATTGTTCTCACCGAGCCGGACAACTTTCTGATTTACAGTCATTAGCTTTGACCAACAGGGGATTCATAAACTTTCTGAACATGATGACAAAACATTGAAGATGCTAAATTGTGAACAGATATTGGATATCTCGAACAGTGTTGCCATGGCGATAAATATTTTTTTTTCAAGTAATGTTCTAAAATTTAACAGTGATAAAACAGAAATTCTTCTCATTGGTTAAAAAAATACACATATTTCTTCTGTGGTAATAGATAATTGCTCTGTTCCTCTTTCTAGTTTCAAGTTTGCATTTATTTATATAGCACATTTAAAAACAGCAAACAGGGCTGCCCAAAGTGCTGAACAATAGACAAGATAAATAACAAGGAAAAAACCACACATTCATGAAAAATATATCAGAGTGAATTAAAAGCTAAAGAAAAAAAGGATTTAAGATTAAAGAGGATTTAAAAACAGTTAGAGATTGAGCCGCTCTGATATAAACCGGAAGGCTGTTCCACAGCCTATAGGGCCAGCAATCGTAAAGGCTCTGTCTCCTCTATTCTTTAATCGTGATCTGGGGACAGACAGAAGTCTCTGATCACCAGACCTCAGGTTTCGTTTTGGGTTGTGTGGGAAGAGTAGCTCAGACAGATAGCTCGGTGACAGATTATTTACGGATTTAAAAACAAAGAGAAGAATTTTAAACTCAATTCTAAAATGCACAGGTAGCCAATGCAGTGATTTTTAGATAGGTGAAACATGATCAAATTTACGTTTTCTTTTGAGGAACTGTGCAGCAGCGTTCTGTACTAATTGGAGACGAGCAATAGAGTGTTTGGGTAAGCCATAGTAAATAGAGTTGCAATAATCCAGCCGCGAATGAGCGCATGGACAGCAATCTCTAAGGTTTTCTCAGAGAGAGAGGATTTGATCTTAGAGAGAAGACGTAGCTGGAAAAAAACAAGAACTAATCACCGCATTTATTTGTTTTTGAAATTTGAGGTTGTGATCCCAGAGAACACCTAAATTCTTAATGCAAGATGAAGTAGGATAAAGATAATCCAGATCAATTTTACAGCTATTATGGTTGTCATGGGGGCCAAAGACTATAACCTCGGTTTTGGATTCATTCAAAAATAAGAAATTTTGAGAAAACCATATTTTTACTTCTTCTAGGCATACAAAAAGAGATTTCAGAGCAGCATCTCTGTTGCGTTTCAGAGGCAAATAAATTTGTGTATCATCTGCATAGCAGTGAAATGATACACCATGCTTTCTAAAAATGGAGCCCAGAGGAAGTAAATATATGGAAAAAAAGAATGGGTGCGAGAATAGACCCCTGCGGCACTCCACAAGAGAGTTGGGCTGGCGAGAAAGAAAAATTACCCAGTTTGACAGAGAAACTTCTATTAGTTAGATACGATCTAAACCAACTGAGGACAGTTCCCTGGATGCCCACAAAAAATTCTAGTCGGGATAAAAGAGTTTTATGATCAACTGTATCAAGGCCGAGGTTAAGTCTAACAGTATTAGGATCACAGAGTCACCAGCGTCAGTCGATAACAGTACATCATTAGAAACCCTTAATAAAGCAGACTCAGTGCTGTGCAGAGGCTTAATACCAGACTGGAAAGTTTCAAGAATTTGATTTGAGCTAAGAAAAAACTTGAGTTGATTGAGAACGTTTTCTCCAATGCTTTTGTAATAAAAGGAAGGGTCGAAATAGGTCGAAAATTATTAAAATCCCTATCATCAAGTGAAGGTTTCTTGAGCAGAGGTGTAACAGTAGCTTGTTTTAGTGTATCAGGGATAGTCCCAGTGCTCAAGCATTTGTTCAGAAAAGACACCAAACATGTTCCAACTGAATCAAAAGTTTGTTTCAAGAAACGGGGAGAAAGAACATCAAGAGAGCAGAAGGAAGGTTTTAAATTATCAACAATTTCTCCGAGAGACAGAAGAGAAACTGGTTCAAAGACACTCCATATGGCTGAAGAACAACTCAGTTCAGGTGAGACATTAGCAAATGGTTGCAACTGAGATCTTAGAGAGGTGATCTTCTCACAGAAAAACCTTGAGAAACCTTCACATAACGATACTGAGGGATTTGAAATCACATTAATAGGAGGATTTAGGGCAGAATTTAACACATAAAATAAGGCTTTTGAATGATGTTTTTTTTTTATTAAATTAGAAAAATACTTAGACTTAGCAGATAACATAGCTTTCTGAAAAGCACTGAGGGAATTTTTCAGCATTTCATAAGACATTTGTAGCTTATCAATTTTCCATTTTCGTTCTGCTCTTCTACACGCTCGCCTCAGAGAGCGGATGGTATCACTGAGCCATGGTTCATTCTTAGTTTTTGACTTCTTAGCTGTTAAAGGAGCAGTGGTATTTAAAACATCGGAACATACAGTATTAAACAGACTAAGATGTTCTTCAGCATCCAAGTCGGGTAAGGGTGACTCCAGGGACAGAGACAGACACACCTCAATAAATGAGTTAGTGAATTCCTCATGGAAACAGGGAGAAAAGGAACGAGTCCATTAAGCAGTAGGTGAAATGTGCGATCTTGTAGGAGGAAGGGACATAGAAAACAGTACAGGCATATGATCAGAGATCAGAGAGTTAAAAACCTGAACATCAGTAATGCAAACGCCATGAGAGAGTACCAGGTCCAAAGTATGTCCATGAGTATGTGTGGGATCTTTCACCCACTGAACCATGTTAAATGAGTCAATGAGATTTAAAAACTCCATTGTTAGAGGCTTTGACTGACAGAACACATGAATATTAAAGTCCCCTAGCAGAAGAATATTGCTGTAATTAGTTACAGCAAATAGTTACAGTTGGTCGTAGAGCGAGACACTGCTTCACTGCTGCTCGCCCTGCGATCGACTGATTTATCCGCCTCGCTGTCTGCCGTGAGTTTGTTTGTCTGCGTCGTGGCTGTCTAAGCCTCGTATTAGGTTCGTATTTCCTTGTGTTTTTCCGTATTTCCTCCTTTTATTCTGTTTTGAACCATCATTTAACACATAATTATAACTAGGACTGTTGAACAGACGCGTCTCAAGCCGTTACCCAACACCACTAACCACTAAGTTGCTAACTTACTGTCCATCTGTTAAAATGGCGAATATATCAGGTGTATGTTATCTACCTTTTTGTGCAGATGAGAACAAATCTGAGTTGCTCGCGGTGCAGTCTGAATTAGAAGCTGTAGAAAAGCAGATCCGTGACCTTCTAGAGAGACAAACTGAGCTGAGAGACCGGCGTTTAGCTCTTGAAACATCACGCGCTGATGCACACGGATCAGTGATTAACGTTAGTAACCCGCTGACGCCGACCTCGTCTACTCCGTCCGTTTCTCAGCACTGGTCCCGAACGTCCAGGTCACGATCAGCCATGGTTTCATTCACTCCGGCTTCAACGCACCACCACGAAGCCTGGGTGGTTCCGCGGAAGCCGCGAGCCAGGACAAGAATCTTTTCGCCCCTCCCGGTTTTCGAGATCTCCACTCAGAACCGCTTCTCCCCTCTTCGTGAAACGGAACGCGATGCTGTGATCATCGGCGATTCCACCGTCCGACACGTCCATGCTACGTTAGGTAAAAGTAAGGTGCACAGTCACTGCTTTCCTGGTGCTCGTGTTCTCGATATCACTGCGCGGGTAACTGAGATCTTGAACGGTGACGAGCGCGTCGGAGCTGTTGTGCTGCACGCGGGATCTAACGACACTAGGCTGCGACAGACGGAGGTTCTGAAGAAAGACTTCAGGAGCCTTATCGATACGGTACGCAGCACATCGCCTGAAATAGCGATTATTGTGTCTGGACCGCTTCCTACGTACCGACGAGGGCATGAAAAGTTCAGTAGATTATTCGCGCTTAATGAATGGTTATTGTCATGGTGCAATGAGCAAAAACTGCTCTTTGTAAATAATTGGAATCTGTTTTGGGAGCGACCGAGGCTCTTCCGCGCTGATGGCTTACACCCAAGTAGAATAGGGGCAGATCTTCTGTCAGATAACATCTCCAAGATGTTAAATACCGTTTGACTAGTAACCAAAAATCCAAATCACAGTCTCTACTGCACCAATTTAATTGATATTAATACTAGTGTAGAACATTGCATAGAAACTGTGTCTATTCCTCGTTTACTAAGATCAAATAATAAATCTACTGCGGGATCTAGAAAAAATCTAATTGTTATTAAAACAAAAACTCTTGCTATTAGTGAACAAAAACAATTTCTAAAGCTAGGTCTTCTAAACATTAGATCACTCACACCTAAGGCGGTTATTGTAAATGAAATGGTCACAGATAATAATTTCGATGTTCTGTGCCTTACTGAAACCTGGCTTAAACCAAATGATTATTTCGGTCTAAATGAGTCTACTCCGCCAGGATACTGTTATAAGCATGAGCCCCGTCTGATCGGTCGTGGCGGCGGTGTTGCAACAATCTATAGAGATATTCTCAATGTTACTCAGAAAACTTGTCATAGGTTTAATTCGTTTGAAGTACTTGTGCTAAATGTTACGCTGTTAGATGTAAGAAAAAAATCCCTATTATCTCTAGCATTGGCTACCGTATATAGACCTCCAGGGCCTTACGCCGATTTTCTAAAAGAGTTTGCTGACTTTCTATCAGATCTTTTGGTCAACGTCGATAAAGCATTAATTGTTGGAGATTTTAACATACACGTAGATAATTTAAATGATGCGTTAGGGGCTGCGTTTACAGATTTATTAAACTCCTTCGGGGTCAAGCAAAACGTCACCGGACCAACTCATCGTCTTAATCATACACTCGATTTAATTATATCATATGGAACCGATCCAACCGATATAGATATCATTCCACTAACTGATGATGTCACTGACCATTACATGGTAACTTGCATACTACGTACTGCTGTATTATGTCATGCTGCGCCACGTTATCGACCAGGTAGAACAATTCTTCCATCCACCATAGATAATTTCTCAAATAGCTTATCTGATCTGTCTCAGCTGCTGCCTGAACCCAAACAAACAGATGAACTAGACGAATTAACTAGCACTATGAGCACCATTCTCTCTAGAACATTGGATATGGTTGCACCCATTCGATTAAAAAAGGTCAGAGAAAAAAGTATAGCACCATGGTACAATAATACTACGTACGTTTTAAAGAGAGAAAACCCGTAATTTAGAGCGTAAATGGAAAAAAACTAATTTAGAGGTCTTTAGAATCGCGTGGAAAGACAGTATGTCACGTTATAAAAAGGCCCTTAAAACGGCCAGGGCTGAGCACCTCAGCAAATTAATAGAAAACAACCAAAATAATCCAAGGTTTTTATTTAATACCGTGGCTAGACTAACAAATAAACAGAAGTCGTCTGAACAAAATACCTTGTTACAGTTCAGTAGTAATGATTTCATGAACTTTTTCACCGAGAAAATTGAAAGCATCAGAATCAAAATCGTAAACGTTCAATCTTTGCTCGCGCCTTATAATTCAGCCGCAATTATCACCCCGCAAGAACAATTACAATGCTTTACAACCATAGAACAAAAAGAGTTAAATAAACTTATCACTTCATCTAAAACAACAACATGTTTATTAGATCCTATACCAACTAAACTACTGAAAGAAGTATTACCTATAGTGGAAGAGCCTCTTCTCAATATTATTAATTCGTCTTTATCTTTAGGTCATGTTCCAAGAACATTCAAGCTGGCAGTTATAAAACCTCTTATTAAGAAACCACAATTAGATCCAAATAACCTAGCAAATTACAGACCCATTTCGAATCTTCCATTTATGTCAAAAATATTAGAAAAAGTTGTGTCCGCTCAACTCGGCTCTTTCTTGCAAGAAAACGACATCTATGAAAAGTTTCAGTCTGGATTCAGGCCACATCATAGCACTGAAACTGCGCTTGTTAGAATCATAAATGATCTACTTTTAGCTTCGGACCAAGGCTGTATCTCAGTACTAGTTTTACTTAATCTTAGTGCTGCGTTCGATACTATAGATCACACAATACTCTTAGATCGACTACAAAATTACACTGGTGTTCAAGGACAAGCATTAAGCTGGTTCAGGTCATACTTATCTGACCGCTACCATTTCGTCTACTTAAATGGAGAAAAATCGATCATGACTTCGGCAAACCATGGAGTGCCGCAGGGATCTGTGTTAGGCCCTTTATTATTCTCAATATATATGCTGCCACTTGGTAATATTCTAAGGAAACATGGAATTAGTTTCCATTGCTATGCTGATGACACTCAAATATATTTCATCACGGCCAGATGAATACGCTAAATTATCCAAATTGACAGATTGTGTTAAAGATATAAAAGATTGGATGACGCTTAACTTTCTTTTATTAAATCCAGATAAGACAGAGGTAATACTTATCGGTTCTAAAAACCATCTACAAAACCTCTCACAACACAACTTTAACATAGTAGGATGCCCTGTTACTTTATCCGCTACAGTAAAAGACCTGGGTGTTATATTAGACTGCAACCTGTCTTTTGAAAAGCATATTTCATATGTTACAAAAACTGCCTTTTTCCACCTTAGAAACATTGCTAAGCTACGTAATATGCTATCACTCTCTGATGCAGAAAAGTTAGTTCATGCATTCATGACCTCGAGACTAGATTACTGTAATGCTTTATTAGCTGGTTGTCCTGCATCCTCAATAAACAAGCTACAGTTAGTCCAAAATGCAGCCGCTAGAGTTCTTACTAGATCAAGAAAATATGATCATATAACACCAGTTTTATCATCACTTCATTGGTTACCTATAAAGTTCCGTATTAATTACAAGGTATTGCTTTTGACCTATAAAGCTCTAAATGTGTAAGAAAGGCTGCGCAGATGACTGTATAATCGTGTATGCGCACCTCTGGCGCATATTGACGCACTCTAACACACCATGAGCGCACGCAACGAGCAGGGCTCTGCTCTGTGCAGATTCACGGACGATGGTGAAGCAAGTGTGTGACGGGACGATGCTGCTGAGATTATTCCCCGTTTAGAGAGCGTTTAGATTCATATTGTGTGCGTCACTGCTGAATAGTAAGTGTTTCTGTCTTCATCTGCTATTTAGTGATTAAGATGATCGTGTTTTGCGTGTTATAATTTCATATTTATCACTAATGTCTGACTGACGCGATGCTAGAGTTATTGTGCTAATCACAGCTCGTTTATTTTCATTATTCTCCATGTATATTTACGTTATGCATCCAGTGCAGATATTATTTAGCTATATTGTGGATTATCTAGTTCGATACTTTGAATCCTTTAAGTAGTTAACGTTATATTCAATATAATCCGTTACTCGTGTATTATAGCCACTCACGTTTCTGTACACGTGACACCACCTAACGGTAGTTCGTATGCATCGGTTACTGTTTAGTATTGGAATGTATGTGTATGTATATTTAATACATAATGCTGTTATTATTTATTTGTTTTCATTTAGAACCACACACATCTGAATATACACATTGGAAGATTGTATGCCCATGCCTACTGCAACAGTTTATTAAACACCATCTAATCAGTTATTGGTCTGGTTCCTGTGTTCTGACCGACACCCGAGAGTGATTACCACACAAAAGTCGTTCAAGCAATAGAAGTATAATACAGTCCTTTTAAGTCTCCCCAACAAATGGTCCTTCGAGCCGGAGTGTGGTAATTTCTCTCTAGAAGATGGATGATAGAGTTTCAACCAGACCTAAGCGTCAGACTTACCCGCCGCGCCATTATGATGAGTATGAGATGGGGTATGTGCTGCCGCCCAGACATTCATCTGAATCAAGAATCAGTAGGCATGGGCAAGAGGAGGCGTTATATTCACATGAGGAGGGAGCAGCCAAGATGACACCCTCTCCTCTTAGCGACCATCAGACACTGCGGGATGCTTGCTATACAGAAGAAGACCCATATGCTGAAACGAGACAGCGCAGTTACAGACCTGGTTCTGAGAGTCAGTTAGCTGAACAGTATCCAAGAGGAACACATCCTGACAGAAATAGAGAATCAGCTCCACGCGTCTGGTCTACGACACTGCGAAATCTGCCTCCAGTCTCTCAGGCAGACCCTTTGCATATCAGCGAAGAGCATTTTAGTGCCACCTTAGCAGAGATCCGACAGACTAGATCGGAGTTGAAGTCACTCGCCGAGATGGTGCACAGTCTTCAGCAGACACCTCAACTAGCTATAACACGCTCTCGTTCCAGTACATCTGAGCCAATTATGCCTGATAAATTTACCATATTCCCCCAAGACCACAGAGTTGTGCCTCCTCCTTACACCGAGCTAGTCAGCGATGAAGTCAGCGAATGCGACGAAGTAGACTGGCCTGACCCTCCCCCCTGGCCAGAGCCAGAGGAGCCACAGCCTATTGGCGATGCGCCCATCATTGGCCTTTTGGAGAAGATGATGAGTGAATTGCAAGTATTGAAGCAAGCTGCCATCCATCCAAGTAGGCCTCTTGCAGTACCATCAGCGAGCCTTCCTGTCAGAGACTCCAGACCTTCAGAACCTCAAACGAGCAGGATGCTTCTGGGCCATTCAAGTCAACGACAAAGCCGTCATCCTCAGCCACCTCCCAGAGCTGGTCCAGCTTATAAGTCAGAGCAGTACGAGTGTTACCCTCAAGATGAGCATGCAGCGATCTCCCAGCCATATCTGCAGAGGAGGGCCCAGACAAGAACCCCACTTGATCTTCGGCATCGGACTGTCCCACCCTCTGAGTCGACATACCGAGGTCCAATGCCAACGATCCCCCATTTCAGTCACAGAGCGAGTTTGCTAGATTAAAGATAGCTTTGGAGAATCTACTACCCCCAGATGGGACGGAGCTGTTCAAATATCAAATCCTAGTGGATCACTTGAAGCTAGAAGAGGCTAAGCTGATAGCAGATTCGTATCTGAACTCCCCCACACCTTACAGCAATACCATGGCTGCTCTTAATGAGAAGTTCGGCCAACCCCATCAAATGGCGTTGAACAAAATAGCCAGTGTTATGGACTCGCCTGATATTCGATGCGGTGATCAAGCTGCCTTTGAGAAGTTTGCCCTTCAGATCCAGGCACTCGTGGGCCTGCTTAAATCCCTTGGCTCCCCAGGAGAGATAGAGCTACAGTGTGGATCCCACGTAGCTCGCCTGTTGAGTAAGTTACCGCCAGAGATGAGAGCTGAATTCAGGCGCAGCAAGATCCATTATCCAGGAATAACCTATAACCTGACTGATCTCTCTGAGTGGCTGCAATATGAGTCCTGGTGCCAGGAATATGATGGTTCGTCACAGGTGAAGATCACCAAGGAGAGACAAAAGCCTCAGCAGGAACCTCGCCAAAGGAGGTGGACCACCACTGTGTTGCATGGAGCCAGAGAAGCGACGGAGAGAGATATTTCAACAGTGCCTGTGAATCTCCCTGCCAAAGGCAGATTTAAGCCTTATTGCCCATTCTGCAACAACTCAGATCACTTCTTGAGCCAATGCACAGAGGTTGGAAAACTGACAAAGAACCAATTATCAGAATGGATCCGTACCAATAAAAGGTGCTGGAGATGTGCAAGAACCCACCAAGCTGCGCAGTGCAACCTGCGGAAACCCTGTAGCATTTGTCAAGGTAAACATCTACCAGTGCTGCACGAAATTAATTCCATGACACCGAAGACTGTGATCAAGCCAACCAAAGAGGAGAGCTGTCTGGTGAATACACCTTCGGAAGTGCTGTATGTAGACAGACCAGTAGATGGCAGTCGTGTGCTATTAAGGTTATTAAAGTCCTACTCCACCATGGCAAACACACCCTGAGCACATATGCCATCCTGGACGATGGCTCAGAACGGACTATGCTCTTACCAGCTGCAGCACGCCATCTGGGCCTCCGGGGAGAGCCAGAAGACCTTGCCCTGCGGACTATACGACATGACATTCAAATCCTTCATGGGTCCATGGTGTCATTCCGTATTTCACCTGCTGATAAGCCTCAGCACAGTTTCCTCATCACTGGTGCCTTCACCGCAGAACAACTGGGTCTTGCACTTCACTCTTACCCTATGGACAAATTGCAGAAGAGGTACAAGCACCTTGTGGGCCTCCCAATACAGGCATTTGAACAGGCACAGCCATTGCTGCTCATTGGAGCTGACCACCCTCACTTAATTACTCCAATAAAGCCAGTGAGGTTAGGACCCCCAGGAGGACCTGCAGCTCTTAAGACACGTTTAGGATGGGCATTGCAGGGTCCCACTAGACTTGTCGAGCAGTACATTCACCCGCAGCAGTGTTTGTTGACGTCCACCATTCCCCACATAGCAGAGCTCTTCAGGAACGTCGAGAAACTGTGGCAAGTTGACGTAATTCCCTTCAGAAACGAGAAGGAGGTCACCAGGTCTCGACAAGACCAATATGCTGTTCATATGCTTGAGTCAAAGACTACCCGAGTTGAAGAGGATGGAGTCTTGCGTTATGCAACCCCTCTGCTTAGGCGTAAAGATATGCCGCATTTCCAAGCCCCAAAGGAAATGGTAATTCCCAGCCTCCGGAACACTGAACGGTGCCTCGCTAAACACCCAGATCGAGCCATGGCGTACATTGCTGAAATTCAGAAACTGACCCAAACAGGAACTGTCAAGAAGTTGAGTTCCCACGAGTTGACACAGTCAGGGGAATCATGGTATATCCCACACCACATGGTGACACATAACAATAAGAACCGCATTGTGTTCAACTGTTCTTATCAATACCGAGGTCTGAACCTAAATGAGTGGCTGTTACCTGGCCCTACTTTAGGACCTTCACTCCTAGGAGTGCTGTTACGGTTCCGGGAACACACCGTAGCGATAAGTGGTGATGTGAAAGCCATGTTTCACCAGGTACGCCTGCTCCCTGAAGACCGTCCCCTTCTGAGATTTGTCTGGCGTGACATGGAAGGAGACCAAAGTCCATCCGTGTTTGAGTGGTAAGTCCTGCCCTTCGGTACCACGTGTAGCCCGTGCTGTGCCACTTACGCCATGCAGCACCACGTTGTCAGTCATAGCCAGCCAGAGGATGATGTGAGGTTTTCCATTGAGAGATGCTTCTATGTTGATAATTGTCTGCAAAGCCTCTCCTCCCCTGATCAAGCCCGAACACTGGTAGATAATCTAAGGGAGATTCTAGCCTCTGGTGGATTTGAACTCCGCCAATGGGCCAGCAATAAGCCAGAGGTCATCAGCCATCTACCGAAAGAAGCCCGATCAGACAGTTTAGAACTCTGGTTCACTCATGACCGAATAGATAATCCTGAATCCGCCCTGGGCCTCAGCTGGCACTGTTCCACAGACACACTGAGGTACAAACATCGACCAGTAAATTATGATGCTCCTACCATGCAGAACATCTACAGGGTCTTAGCTAGTCAGTACGACCCCCTTGGGTTTATCCTGCCATACACCACCCGTGCTAAAATACTAGTGAGACAGCTTTGGGACAAACACAGGGACTGGGATGATCCCCTACTGCCCCATGATTTGCTACAAGCTTGGAGAGACTGGGAGGGAGAGTTACAAGTCCTGCCGAGAATTACCTTTCCCCGAGCGTACGGACCTCCTGCCATGAATGAGAGAAGCATTACTCATGAGATACATGTGTTCTGCGATGCTTCGGAGCAAGCATATGGAGCTGTCGCTTACCTGAGGAAAGTAGACAGTCAAAATCAGCCTCATCTCTCCTTTGTTGTGGCCCGTTCAAGAATTGCACCTAAACGACTGCATTCGATGCCCAGGTTGGAGCTTTGTGCTGCACTCACAGGAGCCCAACTCAGTAGGTTGATGGAGCAAGAACTTACCCTTCAAATCAGCCAGATTACCCTCTGGACCGACTCAACCACTGTCTTGTCTTGGCTACAATCTGAGTCGTGCCGATTTAAGGTATTTGTTGGCACCCGAGTGGCGGAAATACAGGAGCTCACCGATCGACATTCATGGCGATATGTTGACTCGGCTAATAATCCTGCGGATGATCTCACTAGAGGCAAGAGGCTAGAGGATCTGGCTAAGCCTAACCGTTGGAGCCATGGACCACAATTTCTCCTCCAAAGCTCAGATAAATGGCCAACCCTGCCAGCAACAGTAGTGGAAGAGTGCCAATCAGAAATTCGAAAGTCTGTATTCTGTGGAGTTGCAACCATACCTGATGAAGAGCCTCACATCCCCGATGCGCATCAGTACACCACTTGGAAGGAACTTCTAGAGGCCACAGTGCAGATGCTTCACGGGGCGGCAGGTCAGAGCGAGAACCCTAATGCTGACAACTACCGTACAGCTGAGATTCTTATCCTGAGAGGGGCTCAACGGGATAGCTTTGCAGAGGAGTTCAGACTACTGCGAAATGGGAAACCAGTCCAACGAAGTAGCCGTTTACTACCCTGTCTCCAGAGCTTGACGAGACAGAGGATCTCATTAGGGTCGGAGGCAGACTGCGCCGATCCGAAGACTTAGACCTGGTTGCTGTGCATCCCATCATCTTGGATAATTGCCATCCTACCACTAAGCTTCTGATTCAAGACTATGATACCCGACTCTGCCACCCAGGCCCTGAGAGAGTGTTTGCAGAGATTCGCCGTAAGTTTTGGATCTTACGAGGCCGAGAAGCAGTTCGAAGGTATCAACATGCTTGTACAGAATGTCGTAGATGGAAAGCAAGCCCTCAAGTTCCCAAGATGTCAGACCTACCTGTAGCACGCCTACGCCTGTATAAGCCTGCATTCTACTCCACAGGCATGGACTGCTTCGGACCCTTAATAGTGAAGGTGGGCAGGCGCACCGAGAAGAGGTGGGGAATTATCTTCAAGTGCCTTACAACAAGATGTGTACATCTAGAGATCCTCACCAATCTGGATACCGACTCCTTCTTGATGGCCTTGAGGAGGTTCATCGCCAGGCGAGGGACACCAGCCGAGTTGTTCTCTGACCAGGGGACAAACTTCCGCGGAGGAGAAAGAGAGATGCGGGAAGCCCTTGCTGAATTATCTCCAGAATTCCGACTCCAGCTTGCCAAACACAAGATAGAGTTTCACTTCAACCCACCTGGTGCACCCCACTTCGGCGGAGCTTGGGAGAGGGAAATCCGCTCAGTGAAAACTGCAATGCACCGAGTAGTAGGCAGTCAATCAGTCACGGAGGAAGTGCTACATACTGTTCTTCTGGAAGTAGAAGGTATGTTGAATGCTAAACCATTGGGATATGTGTCTTCCAACCCTAAGGACCTTGATCCAGTGACGCCAAATGTTCTCCTGATGGGGCGGCGGGACGGGTCCCTGCCCCAAGTGGTCTATCCTAAATCTGAACTCCTGAGCAGAAGACGCTGGAAACATTCCCAAATTCTAGCTGACCAGTTTTGGTCTAGTTTCATTAAGAACTATCTCCCGAACCTGCAAACCCGCCAGAAATGGAATGCTAACCCTACAGATATGACCTTAGGATCAGTGGTACTGATGATGGACCCTCAACTGCCCAGAGCATGCTGGCCTGTTGGTCTTGTCACTAAAGTTTACCCCAGTGCAGACGGACACATAAGGACAGTGGATGTAAGGATAAACAATAGAACTTACACTAGACATGTAGCCAGACTGATTGTTCTACCAGAGGTTCCAGGTGAGGAGGAGAACTAAGACTTTGTGCCTGTCCCCGGGTACTGAACTGATCACCTATTCAGTAACAAATGTGTTTCACACATTTGGGGGCGGCTGTAAGAAAGGCTGCGCAGATGACTGTATAATCGTGTATGCGCACCTCTGGCGCATATTGACGCACTCTAACACACCATGAGCGCACGCAACGAGCAGGGCTCTGCTCTGTGCAGATTCACGGACGATGGTGAAGCAAGTGTGTGACGGGACGACGCTGCTGAGATTATTCCCCGTTTAGAGAGCGTTTAGATTCATATTGTGTGCGTCACTGCTGAATAGTAAGTGTTTCTGTCTTCATCTGCTATTTAGTGATTAAGATGATCGTGTTTTGCGTGTTATAATTTCATATTTATCACTAATGTCTGACTGACGCGATGCTAGAGTTATTGTGCTAATCACAGCTCGTTTATTTTCATTATTCTCCATGTATATTTACGTTATGCATCCAGTGCAGATATTATTTAGCTATATTGTGGATTATCTAGTTCGATACTTTGAATCCTTTAAGTAGTTAACGTTATATTCAATATAATCCGTTACTCGTGTATTATAGCCACTCACGTTTCTGTACACGTGACACCACCTAACGGTAGTTCGTATGCATCGGTTACTGTTTAGTATTGGAATGTATGTGTATGTATATTTAATACATAATGCTGTTATTATTTATTTGTTTTCATTTAGAACCACACACATCTGAATATACACATTGGAAGATTGTATGCCCATGCCTACTGCAACAGTTTATTAAACACCATCTAATCAGTTATTGGTCTGGTTCCTGTGTTCTGACCGACACCCGAGAGTGATTACCACACAAAAGTCGTTCAAGCAATAGAAGTATAATACAGTCCTTTTAAGTCTCCCCAACAAAATGGTTTAGCTCCAGTCTATTTAACGGATCTTCTATCGCCTTACAATCCATCGCGCTCTTTAAGATCACTAAAATCGAGGCTTCTGGTCATTCCTAGGATATCCAGATCCACCAAAGGAGGGAGAGCATTTTCACATCTAGCTCCGAAGCTCTGGAATAGCCTTCCTGATATTGTTCGTTGCTCAGACTCGCTCTCCCAGTTTAAAACTAGACTAAAGACGCATCTATTTAGCCAGGCATTTATATAAATTTTTATCTTACAGTTACTGTAAATTTGGCCTCTAGTTCATAAACGCCAGAGGAGAACTGGCCCCGACTGAGCCTGGGTTCTCCCAAGGTTTTTTTTTTCTCCATTGGGTGATCTGATGGAGTTTTAGGACACCATTGGGTCACTTGATGGAGTTTTTCGGTTCCTTGCCACTGTTGCCTTTGGCTTGCTCAGTTGGGGATATTCAAATTAATTAAACAATCATACCATTGATCAGCTCTACCAAACTTGGATGTCCTTTTTGGATGTCCAGTAATAAACAAACATTGTTGAGTTATTTTGATTGATACTGTAAAGCAGCTTTGATACAATCTGTATTGTGAAAAGCGCTATATAAATATATTTGACTTGACTTGACTTGACTTACACATTCGCCTATAAAAGCAGTAAATCCACTTATAAAATCTTTCACTAGGTGAGGAGGGCGATACACCAGCGCTAACAAAACAGGATCGTCAAATTCCAGTCGCAGCAGCTGTACTTTTTTTTATTATTTTTTTTATTTAAGTTTTTATTACAGTAATTATACCATTTCCTTACATTTGGATGGTACCTGGAATCTTAGTCAAGGCATTCAACAATTGGGTGTATTGGCTCAAATAAAAAAATAAAAAATAAAAAAACCAGCAAAACATATTTTGCAAAACGGATATTACATCCAAAATTCTTAGAGAAAGAAAAAAAGGACATAAAAGACATCAATTGTAGTAATAATAAAGTATGTTGCAAGGCAATGTCAGCCAACCCAATATTTCAGCTTTTTTTGTAAATTCAGTAAGCTATATAGTTATATATTTATTACTCTGCCTGTAGTTTGGGTACCAGATCCGATCGGTTTTCAAATTTTTTTTTTTATTAACTATATACAAAAGAAAACACTTGAGGATGATGCATTTTAATCCAGAGAGTACTCTCATTTCCAATATGGGTATTTCTTTTTCTTCCTATCAACACTTCTTTCATTCCTCATATCTTTCATATCTCTTATTCAATAATTCTTAAGATTTCCCTTCTTTTCTTAAAACATTCAAAATTTCTACACTAGGTCTGGTCTAAATAGGAGAATGTAGTCTATCCATTTTCTCCATAGCTTGACACATTTCTCAGACTGTAGCCGAAGATTCATTGTTAACCTCTCCATTGTGTATATTTCATACACAATTCCCAGCCAATAGCAGCAGCTGTACTTCAAAGCTACTGTAGAATGTAGACGGAACAGAGTGACAGTAGCTACTAAAACTGTTTTTTAAAATTACCGCTAGACCACCTCCGCGTCCAGAAGAGCGGGGAGAGTTAAAGAATGTGCAGCCTGCCGGAATCAACTCAGCAAAAGGACTTAAATCACCAACCTTCATCCAAGTTTCTGTGATACACATAAAATCCAATGCGTGGGTAGTGAAAAAGTCATTTAAAATGAACGTCTTATTGACTAGCGACCAAGCATATATCAGAGCCATCCTGGAAGGTGATACAGAGTCAGAGATCGTGGGAGAGAAGACTCTATTCAAAGAGCGAAGATTCTCTAGAGTAGCTTCACCGCAACGAACACTGATAAGAGGGTAACGGGATCGTTGAGGGAGAATCTGGGATAATGGTCCGAAGCCAGCGAACAGGTGGATCAAGCAAACGCCAACCAGCACATCGGCCAATGCCTAGATTCCACGTCGTCATGGAGATGAAGCTGGACGCGCGGGCGGCGTGGGGCATCATTTTCAGTTTGACAGCAATCCCTCCGCGCTGCGCTTTCTGCGGGGAACCCCATGAGGCCAACTGCACAGATATTCTGGAATCTCCCAAGTGGAGTTTGGAGAGCATGATTGTGGTCCAGCCACAGAGCTTTTTAACTCTGGGTTATATGTGGCCACAAAAGAGTCTCGAATATCCAGAAGAACTGGCAATCATAGACCAGAAGCGAGTAGCAGTTTGATACAGATAAATACACAAATATAGCACAGAGAAGCAGAGACGTCAGACGGCATGCCACATACACCGGCGCCATCTTGGTTCAAAAATCTAAATGGTCTTTCAAATCAGGTTAAAAGTTTGGGTGTCATTCTTGACAGAACTCGGTCTTTTGAAGCTCATTTTAACAGTTTTACCAGTCTAGTCTACAGTTTTAGTCTACAAAACCTTTCACAGCACGACTTTAACATAGCAGGATGCCCTGTTACTTTATCCGCTACAGTAAAAGACCTGGGTGTTACATTAGACTGCAACCTGTCTTTTGAAAATCATATTTCATATGTTACAAAAACTGCCTTTTTCCACCTTAGAAACATTGCTAAGCTACGTAACATGCTATCAGTCTCTGATGCAGAAATGCAGAAAACTGTAATGCTTTATTAGCTGGTTGTCCTGCATGCATCTTTAATAAACAAGCTACAGTTAGTCCAAAAATGCAGCCGCTAGAGTTCTTACTAGATCAAGAAAATATGATCATATAACACCGATTTTATCATCACTTCATTGGTTACCTATAAAGTTTCGTATTAATTACAAGGTATTGCTTTTGACTTATAAAGCCCTAAATGGTTTAGCTCCAGTCTATTTGACGGATCTTCTATCGCCCTACAATCCATCGCGCTCTTTAAGATCACTAAATTCGAGGCTTCTGGTCATTCCTAGGATATCCAGATCCACCAAAGGAGGGAGAGCATTTTCACATTTAGCTCCAAAGCTCTGGAATAGCCTTCCTGATATTGTTCGTTGCTCAGACTCGCTCTCCCAGTTTAAAACTAGACTAAAGACGCATCTATTTAGCCAGGCATTCATATACATTTTTTATCTTACAGTTACTGTAAATCCGGCCTCTAGTTCATAAACGCCAGAGGAGAACTGGCCCCCAACTGAGCCTGGGTTCTCCAAGGTTTTTTTTCTCCATTGGGTCATCTGATGGAGTTTAAGGACACCAGTAGGTCACTTGATGGAGTTTTTCGGTTCCTTGCCACTGTTGCCTTTGGCTTGCTCAGTCGGGGATATGCAAATTATTTAACCAATCATACCATTGATCAGCTCTACCAAACTTGGATGTCTTTTTTTCCAGTAATAAACAAACATTGTTGAGTTGTTTTGATTGATACTGTAAAGCAGCTTTGATACAATCTGTATTGTGAAAAGTGCTATATAAATATATTTGACTTGACTTGTTCTGCATTTTTTTCATATTAGGAATATAAATCATCTGAGTCCTGTCCTTTCACTCAAGAGTACTGCTACACTTGTGCATGCTCTTGTAACATCATTAATCTACTATTGTAATGCTTTGTTTTATGGGCTTCCTTCCAAATCTCTTCATAAAATACAGTTGGTACAAAAAGCTGCAGCTCGAATCATTACCAAAACTTCCATTTCTGAACATATTTCTCGTTTTACAAAATTTGCATTGGCTCCCAGTTAAATTCAGTGTAATTTTACTTTTAAATTACAAAGCACTTAACAACTTGGCTCCTTCATATCTTCTAGATCTTGTCCATTTACATACTCCTTCCTGCATTTTAAGATCAGCTTCTGCAATTACACTTGCACATCCACGCACTCGGACGACTTCTATGGGGTCACAAGCTTTTGGTTATGCGGCTCCCCATTTATGGAACTCACTTTCTGTAGAAGTTTGCAACAGTTCTAGTATTTTGGTACTTAAATCTCATCTTAAAACTTTCATTTCTATGCTGATGACATTCAAATTTATCTTACCACCAGCTCCGATAGCCGATAGGCCATCCCTGCCTGACTCACTCACTGCATGCATTTCCTCAAATTAAATAATAAAATATAAACTGAGATATTGGTGATTGGCTCTGCTGCCTCAGTCAATAGGATGGACCTGTCCTTTGATATTAATGGAGTTCATGTTAAGCCTTCGTCATCTATTCATAACCTTGGTGTCTTAATCAACTCAACTCTAAACGACTCCTATAAACATTGATCAGTGAACATAAACAGAAGACCCAGCCGAACCTGCTTGACGCGTGAGAACAAACCTTTTGCGTAAGATCAAATGTGCTGCGTAACACGAGAATGAACCTCATTGGTTATCGCATGTCAAGCGAACATGCTTGAGCTTCTGTTTAACACAACTGACGTGTGAGTTAAAGAATGTTTATATGTGAATAAAAGCCTATATTCAATATGTTCATCATACAAATCGATTGAGTATCTTCTGAAAATTTGGACTAAATCGCTCAATTCATATGGATTAGTTTTATAATCTCTTTATGAACTTTTTGAAGCATCAAAGTGGTAGTTGTGTAGCGGTCAATAAAGGGACATAAATCTCTCAAATTTCAAAAACATTTTAATTTGTGCCGAAGATGAATGAAAGTCTTAAGGGTTTGGAATGACATGAGGGTGAGAAATTATTGACAATTTTCATTTTTGGGTGAACTATCCCTTTTAAGAGCGTTTCTGAGAAGTTTGATACATACGGGCAGTTTAATAAACTTTTCAGCAGCCAAATCTGTTCAAATATGGCACCACAAATGCAATCCAGACTACTCCATTTATATTTGTGAATCAACACCACAAAATTTTCCATAGACAAAATGTACAAATACATTAAAAAAGTATGCATTATGATTTGATTAAGCCCATCGGAGCTAAATTAATTTGGGTGGACCACAGAAATGGTGTAGATAGCCTACTTTATGAATCTGAAAAAAGAAATACCTCTCGGTAGATGGGGTCTACTGGCACTTCAACAGGCTTTGGGTCCGTGTGAAACAGAGGCAGTTTTAAAATTCCCAGTGAAAACAATGCCAAGCTCAGAAGAAGAATCAACAGCCTTTTGCTAAGTTAAAAGGGTCAGATACTTAAAATTAGTAAAATTACATTTTTAGGCGAATGTTAAACATGTTTTAATTTCTTACAGGTAAGTAAGACATTTTAATATGATCATGTCTATGGTTTACCTGGGTTGAAAAAGCCACGGTTTGACAGCCTTCTTCATGGTGGCATCTGATCACCAAGTCCTCTTTTTACTTTTACTGCCTAAAACAAGATGCCCTCGCTTCTGCATGCGACGGATGACACCTAAAAGCAGAACAAAAACCAGACCACTTAAAATAGCACAAATAATGCAGTGCTGACGCAGTTAATTCAATACTGCATTTGAGGGTGTGTTCAAACTTTTGGCAGGTTTGGTTAAAATGAAAACTAATCAGGGGTGAAAGAGGGGACAAAGATGCAACCCCCCTCCCCATCTGCGCTACTGATTGCACTTCAGGAATGCTAGCTCAAATAATGTAGAGAAAATTATGTAAGAAAGTATTGTAATGGGATATCAGTTAAGGTGTGCTGCACCCATAATGTCTCAAGCTTCAGCTCCACTTGCATCTCACACCTCAATCCACATTCAATTGACTTACTGTAGTTAGAAGTTAGAAGTTAAGGTTAAGTCAATTATCCCTAACATTCCCCCCAGGGTTTGATATGAACTTTTTTACTCACCAGCCAATAACTAGACCTTTCAGAACGTAGAGGTCGCCAACCTCTTACAATAACAAAGGCGTAGGTTGATGACGCATAAGCAATGCTGATGGATCTAATAATGTTCATGGATGAAAATTGCTGATATTCATTGGAAAGAGGCATGGTTAAATCCATATAAATTTTGTATACTGAATAAAGTTAAAGAGGTACATTTTAAAATACTTCACAAAATCTACCCATGTAAAGCTTTGTTATCCAAATTCATGGACATTGATAACAAATGTTCTTTTTGTACTGCACACGAAGAAGACTTGGCTCGACTTGGCTTTTTGGTCTGATGTTAGTCATTTTCTTTTTGCCCCAAGAAAGGTGAATTATAAATTATCTCTATAAGATGTTATATGTTCTTACACACACAGAAGCAAATTGTGTGAATATATGGTGAATTTCTAGCCTGGCTAACGCCAGACCCAATTCTCGTTGAGACTTGGGTCTGGGAACCACATGTACATTTTCTCGTATTTGAGGCGTGGTTTACGAATGCCCGGTGCCGTTTATTGGGTGCTAAGAATGTCTATCAAATGCGCCTGTACGTAGCTCATAGCCAACATAGATGTCGTCATCGTCTTGCTGCTCCCTCCCCGTTCTGTGATTGGTTCCCTACATGAGGCGAAAATCTGGACCATGGTATCCATACTGCCTTTCAGCGTGAATAAAATCGCGCTGCGGGAAGGCAGCATGGGGAAACCCAGCCTAGTGAATTTCTACATTTTGCATGGTAAAAATTACATCCATAAACCAAAATTTGCAAAATGCATACCTAAATGTAATTTATTCTTAATAGAGATGGAATTAGGGGTGGGAATTGGCAAAAATGTGACGATTCGATAGTATTGCGATATTTGGGCCACGATTCAATATTATTGCGATTCTTAACATATTGCGATACAGCAAGTATTGCGATTCGATTCTGCAATATATTGCGATTCATGCCCCCCATATTATTCAAAGGCATTACAAAAAATAGAGGAAAATAAGGGTGTACTCACACTAGGCACGGTTGCCATGAACCGGGCCCGAGTACGATTGTCCCCCCTCCCCACTCCCCCTCTGGCCTGCACTCACATAGGGTTTCAGCATTCGAGCCGGAGCACGCTTACGTCGTTATGGTGCGACGGTTTCGGGATAAACAAGAAAAGCGGCGCTCTCTGAACACAATGGAGTCACGCGTCCTGTTCCGTGCTCCAGCACGGTTAGCGCTCACACTGCATGCGAACCGCGCCCGAGTCCAACTGAACCGTGCTCTGGCCCACCTCTTCCAAGCGGGCCAGGGCCGGCTAATCGAGCCGCGCCCGGGCACGGTTCGGAGCACTCACACTAGTCAAACGAACCGCGCTTTGGTGGTCAAACGCACTCGGGCACGGTTCAAACTGGCTAGTGTGAGTACACCCTAAGACTCAACTCACTTCAAATGTCACATTTAATTCTGTGAATATTATCTTTTACACATTAACTGAACTGCAAAAAACTTTTATATATAATTCCACCAAATCAGCTTATCATTGAATGGCACAGCTTATAAATATCTAAATGTACACTCTTAAAATCAGTCAATCAAGCATTATATTATGATAATCAAGCATTAGCCTATTTAAAGGTGCCATGTGTAATAATTGAGGTAAAAATATCCAAAAAATGAGCTACACGCATCAAAAGAATGAGAAGAAATAAGGGCGATGATGTCATTAAAAAAATGAAAAGTTATAGTGTTGCAGAGATATCAACCTAAATTAGCATTAGCATTACTAGCGCCGGCCCGACAGTTGTTGTAATACCAGTTTCGGCCATGGGAGGCGGTATACGGGCAACATACATAACCACCAGCCAAACTGCAACACACGAATAACTCGCACTGCTTGTATCTCTTTAATCTCTAAAAATCTCCAAATGCTCCACGTGAAACTGCGGTCTTACTATCGTGTCAATTGATTTGATTAATATGCGCGAGGGAGAGAGAGCAGGACCGCGCTCGTGTTGTTTGAAGACGTGAGAGTGCGCGTTTGCGCGGCCGGGGCTCTCTCTCTCTGTCTCTCTCTCTGTCTCTCTCTGCTCGCAAACGCGCCCTGTCAAGCGCAACGGCAGCAGTCATTCTAGTCTACATCCCTCACCGATCAAAATAGGCTTTGGCGGGACAAAGCGGACTATTTGACGGTTTTAGAAGATTAATAACCTGAAACTAAAAAAACAGACTAGAGTAGGCCAACTTTCTGGAGGTATACTGCCCCCATCTGGTATGGAATATGTGGAGTTTTAATTGATTTTTTGACAGATGGCACCTTTAATGATAGAACTTCAGTAATTAGAACTAAAACTTGATAATCATGCATGAATGCATATTTTTAATTTTAACTGAACTTAAACTGAACTAGTGGTGCTTAAGATATTGTTGGTCATTCAGTGTTTCTGTAAAAAAAAAAAAAGATAATAGTAATTATTATTAAAAGATAATCTCCTACTACTAATTCTACTAATAATAATGACAATATACAACTATAGTCTATAAAAATATATAATATAGGCCTACAACACATGAGCTGCTTGGTTCATGAATGTAAATCATTTGACAGCATTCGTTTGCTCTGATTTGCTGAAATTAAAACAGGCATGGGTGCCATCCAATAAGATTGCCGTTTGCGCATTAGTTCCACTTCCACCCACTACCGGAGAAACCGGCATCTCTTCTGCTTGTTCTTAAAAGCTGAATAATACCAGATGAACTCAGTTATTTTGACAGGAAAATACAAACAAGAAATCGTTTACATGTAGCGCGTCGATTTTGCGTGGTATAATGTAACTCTCTCTCGCTCTCTTTGCGTGCGTGAGAGAAACGGGCCGGCGAGTCGCGCGCCTTCACACTAGAGTAGGTGCTGGGTACGTCACACCAGAGCCCGTCTGGTCACACACACAGAATGATCGCTTGACGGAGAGCGAAAGTCTCAAGCGCTCAGTCCAGCGAGTGGAAATATATCTATGCTAAACTTGCACTTGGCATCTACATTTTCATTTGAATTTCCGGTTGAATGCACGACAACAAAGCACCGCAACAAGCGCTTCCTTGTGGATGTAATACGCGAATGTAAATTATCAGAGTAAACTCCGAGAAAACCCGGAAGTAAAACAGATAATTTTATAATTAAATATTGCGATACTTTGCGCTACTGTATCGATATAATTGCGGGCGCAAAATATCGCGATACTGAACAGAATCGATTTTTTCCCCCACCACTAGATGGAATCATTGAAGAACTCATTAAAGTTAATTAAAAATAAAAAGAATGAAATTTTGTCAAACTTTATGGAGGAATTCTTTATATTGTAATGTCCCCACTATGTTTAACAAATTCAATGAACCTTGAATCTTGTGTCAATAGGAAAAAGACAGAAAAATGTAGCTGCTTGTTGTTGTTTTTTTGTTTTTACCATTCCAGATTTTTTTTCTATCTCTTGTTTCTGTTGTTGCTCCTATTTGTTTTGTTTAACTTGTTAACTTGTTTGAGGATATGTGATATCTGCCATGTGAAGCATTCTTGTTGTATGCTAAAATAAGTGACTATAAAAAATAAAAAAAAGTTTATGCATGAGTGAATACATTGATGTAACATGACTGTGGTAGGAAGGAGGGTCCGATTGCTGTTGAGAGACAGATCTCAGCGCCACACCCGAGTCCCGCGGATATAAAGGAATAAGGACATTTCACTCAACCGAACTACCCGCTGAATTACTCACACTGTCTGTCAGGTCAGTTTATTAGACGAATGAAACTTGTGAGGGGACACAGCGCTGTTTCACTTGGTCTACACTATCACACTTAACTGCATTTGAGTGTGTTGAAAGTTTTAATGTTATTCTATGTGTTAGTTTGTATGTATGTATGAGACCAGCAGTAAGCTAGATCAACATTAGAATAACATACTGATCATATTCTAACATTTCATCATGTTGAGCTATAAAGTTACATATAATATATATATATATTTGGTCCAGACCAAAAAAAAACCCCAAGAGAACCAAACTACAAGTGTGAACACTGTAAAATCAGTTCTTGGGCACATTTTTTGTCACTTCCGGTGTGAGAACGCTAGGTGCGCTTCTGCTGTCGCTTCACGCTGGTATCTGTTTGTCTGCTGTTCTACGTTTGTTTGTTTGTTTGTTTTTTGGGATATGTTTTTTCTTGGAATCGATCTTCTTGGATTATTCACTGAACCTTCTTACACAATCAACACTTGGATTATTCACCCGACTATTTACACGCTCAGAAGTTTCACGATCCTGTCACACTGATCGGCTACGAGCCCTCTCCACTTCGCATCCCTATCCCTCGCGACATCTGATACTGTGAGTCTCCCCTCTCTTTATCATTTTGTGGTGTCAATCCTTGGTATGGTGGGGTAGCCTTCCCTTCTGTGGATTGTGTGGATTGTGGGTCTGATACGGTTCTGGCTAACGTAGTTAAACCGATAAATTATTGTGCAGGTCGCGTTGGACATTACTGGTCATGTCATCACGTATCCGATTGCAGGTTTTGTTTTTTGCTCTTTTTTGGTTAGTGCTACTTTTTAATGACGGCAATCAAACTTGTTGCCCCGAGATGGCGTTACAATTTTCTGCAGCCCATCTCAGATCATACAAAGGATCGCTACGGTTGGCTTCGGACACCTATAAATGGTGTGAACAACTTGGAGTGTTACGCCGACCGCGCTACATACACCGGTCGCGGAAGAAACTTCGGAGCTATCACTGCTCGTCTTTTAATAACATTCCGGTTGTCTGTACACACACCCGTGCGTCGGATACACAGCTGGAAAAACGATCCATTAACTTGGGAAATCTGAGATCATTGCGTTTCGAACCTGAACTCGGAACCTGCAGACGCGCATCTTCAGACCTGCGATGTGCGCTTTTAAACACACGCTCTCTAACTGGTAAAGCATCAGTATTAAATGACATAATCACTGACACAAACCTGGACATGCTATTGTTGACCGAAACCTGGCAGGTTCCCAATGACCTTTTCAACCTGAACCTCCTAACTCCACCTGGGTACATCTACTTCTCTCAGCCACGTCTTCATCTTAGAGGTGGAGGGCTGGCTGTAGTTTGCCGTGAGACTATTAAAACTTCCAGGATCGAGTTTCACGATGTTTCAGCATTTGAATACCTAGCGCTGAAAATGACTGGCCAAACACCACTGGCTGTAATCTTAATTTACCGACCTCCTAAATCCCACTCTGACTTTTTCTCTGAGATTAGTGCATTACTTACTCTTGTCTGTGGTAGCTATCAATCTGTTATTCTGCTTGGTGACTTTAATATACATGAAAACACTGCACAGTGCAATGAATTGATGTCTATACTGGACTGTTTCAACCTAACCCAACATGTAACTTTTGCTACTCACTCCAGAGGTCATATACTGGATCTCATATGCACATCTGGCTTAAATAATATCTGTGTTAATGGTTCTGACTTTGCTTTCTCTGATCATAAACTCATAAGCTTCAGTTGTAGTTTTCCAGTAGCTATGTCACCACTGAAGAAAACACTGACTTATCGCAAAATCAACTCTGTGAATCCATCTTCTTTTTCTGCATCATTAAGGGATTCTACCTTGTCTGAAAGTCTACTATCTAACTGTCCATCAGAGATCTGCTGTATATACAACAATGCTTTGTCTCAAATACTTGATATGCATGCTCCTGTTAAAACTAGATTGGTTCCATCTACTCGTGCTTCACCTTGGTTCACTCCTGAATTACGAACGATAAAAACTGAGGGTCGCCGCCTAGAAAGACTATACAGGAGAACTGGACTTATCGTGCACTCTTTGGCTTTCAAAGAACACTTGCTTAAGTACCGTACAGCCCTTAATAATGCAAGATCTTCTTATTTCACCTCTACCATTAGACATTCCAAATGCAGGCCCAGATCACTATTTGCAATGATTAACAAACTCACAAATCCACCACAACATGTTATTTCGGGCTCTGTGAGGCTTGTAAATAGCTTTTCTCAATTTTTCTCTGATAAATTGAGGTCAATCACTGCATCCATTACAAAAAACACTCCTCATAAAAGTGACTCAAATGTTCATTTAAGGTTAGCTGGTTCCGCTCACTTGACAAACTCCCTTTCTGCTTTCACTCTGACTACTCCTGCTGCCATAAGTGATCTAATTGTGAAATCAAATTCCACATCCTGCCGGCTTGATCCTATACCTACTGTTTTGCTGAAGTTGTGTGTGCCCGAGGTTGCTCCCTTCATAACACATATGGTAAACTGTAGTTTAGCGTCTGGCGTTGTTCCACCCGAATTAAAAATGGCTGCGGTGACCCCGATTCTTAAAAAACCAGGCCTTGACCACCTAAATATGGATAACTACCGACCTATATCCAATTTAACATTCATGAGCAAAGTCCTTGAAAGGGTTGTTGCTTCACATTTACGAACACATTTGGATGCAAATGGTCTTTTTGAACCTTTTCAATCTGGATTTCGCCCATCACACAGCACTGAAACTGCCCTTCTTCGGGTGGTCGACGATATTCTTTTGTCCATGGATTCAGGGCTGATAAACATTTTGATGCTCCTTGATTTAAGCGCTGCTTTTGATACAGTCTGCCATGAAATATTGATCTCTAGGCTTTCTGATATTGGCATCACTGGCTCTGCTCTTTCCTGGCTCATTTCATACATCAGTGACAGAAAGTATTATATCACTATACAAGGGTTTAGATCTGCCACTGCCTCACTTACACAGGGTGTTCCTCAGGGTTCGGTCCTTGGTCCACTATTATTCATCATATACATCTATCCACTCGGTGACATCATACGCAGGCATGGACTTCAATTCCATTGCTATGCTGACGATATTCAAATATATCTCACCACCAGCTCTGATAGGCCATCTCTACCTAACTCACTCACTGCATGTATCAGGGACATCAAGCATTGGATGTCACTGAATTTCCTCAAGCTAAATGATAAGAAAACCGAGATATTAGTCATTGGCTCTGCTGCCTCAGTCAAAAGGATGGGCCAGTCCTTTGATATTGATGGAATTCACATTAAGCCCTCGTCATCGATGCGTAACCTTGGTGTCTTATTTGATCAAACTCTATCCTTTGGCTCTCATATTTCTTCTCTTGTTAAAAACTCTTTTTTTCATCTTCGCAATATTGCTCGCTTACGATCTTCTCTCACCTTAGCAGATGCTGAAACCTTAATTCATGCATTAATCACATCACGCCTGGACTATTGCAATGCCCTATTTCTGGGTCTTCCCAAAAAATGTATTGCAAGATTACAGTATGTTCAAGACTCTGCAGCAAGAGTCCTCACCGCTACTAGGCGTTCTGTGCACATTACTCCTCTGCTTCACGAACTTCACTGGCTACCTGTGGCATCACGTATCCACTTTAAGGTATTGCTTCTTACGTTCATGGCACTAAATGGTCTTGCTCCACAATATTTGTCCGACCTACTCCACCCTTACCGTCCTACACGGTCTCTCAGATCAGCTGAACTTGGTTTACTGTCCGTCCCTCGTTTCCGGTTGTCTACTGTAGGAGGAAGGTCTTTCAGTGCTAATGCTCCTCAATTATGGAATTCGCTACCTCTTACACTACGCAATACCTCTTCTGTGGTTACTTTCAAGACCCAGTTAAAAACATATCTTTTTAACATGCATTTTGGATAATGTGATTATATGTATCGTATGTGACTGTAATATATGGGTGTTTAAATGTATTGTATGTACAATGTAAAGCGACCTTGAGCATTTGGAATGGCGCTATATAAATAAAACTTCTTCTTCTTCTTCTTCTATAAATATATGCACTAGGGATGCACGATATATCGACCACATATCGTTATCGGCCGATAAATGGTCTTTTTTGATGTTATCGTTATCGATCCGATAAGAAAATTGGACCGATATATCAAAGCCGATAACTAATAGATTATTTACTTCAGTTGAGTAAATAAACTTTATTTACTTCAATCTAATATAGGATGCGTTTGGTTGAGTTAATGAACGACGTGCGCAGGGCTTCATTGTTCGGGTGATCATCTTTATAGCGTGCGCAGCTCAAACAACAATGCACTTTTATAACTATAATTGGGACTATCATATGTATGCCATTATAATGAGAACACTATTGTAATAAAACGTGAATTCTCTGGTTAGTTGCCGTCAGCGCGTTGTTGTGGGAATAGCTCGTCCAGAACAGCCTGGGATTAGCAACACATTGACCAGCACAAGTTCGATTGTGCATTGCTGCATTCACGTCCTTTTGTGCAGATAAGTCGTAATATAAAGCTGATGTAATATAAATATCTGATTAATCTCACATATCATGCGTTTCGTGGATTTAAACAACCTAGAAAAGTTTCCCGGTGCTCGTTCTCTTCAGCTTCAGCTCGCACAGATTAACCAACAATGCAAAACATTAACAGCTATGTTTTACACTGTCATATAATTATATTCACCATTGTAATAAATTTGTAAATTCTTTGGGTTTGCATTCTTCAGCAACCGTTGAGTTGATTAACCTTCTAGCAAAGCGATTCAGTTTTACGCTCGTTCTTCAGCTTCAGCTCGCGCTCACACAGCAATGTCATTTAAACAGTAATGCTATTAAAGATGTTTACTATTAGGCTACTGTAATATTAAAATAGTTAATTTTTTTTTTAAAAAAAGATTGCGTTATAATTATTAATAACTAACATTATTTTGTTCTCGTATTATTTTCATCAACGATATGGTTTGATTAAAATAATTTCCTTATTGTCGATTCCATTTTATTGATCCATGGCACATGTATTTTTGTTTCTTTATATGCAGCCCAATGTTAGCCTATCAAATGACTTGTTTGCAATATTTAGGTATTTTATTTTTGTTAGGCAATAGATTTTTTGATAACACTTTACAATAAGGTCTCATTTGTTTATGCATTAAGTAACAGAGAGCAATAGCCTTAATTGTTAGTTAATAAAATATGTGTGTTCATGTTAGTTCACAGTGCATTGACTAATGTTAGATAAAACTTTCTTAAAATGTCTTATAAAATTGTTGGTTCATGCTAACTAATGCTAATAAAATTAAACCTTATTATAAAGTGTTACCATTTTTTAATAAAGAAAGTTGCCCAGTGTAAATTAATTAAAAAAGTTAAGGAATCTTACACTGGTTCAAAAGGCTATACTTGTATACTAGGGACAAGGTTTTTAATTGTGAGCCTTCTGTTTATGTATACAGGCTATCAAAGTATATAAAAAAATGTATTTAGATTTATCGGCCAATATATCTGTTATCGGCTTTCAAATGTAAAGAATTATCGGTTATCGGTATCGGCCAAAATGTTCATATCGGTGCATCCCTAACATGCACCCATTATATTAAACAAAAATTTAAAATACCATGGTATTACTACATTATGTGGTACACATACTACGATTATAAACTGCAAGTGCAAATATATACCATATTACATTAATAATGTAATGGCAATCTTTGCATTACTGTACCTCTAGCCTTATTTCTAATTTACTTATCTTTGCCATCATGCACAGGTAGGAGAGAAGTTTTTACGTAGATACACAAGATTTTCCAGAGATTATTGCAGTTGAGGTTTGTGGTTTATTGCAGTTAATAGTACAAACAGATGAACATACCGGTTTATTTCTTATCTTGTTTACAGTTGTTTGCGTGTATTCTGTTTTTCTGCAATAAATATAAATCACCAGATGACTGTAATAGGTCTGTTCTGATGTCTCTAAATAGAGAATGGCTTAATAAAGCAGCAGCTAGAGTTCTTACTAGAACCAGGAAGTATGAACTAGTATGAAAATATATCATATACATTTAAAAATATTGCTGATTACTTACAAGCACTAAATGGTTTAGCTCCCCAGTACTTGAGCGAGCTCTTAACGCATTATAGTCTTCCACGTCTATTGAGATCTCAAAATTCTGGCCAGTTGATAATTACTAGAATTTCAAAATCGACTGCTGGCGGTAGATCCTTTTCCTATTTAGCACCAAAACTCTGGAACAATCTTCCTAACATGGTCCGGGAAGCAGACACTGTCTGTCAGTTTAAATCTAGACTAAAAACACATCTCTTTCACCTAGCATACACATAACACATTATCCATTTCTATTATTCACATCAGTTAAATGGTTGATAGGCTGCATAGATTAGATCACCCTGAACCGGGAACACTTCCCATAACACCTGATGCACTCGCTACATCATAAGAATGGCATCTGCGCTAATATTAGTCTCTGTTTATTCCTAGGTTTACTGCAGTCACCCGGATCTGGGCCGTATCCAGATCAAATGGTTGACCTGGCGCCTAGACACGACCACAACGCATCCCTGAAGAGTCTGTGTCCACTAGACTCTCCCCTGTGAAGGCCTCATCGACACGACAGCCATCGGCACTGATTCTCAACAAACTCGTCTCCATACGCACGTGACTCCGATCTTAAACCAGATGAACTGGATAATATTCTGAGTGTTCTGATCTAATCTGACTTCTGACCTATAATGCTGCCTGACTCATGATTTTTTTTTGACAGGGTAGATATCACAATAAATTCAATGTTAAACATGTATAATAATCTCATGTCCCTGATACCAGCTGCAGGAATGTGTGTTTCAACAAAGGAATGAAATTGAAAAACATAATTTTTAGCTAGATATTTGTTATGTTTGTTTTTAGAAAAGGTGTGGAGGACACACCCCTGCAATACCTGAAAAACCTTCTTAGAATATATTCCTAGAACTAAATGTATTCCTAGTACTAAATAGAGATCGCTAAGACATGTGACCAACTGGGCGGCAACGTCATCAGAACGCAAAGAATTATGGGTATGTTTGGCCAGTTTACACAGAGTTTAGATGGGCTAGCATAGCAGGCTTGCTTTCTGGCATGAAAAAAAATAAAACAGTAGTGTGAAAAAACATATTATAATCCTACAAAATGCAGCGGGCTAAAGATAACATTGTCGGACCATTACCGCCTAAAACTAAATCCTAATGCAAAGACGAGATATGAGGAGAAAATAAAGGAAATCAAGGGACTGGATCCTTATGAGTGACTGGGTCAGGAGACGTCAACCTGTTGCCCAACTTCCAGCACCCATATACAACTACATGATATGATATGAGATATATATAAATCAGACTCGACAATATATTCTCAATTACAAAAAAATAAAAATAAAATGCACAAACGTATGACAAATCTACACACGCGAAGTTTTCAGTAACTTCAAGTCGCAAGTTTAAGCACCACACTCCTCGCGCTCTCTCATCTATCTGCATGCAGTCAGAATTCATGTCAAGATTGCAATCCTGGAGTGTGTGTGTGTGTGTGTGAATTTCCTCAAGCTAAATGATAAGAAAACCGAGATATTAGTCATTGGCTCTGCTGCCTCAGTCAAAAGGATGGGCCAGTCCTTTGATATTCGTAAACATTCAAACGTAGCCTATATGGTTACACTTTAGATCTGTGATATTAGTCTGATTTTATTTTAGATTTCGGCTTCCAAAGATTATATATTTGAGGTATTTGAGAGAGAGACGCGATCGACTGGTGGAAACATAAGAACATAAAAACATAAAAACGAACGATAAAAACTGAGGGTCGCCGCCTAGAAAGACTATACAGGAGAACTGGACTTATCGTGCACTCTTTGGCTTTCAAAGAACACTTGCTTAAGTACCGTACAGCCCTTAATAATGCAAGATCTTCTTATTTCACCTCTACCATTAGACATTCCAAATGCAGGCCCAGATCACTATTTGCAATGATTAACAAACTCACAAATCCACCACAACATGTTATTTCGGGCTCTGTGAGGCTTGTAAATAGCTTTTCTCAATTTTTCTCTGATAAATTGAGGTCAATCACTGCATCCATTACAAAAAACACTCCTCATAAAAGTGACTCAAATGTTCATTTAAGGTTAGCTGGTTCCGCTCACTTGACAAACTCCCTTTCTGCTTTCACTCTGACTACTCCTGCTGCCATAAGTGATCTAATTGTGAAATCAAATTCCACATCCTGCCGGCTTGATCCTATACCTACTGTTTTGCTGAAGTTGTGTGTGCCCGAGGTTGCTCCCTTCATAACACATATGGTAAACTGTAGTTTAGCGTCTGGCGTTGTTCCACCCGAATTAAAAATGGCTGCGGTGACCCCGATTCTTAAAAAACCAGGCCTTGACCACCTAAATATGGATAACTACCGACCTATATCCAATTTAACATTCATGAGCAAAGTCCTTGAAAGGGTTGTTGCTTCACATTTACGAACACATTTGGATGCAAATGGTCTTTTTGAACCTTTTCAATCTGGATTTCGCCCATCACACAGCACTGAAACTGCCCTTCTTCGGGTGGTCGACGATATTCTTTTGTCCATGGATTCAGGGCTGATAAACATTTTGATGCTCCTTGATTTAAGCGCTGCTTTTGATACAGTTTGCCATGAAATATTGATCTCTAGGCTTTCTGATATTGGCATCACTGGCTCTGCTCTTTCCTGGCTAATTTCATACATCAGTGACAGAAAGTATTATATCACTATACAAGGGTTTAGATCTGCCACTGCCTCACTTACACAGGGTGTTCCTCAGGGTTCGGTCCTTGGTCCACTATTATTCATCATATACATCTATCCACTCGGTGACATCATACGCAGGCATGGACTTCAATTCCATTGCTATGCTGACGATATTCAAATATATCTCACCACCAGCTCTGATAGGCCATCTCTACCTAACTCACTCACTGCATGTATCAGGGACATCAAGCATTGGATGTCACTGAATTTCCTCAAGCTAAATGATAAGAAAACCGAGATATTAGTCATTGGCTCTGCTGCCTCAGTCAAAAGGATGGGCCAGTCCTTTGATATTGATGGAATTCACATTAAGCCCTCGTCATCGATGCGTAACCTTGGTGTCTTATTTGATCAAACTCTATCCTTTGGCTCTCATATTTCTTCTCTTGTTAAAAACTCTTTTTTTCATCTTCGCAATATTGCTCGCTTACGATCTTCTCTCACCTTAGCAGATGCTGAAACCTTAATTCATGCATTAATCACATCACGCCTGGACTATTGCAATGCCCTATTTCTGGGTCTTCCCAAAAATGTATTGCAAGATTACAGTATGTTCAAAACTCTGCAGCAAGAGTCCTCACCGCTACTAGGCGTTCTGTGCACATTACTCCTCTGCTTCACGAACTTCACTGGCTACCTGTGGCATCACGTATCCACTTTAAGGTATTGCTTCTTACGTTCAAGGCACTAAATGGTCTTGCTCCACAATATTTGTCCGACCTACTCCACCCTTACCGTCCTACACGGTCTCTCAGATCAGCTGAACTTGGTTTACTGTCTGTCCCTCGTTTCCGGTTGTCTACTGTAGGAGGAAGGTCTTTCAGTGCTAATGCTCCTCAATTATGGAATTCGCTACCTCTTACACTACGCAATACCTCTTCTGTGGTTACTTTCAAGACCCAGTTAAAAACATATCTTTTTAACATGCATTTTGGATAATGTGATTATATGTATCGTATGTGACTGTAATATATGGGTGTTTAAATGTATTGTATGTACAATGTAAAGCGACCTTGAGCATTTGGAATGGCGCTATATAAATAAAACTTCTTCTTCTTCTTCTATATATATATGCACTAGGGATGCACGATATATCGACCACATATCGTTATCGGCCGATAAATGGTCTTTTTTGATGTTATCGTTATCAATCCGATAAGAAAATTGGACCGATATTTCAAAGCCGATAACTAATAGATTATTTACTTCAGTTGAGAGATGCGCGCGGTTCGCCATGATGGTTCTGAATGATTGGATTCACTTCGAAAAGGAAGATACAGTTCAGTGCAACATGTGCAGCACAAATCTGTCACATAGGCTTCATAACATTATAATAAGAGCGCGACTGTAAAAGCATGTTGTGAATTCTTCTTCGCCAGTGTTTCAACGCGACGAGCGCGTTGAGGCGGAAAGATCGCGTCTATGGAGTTAAGCCTTCATGACGAGCACAGTCAAGTTCTCTGGCAGCATTCTGTGCCATAGTAAGTCGTAATATGTTTATTTTGTGTATATAGGCCTATATATATATATGATTAATCTAATATAGGATGCGTTTGGTTGAGTTAATGAACGACGTGCGCAGGCGCAGCGCTTCATTGTTCGGGTGATCATCTTTATAGCGTGCGCAGCTCAAACAACAATGCACTTTTATAACTATAATTGGGACTATCATATGTATGCCATTATAATGAGAACACTATTGTAATAAAACGTGAATTCTCTGGTTAGTTGCCGTCAGCGCGTTGTTGTGGGAATAGCTCGTCCAGAACAGCCTGGGATTAGCAACACATTGACCAGCACAAGTTCGATTGTGCATTGCTGCATTCACGTCCTTTTGTGCAGATAAGTCGTAATATAAAGCTGATGTAATATAAATATCTGATTAATCTCACATATCATGCGTTTCGTGGATTTAAACAACCTAGAAAAGTTTCCCGGTGCTCGTTCTCTTCAGCTTCAGCTCGCACAGATTAACCAACAATGCAAAACATTAACAGCTATGTTTTACACTGTCATATAATTATATTCACCATTGTAATAAATTTGTAAATTCTTTGGGTTTGCATTCTTCAGCAACCGTTGAGTTGATTAACCTTCTAGCAAAGCGATTCAGTTTTACGCTCGTTCTTCAGCTTCAGCTCGCGCTCACACAGCAATGTCATTTAAACAGTAATGCTATTAAAGATGTTTACTATTAGGCTACTGTAATATTAAAATAGTTAATTTTTTTTTTAAAAAAAGATTGCGTTATAATTATTAATAACTAACATTATTTTGTTCTCGTATTATTTTCATCAACGATATGGTTTGATTAAAATAATTTCCTTATTGTCGATTCCATTTTATTGATCCATGGCACATGTATTTTTGTTTCTTTATATGCAGCCCAATGTTAGCCTATCAAATGACTTGTTTGCAATATTTAGGTATTTTATTTTTGTTAGGCAATAGATTTTTTGATAACACTTTACAATAAGGTCTCATTTGTTAATGCATTAAGTAACAGAGAGCAATAGCCTTAATTGTTAGTTAATAAAATATGTGTGTTCATGTTAGTTCACAGTGCATTGACTAATGTTAGATAAAACTTTCTTAAAATGTCTTATAAAATTGTTGGTTCATGCTAACTAATGCTAACAAAATTAAACCTTATTATAAAGTGTTACCATTTTTTAATAAAGAAAGTTGCCCAGTGTAAATTAATTAAAAAAGTTAAGGAATCTTACACTGGTTCAAAAGGCTATACTTGTATACTAGGGACAAGGTTTTTAATTGTGAGCCTTCTGTTTATGTATACAGGCTATCAAAGTATATAAAAAAATGTATTTAGATTTATCGGCCAATATATCTGTTATCGGCTTTCAAATGTAAAGAATTATCGGTTATCGGTATCGGCCAAAATTTTCATATCGGTGCATCCCTAATATGCACCCATTATATTAAACAAAAATTTAAAATACCATGGTATTACTACATTATGTGGTACACATACTACGATTATAAACTGCAAGTGCAAATATATACCATATTACATTAATAATGTAATGGCAATCTTTGCATTACTGTACCTCTAGCCTTATTTCTAATTTACTTATCTTTGCCATCATGCACAGGTAGGAGAGAAGTTTTTACGTAGATACACAAGATTTTCCAGAGATTATTGCAGTTGAGGTTTGTGGTTTATTGCAGTTAATAGTACAAACAGATGAACATACCGGTTTATTTCTTATCTTGTTTACAGTTGTTTGCGTGTATTCTGTTTTTCTGCAATAAATATAAATCACCAGATGACTGTAATAGGTCTGTTCTGATGTCTCTAAATAGAGAATGGCTTAATAAAGCAGCAGCTAGAGTTCTTACTAGAACCAGGAAGTATGAACTAGTATGAAAATATATCATATACATTTAAAAATATTGCTGATTACTTACAAGCACTAAATGGTTTAGCTCCCCAGTACTTGAGCGAGCTCTTAACGCATTATAGTCTTCCACGTCTATTGAGATCTCAAAATTCTGGCCAGTTGATAATTACTAGAATTTCAAAATCGACTGCTGGCGGTAGATCCTTTTCCTATTTAGCACCAAAACTCTGGAACAATCTTCCTAACATGGTCCGGGAACCAGACACTGTCTGTCAGTTTAAATCTTTACTAAAAACACATCTCTTTCACCTAGCATACACATAACACATTATCCATTTCTATTATTCACATCAGTTAAATGGTTGATAGGCTGCATAGATTAGATCACCCTGAACCGGGAACACTTCCCATAACACCTGATGCACTCGCTACATCATAAGAATGGCATCTGCGCTAATATTAGTCTCTGTTTATTCCTAGGTTTACTGCAGTCACCCGGATCTGGGCCGTATCCAGATCAAATGGTTGACCTGGCGCCTAGACACGACCACAACGCATCCCTGAAGAGTCTGTGTCCACTAGACTCTCCCCTGTGAAGGCCTCATCGACACGACAGCCATCGGCACTGATTCTCAACAAACTCGTCTCCATACGCACGTGACTCCGATCTTAAACCAGATGAACTGGATAATATTCTGATTGTTCTGATCTAATCTGACTTCTGACCTATAATGCTGCCTGACTCATGATTTTTTTTTGACAGGGTAGATATCACAATAAATATAATGTTAAACATGTATAATAATCTCATGTCCCTGATACCAGCTGCAGGAATGTGTGTTTCAACAAAGGAATGAAATTGAAAAACATAATTTTTAGCTAGATATTTGTTATGTATGTTTGTTTTTAGAAAAGGTGTGGAGGACACACCCCTGCAATACCTGAAAAACCTTCTTAGAATATATTCCTAGAACTAAATGTATTCCTAGTACTAAATAGAGATCGCTAAGACATGTGACCAACTGGGCGGCAACGTCATCAGAACGCAAAGAATTATGGGTTTGTTTGGCCAGTTTACACAGAGTTTAGATGGGCTGGCATAGCAGGCTTGCTTTCTGGCATGAAAAAAAATAAAACAGTAGTGTGAAAAAACATATTATAATCCTACAAAATGCAGCGGGCTAAAGATAACATTGTCGGACCATTACCGCCTAAAACTAAATCCTAATGCAAAGACGAGATATGAGGAGAAAATAAAGGAAATCAAGGGACTGGATCCTTATGAGTGACTGGGTCAGGAGACGTCAACCTGTTGCCCAACTTCCAGCACCCATATACAACTACATGATATGATATGAGATATATATAAATCAGACTCGACAATATATTCTCAATTACAAAAAAATAAAAATAAAATGCACAAACGTATGACAAATCTACACACGCGAAGTTTTCAGTAACTTCAAGTCGCAAGTTTAAACACCACACTCCTCGCGCTCTCTCATCTATCTGCATGCAGTCAGAATTCATGTCAAGATTGCAATCCTGGAGTGTGTGTGTGTGTGTGTGAATTTCCTCAAGCTAAATGATAAGAAAACCGAGATATTAGTCATTGGCTCTGCTGCCTCAGTCAAAAGGATGGGCCAGTCCTTTGATATTCGTAAACATTCAAACGTAGCCTATATGGTTACACTTTAGATCTGTGATATTAGTCTGATTTTATTTTAGATTTCGGCTTCCAAAGATTATATATTTGAGGTATTTGAGAGAGAGACGCGATCGACTGGTGGAAACATAAGAACATACTCCGTCATTTTGTTGATAACAGGAAATCATTCAAACAGAACTGCAAAGTGTTTAATTATTTTTGTGTACACTCGCAATAAAACACAACATTGTGCTTTTGTCACACTCTAAACTCTGCTGCTATCCATGCCAGGAATTCGTCACCTTTTTGTCACCTCTGAAACATGGCTTGTAGTTATTATTTTTCCACGCTGGAAAACGATAAAAGGATTTTCCGTTATTAAGCTTTATGCCACTTCTATCGTGAGAACGACTACTGCAGTTTACAACACAGCAGGTAGACGGAATCTTGTACACTGCGTTCTTCCCTCCATGCAATCAATACTGGCGCCTGCTGTTTGTGCCGCGGACCCCCAAAATGCTTTGCGTTCACCACTGGTAATACGTCACTGGTGACGTCACATTAGCAATCTCTATAGTTGAAAAAGCAAAAGAACCATTGGCTACATCAGTGGTTCCCAAACCTGTCCTGGCACCCCCTCAACACTGCGCTTTCTTTGTCTCCCCATTCAAACACACCTGATTCAACTCATCAGCTCATTAACCCATGTGATTATGAGCTAATGAGTTCAATCAGGTGTGTTTGATTAGTAGGGCTGTCAATCTTCCTCTATAATACTATTCGAATTTCGAATTTATTTTATTTAATATTCGAATAATATTTTTCTGTATTCTATCAATAACTTGTCTCCTTATTAGCTAGACCACTTTGAAGCGGTACTAACTGCAGTGGAAAAGCAAACCGAGCTAAAGCGAGCCGAGCCGTGTCGTACCACGCACGCAGTGGAAAAGCAAGCGAGCCGAACCGTGCCGCGCCGAACCGTACTGAGCCGTACCATGCAGTGGAAAAGCGCCAAGAGAGAGCGCGAGAGGTACGGGTGAGTGAGAGAGTGCACGTGAGAGAGTGCGCGAGAGTGAGAGGCGGGCCGCCACGGGAAACCCTGACTTGGATAACATGCGCAATTGTGTTACGATTCAAAAACTTTATTGTTCATCAGACGAAACAAAAGCATTTCATTTTCACATGCGTGTAAGCTGCGAGAAAGGCAAGGTTGCATATATATATATATATATATATATATATATATATATATATATATATATATATATATATATGTGTGTTTTAAATATACATAAAGCAATATTCGAATAGTAACTTCAGCATTCGAATAGTACTGATTTTTTTAATATTCGAATTATATTCGAATTTCGGAATTCGTTCCAACAGCCCTATTGATTAGGGAGACAAAGAAAACGTGCAGTGTTGAGGGGGCGCCAGGACGCCAATTTTTATTTTGCAGGATGGTAGGGGAAGACTCATGAATATTCATTCCCCTAACCATCACTGGGGGTCTGATGACCTACCCCTAACCCCGCCCCTAAACCTTCCCGTCACTGGGGTTAAGACCAATCAGGGATGACTTCCCTAATTAATATTCATGAGTCTTCCCCTACCATCCTGCAAAAAAAAATTCGCCGCCAGGACAGGTTTGGGAACCACTGGGCTACATGACACTTTTTCATATAATACTTTGTGTGTAATAAGTTGTATGACTACCGTATCCCTTAAATGTCTGCCTAGTTTGAACTTGCCTTATGGGAATTCGATAAACTAGGTTATAAACTAGGAATCGATAATGGGCGTTTTGGGCGTCAATCAGAAAATAGCTCAACTTTATGGTAATGAGCTATGCGGCAAATGGTTCAGTTCAATCGGAATATAGACGTGGTTCGCGCTGGCTGATTCCGGATAAACATACGATGTAAACTTTCGTTCCTATCAAAAAATTAGTTCCAAGAAAATGGAGGAGAAGCTCGTCATCACCGTTGCTGGATTTCCTATCATTTATGACATGACGTTGTTTGCTTATAGGGACCAGTTAAAAAAAAGAACGAGGCATGGGATAACATAGCTGGGATAGTTGGTGTCTCCGGTGAGTTGGAGAAGTGCGTGCTGATGATTTATAATATTTTTAACTAGGAGGGAAATAATTGCACAATGAGCAGTGCACCGTAGCATGCTAATCTTCCTAGCTTGATGTGGATTTTACGATCTGTTTGCAGATCATTTCACCCTTATTAAATGCACAAAAGTAATTAAAAGTATAAGAAGCATTTTAGTGCAATGCACTTACATTAATGAGTTGTGTCATACGGGAGGTTTACGGCTACAACATCTGGCCCACCATAAAGTTACCGCCAGTTTCATAGATACTCAAATTTGTCTCTGTCTTGCCAGCAATATAAACTCGCTCTCACCCCAAATGCATACCAGCAGAATATGATTAAAAACATGATAAATCGATAAAATGAACTAATACTAGTCAACTACAAAAAAAACTTGTGCACGGGCAGCCCTACTTATTTCATCTAACCAGCATGCACTGCGGGCGTTCTGAGCGAGCGGCGCGTAATCATCAGAAATGCGCTCTCCTCTCTGGAGGAAATATATTACCACTCCGCTCACATGCTCTGGTGTGAGACAATGTATATCTTCTTCTGTTGTCAGAGTTGATAGCTTTTAAATGCATTATTGGCATCGCCAGCCTCTGGTTACATGAACGTAGGGCTGGACGATTTTGGCTAAAAATCATAATCGCGATTAATCGAACAAGTCACCTCGATTACGATTATTGAACGATTATTTTTTTTTTAATTCTCATGTCACTGGCAAGGCTTTTACTGTAAATATGTTTGCGGTTGTTTTTTCTAATGAAAGAGTGCATAATCCCATCTTTGTGATTCTAAAATAAGGAAACACACAGATAGCTATTAATGCTTATTTATTAAATATTTCAAACATTTGAATTAAACAAAGCATACAATGCTTGAAATAAAAACGTCTTATAAAAAATGTAATTTAAGTTTTAATGTAAAAATAAAGTTTCCAAAAATTGTAGAAAATAAAGAACTTTTAAAAAGTTATTTCTGTAAACAAAATACATTATTGTAAATATTGCCATTTTAAAAGTAAAATATAACTTGTATAGAACTAAAAAACAAATCATTTTCATATTGTATAGCATTTGTAAATGCTTGTGTTAGACACCTGCTTTGTGGAGGCACTTGCCAGTCTTGTTTGTCAGTCTCTCTCTCTCTTTTTGAGCAATGCACGTAATGTCTCAGCAGCTACTAGTTTGCTTCTAAAGCTGCGATTTCTCTCTCGAGAAACCACGCTTGTGCATTTTTTTCTCTGATTCAATCATACACGCTGGCGAACGATCCCGGCTTCAGCATCATCATTACGACGACACGGCATTACAGCTTTAGTTCAAACAGCGCTCGTTTCGGGACTGAACACGGCAATGTAGAGCCCCAACCTGGCATCAATCCCGGCTCGTGTTTGCGTTCACACAGAAGGAAATTTCCCGACAATTTCCCGGGATCAACGCGCTGTGTGAAAGGAGCTCATGTTGCTTCAATGTCGCAGACTGGACGGTGCGGAGTCACGTGACTACACACGCGGTAATATGTTTTAAAGGGAAAGTACATTAACACGCAGTGGGCGGAAATATTAATAGGATTCAAAAAACTAAATAACCGACATGGTAAAATTACGTCGGTTATAGGCTCTGAATTTCGGTTTCGATTATTTTTCGATTAATCATCCAGCCCTACATGAACGTGTCACCGCATCAGAACCGAAAACATGGGGATTTTTTTAAAGACAATAATCGCACAACCTATTCGATATTCTATAATAAAATCAACTAATGTAATATTCGAAAATCGTAACTCATCCCTAGTGCTTAGCTATGCTTTTAATGTAATTGGTGGCTCTTAAAAGACCCGTTTGTTACACTAGGCTTATGCTCCAGGTTGCCAGCTGACAGTTCCCTCGGTGGAGGAATAGGAGGTATATGTCTCCCGGACACGGATGGCCTCCCGTGCGGAGTTGATGCTGCCCGCTCGGGTTACTGTCTGTAGGCCAGCAACTTCCCTGTCTGCAGCTGGTGGTGGTCCTGCCCGTCTTGGAGTTCCCCTGGTTGGCGTCTTGGAGGTCCTCCTCAGAAAATTATTCAGGACACATGTAGACTTCACACAGGCGTCCACATTTGCAGGGCTGACCCCCTCCTCTGTACATACGCCATTGAGACGTGAGAATACCAAAGGTATTCTCAACAAACAGCCTTATGTGACAGCCTGAAGTTGAATACTGTGCGCCTGCCAGAGTGGATAGAGCCAGGAAAAGGCCGCATGAAGTTGGGGTGCAGTGGGAAGGCCTCATCATCAGCAACAAAAACATGTGACTTCGGTCCTTGATGCTCAGCTCCCGGCAGCAAAGCACCCTGTGGCAGGCCAAGAGTCCCGTCCAGTAGTGCCCGGCCGAAGGTGGATTTGGCCAGGACACCGCCGTCACTCGTCCTCCCGTAGCTGCCCACATCCACTACCCGAAAGCAGTATTGGGCATCTACCACTGCCAGAAGCACAACTGAATAAGTCCCCTTGTAATTAAAATACATGGACCCTGAATTGTCAGGAGACTTAGGAGGCTTTCACACTGGGCTCGTTTGCTGCGGTCCGAGCGCATTTGTTCCCGGCGCCCCCACAGCGTTAGTCTGGTTTCACACTCAACTTGATTCTATCGAACCCTGGTGCGTTTGCGTGCATATTACGTCATCGCAAACGGCGCATGATAGAAAACAGAACGCGGGTCAATATTGTGTTCTTTATTAATTCGCTGCTATTATGCGCAGTTGAGTGAATAATACAGGTTTACTGTGCGTGTGTCACATAAGGTGGACTTCTGCTGCTTGAAACGGACTCTTTTGAGGAGACAGTGGATTTCCAAATGTGTTGCCCTGATTCCACGCGCAATGCATGAATACACTGCAGGCTCACTCTCGCTCATATCAATGTAAATCATCAACACTGTCAATCCCTTACAAGTGTTTTATTTAACTGAATACATCACAATAAGCTGAAATGCACGCGCAGGTTAATTTACTTCCTGAACAAGTGCGCACACCGAGTCCGTGTTGCTTTCACATTCACACAAACCGCGGCACGGTTCGGGAGCAACCGAACTCAGAGCACCACCTCCAGGCAGTCTCGGGTTCGGTACTCCAGTGCGCACCCGGGTCCCATGACAGCGTTCACATTAGTGATTTTTCCGAACTAAACTGCCAGTGTGAAAGCCCCCTTAATAATCACATGTTTCCCATCAATGGATCCAAGGCAGTTGGGGAAGGTTCACTCCCATGTGATAGATGGCAGCAATAGTGCGATAGGAGTCCCCTGTGGACAAGAACCGCAGGCAAATAGCCAGACGCTCAGCAGGACATATTGCACTGCGGTAATTGGTGCTAGTCATCATGATGACAGCTCTTTTGTCAGCACGTTGTCAAACTGCTCTGTGTCCAGCCTGAAGTTCTGCTGGAACCTCTCGTCGTCAAGCCGCAGCTGCTGCACCAGCCGGTGATACTCTCCGAATTGATAACAGTCCTGGAGGGTGTCATGAACCCAAAATCTCAGAGTCTGACGTCTTCTTCGCAAATATAATGCAGCTGCACCAAACACAACAACTTCGCGATGATCCATAATGATCCAGTGATACACATTTGAGCACAACTTTTATTATAAATATTATATATTATATATATTATAACGCTTGTTTTAAGTGGGAATGCAATTCATTTGCTCACGGTAACACCGATTTGACCAATTGCTATAGATGCAAATAATATTAATAATAATAGCTATTTATCTTTTTTTTTTTTTGACCAAATGTGACCAAAACGGTTATAAAAATACTGTCATTATAAAAGGTTTCTAGTGTCAATATATTGCTTGTTTTTTTTTTGTTTACATTTCATGCGACACTTCTCTTCTCTCGGACATAGAATGCTGCTGCGTCAGAGCGGCCAAAGCATCAACAAGCTTCCCCGTACTTTTTGACAAGCGTCCTTGACATTGCGGCCAAAGCTTCTTTGCCGCTCAAGTCGGCGGCGGTGTGAATGTACAGTTATGCACAAGCAGGATAACATGCAAGCACATGCTCAGTATTCTCTCTCTCTCTTCTCCTCTTACTTCACATGTATATCTAACTCAAGAAGCTTGAGTGCCCATCTAGTGGTGCATTAATGTAAGGACATCACAGTGTGGTTTGTGGACATTGTGTATTGACCAAACTGACAGATATAAAAAGGTAGCACTTTACAATAAGGTTCATTAGGCCTAGTTATAACATGAACTAAGAATGAACAATACTTATACAGCATTTATTAATCTTAGTTAATATTAATTTCAACATTTACTAATACGTTATTAAAATCAAAGGTTGTATGTGTTAACAGTTAATGCACTGTGAACTAACATGAACGACACATTAACAGCTGTGTTTTTATTAACTAACATTAACAAAGATTAATACTGTAACAAATGTAGCCTAGTGCTCATTTTTAGTTCATGTTAGTTGATACATTAATCATTAATGCAAAGTGTTACCAAAAAAAAAAAACAATTCAGAAAAGATTTTACAATTAGGAAAATTAATGAAATATCAGTATAAAAACAATGACACATATGTTTTTTTTCACTGCTTTTAAGAGGGTCTGCGGACCCCAAACAGAACATAAGGGTTATTACTCACTACATTTCAAAAAGCATCTCGTTTGATTTAAATACAGTAATACAGGAGCAAGTAGCCTATATTGCACATCACAACACCCTTACCAACAAAGAAATTTGATGTAGGCCTATTTTAAACATGCTCTTGTTGTACATGATTGAATGAAATAGTAGCCTATAATAATGGTAAATCAACATTCACACTTACCTTTAGCTTTGTGTTCTCATAAGGATCAGCATACCGAGCCATCTATATGACAGTTAGCCTAATAGCTACATTTGTGTAACTAGTACAGCGTGAGAATTTTCGGACCGAGTGACGCTGTATTAAAAAAATAAGTGACGATTGTATCATTATCTCGGGAGATGTTTTAGCATACAAGCCATTGTATACAGATCTAGGCCAAGCGTGTCGACGCCACTGTTCAGTAAGCAACACAATCGAAGGTGCTAAAGGAAATTAACAAGTCATACCTCCTCGTGAATACGCTTATTGATGCATGCAATACCTTGTTTCAGGGGGCATCCATTCCCGTAATCTAATTAATATGCATATGTCGTGAGTTCCGGTGTGTTTAGGCTATAGGCATAAGCGAGCGGAAGAAAGCCGCTCAGTCTCAGTTCCGCTGGACGCTACAATGCATCAATGCCGCTGTGGGTCTGTCAGTAGCGCGCTTGTGTCATGTGTTTTTTTTTTTTTTTTCAGCACACGATTGCAGTTGAGATATGCAAACTTTCTTTCCGAGTGACGAAAGGTACTGTGTCGATATAATTGCAAACTGTATCATTGTAACTGTTGCTAAACCAAGCTAGTTATAGGCATAATCACAAAACAATGGCAAGGCTTAAATATAACCTCAAGCGTTCATAACAATATGATGCACGCACGCACTAGTTCAACAGAAAGTGTTTTTCGCTTGAGATCTCCATTAAGTTGAACATATGTCCAGACAGAGCAAGGCCAGCAGTGGGTTTAGGCAGATATGTAGGGAGATGATGAGAGCATCTGTATCCATAACTTGGATCACGTGAGGCACCTCAGCCTATCGTGTAATGGTAGTGACGTCAGTGCCCGCAGTTCAAAGTTTTATAAGCTCTTTAAGGGCCTTTGGTTTCCCGTCCAGTTTTATTAATGTTGTACAAATGTTGTACAAAGATATTGATAGCTGTTTAATTTTAAATTCACGAACATCACCTACGTTTCCTATTCTTCGCGGAATAAGACAGGGTTGCCCTTTAAGCCCATTGTTATTTTTAGTGGTTGTATAAACATTATTGATATTTTGCGTAATGATAACTTTGTTGGTCTTAGTGTCTTTAACAGAGAGATTCGTATTTCACAATTAGCAGATGATACTACTTTATTCTTAAAAGATAAAGAGCAAGTTTTCTCCAGTATTAACAATTAATGCCTTCTCTAATGCCTCTGGACTCAAACTTAATTTATCCAAGTGTGAAATTATTTGCTTATTTGACAATGTAGAATCTGAAATTGAAAATATACCAGTAAAAAAATGAAGTGAAATATTTGGGGATTCATATAACGAAAAATTGAATTAGTAGACAGTTTCTGAAATTTTTCTTCTCGTCTGTCCAAAACTAAATTTATGTTTAATAGTTGGCTACAAAGAGATCTGTCAATTTTAGGAATCAGAGTCTTTTTATCCAAAGCAGAGGGATTATCCAGGTTTGTGTACCCTTCCCTGTCTTTAGCTGTAGATAATCACACCTCCAAAAATATTGATAAAATTTTTCTTGATTTTGTTTGGAATAATAAATCTCACAAATTGAAGAAATATATTTTAGCAAACAAAAGAAGTGAGGGCGGTCTTGAAGTCCTGAACTTTGACGATACCAACAACACATTCAAAATTAATTGGTTGAAGAGATGCTTGCTTGGGTTCAGACACTATGTGGTATTTTATCCCAAATAACATATTTAAAAGGGTAGGTGGCCTTTCTTTTTTGATGAAATGTAATTACTCCATTGGTAAATTACCCATTAAATTGGCTAGTTTTCATTAACAAGCTCTGTTAGCCTGGAAATTGGTTTACAACCACAACATTTCCCCCCATAAAACCATCTTATGGAATAATTCAGATGTTAAAATTAGAAATAGATCACTCTTTCTTGAGAATTGGTTTAATAAAATCATAGTTTTTATTGCAGATCTATTCAACTCTAATGGTGATTTGTTATCCTATGAGAGTTTTATGAATATCTACCAATATCCTGTCCCGTTTAAAGAATTTAACTCTGTTACAAAGGCTATTCCGAGTGGTTTAATATGTCTGATGAAAGCTTCCCTTACCTATGAGGCATGTTCTAAACAATTATCTTTGTTATGTCTGGATGGTGTTTCACTTTTAAGTAAAGATTGTAATAATACATTTATTCGTCAACTCTCTCAATCTAGAAATCTATGTACTCCAAAAGGAAAATTCTTTTGGAATTCTATAATAGATAACATTCAGTGGAGGAAAACATGGTTACTACAATTTAAATATTGTATACCCAATAAAATGAGAGAAGTGCATTTTAAAATTTTGCATAATATATACCCTTGTAACGCACATTTGTCCAAATACTGTGATGTAGCTGAGGTATGCACCTTCTGTAATAATGAAGTCGAAGACGTCTGTCATTTGTTTTTTTCTTGTAATGTTTCTTCAATTTTCTGGAATGATTTAAGTGCTCATTGTTTTTCGAAAGTTAATTTGAACAGTAATCTTTGCTTAAAGGATGGAATTTGTCTTTTTGAAAACCCTAACAAATCTTTAGAGTCTACTGTTAACTTTCTTATCATTGTGGCAAAATTTTACTTTCACAAGCAAAGGTTTTGTAAGAAAATTCCTTCTTTTAATGATTTCCTTTGTGAAGTCAAATATTTAGTCAAATCACTAAGAACAATCGATAATAGAAAGTGTACGTCTTTTCTGAAAAAATATGATGAGATCCTTCATGTACCATGAGCTAAATATATCTCTGCCGTTTTTTTTTTGTTAAAATTTATTTATTTATTTATTTATTTATTTTTTTTTCTCGTTCTGTATCCTATTATTGTGCAAATTTGACTATGTATAATAGATGCTTTTTTGGAAATGTTCTATTTTTCTAAGAAATGTATATTTGCACTACTGTTAAACATTTCTTCAATTAAAAAAAAGAAAAAAAAAGATAGTCCGTCGTTTCATCCTAAAGCGTTGGAATGATATAAGTGTTCTATTTGTCAAGTGTAAGATTTTGCCATGCTTCTCAATACATATGAGACAAATTATATTTGGTTATTTTGACTCAGACCCCACAAACGAAAATATCAGTTTTGTTATTCATTTAAAAAAAATCCTAAGCACATTTTACATTCACAAATGCAAATTTTCAAACTGTAAACCTGTCTTCTCTGTCTTAAAAGAAATGGAAATTTATTTAAATGTGAGTTCAGTATCTACATCTGAAAGCTATAAGGACTGTTAGGATTTGCTCTGCCTTTGATCTCCTCATGTGAACATTTTTATTTGATGTAATTGCCCTCTTTTTTCCTTTCTTTTTTGTATTTTTTTTGTTTGTTTGCTGTTGTCTCCTTTATTATTGTTGTGGCTCTTTTGTATATGTTTCCTTTCTCTGCAATAAAATAATGAAATAAAAAAGACAGTATCAGTTTCTTGTGTAAAATAGAAAGTATAAAAAAATCCTTAAATCATTGGTTATCTATTTTAGGTCGACTCCTCTTGACTAAAATTGAGGAAATATCTTATTATAGTGCACCGTGTGGACTATAATATAACTTATTTATCTATCTCATGCTCTGTATACCACCCCAAAAGTAGTTAAATGGAATAAAAACTTTTTTTTGTGATCAATTTTTTATTGTCTTTTAGAAATAAAAATAAAACAAACATCCACTCAAACAAAATGACAGGGACGGGGGAGCAACAGACATATTATCAGAAAGTTAACATTATGACAGAGAAAAAAACAAAAAAACTTTATATAGTCATTCCTTTATATAATCCAATATTTTGGAAGAAAAACATTGCCATGCATCAATGGTACTAGGTTGAGCCTTGTTAACTCGTGCTGTTGTACAATCACAAGTCACTATTTTGTGGAGGCTATGAATCTAATATGTTTTTGACACATGTGCGGAGTAAACCAGTTCTGTATTATTGTTTCTTCGCAGCTGTAAACCAACTTATACAGTGATCGTCATTGAGAAGACAAACCTGGATTAAACATGTAATCAGTTTGTAGTAAGGAGGATAGAACCAAGTTTACATTATCCCATATGTTGGCAACAATTGGACACTCCCAAAACATAATCGGAATTACATTTTATTTACATTTTTATTAAAAAATATAACACATTATTTACGTTAAATATGTGCATTATTTAATATAACCATATAACAATTAATCCACATGGTTAAAGAGTATGAACATGGAGGCTTGAGAGCCATTGATTTTGAATCTCTTCTTGGTACATTCCGAATTAAATGGCTGAAAAAGTGTTAAACAAAGTAACACTCAATATGGCTCTGTATTCCAAATCACATATTCAACAATATTGGCAGCCTTGAATTTGTGTTAAGATGTGATCTTGATCTCGGTAAAATTCATTTGAAGTTATCTAATTTTCATAAACAAGTTCTGCTTTTTTGGAAAAGGATTTACCCAGGCTTTTCCCCTCACAACTCCACTTTGGAATAATAGGGCTGTAGTTATTAATAGGAAATCTCTGTTCAAAAGAGATTGGTATGGTAAAGGTATTTTTTTAATTCATGATTTATTAGATGGTAATGGGTATTTCTTATCTCATAATGATTTTATTAATAAATATACAAGTTAGAATTACAATTAAAGGTTATGATAAGGTATGTAATACTTAAGCAGTTTTTCTGATTTTCAATGCTCTTTCATGATCAAACAAGTAGTAACGTTTAAAAAAATGTTAGATGAACGTTCAACTAAAACCATTCCCAAAAATACATTCCATGACTACCAATATATAAGTAATATTTTTGTGCTAGCATTTTGAGAACTTTTTAAAGAGCAGATAACTTTGAACGAACGTGCTGCTGTGCAGTACTGCTTATGCTACTAATGTTTATTTCAGCGCTAACACTTAGAACATCAGCTGAACGGCTTGGCTTGCCACAGATTCAGCACTGCTTACGCCCTCTCTCTGAGTCCTTGCATGGTTTGGAATGGATGACCATCCAACAGTCGCCATTGTCACCACTGTTTTTTTTTTTTTTGTCTTAAAGCAACACTATGTAACATTTTTTACCTAAAAATAATGTTTCCAAAATCTTATCAGTGCTTCATCAAGTCGTAACAGGGTGAAAGGCACTTCTGCCATAGCCTGACGGGGTCTGTATCGCTTTTACTGGCACTATGTAACTTCGGGGTTCGGGTAGTAATCCGACCACAAAAAGAACTACAAAATTCGACTGCTTTACGCCAGGCGCTACAATAGTCATTATTTCGTTTTTCTTCGTTACAGATGTCGCAATACATCATCCTTTCATGAAATCATGTAACATGCTCTACCTTGTCTGTGGACATCGTTCATTCTAAAGCCGGTGCTGGATAAACAGTGAGCGTGCGTGAGACGGTAGGCTAAATTATTTACGACAGCGGTAATGGACAATTTAGTTTCCAACCAGTAGAGCGACCGAAGGGGAGAAGTTCCATGGTGTTGCTTTAAAGCTTTAGAAATTGAATTGGTTTATTTGCTTATTTGCTTGTGTTTGTTTTTTTCTCTTTTGTTGATCAGTTTCTGTGGATTTCTTTATTATTTACTATTGGCGCTTTTCCACTGCATGGTACGGTACGGCTCGGTTCGGTACGGCACGCTTTGGCGCTTTTCCACTGCATGTGGTACGGTACGGTACGGTTCGGTTCGGGACGGCTCACTTGTGGTGCTTTTCCACTGCATGGTACGGTACGGTACGTGTTCGGTACGGCACGCTTTGGCGCTTTTCCACTGCATGGTATGGTACGGTACGGTTCGGTTCGGGACGGCTCACTTGTGGTGCTTTTCCACTGCATGGTACGGTACGGTACGGCTCGCTTCGGCTCGCTTTAAATGGTACCTGGTCTGTTGAGGTTCCAAGCGTACCGTACCGGTACTAAAATGTGACGTAAAAACACTGCAGATCACTGATTGGTCAGACAGAATCGTCACTACCAGCGTCATTGGATTTGCGACACGAGAAACTAAAACCCACTAGATTTAAATAACCAGTAGACAACAGCCAACGCGGTAGCACCTGTTTTACTTTCTTGGAAAAAAAGAGATCAAAACTTTAAAAAAGAAATGGCTGATTCGTGGTCAGTGGACGAGGTGCAGACGTTCCTCTCGTTGGTTGCCGAGGAGCGGATCCAGCGAGAGCTGGATGGGGCAAAACGGAATGAAAAAGTGTTCCGAGAAGTAGCTCAGCTCTTAGCCGCACACGGCTATCACCGGACCTACAAACAGTGTAGGGACAAAAATGGCAGTAGAGGCAGCGCAAATAACGATCAGTCCCACCCACTTTGAAGGGGTACTAACTGCAGTGGAAAAGCAACCGAACTAAAGCGAACCGAACCGTGCCGCACCGAGTCGAGTCGTACCACGCAGTGGAAAAGCGAAGCGAGCCGAACCGTTCCGCACCGAGTCGAACCGTACCGAGCCGAACCGAGCCGTACCATGCAGTGGAAAAGTGCCATATTATTTATTTTCTTTTGTTAAGCAAAGCTTCTGTGAACCTGTTGCTACTTATACTTCTAATTTTTTTCTTTTGATCAGTTTTTGCGAATTTTTCATTTACTATTATTTTTTTCCTTTTTGCTAATCAATGTTTCTGTGAACTTGTTGCTATTTACGATTGTATGGTTTATATATTTGTTTGTTTCGTTTATTTATTTATTTATTGATTACCAAATTTTATAAGGATACGTGTGTTTGTATATGTTTGTATGTCTAAATTGTAGTTTTGCTTCCTCTCCAGAAGTTGGGGTGACCAGTGATTTGTGTGCGGACAAGCCTTTTCTCTCTGCTTGGTGGCGGTCTCTTCCGTGTGCAGTGTTCCACATTTGGAGGTGCAGTGAAGTGAGTGCACGTGTGTCTGCTGTGTTTCCCTTTCTAGAACGGTTCACTCGTGTTGCGTAGCTATACATTATAAGAAAACTCTTCTCAAGAATATTGAAGCCTTTATTTTAAAATGCAGTGCAGCTGCACAGCAAGCACAGTACAGTCTGTCTTAGCGCGCAGATTGGCTGGGCTGGGGCAACTACACGAACCTATGGCGAAGCAGCGAGTTGGCCCATTTCTCCAGTGTTGTGAACTATTTTCTTCTAAAGTGTAGAAAATTCAGAAGCGCAGACCTGGAGACGTTGAGGTATCTTTTCAAGCAGAAGTTCTTTATTCCGTCGCTGTAGCATCTCAATATCATCTAACTAAGGGAAACATTCCCTTGCAATTTAGGGGCAGTGCTTAACATTGTGATGGAGTGTTGTGGAAAAATTTATATTTTAGATTTCGCTTTGATATTGTGTGGGTTTTTTCCTGTAATTCAATCATGTATTTTCTCTCCTGGAATATTTTGCATACCTAGTGGAAACTGAGACACACACCCAAAGCCTCTGGTCAAACAGCCTCTAAATTCTTTAGCATAGATAATCAGGAAAGACCACTGTATTATAAAGCCTTTGAACTCACAGGTTTCTAACGAAACTAGAACTGGTTTAACTGAGATGAGGGGAAATATCGGCTAGAACTGGTTAGTTTGGGGTGAACGGAAAACTACAGAGAAAGGACAATGGGGAAGGGGTATAAAATCTGTCTGCTTGCAGTGTGTGGCAGGTCTGTTCCTACCTGGGGTAGCTGCCATGGTATTTTGTGAACACCTCCTTTAAAAGAATAAACTTTTCTTTTAAAGTACAATTTGAATCTGATGTCTCTTACTAAAATGCTGTTTGTTAATTAAAGGGTTAGTTCACCCCAAAATGAAAATTCTGTCAGTAATTACTCACCCTCATGTTGTTCCAGCCCCGTAAGACTTTCGTTCATCTTCGGAACACAAATAAAGATATTTTTGATTAAATCTGGATCACTCCTCCATAGGCTTCTAAGGGATTGAAACCTGACAGCCCCGAAAAGTCATTAAAGACATTGTTAAATAGTCCAAGTGACTATAGTGACTCAATCTTACTTTTTGAGCGCAAAAAAAACCCAAACAAAAATAATGATTTTCTTCAAGTATTCATTTCCTTCTCTGTTTGGCCTTTAGCTTTCACTTAGTGTAATTGCGTAGAGCTTCTGTGTTATACGTCACATGTAGGCTCACTATTGGCCGACGCTGGTCATGTGTGTGATGTAGTGCTGGGCGGTTTGACCAAAAATTTATATCACGTTTTTTTTCAAAATTATGCCGTTTTTTTTTTTCATGCATAATCAGGTGTTCAAAGCATTTTCTACTGGTTGAGAGAGGAATTACTGCAGTAAATTGACTTAGGATCGTCTATTTTACTGTCATTAGTGAATATTGTAGAATAATTCCACACTAGTAATACAGGTTGTAACGTGGTGCGGTTGAGGCAGAGAGGAGGCGAAGATCCAAATGCAGCACACACTTTTATTTTACAGATAAACTAAACTATGATACAGGACTCGGTAACAGCAGGAACAACCAACATTCACGGAAACATTTAACAAGAACTCACAAAGACCAGACTGAAACACAGGGCTTAAATAGTCAGGGACAAACAAGCTAAACAAGGGGGCGTGGGAAATCAGAAACACCCGGGAAAACTAATAGACAAGACAGGGAACCATAGAACATGACAGGACACAAAACCACACTGTAACACAGGTTTTGCATGGCCCTAGAAAGTTATGCTGTTGTTTACAAATAAGAGGCAGTCATGATTCTAATGAAGTGAGGAATCAGAATGCAAAGACAATAGCAGTCAAAATACAGAACTTTTACTGTGCAAATTTCACTTTTTTATTTTATAAAAACCAATACAAAAAGTAGAAAAAACCTCCAAACAACAGACCCGCTCCTCTTTATGGACTGCTGCGGTTGACAGGGCGGATAACGAGCAGAGAGAGCGCCCCGGCCGCGCGCGCACGCTTCAAACAACACGAGCGCTGTCTTGCGCTCTCTCCCTCGCGCATATTAATCCAAATCAATTTTGACAGACACGATAGTAAAAGGTCGGAAGACTGTAGTTTAACGTGGTCGTGGAGCATTTGGAGATTTTTTAGAGATTAGAGACTCTAGGTCTACACACTCAATGAACAACATCTCAACACTAAATTATAAAGGCCTGTCTTATAGACGCCTGTCTCAAATAGCCTACAAGCCGGTGCAGTTCGACGATTTGGGAAAATAAAAGCCTGGGCTATTATTTGAAGTTTTACGCTAGTTCTGCAGCATCCATCTTCCATGTAACGCAACACCAGAGCACTGCTGTTTACCCTCGCCTCACAGTCGCTGCTTAGAAGTGCGACATTGTAAGGGTCCGTCTGAAACAGTGTCGCGCGGCGCATTGGAACGTTCGCTCCGAACGTTGTGTGATTAAATACACCGGTATGGCGGTTTATTAAAAATCAACATCGTAACGAAAATATAAACCGGTTTTCGGTTTGAACCGGTTTACCGCCCAGCACTAGTGTGATGCGTGTGACGTTCAACCAGAAGCTCTACGCAATTACACTAAGTGAAAGCTAAAGGCCAAACAGAGAAGGAAATGAATACTTGAAGAAAATCGTTATTTTTGTTTGTTTTTTTGGGCTCAAAAATTATTCTCGTCGCTTGATAAATTTAAGATCGAGTCACTATAGTCACTTGGACTATTTTAACGATGTCTTTAATGACTTTTCAGGGCTGTCAGGTTTCATTCCCAGAAGCCTATGGAGGAGTGATCCAGCTCTCAGATTTAATCAAAAATATCTTTATTTGTGTTCCAAAGATGAACGAAAGTCTTACGGGGCTGGAACAACATGAGGGTGAGTAATTACTGACAGAATTTTCATTTTGGGGTGAACTAACCCTTTAAATTGTTTTTGCCACAACATGGAGCAAACTCGTATACAGTTTTAGGAAACCTGTATTAACCTGAAAGTGATTTATTCAAACACTGAGACTCAAGAACAGGAACGACAGGACTCTCTCTTGCTGAGACAAAAGCTCACGAGAGTCCCCAAGAGTTTCAGTAATCTGTTTCATTTAATTTACAATAGAAAGAAACAGGTCTGGTGGCTGTATAGAGAGAAACAGAACAGGACAGAATCCCATGCTCAACCGCTGAATGTTGAATTCAATCTACAGAACTTTTTCAGTTTATATACTATAGTATTAGAAGCTAAATTAAACATTTTGTAACACCACAATAGGAATCAGATTTAATCTCTTTCAGGGAATGATCTCTTCGCTGACTTCTCAGGACAAGAAGCCTCTCTTGCCGTTAAACAGCCCAGCAGCGGAATGCAGCGACCTACAGCAGAAGGTCAGCGATCGGCGGCCTCCTGCTCATCTTCCTGAACTCGACAGCGTCAATGCTGTTCACCATTTCCCTTTGGCCATCCGGCAGAATATCCTTTCAAAAGCCTATTCACAAAAAGAGCACAGCGTTGTTTCAAATGCCGCACCCGGTCTGTGTTTCATGCAGGGTTCCCCTGCACATCACAGACGGGCACAGTGAGCTGCACTCACTCGGTGCGGCTTTTTTCACTGCGAGAACATGCCGCTCTACGCGCTTGTGGCTAGCTCAATTTATGCCAGAGAGCAACCCCGCCCCTCGTGCTCTCCCGATTCCACTGCTCCTCGAGCCTCGGAGGAGAGAAAGGTGGGGTCAGAGGATGAATGAGCGCTCGGGGGCGAGCAAGCTCAAGCTGCTTTAGCACTGCACACTATGGCGGTTTTCCAGGCTAAACTCCTCCGCTCCTTGGACGAGTCTGCACCGGAAAAAGAGATCCTTCAAGGATCTGCGCAGTGCCACCAACCTGACACTGCGCGCCACCAAGACCAATGCCCCGGCTATTGGACGTAGCATGGCCAGCCTGGTGGTGTTAGAGTGTGTGGCTTAACCTCATGGAGATTAAGGAAGCAGACAGAACTGCTTTCCTGGACTCCCTGGTTTCCACCTCTGGTCTATTTGGCTCATCGGTAAAGGGTTTTGCTGAGCGCTTTACTGAAACACAGAAGTCTTCGCAGGCAATGCGATACTTTCTTCCCAAGCTCTCCAGCTCGGCTTCAGGTTACCCCAAGAACGCGCCGACCCAACAGCCAGCCACAACAGAGCTGCCGGTCTCTCAGCCCCACCTAGCGCCTGAAACGAGCCAGCGCTTTAAATCAGCCAAGCGATTCCCGTTTCTAAAGCACCAGGGTCCCCGGCCTAAATTTAGGCTGGACCCGGAGCCTCAGAAGCTGTCCTAATCCAGCAGAAAGGAAGAGAAGGGGGCCAGGTCTCGCTGCGGCCGGACCACCACTGAAAATAGCTTGCATGCTTCTTCCAGCCCCCTCTTCAGTTCAGGCAGATGGAGATGTTCTAATTGCAAACAACGGGCCCCTTTCAATTTAAGCACCAAATCTGTGTTTTAACATGTTTATAAAGCACAAAAAGAGCAAATTTCCTCTTCCAAACACCTGACCACAATAAAACGAGGTTATCAGCTCCAATTCGCTCGCAGGCCCCCGCACATTCATGCTGTGGTTGCAGGATGAAGACGACCAAACAAATCCTTGCGCAAATTCGCCCCGTCTCATCCAGTCTCCGTTGGATTCTGACTTTAGTTCTACTATAGGTCTCGGGCTTCTCAGCTCCAGGGGGTAGTCAGAGTGAAGTCATCAGCTAGTAACAATAATTGTTGGAGATTTTAACATACACGTAGATAACACAAATTATGCGTTAGGAGCTGCGTTTTACAGATTTATTAAATCGTCTAAATCATACACTAGATTTAATTATATCATATGGAACCAATCCAACCGATATAGATACTATACCGCAAAGTGACGATGTCACTGATCATTACATTGTTACTTGCATACTACGCACTGCTGAAATTTGTCATGTTGAGCCACGTTATCGACCAGGCAGAACAATCCTTCCAACCACTATAGATAGATTCTCAAATAGCTTACCTGATCTATCTCAGCTGCTCAGTGAACCCAAACAAACAGATGAACTAGAGGAAATGACTCAGCCTCAATTATCGCCCCTCAAGTACAACTACACCGCTTTACAACTATAGGACAGGAAGAACTAAATAAACTTATCATTGCTGTCACGGTATACTCATTCTCTGGCTCCTTCTCGTCTTGTGTTTATGTTGTTGTATGAATGCACATGTGTAGTGGGCGTGAGAGTGTTGTGTGATTACCTGATCCGCTCCAGCTGATCATCATTATCATCACCACCAGCTGCAGCCCATTTCCTCACCTTATAAATACTCACCGGTTTTTGTCCTCTTTGTCAGATCGTTGTTTGATGTCTCCTGTGTCGGTGTTCCAGTCCTGTCTTCCCGCTCGTCCGGTGTTCGTGTTTTCCGTGGATTATAGTTGGTGTTGGATTATCGTTGTCTTGGTGTGGATTCCGTTGTCATCGTCTCACCTCTTCTGTTCCTGTCTTCTGCATCGACCATCGAAGTCCCTGCACCATCCATAAACTGAGTAACTCGCTCTTGCTTCCTGATCCTTTATTCACTTGCGTGACAGAACGATCTGACCAAGACAATGGAAGCAGCGAGTGTTTCGTCGACGGCGTTGGAGGATTTCATTCATAACAGCATACGAAGGATGGATTCCCAAGAAAGGAATTTGAATGACACGGGTCGTGCGGTACAATCTTTGGTGGTGCAGGTGTCCGAGCTTACCCAGCAAATCCAACTTCTGCGAGCTCCCACTGCGCCACCCACACCAGCCGTTCCCCCCACACCACCGAGGTCCATCCCCAGTCAGAGCCACGCCTACCAGTTCCGGAAGCCTACTCCGGTGAGTCAAAGTTTTGCAGAGCCTTTTTGACAAGATTCTCAATGCATTTCGCTTTACAACCCAGAACTTTCCACACTGAACAAGCCAAAGTAGCATTCGTGCTCACCCTTCTGACTGGGAGAGCAGCGCTATGGGGAACGGCGGTGTGGGAGAACCAAGACCCATGCTGCGCCTCGTTCCAGACACTCTCCGCCGAAATAAGGCGAGTCTTCGATCGTCGCCGTCGCGGGGAGAGAGGCTGCCAGGGTTTTGGCCGACCTGCATCAGGGAGAGAGGTCGGTCTCCGACTATTCGATCGAGTTTCGGACCCTGGCAGCCGAATGTCAATGGAACGAGGAGGCGCAGTGGTACATGTTCCTGTATGGGTTGGCTGACCACGTCCAGAGGGAGATCTAGCCCTGGACCTCCCTACATCTTTGAATGGACTCATCGAGTTGGCACTGCGGGTGGACGCTCGACTCTCACGGGTCGAGCGACGAGTGGCGTCCACCCGCACACCGGAAGGAGACGAGGGTCCACGGTCCAGTGGCAGGGACATGGTCAGCCCCGTCCACGATCACGAACCCATGCAGGTAGGGCGAGCTCGGCTTTCCCGGGAGGAGAGGGAGAGGCGGAGATCCCAGGGCCTTTGCCTCTACTGCGGTGGAACGGGACACTTCGCATACAACTGCCCGGTAAAAGGGTCAAGCCCAATAGTAAGTATGAGGCTACTATCGGGTGGGATCTCCGCCGAGAAGACCTCATCCACATCCACCCTCCTCCCGGTAAGACTAAGATGGTCTGTCCACCAGCACGACTGTAGAGCACTTTTGGATTCTGGGGCTGAAGGCAATTTCATGGACAAATCATTCGCACTCAAGTTTCAGATTCCCCTCAAGCCCCTCACTCACAGGATAGCAGTACACGCACTTAACGGTCAAGAACTTCCCACTATTTCTTTCACCACTGAAGACATCACCCTCATCACATCAGGCAACCATTCTGAGACTATTTTTTTTTTACATACTGGATTCACCCCTCGCACCCATCGTTCTTGGACACCCCTGGCTCATCCACCACAACCCTCGAGTAGACTGGCATCAAAGAGCTGTGCTGGAGTGGAGCAAGGAATGTCATAAGTCTTGTCTTGTGTCTGCTTGTCCGTCTGTACCTGTTTCTATGTTTCAGGAGGAGGCAGGGGATTTGTCTAAGTGCCCATGGAGTACCTGGACCTGAAGGAAGTGTTTAGTAAGTCTCGTGCTGCTTCTCTCCCTCCGCATCGTCCCTATGACTGTGCCATAGATTTACTGCCAGGTAAGTCTCCGCCTAAGGGCAAGTTATACTCGCTTTCTGTCCCAGAGAGGGAGGCCATGGAGAAATATATTTCTGATTCTCTAGCAACCAAGTTCATTCGCCCTTCCTCTTCTCCAGCGGGGGCGGGGTTCTTTTTTGTGGGGAAGAAGGACGGTTCTCTGCGACCTTGTATCAATTACCGGGGGTTGAACAGCATCACGGTAAAGAATACTTATCCTTTGCCGTTGATGTCTTCAGCTTTCGAGAGGTTACAGGGAGCCTCCGTCTTCAAAAAATTGGACTTGCGTAACGCGTACCATTTGGTTCGCATTAGGGAGGGGGATGAGTGGAAGACTGCGTTTAACACCCCCAGGGGGCACTTTGAATATTTGGTCATGCCGTTCGGGCTGTCCAACTCCCCTGCGGTCTTCCAGGCACTCGTCAACAATGTGCTGAAAGACATGATAGATCAGTTCATTTATGTCTACCTGGACGACATATTGATTTTTTCATCGTCTCTCCAGGAACATGTGCAGCACGTCAGACGAGTGCTTCAGAGGTTGCTAGAGAATAGGCTTTTTGTCAAGGCGGAGAAATGCGATTTTCATGCACAGTCTGTTCCTTTTCTAGGGTACATCATCTCGTCTGAAGGAGTGCGTATGGATCCTGAAAAGGTTAAGTAAGTCTATTGCTGACTGATGACCTCTTGTTACATATATCCTGGTTGCTCTCCCATCATTTAAACACACTAGATCATTATCATCTAATATACAGATAATACAGATAACAATATTTCCATTATGATCATTAAATTCACTACCCCACACCACACAATTTGAAACTTCCCTCACCACCAACTTTTTGTCTTAAATCTTCTTTAATCCTATCATAAGGATTATAAAAGTTGATTATTCTTATTTTCTTGATTTCTTGTACTTACCTCCACCACTATCTCCCGAAATTCTATTCCTTGTTTAATTAGAGTCACTCAAGTCAAGTCAAGTCATCCTCATTTATATAGCGCTTTTTACAATGTAGATTGTTTCAAAGCAGCTTTACAGAGATAAATTTAATTTAAGGTAACAAAGAATGGTTTGGTTTTATAGCGGTTCTTGAATAATGTTATTTCCAGCTAAAGTTAGTTTTGATTGATTCACTTCCGTCGAAATGATCATTTGTTATTAAATTAGGGGCCGCTAAGACGACACTGTTCTCTCTAAACAGACTTTAAACGCAAACCTGTGATAAACGCTGATGGCGTTCACATGCGCATTAAGAATTGATTCTATAGTTATGTGCGTTTGAATATATGTGCGCAGGTTTGTAATTCCCTACACAATTGTAATTCCCTACACATCCCTACACAATGCCTAAACAAACTACTTGTCTTGCCTATAAATTTTGATTCAGTTTTATTTTATTTTATCACTTCGGGTAGGTACGCAAACCGAAATTTGCTTTATCAAATCAACAATGCTTTATCTGTAGAGTGATAGGGATCCTCCATAGGGAGAGACTAGTACAACCTAGCCTAACTACACCACCACCATTTTTTTTATTTTCCTATGATTACGTAATACTTTATATTGAGGAACAACAAAGTTTAAATGAGGTTTTAGCCAAGATTCTTGTATGCAAATAATATGTGTTTTTTCTTCATATTCATCAATATATATTTTTAAATTCTTGCCCATTTGCTATAACCTGACTCCGCCAGATGGATTTGCTCCGCATATCCATCTGGAAACCTTCCGTTGAAGTAGTTTTGGTAAGGGGCGAAAATACTGGTTAGCTGATTGGCCTATGTTGGTGATAGACGGGCCAAATCAACCAATCAGATCAACGAAGCATATGAGAGCGACGACGAAAACACAACCACAAGCCAGGCTACTCTTGCTGCTGCAGGTTAAGGCTCGTTAGCTCTGTAATTCCGTAATAACTCTGTAATTCCGATAAAACTTGCTCGATAGCCACACTGATGCTAGTTTCATCCGCTGAAGCCGCCATGTTCTTAAGACTGAACTGTCGCGCTTCTCGTTCCGTCACACCTCAACCCGCCTCAAAGCAACGCTGATTGGACGTTCGTTTGGTGAACTGCTCCCAAATTTTCTTTAACGGAAAGTATCCAGACTGATCTGCGAGTGAAACCTTGAAAGCTTGCGAGATCAGGATGGTCTCACGAGGCTACATTTGCTAGGCTTCTTGCATTCCACTGCAATATTGTCAGTACCATTATAATCCTCCACATGAAGCCTGCGAGTTTGTCATTTGCATCTTTAATTTCTCGTTTACCTGTTCCACTGTTAATCCGTCTGCCTGCAAGTACTTTTCTGCTGCTCTAATTATTATTCTTATTCTTTCTGTATGGCTTTTTGTTTGTGCTGAGCAATTTATTGCTTCTGCCATAAAGGTGGTAAACGCCAGTTTGTCTACATTGATGGTGTTATTACTTATTGTCTCTCAGGTCTGCCTCTGCATTCTTTGTTCTGTAAGGGGTATACAGTTAAAGACCCAGAACCAGATATGAAGATTGAAGAGCCGGAGTCAGAATTATAAAAAATGAAAGAAAAGTTTTACTAAAGATAGTTTGCAGTTTCATCAGCAGAAGTCAGCTTCAATACTCACACAGGAGTTCGTAGGCCGCCTCCCTTACAGTTACAAAGATCACAGCAGTTATACAATTTTCAAGGTCTAAGCTACGTCATTGCTTATAGGTTGAATGGTTCTCATTGGCTAAGAAATAGATAAACACAGTAATTTTCCACACATATACAGATAGACGGAAGCGTATCTCCATCGATTATGCAGCTGACACATTCGGACCCTGAAGTTTGGCACGTCATGCTCTCCAGGTCGCAGATTTGGGTTGCTGGGCGCCAGCATATCTCGAAAAACAATTCACTCAATCTCCAATACTGCCAGTGGTTCCTTAACCTGTAACCAAGTAGACTAACACACACACACACACACAGCTTTTCCAAGGTTGGATTTGGCCAGGCTCTCACTATAAACATGAGAGTCATCTCAAAACATCAAGATAATGCGTTCTTTCTCTCAACTTTAGTCTAACTGGAAAGTAAGGCTTTAACAAAGAAATGGCCCCTTAAACTATTGGCTCCAATGACCCCTATATGTTTTAACACGTTGAAGACCTTTCTCAAACTCAAAACAAGTCCCTATTTCATTTCTGGAAGCCGGGATAAATAAGCAAGCACTGTTACTGCATTCAGATATCAAATACATACATTAAAGAATACATGAAAAGAATATTTCAGTAATCACACTGTTAATTTCTATAACAAAGTAAAATCTCACAAGCCTAGAGAAATCATTCAACCCATTTAATATTTAGAAAGAAAAATATTGATTAATACCTTGATTATAATTACTCATCATTACATATACATTGAAGCAGCAGTGGATTCCAATCCACCCCCTTCAGTTCATACTCACTCTCTTGTGTATTTCTCTGTTCTGTCCCTTTCACTCTTTTTATGGCCTCAGCGTAACTTATTCCTTCCGTTATTTTTACATTTTGTATCTTGACAGCCTTATTTCTCACCTGACACCCTCCATATGCCACACCATGCTCCCTGAACAGTTGCAGCACTTTGGTTTCACTCCTTCTTCACATTTTCCATACTCATGATTGCCACTACATCTTGCGCACTGTTTTCCCTTTACACACCGATGCCACATGTCTATATTTTTGACACTTGCAACATCTCAATGGATATATGGTCTTACTGAATAACTCATAAATCCTAGAAACACTCTATCTTCTATCCTCGTCAAAATTAAGCGTCACCGATAAGCTGTCCATTCTCTCCTTATAGGGAATGTGGAGATGACGTCACGCCGTGTTGCATTATGGGTCCGCCGCCATATTTACAGGATCGCGCCCAATACCGCTGTATTTAAATGCATGTTTTGGAGGCTGTGTTTGGATTTTCTGTCGAGATTTTAATAAACGTCGATATGGTTGTTCAGTTCAACTGCCATAGCAGGTCACACGATCGTTCAGGGAGGAAACTGAACAACGGAGTATGTTTTTTCACCTTTCTTTCTTGGAAAAAAACAACAAGGGAAGCAGGTCGAGGAGCTGGCGAGAAGACGCCGGATCGCCGCAATAATGAGGAAAAACTTACTTACTGTCCTCCACTGCATGCTACATTTGTTAAAAGTTGTACAAAGCAAGAGGTTGTGTGTAATAGATTGGTGTAATTAACAGGTAGAGATTGCCATCTCGTGGCTCAGTATTGCAAATGCAGTAATTATATTATGGTTTATTATAGAAACGAGTTTTGACGTTTTCTGAGCGAACCGGCTTCGGTAGTTTGGTAGTCTGTATTAGGGTATTGAAGAGTAAAGACGTTTTTGAGAACTTATTCTTTGGTCTGATTATTGTCCCGAAACAAAATACTACAAATGGCGACGAGGATATTAAACGAATGCCACTGCACCACTGCACTGTAAAAGGAGCCGTACACTGGTCGTTGGAAAAAGGAAAATAAGGTTTTTTGGAGGAACCAGGCACGTGTGGATTAACAATTAGCAGTTAGCCTCGGGAAGAAAAAAAATTCTGAAATGGCTGTGCCAGTCGGTCGCGTGGATGAATATAATGACGCGAAGGAGGATTTTGAGTCATATCTGGAACGTCTGGAACAGTGGATGTTGGCAAACGAAATCAAGGATGAAAAGAAGGTGTGTGTGTTTCTCTCTGTGATAGGGGCGGATGCTTATAAATTGTTGAAAAATCTGGTGTCGCCGACCGTACCGAGTACTATGGAGTATTCTGATCTGGTGAGAGCACTGAGCACACATTACAAGCCAGCACCGATTGTAATCGCGGAACGTTTTCGGTTCCAAAAGTGTAACCAGAGAGAGGGGGAAACTGTCTCTGATTATGTGGTAGCTTTGAAGCAGTTGTCAGCTACTTGTGTGTTTGGACAGTATTTGGATGACGCGCTGAGAGATCGTTTCGTGAGTGGATTACGCTCGGATGCAGTGGAGCGCAGATTGCTGTCTGAAAAGGATCTGACTTTCCCGAAAGCTTGTGAGATTGCAGTAGCAATGGAGATGGCGTCAAAGAAATCGATGGAGTTTTCTGGACACAGCCAGGCTCATCAGGTAAATGCCTTGTCAAGTGCAGGTTTTTCTTAAAAGGGGAGGAAAGGACAGTTTAGACGACATAATGATAATAAAGCTCAAAGCAAAGGCCAAAAAGGAGAAAAAAGTAATTTTGGGACATCACAGACATGCTACCGATGTGGTGGAAGACACTCAGCACGTGACTGCAGATTCAAGAATGAAAAGTGTCATTCCTGCTCCAAAACTGGGCACATAGCACGTGCATGTAGAAAAGGAAAAGCCATTTCTCAAACTCAGTATGTGGAAGCTGAAGGAAATACATCCAGAGGGGATGAAGAGGCTGAACTTTTTGGAGTGTATGCATTATATTCCACCTCAAGCTGTGAAAAGGGGTATACAGTGGATGTCGCACTGGGTGATAAGAGCACAACAATGCTGCTGGATACAGGGTCAGCTGTGTCAGTGATCTCAGAGGATTACTACCAGACAAATCTGAACCATTTCCTGTTAAAGCCAGCCCCCAAGTTAAAGCTGAAATCATATTCAGGCCAGGGTATCGCTGTTCGAGGATACATCAAGATACCAGTGCAGTATGAAACACAGAAAGTTACCTTACCTCTTGTTGTGGTGAAGGGAAGTAGACCAGCTCTGATTGGTAGGAACTGGCTAAAGGCACTACACCTTGACTGGAAACAGATTTTCACAGTGCATAGGATGTTCACACAGGCAGAGTGGACCCCAGGAGTCAACGAGGTGTTACAGCGCCACCAGGCAGTTTTCTCTGAGAAACAAGGCTGCATAGAGGGTTTTTAAAGCCAAAATCCGCATAAAACCAGGCACCACACCAATCCTTTGCAAAGCTCGCCCCGTTCCCTACGCATTAAAGGAAGCAGTAGAGAAGGAGTTGGACAGGTTGGAGAAAATGGAGGTGATTTCAAAGACTGAAATGAGTGAGTGGGCCTCTCCGATTGTAACTGTGCCAAAAGCAGACAAAACAATTAGGATTTGTGGCGATTACAAGGTCAGTATTAATCGGTGTATAGAAGAGCAGACATATCCACTGCCTAACACCGAGGATCTGTTTGCTACTTTAGCAGGAGGAACATCATTCAGTAAGCTTGACCTGTCTCATGCTTACCAGCAGCTGATGTTAGATGAGGAATCAGAGAAGTATCTGACGATCAACACTCATAAGGGCCTATACAAATTTCATCGCCTCAGCTATGGTGTTTCCAGTGCACCTGCAATTTTTCAGTCTGTAATGGACCAGATTTTACAAGGGCTGGACCATGTGACATGTTTTCTGGATGATATTCTAATCACTGCTTCATCTGAGGAAAATCATTTGAGGAAACTGGATGAAGTGCTCACACGTCTGGAAAATCATGGTGTTCATGTGAAATTGTCAAAATGTCAGTTTTTTCAGAGCAGTGTGGAGTATCTGGGTCATCGCATTGACCAGGATGGTCTGCACCCCACGGATGAAAAGGTGACAGCCATAAACAAAGCGCCTGAGCCAAAAAATGTCACGGAACTGAAGTCGTTCTTAGGGCTTCTTAACTACTACAGCCGTTTCCTGCAAAATTCCTCCACCTTACTCCACCCTCTACACAACCTGTTGAGAAAAGAGGCAAAGTGGGTTTGGACTTCGGAGTGTGCGAAGGCATTTGAAGATGCAAAGCAGCTATTACAGCAAAGTAAGGTGTTGGTGCATTACAACACACGGTTGCCACTCCGGATTGCCTGTGATGCGTCACCCTATGGAGTAGGGGGGTAATTTCCCATGTCATGGACAATGGAGAGGAACGGCCGGTAGCTTTTGCATCAAGGACGTTAACGGAGGCTGAAAGAAAATATGCCCAAATCGAGAAAGAGGCCTTGGCTATCATCTTTGGAGTTAAGAAATTCCATAAATACCTCTATGGGAGGAAGTTCACACTGGTTACAGATCACAACCGCTGTTAACTATTCTTGGACCAAAGTCAGCAGTTCCAACGTTGGCAGCATTAAGGATGCAACGCTGGGCTCTCATCCTCATGGCGTACAGCTATGATATTGAGTACAGGAGATCAGCTGATCTTGCAAACGCTGATGCTCTGTCTCGCCTACCCACTGCCTCATTCGACAACACAGGAGAAGAGGGAGGTATTTTTTACTTCTCACACATGGAGGAACTACCAGTGGGTGCGAAAGACATTGAGAGAGCTACGTTAAAAGATCCTACACTGAACAAAGTGTGGAGCTACACAATGAATGGATGGCCCAGTCATGTTCAGGAGGAAGCACTGCGGCCTTATTTCATACGCAGGCAGGAGTTGTCAGCGGAACAAGGTTGCATTCTTTGGGGCCAGCGAGTCATCATACCCCCAGGTTATCGACAGCGCTTACTGGAGGACCTTCATCATGTGCACCCAGGTATCTGCCGCATGAAAGCTCTCGCTCGCAGTTACATGTGGTGGCCTGGTTGTGATGGGGAAATTGAAGAGCTGGTGAAAGGTTGCTCTATCTGTCAAGCTGTTCAGAAAATGCCAGCAGTCGCACCGCTGCACCACTGGAGGTGGCCGGAAAGAGTGTGGCAGAGAATTCACATTGATTTTGCAGAGAAGGATAAACAGTATTTTTTGGTGGTTATTGATAGCCATTCAAAGTGGTTAGAAGTTTTTCCCATGTCTTCCACCACATCTCAAAACACCATTGTAGTTCTGCGAAACTTATTCTCTGCGTATGGACTGCCAGAAGAGCTGGTCTCAGATAATGGTCCACAGCTGGTGTCGAGGGAGTTTACACAGTTTCTGGAGGGAAACGGTATCAAACACACTGCTGTTCCTGCATACCATCCTGCATCAAATGGAGCTGCAGAGAGGTCAGTGCAGATTTTGAAACGTGCATTGGCGAAGGATGTGTTGGAGGCAGAGAAGAAGGCTTCTTTACCACTTGGTCATAGACTTGCAAATTTTTTGCTCATGTACCGCAGTACACCCCACACCGTGACTGGTCGGACTCCGGCTGAGTTATTCCTGAAGCGCCAGATTCGGACCCGGTTCAGTTTGCTTAAGCCCAAGCTTGACAGTCGGGTTGAAGAGAAACAAGCTACACAGAAACGTCATCATGACAGGGGTGGTTCATGTCTTCGGTTCTTTCAGGATGGGGAAGCTGTCCGTGTCCGAAATTTCAGGGGAGGAGTGGAGAAATGGATTCAGGCAAAAGTGCTGAAAAGACTGGGAGCTGTCACATATATGGTACAGGAGGGTCAGAGGCAACGCACAGTGCATGTCGACCACATGTTGCCATGGCGAGAAAAGGGTGAACAAATTCAAGAAGTTTTGCCCTCACCAGCGGTTGAGAATGAACCACCAGTCACCAGGGACTGGTTTTTCCAGCGGCTGTTCCCAGTGCACCAGTGAAGCTAATACCGCCTACGGTTCTCATTAAACCAACTGAGCATGTTGTCGATGTGTCACCATCGCGCACAGAAAGAAAAAGCTCACCTGAGAAACGGAGGTACCCAGAGAGGGTCCGGTTACCACCAAAAAAACTGGATTTATAACTGGCAGTATGTTGTAGGGAAATGCTACTTTGTTCCAGTAAATGTTAAGCTGCCAAGTGACATTTTTGTTGTGCTAATGGAACTTTCATTTGGAAAAATTATAAAATGTTCAGGGCAGTAGTTCTATTTTGGGTTGAGTAAAATGAAAGGTTAATCGTTGTTAATTGTTGCTAAAGTAAAAGGGGCTATGTTTAAGGAAAAAGCTAAAAGGGAAGGAGTGTAATAGATTGGTGTAATTAACAGGTAGAGATTGCCATCTCGTGGCTCAGTATTGCAAATGCAGTAATTATATTATGGTTTATTATAGAAACGAGTTTTGACGTTTTCTGAGCGAACCGGCTTCGGTAGTTTGGTAGTCTGTATTAGGGTATTGAAGAGTAAAGACGTTTTTGAGAACTTATTCTTTGGTCTGATTATTGTCCCGAAACAAAATACTACATTGTGTATTGTATATTCCTCGATGACTAACATTTAGGAGGATAGTTGATGAATGATGTTGAATTTGCGGTTAATGTTAGCAGCAGATGATAAAGCCAGGACACATTGCATGAATCAAATTATATTTATTTTCAATAAACAACTTGCTTTGATATTCTGTACATCTTTTTACATGCCTTTTTAAAAATGTATGTGAATCATGATTTTGTAAACACTGCTTAATAAATACATTAAGTGACTTCTCTGTTTCTGTACTGATTGCATCCACAAAGTTTGTTTGTGAAACTTTGTGAAACCACAACCATACATCGACGAGAACCGACAAAGGACAGACAGAACTGAAGGAACTAAATACAGATACAAATGAACACTAACAAGGTGAAGACAGGTGACACAGATGATGATGACGAGGAACAGGTGGATAATGAGGGAGTGAGTTCAGGTGAGGAGACAAGAGGATCCTGGGAAGTGTAGTGAAGAGACGGAGACTAGACAGACTGTGACAAAACTCAATGGAAACCAAGGAAAAATGTCAAACATAGGGTAAACTGCACAGTTGTAGCAATATTTGCTCTTCACTGCACAAAGACTGAATAAACATGACATTTTTTTATATCATGAGATGAATTTATCAGTCTACCAGCAACATATATGTCAAAAACCTACATAATATAGTTCCAATTTACCCCAATTAATGCTTGAAGAAGCACTTTTGTTACATGTGTCAGTTGGAACACCCCAGGACTTTATGCTATTAATCATGTATTTAAATAATGGTCCGACAATCTCAAACAAAACTATCTAAAAATTATTTTGTTACTAACTTGGCAAAACTTTGGCAAATCATTATCCTCAAAAGTAAACTGATAAAAATGCCTATGTGCAGATTAGATAATGATAAACTGAAAAAGTGTTTTCAAGTTTTGTATGCAATATGCATCAGATTGTTATATTGAGACAGGCCGAGCTGAGACTTCTTCTCCATACTGTATCTCTTGCTGCAAATTAAAACGCGCTTCACAGAGAAAAATTGGACAGAGGTCCACGTCCACACAATTGCTGGTGTTTACTGATGATTAGGCTATTATATGGCTATTATATAATTTGATAATTTGTAAGTGGTTACATTTGTCCCTCTTCTGTTCAGTGAAGACTTTTCAAACTGTTAAAACCCAGACATTTCAGCCATATTCACACAATTCCCAGCCCATGACATCAAATGTATTTTAGCATTCAATGTCTGGGAAAACCCACTATTCCACAACTGATGAAGCCATCTGGACGAGTGGTGAATTGTCTTTAATAATTAGAAATGTTCGTATATAGTCCTATAAATACATTTCTATTCATGGATGACCTGCATAACTGCCCGTCTTTTTTGCAGTCTTGTATACAAGGACAGATGACACAAGTTTAAATAGTTTGTGTAAAAATATTCCCTTATAAACAATTGAGTACAGTGTTATTTTAATATGAGCTGTGATTGCCCAATGAATTAAGCTGCTTTCTAAAGATGCGAAAAGAAAAACAACAAATTGTCGATATATTGTAATAGCCATTGCTTTTCGATTAAGCCCATCATATTTATAGATTTAATATGCAATTAATTGAGAACAAGGTGTATTTTTGGTAAAAGCAGTGTTGTTTTTCATGAGTCTGACCCTCTGATAATTGTATAATGCTATGCTTGTCGGGCTATGATGCTGTGATCATATCTGCTGATTGTCTGTGCTCTCCGGACTAACTTGTCCAGTCTCAAAGTCCTTGTGTTTCGTCGTATCATCTCCTCTACGGTCCGCAGCGGCTGCGGGGGGGACGACAGTTTCTTCCGTAGTTCGTACCACCAAAAATCTAGAGCAGTCATTAGCACTATCGCAAACTATCTCTGTTGAGTTTGTACTTAATTTCTCATGCGATTTCACATTTAAAGTCGTGTCATCAGCCTTTTCGTTCTCTAGGCTGGTCTCCTCTAATTTACTACCTGAGCCTTTATTTGCATTTTCATCTAACGCTGTTTCATCAGTGGGGGACAGTGCAACTGAACTCAAGCCTTCTCCCAGAGACACGGATAACTGATCAGCAGTGGTTGACCCCTCCTTGTCCTCCTCAAAAACTTCTGCTCCTCCTTTGGTCTCCACAGGATCAGCACCCTTAAAGAAGCCGAGTAATGTGACACTCTTCTTCCGTTTGCCTACATTTAGGACTTTGCCGTTGGTTGCTCCAGTGTCTGTGAACATATTGCGGATGTTGTATTCCTCCTGAGGTTTTTTTGGAGCGTCTTTAAATCCCGTCCTGCTGTCAGAGAGCGTTGTGTCATTTGACGTGTTTCCTGGCTTAGACGCAGAAAGATTGATCGAACCTTGCAGGCTGTTTCTCTTTTCCATGTGGGTGACACGAAATCTGTGAATTTAGATAAGTATTAGTTAAGTTAGCTTGGCTGTATTTTGTACATTTTGCAAATAGAGCAAATCTTAATTTTAGTCTACTATTATCTTCCATCCATTGATAAAATTCTACAATACATATGGTGTAAACCGTAACACAGTCAAAAGTCTGGTGAAAAAAAAACTATTGTGTTTGTGCGGGATGTACGAATACATCAAAAACGGGGGAGAGGCTCCACAAGTTCCCCAAGGACAAACGGCTGATTCGTGCCTGTAAGTGTTAGCAATAACTTACCCGAGGTAGAGCTTAGATCGGGCCCAAAAAAATCAATCCCGAGCCCGCTGTGTCCAGCCCGGTCCTGCCCGACACATTAACTGTAATTATGAGCCCGAGCCCGGTTTAAACCCGATTATTTTTAAATACGTGGGTCGTTATAACTGACGTGCTCAACTACTTTCTTATATTACTTTCTCCCGACCGCCAGTCCGCCGCAAAAATACTTTTTTTCTGTACCTCCAAATACTTTCAAGTTAGCCTACGTGTCGCCACCATATACATCAGCATACATGCTCCTGATCAATTATTTGTAATAAAGCATTAACACACAAACCACTGTTATAACATAAAAGCAAGCAGCTACTGCGTGCATGGTTTGGCATGACTGCGCGCAAAGTGCGATCCCATAATAATTCCTAAAAAAGTGACATCAGTTCACAGAGATCTCGCACATCTCTGTTATTATCAATGAAGCTTTCATAATATACACTATGTTTGTTATAGTTAGAGGATTTGCCAGCAAACAGAATTCAGCACTGAACAAAAAGTCAGTTTTGAGCGGTGAGGGGAGTCCATCGTAAATGCTTTTGATTGGCCATTATTGCGTTCAAGAAATCAACACATATGTCTGTGATTGGCTACATCGCTCAATGCTGCAGACATGTTAGAAATAGAAACTCTGCCTGTTAATCGTTTCTATTTTGTTTTAGTTGTTCTTGCTTTTCTGCAACAGATGAATAGAAATCTATTAGTTTTATTGTTTTATTCATAGATATTTTTAGTTTGCGGGAGTCCCGCAAATCGTTTTATTCTCCCTCAACCCGCACACACAGAGTGAGTGCATTACTGCCCGCAGCTCCCTGTTATGTCGTCATCACACAGTTACGGTAAAAAACACGCTACCTTTGAAGAAACCCCAATAAATGTTATTTTAACGCATTTTAAGACATACATTTTTAAATATATACATATTGTGCACTTTACACATTAATTGGTTGTGGTGGTTAACCTGCAATTTACACTTTAACTAGTTGCTTATTAGCATAAATATTACTAGGACATTGGCTGTACTTATAAAGCACATATTAATGCTTTATTCTGCATAACCATATTCTACATCATTTAATTCTTCCAAATACCTAAATTTAACATTAATATAGTAACTAGGAGTGTATGAAAGCAAAAGTCGTAGATAATAGTTAGTTAAGACCCTAAACTAAAGTATGACCTTCATTTTTTGAATTTACTTAAACCATCTGAAATTATATTTAGGCCTGGTTTCACAGAAAGGGCATATATTAAAGTAACACCAAGTAACTTTTCCTCTTCGGTCGCCCTACTGGTTGGAAACTAAATTGTCCATTACCGCTGTCGTAAATAATTTAGCCTACCGTCGAACGCAGCTCGCTGTTTACCAGCACCGGCTTTAGAATGAACGATGTCCACAGACAAGGTAGAGTATGTTACATGATTTCATGAAAGGATGATGTATTGCGACATCAGAAACGAAGAAAAACGAAATAATGACTATTGTAGCGCTTGACGTAAAGCAGTCGAATTTTGTAGTTCTTTTTGTGGTCGGGTTACTACCCGAACCCCGAAGTTACATAGTGCCAGTAAAAGCGATACAGACCCCGTCAGGCGATGGCAGAAGTGCCTTTCACCCTGTTACCACTTGATGAACCACTGATAAGATTTTGGAAACATTATTTTAAGGTAAACAATGTTACATAGTGTTGGGTTAAGCTGGGATTAGGCCTCAATTAGGACACATAAGTAGGTTTCATAAATGTGCCTTTAAAACATTACTGGTGTGTATCTTGAGTCAAAACACTTGCACTGACATATTTTAAGATATGCCAGCGTAAGTTTGCAACAGCACAATAATGCAACCGGGAGTTAAAGTTTTTCAAAATCATATAAAACATTAATACAAAGAGTACATGTATTTTAAATGAAATATTTTAAAGATCTTTATTGCAGATAAATTATTATTTTTATTTTATTTTATAAATAGATTTTTCATATTCATAATTTTGTCATTCAACTAATATTTCATTTTTTTAGTTCCAGTGTCCAGCATACATGGAAACTCCTGCTGTTTAAACATGTACCTCTATAATCTAATCAAGATTATATTAATTTTTGAAGAAGCTCAAATATACAAATGTTTAAATTCCACATTCTTGGTCATGGTCATACTTTCATTCATGGCATTTAATGTTTTAAGACTTTAGCATTATTCTAAATGTGAAACAGTAATAAAGAATGAGTGTGACTGGTATATAAGAACAGATAACAGATCCTCACCTTCCCACAGAAAACACAGTCTGCTCCGCTGGCCGAGCTTTGCTTCTAGCCACACGGCTTTTGCGTCGGGTTTTTAATATATGTCCTTGCATACAGTGCACACAAGAGCTGATTTCACCACCCAGATGAACTGTGTGATGGTGAAGGGGAAGACCACTCGCACCATCTTTCTGATGTAACCTGGTTAGAAACAAAGTAACCTGTTTTTTTAGTAAAATAGAAATGGCCACAATTCCTCTATTACATTTGGATTAGTTACTAATTTACACATCTACATTGCTTTACTTGTCCTGCATCACTGTGAGGTATGGGGATCCGATGTTGAACTGAGTACTAAAAGAAATTAGTTTTTTATACTTTACAAACTAAAATATCTGAAAACAAACGGGAAGATTTTAAATAATCTCAATGTAGGCATTTCACATAATGTCATATAACATATTTATACAAAGTTGATATCTGGTGTTTATCTATTTACCACACTATAGAACAAAAGAAATATTCAAAAATCAGAAATGTAATGATTATACCGTGGATCGTGATGTTCACAAACATTTTGCCCAGTAAACATGTCTTTGAAGGCCTCCATATTGGCTGTGACAAAAATAGCAAAACAAGTGGTGAAAATTGTTTAAATACATGTCCAATATAATAGTAAATACTGCAGAATAGAACAGAACGAATTGTCTGTACCTTCATTTTCAATGATGCATTTCAGAATTTGTTCCACAGTGTCTTGACTATCTTCTGATTCATCTGGACAAAAACAGTTTTCTAATTTTATGTCATATACACATAATTATGGTAATGAAAATAATGTCATTACAAATTGGATGAACTGACCAAAATCTTACTGTGTATTTGTTCAGTTTAAAGGGGCTATTTGTACAAATTTTCATGTATTAATCACTTTTTGTATTGCCAATGTAAACAGCTTGTTACTGTGTCAAAATGTGCTTTTTGAGTGCAGAGTAACTATTTATATCCTTATATAGTTAATTTGACACTTTAATACAACAATAAAGTGAGTATTATGTGCAATCTTGCTACTCTATTTGCAATCTCTTGTCTTATGGCAGTGTCTATTTAATGCAATTGTGCAAATCATAAGTGCAAAAAACACTGTTGGCAAAGGTCATTTTTACTAACTTTACCCACAGTTTCTCATATAGTCTACATTTAGTGCAACATGTTCTTCTATTTATTCTTGTGCAAACCATATGTACCACTATTTACATAAATAGCATCTACCTTTTTTACACCACCATGTTGTCATTCACCATTAAAGTCAAACATTTAATTTAAAAAGTCTATTATTATAATATCGCAGTTACCCACGATGGTTGGCAGTGTGTTTGTGTGTCGTCTATTAAGAATTGTGCTTATTTTTGGACCATGTGAGTAGATTATACAAGCAAATAATGGTAACACTTTACAATAAGGTTCTTTAGTTACCATTAGTTAACGTTTTAACTAACACAAACAAACCATGAGCAATACAATTATTACTGTATTTGTTAAATGTTAACTAATGAACCTTATTGTAAAGTGTTACCCAAATAATAATAAAAAAGTGAAGTTGAGGGTTTTAGGGATGAAGAAACAGTATGGATTTTGGGTAACACTTTAGTTTAGGGTCCAATTCTTACTATTAACTAGTTGCATTTTAGCATGCATATTACATATACATATAATAAGGCATTAAAGTACATATTAATGCCTTACTCTGCATTACCATATTATACATCCCTTAATCCAATGCCAAAACTTAACAACTACCTTACTAACTATTAATAAGCAGTAATTAAGAGTTTACTGAGGAAAAAGTCGTAGTTAATAGTAAGAATTGGACCCTAATTTAAAGTGTGACTGTATTTTGTATAAAACATATGCATATTTTTGTAAAACAAAGGCTGAAATGACTTGCCATCTTTGTCTGTCCCCAGTTTGTCTTCACAATTTACTTGATCCTCTTCCAGTTCACAGCGGTAGCCCTTGGTCTTCAATAAGTGACAGATTAAGAAACCCAGAAGGCCAGTGATGAAGAAGAAAAAGACAAGGAGGAAGATTATGTATGTTGGAGGGGGATCACCCACATTGGGTGTCTCTTCGTCTGTCATCCCACTGTCTTCTTTGCAAAGGCAGTTGGCTGCAAATTGGACAAAAGGATGGCAGTTACATTTATACAGCAGGTAATGCTCACACAACCTAAAACTATTTTCTCTCCAGCATTGAGGAAGTCACGCCATCTGACTCTCTTGGCTCAGAGAGATAATCAGCCACTCAGCTCCATCAGGGTATATTCCTGTAAGCGAGTACCTTTATCTTGCCATCCAGGCGTGTGGTGAGAGGAGCTTGGCCCACACCCACTGTTTTCATTTAGCAACTGATATATGTTGCAACTTCAACAGCCTGCAAAACATTTCTCATTCTGTTGTTTTAACATTCAAGTCAATTTAAATGATTCATGAACGACGATAAAAACCAATGGAATAACTTTTGGAGTACAGCATATTTTCCACCCATTCACATGTCCATTCACCAAAACAACAGTTTAAACGAGGCAACTGGATTGATATTGGGTTTTCCAGCTTATTCCAATTTCTATGATGTGTTTGTCAAGTGTATCACCAAATCTTCCTGCATTGCAATATTCTAGCATGAAAGTCCCCCCGTAAACATACCAGTCATAGGGGTGTAAGGGAATCGTATGAAAATTCAAATGAATTAGCCACCTATTCGCCAAAACGTAACGAACTGCTATGAGATTGTTTTGGGGTCTACAAATAACAGGCCTGTTTTCACCGCAAGATACAATATACTGTTGTCGAGCAACAGCATTGTCAGAAATTATGTTGTCAAATGTGTATTTCTTTTAATAATGGCTATTGTTATTCCTTGTTTGCCCATTGATAATTGTAACAAATTAAATCAACATAACAAATAAAGCTGCTTAAACGGTTCTAATTCAGTCAGATGCAGAAGCAGTGCCTGACATCATTTTATTTTATCCATTTATCCATTATGGCTAGCTACATTGCAAAATATAAGATAACATTGTAAATAACATTGTTAATAACAAAAAGAGTAGTGAATGATAAGAGACACGAAACTGGCACATCTATGTGGCAAAATAGTCAATTAATCAGTTTAGTGCTCATTATTCAAAAATATTTGACCACAGAACGTATGGCAAGCCGTTTTAACATTTAATCATTTTAACCTACTAGTCTCTATTTTCATGCTACTAGTACTTATTTTTTAGATACTAGTATCTATTCCATTAAGTACTAGTACTTATTCATTAGCGACTATTGCTTATTATTTAGGTACTAGTGCTTATTCAATAGATACTAGTACTTATACATTAGATACTAGTGCCTTTTCTTTAGATACTAGTACTTATTCATTAGATACTAGTCCTTATTTATTAGATACTAGTACTTATTCATTAGATACTAGTACTTATTCAACAGATACTAGTACTTATTCATTAGATACTAGTCCTTATTTATTAGATACTAGTACTTATTCAATAGATACTAGTACTTATTCATTAGATACTAGTGCCTTTTCTTTAGATACTAGTACTTATTCATTAGATACTAGTACTTATTTCGATAGTCACTAGTAACTATTCTTTTGTTACTAGTAACAAAAAATTTTTTTTTGCCATTGACTTCTATGGGGATCTGTCATTTAGATATCAACTATTCAGTTCTGACTAGTATCTATTCCAATTGTGACTAGTACTTATTCATTAGATACTAGTTCTTATTCATTAGATACTAGTACTTATTTTTTAGATACCAGTACTTATTCATTAGCTACTAGTACTTATTCAATAGATACTAGTACTTATTCATTAGATACTAGTACCTATTTAATAGATACTAGTACTTATTCATTAGATACTAGTACTTATTCATTAGATACTAGTACTTATTCATTAGATACTAGTACATATTCAATAGATACTAGTACTTATTCATTAGTTACTAGTACTTATTCATTAGATACTAGTACTTATTCATTAGATACTAGTACCTATTCAATAGATACTAGTACCTATTATTTAGATACTAGTACTTATCAATTAGCTACTAGTACTCAATCAATAGATACCAGTACTTATTCATTAGATACTAGTACCTAATCATTAGATACTAGTACTTATTCATTAGATACCAGTACTTATTCAATAGATACTAATACTTATTCATTAGATACTAGTACTTATTAATTAGATACTAGTACTTATTCAATAGATACTAGTACCTATTTATTAGATACTAGTACTTATTCCAAATGTTACTAGTAAGAATTTTTATTTTACTAGTCACAACTGCTTTTTTACTAGTCTTATGTTATGACTAGTCAGAACGGCCACTGTATAGTTCATTTAAAAATCTTACTAGTAAAATAAAAATTCTTACTAGTAGCATTTGGAATAAATACTAGTATTTAATAAATAGGTACTAGTATCTATTGAATAAATACTAGTATCTAATGAATAAGTACTAGTATCTAATGAATAAGTACTAGTATCTATTGAATAAGTACTAGTATCTAATTAATAGGTACTAGTATCTAATGAATAAGTACTAGTATCTATTGAATAAGTACTAGTAGCTAATGTATAAGTACTAGTATCTATTTAATAGGCACTAGTACCTAATGAATAAGTACTAGTATCTAATATATATGTACTAGTCACAATTGGAATACATACTAGTCAGAACTGAATAGTTGATATCTAAATGACAGATCCCCATAGAAGTCAATGGCAAAAAAAAAAATTGTTACTAGTAACATAAGAATAGTTACTAGTCACTATTGAAATAAGTACTAGTATCTAATGAATAGGTACTAGTATCTATTTAATAGGTACTAGTATCTAATGAATAAGTACTAGTATCTAATGAATAAGTACTAGTAACTAATGAATAAGCATTGGTATCTAATAAATAAGGACTAGTATCTAAAGAATAAGCACTAGTGTCTAAAGAAAAGGCACTAGTATCTAATGAATAAGTACTAGTATCTAATGAATAAGTACCAGTACCTAAAGAATAAGCACTAGTAGCTAATGAATAAGTACTAGTACTTAATGAAATCGATACTAGTATCTAAAAAATAAGTACTAGTAGCATGAAAATAGAGACTAGTAGGTTAAAATGATTAAATGTTAAAACGGCTTGCCATACAGAACGCGCGACAATAGATCACAATCAGCAGAGAGCTGATGAAAATGTTTGAAGTTCTTTTAGTGAACATGAATCTACAGCTGCTTTTCTACCGTCGGGCCGAGCGGTTATAAGAACCTCAAGGAACAGTTCTACTTATATTTCCAGTTGTGCCTGGTTCAACACGGCACGATTACAAACCGTTCTCTGCCCAAAACTCTCAGTACGGATGGCTAACCATGCTGAACCGTGCTTGTTGAAAACACAACTGAAGCATTTGTATTACATTGCAAAAGGCTCTGTTATCAGCCCCACAGTGGAAAATGAAACCAAATAGGTTAAAAAAAAGAGAAAAGAAATTGGTGGTATCGTTTTTCAGATTGCTGAAAGCTACAGAAAATAGAAACCTGCAATTTGCAGAAAAAGCCAGGATCCAGGTGTCACTTTCGGTGGCTGTAATGACAAGCCCGTAGGCAGGGGGGTTCGGGTGGTTCGAACGAACCCCCCTCACTGCCAAAGGTCCAGAATTTAAGTCGTTTTTTTTTTCATGTGATTATTGTCATCATTGTTTTAATCAATGCTTGTGACAAATATTCTGGGTTGCTGTTTCAAAGTAATATGATTATTGTAGCTGGGCGTGTGTGTGCCGCGCGTGCAGTTCAGAGAGAGTTCTCGCAATACACTTTTCAAAGCAACGGTGAAGAAGCATCGCCTCTGAATGACAGGGCGGGGGATCGATTCCAAAAAGAATCGATTCCGAGGCTTTGGGAATTGAGAGTAGATTCCAAAGGTTCAAAATGCAAAGGTTGGAATCGATTCCATTGAGGGGAATGATCTTACTCGTTGTAGTTTAGGACAAGTAATATATCTGATTTATGAAATAAATCGACAAATTAATCAATCAAACAAATGAAAACAATCAAATTAATTTTTAAGTCATTAAATACAAGTTCACGTAAACTTTTCCCTCCGCTGCGGCTGTCTGTCATTCTCCATTCAGCATCAAACAGCGTCGCGTTCGGGTACGACAGTCAACATGATGAAACTCTCTCCAAGATGATCCAATGTTAATATTATAATAGCCTACTGATCTGTAGATAAAGGTCTATGGTTTCGCATAAAATGACTATATTGCTGGACTGTATTGCTGTATCTTAACTGGGGATGGGAATCAAGAACTTTTTTTTTTTTTCAGAAAAAGAAGAACTTCTTTTTCAGAACCGGTGCCCAGTGAATCGATTCCTTGGAACCGTTAGCATGCCTGCTTAACGATTCCTCTTAGGCCGGAGACACACTGGCTGCGTGGCGTGCGCGTCTCAGCTGCGTGGCGTGTCCGTTTTTATTTCGGCTCCCATGTTAACAGGTTAGAGCTTGCACACTGCCTGCGTGACACGCGCGTCTCAGGCGCAGCATGAGCCGCGCGGAAAACGCGTGCATGCTAGAAATAGAACCGACGCCTATTTTTCACGCGACACGCAAGCGTGTTGGAAGCGTTTCCAGGCTAAATAGAATAGGAAAAGATGTTTATATGTTATTTTGTACACGAATACATATTAATAAATTACATTTTTGACAAATTCAGATATAAATAGGCCTATAGGCCTAATTTAAAAATAAATAGGCTAAATAAATAGGCATAATTATCAATTTTCAAATATTGCACCAGAACTAAACATTCTGTAGTCTATTTTGCTGTCAATACTGCTGTGCTGACAGTGTCTTTATCAGAAGGCTTTATATTTATGCTTAACACGAAGTATAGGGCTTGCACAACTCTCTCCCATACGTTGAACAAGGGTGATCAGTGTCAGCAGCGCCGCGTCAGACACGCTTCTGATGTGCAAAGACACAGAAAACGCGACGCAGCCGCCACGCAGCTGAAACGGCCTTATCGGTTCCGCTCATTGCAACGCGCTGCGTTGTTTTGGTACAGAACGCAGCAAACATGGCATCGAGGCAGAAGCGCTCTAAATTTTGGTTATATTTCACGCGAAAAGACGACAATGCGCGCGCGCATTCAAAACTCTCCACGCACATACTCATATGAGACGCGCACACACACACACACACAAACTCGCACACATAGTATGTATGACGGCGCCTCATAACAATGCGGTCACTTGCAACACGTGTAAAATTTCCATTTCGTCAAACGGGGGAACTATACCTCCATTAGACTATGCAGAAACATTTAATGAGCGCTGCTTTTAAATGAACATTCTTTTTAAAACAAAAATTGGCAGAATTTCATTTTCTTAATGGCATAAACAAACTTTAGTCCCATGAAACTTAAACTGGAATGTCACTGTTTCTGTCACTGCGACTTCCCGAACAGGCGAACACACTCGCGCGTGCGCGCACACATCACTTTTGATGACATGATAATCGTAATCGAAACGAACCGAACCATGAGACCAGTGTAGGTTCACACCCTAATACTCTGGTTTGTCTTCTAATCAGATATTAAAACGAGTTAATACAAACAAACAATTTGTACTTATTCTCTCACCCAATGAGAATCGATAAGGAATCGAATCGACAAACAATATCGATAATGGAATCGGAATCGTTAATTTCTTATCAATTCCCATCCCTAATCTTAACCTACCGTGTGTCTGTTAGATCACAACACAGAAGAGCACTATCATTCTTCACGCGCACAGTAACTGAAATTTAAAACTGTTAAAAGAAAAGGCTCAAACTATTGTATAGATAGATGGCAAAAAACGCATCTCAAAATGCATCAGATTGATGCTTTAAAATATGGAATATTTAAAATTTTCTCACAGGGGAGCATGCCCCCGGACCCCCCTAGAGGGGTAATATCCTTCTCACCTGGGGGAGGAGTTAGATAAATATATATTTTTTTAATTAAAAGGATTTAGATATTTTATCCACCTCAATAGTCTACTACAATATAATAGCCATTTAAACGTAGCGTAATTATAATAAAATATTTTAGGTGCATCAAACAGCGTGCTGGTTAACCAGCAGATAAGCTAATCCAGCACAAGTTGGTGCATAAAAGGTCACCAAAATGAAGTATTTGAACCTCATAATTAAATACAAAAGATGGGAAAAAATGCAAAAAGGTCCACTTTTTGAAAAAAAGAACCCCCCCTTTCAATAGGCTGGCTACGGACCTGAATGAAGCGCTTGACAAAGGAGATACTCAAAATAAATATGTATTTCAAGAATCAAAACTATAAACAGGAGAACTCAGAGGAAACACAACCATGAACTCACTGACTTCAATATATATATATATATTATATAAACTGACTCACTGACTTCGTGAACATTGTTGGCCAATAAGGAGCTTGGCGTTCTGGCGTAGAACCCGGAAGCACTGCACTGTGTTTACAACATGATTGGCGTAGGAGACTGACACAGAAGAGAAAAAGTTGTTCAATAAAGTCGTTTTTTTTTTTACTTTTGCGCATAAAAAGTATTCTTGTCACTTCATAACATTAAGGTTGAACCACTGTAGTCACATCATGGACTATTTTTATGATGTCTTTACAACCTTTCTGGGCCTTGAAAGTTGCAATGACGCTGCTGCCTGTGGCTGATTCAAGAAACCTCTTAGATTTCATTAAACATATCTCAATTTGTGTTCCGAAGATGAACAAAAGTCTTATGGGTTTGGAACGAGGGTGTGTAATTAATGACAGAAATTTAGTTTTTGGGTGAACTATAACCACCCAAAGGGGTCAATCCTTTAAATAAAATCAGAGTTATATTAAAAAAATGTCCTGGCTATTCCGAACTTTATAATGGGAGTGAATGGCTGCCATTAAAAAGCCCAAAAAGTGTATCCATCCATTATAAAAAATACCCCACATGGCACCGAGGGTTAATAAAGGCCTTCTGAAGAACAGTCATGGCTTTTTGTAAGAAAAATACCCATATTTTTACATTTATAATCTAAAATAACTAGTTTCCGCCAGATGATAGTATGCACACTACGCAAGGTAACCCGTGACGCATGTATGACGTAACATGAGTATCGTAAGCTTTGACGCCTCTCGTGGTTTAATCAAATAGGGCTGTGCAACAAACTGAAGCTCCTCTTCTATTATATAGAAAACCTCTGACATTTCTCTTAAAAATTTCTAATTCGCGACTGGTGTTTTGTTTTGCTCTTTCCTCTGAGATTCCGCGTTCGCCATTACGTTGTGCGTCCGGTCAGGGGTTAGTCTTCCACCGATGCGTATGGCCGTCTGTCGGAACTCAGAAGCCAGTGATTATAGTTTATAAAGTTTTAAATACGGGTATTTTCCTTACACAAACATATGGCTTCACTTCAGAAGGCCAGTTATTAACCCTGTGGAGCCATATGGATTACTTTAATCATGGATGGATGCACTTTTTTGGGCTTCAAATTTTCACCAGCCATTCACTTCCATTTTAAAGCTTGGAGGAGACATGTCATTTTTTAATATAACTCCGAATGTATTTGTCTGAAAAAAGAATGTCATATACGCCTAGGATGGCTTCAGGGTGAGTAAATCATGTGCTAGTTTTCATTTTTGGGTGAACTATCCCTTTAATCACTCACCCTCACGTCGTTCCAACTACCATTTTGATGCTTCAAAAAGTTCATAAAGAGATTGTAAAACAAATCCATATGAATTGAGCAGTGTAGTCCAAATTTTCCGAAGAGACTGTATGACTTTATATGATGGACAGATTAAATTTAGGATTTTATTCACATTTAAACATTCATCAACTCACACATCAGTTGTGGTAAATGGAAGCTCAAACTCGTTCACTTGACGTGCAAGAACCAGTGAGGTTCATTCTCGTGTTACGCAGCATGTTTGAGCTTCACAAGAACCAATGAGGTTTGTTCTTGTGTGTCAAGCACTAATGATAGAGCTTCTGTTTATATTCGCTAATAAATGTTTGAATGTGAATAAAAGCCTAAATTAAACTTGTTTATGGGCAAATTCCAGCGTTATGGACTTGACTTGCCATTTGCAGTAAAAACCTATAAAAAATGCATAAATTTTTTTCAGAAAATGCATTTACTAATATATTGAAATGTCTGTTTATATATTCATAATCCCTTACTAAAGGAGTCCAGACATTAGAAAAATATCAGTCTACACACACATTTTATATTTTAAATAAGGGAAATATACATGCATTAAAAGGGGTTACAAAAAAGTTTTAGGTGGCAACATATTTGTTAGGAATTCTTTGAATTACACAGCGGAAACCAAAAGTAATACAACCCACCAAATGTAGAAAGGTATGCTCTCCACAGAACATTAAAAGTTTGCATTTATGGGGAAAAACAATGTTACGGGCTGGACAGTTCTCAGTTATGGACGTGACAGCTCTGAAGACTGCTTTAAAACTTTATAGAGACCTCAAGCAGGCATTTAAACCACCAAATATTGAAATCTGCGATACCAGGATGTTAAGATTGCACAATTAATCAACTTTATTATAAATCGCTATTTCAAATGTTTATGGATTATTTCTCAAGTTGATAAGCGTGTGCGCAGGTGTAGACTCAATAGAGACCATGATTTTCCTACAAATAAAACTGCTTGCTAAAATACTAAAATCATAAGAGTTCAAATTGCAGGTTTCCTCCTGATTGACACTATTGTCCGTATGTGTGAGTCGCACTCGCAATCATGTCAGTTTTATGTTTTGTGTCTAAATGATTGCACGGTTTTCAGCCAGTTTTCAAAGCACAGTCGTGAGTCGTAATGATCACATTTTATTTAGTGTCAAAATTATTGCAATATTGTATTTTTAACAGAAATTACTGAGTTAGTCATGACATTGGTTTAACTTAAAGCATGGCCACTGTTCAATACAGAGGAAAGCTAAGCATGAGAGAGCTATCTGCAGTATGACTCAGCATTCTCATGACCTCCACATCCAAACACACACTGATGACACTGCATGGGTTATTCTCATCCTCACATCACTGAAACCTGATATGTAGCCTTCATACCCAACTGCAATTCAAATGTATTCAAATGCAATGCATTCAGTCTTTTCACATTGGTTTACTTAGAACAGTTGCAAACAAAATCCTGCCAACATGAATCTAAATGATCAAAAATATTGTCTACTACTCAACTACTGATGGCAAAACGTACTTATCATATGCATGCAACAACAAGAATATAACATTTTTATATTCATGAAATGCATGGAAATTAAAATAGAGCAGAGACACTCTATATAACTGCATACATGAAGAATTCAACTTTATGATTACTGAATGAACTTATGAACACTATGGGAAATTATACTGTAGCCTAAGAGAAGAGTCTGAACTAAACTTGTACAGCCAAATACATGTCCGTAACTCATGCAATTTATTATAATACTATCTATTAAACTGTACATCTGTATCAGTTATAATGAAACAGATGAACGGAGAATAGCCTATTATTAATGCACTAAAATAGTTTAAGGAAACAACGTGTAACATGTCTTTCGTCTTGAGCTCTGTCAAAGCGAACTATAATTGCGCAGAGGATGATCCCACATATCAGCTTAGACTATCAAGAAATAGCAAAACTATCGTTATTTTGAGGATCAAACCAAATGGGATGCTCGATTCACTGTAGTGAATATACCGACAAAGACTGTCAAATGCGTCATAAAAATTCTGTTTATTAGGCCTATTATTATTTTGATAGATTATTATTAATAGTTTACACTTTTTTTTTTTTTTTTTTTTTTGGCTGGCCTACGCACATTTTCGAAGATGCGTGCCAAGTTAAAAATAGTTCAGACAAGAGTCTCGGGAGCTTTGAGTTCTGTTAGCTGCTACATTCCCCTGTCTTCATCTATTACACGTAGGCTACAGTAGGCTAAGCACGGGTCCCTGTGAACTGATGCTCACATGCTCGGGTAAACACCTTAATAAAATAAATGCGGCGTTTTTGATTTATTTGTTTCCTGATGACTTGAACAGATTCGCGTGGATTAAATGTGTCAAATAAGTATCTACTATTACGGATATATTCCTAACAACCTTCAAAACTGAGAAAGTCAGAGACAACATGACATGCTACTGCTACCGACAAAATCGCGATATTTTCGAGACAAGAACATTAGGACTCAGAACTCAGGCACTCACCAAAGCTTTAACGGCCGAGGGATGCGCTTATGATGGCTCCAGCATGACACTGAGGCTGAAACAGCAGCAGCTGGACTCGAGCTGCAGTCCGCTTTATTTAAAGGTAGACGACACGTCAAATGCTCTCTATAGTGGATTCAGCTCTCTGGAACAGGTCTTTAACTTTTGCAAGGGATTGTTACATTTAAGGGATATTCCACCCAAAAATTGAAAATTCTCTTATAATTTTCTTAACCTCATGCCGTCCCATATATAGCTAGCTTTATATCTTCAAATGAACACAAATTATCTATCTATCTATTAGGGGTGTAACGAGATCTCGTGCCACGAGATCTCGCGAGACTAAAACATGACGAGATTTCTCGTCGAGTAAAAAGCTGTCTCGCGATCGCGATATCGCCATGACTGAGCGTGAGGGTGAGATTATCATAGAATATTCCACTGCTACACTCACATTCTCCTAAACTGTCGTTTTGCGGTTTTTATTTTAAAAAATCATTATAAAATAATGTAAAAGTCTGCTCTGCTCATCCAGCTCGAGTTGCCGTTGCAATCGCGTGAGGCACTTGTAGAATGCACGCTCAGCAACCGCTGCTATACACAGAGTACGCGTGATCACGATAGTGAAAGTAAAACACAAGCTCGCTGATGTGGATTGCGCACAAATTAGGCCGCATACATACAATAGTCCGTCTCCCGATACCCATCTCTGGACTGTTTATTTGCGGCTATGGTGTCAGTTTGCACTTCGAATATTGAGAGAGTGCTACTGTAATGTCTTAAAGACAACAGACAAGAGGCTCCGTTTCTGAACTAATAATCGGAACGCAAGAACAACTGTGGAGACAAACAAACAGCCTCGGTTTCTCTCTCTACCCGGCCTTTCCCGAACTCACCGCATTAACCCTATAACTGCCGGTGCAAAATAAAACAGCAATTTCAAAACAATTATAAAGAGTCTGTGTGCTAACTTTGATTATGGTTGCACTTGCACTTATTGTTTGCACTTAATAAGACTTCTAGAGTTCAGTTAGGATCTCACACACAGCCTCAATCAGAAGTTCTGAAAGCTATTAAATGTACAGTAAGGTCTGAAGAGACTAATGTGAAATCATGCAGGAGAAAAGCCAGTCAATAAAAACCTTTTACAGTGCTTGTATATTGTTTTCTTTCAATGCATTTGATAATTCATACTTATAATGCATGTCATTTCAGGTCTACTTTATAAGATTATTAGTTAAACATTGCAAAATGCACCTGCATACTATTTTTCCAGTCATGAATTTTTTCATTGAGGATTTCTGAAAAATTGTGCAAAAATCTCGTCTCGTCTCGTTCTCGTGAACCCAATCTCGTGTCTCGTCTCGTTTCTAAAATAAGCGTCTCGTTACACCCCTACTATCTATCTATCTATCTATCTATCTATCTATCTATCTATCTATCTATCTATCTATCTATCTATCTATCTATCTATCTATCCATCCATCCATCCATCCATCCATCCATCCATCCATCCATCCAGCTTAAAATGCAAAATAACAAGCTCAATTTAGGATTGTAAGAGTCATTTTCAAGAACAAACAGCTTGGGAATATGAAATACAATTATAAAATGTTAAAATATTTGTTAAATAGTTTTATTTATCATACATTTATGTTGCTGTGTTTTTGTGAAGTCATAATTTCATTATAATATTGTTTTGAACTGCTTGCTATTTACAACGGTTAGGCTACTATTAACTTTTTTCATTGTGATGATTTGTATTATTTATTGTATTGCAGATGCAGTGAATTGTATTAAACCAGACCAAAAATCATAATAATCAAACTAAATCATAATAATTATTGTTATTTTTTTTTATTGTTAAACATTTTTTCATTAATAGATAATAACAAATTAGATTTCAGTGGTAGTTTGACCACGCAAATAGGAAATATCCCCAGTTTCCATTTCAGAACTCTGGTCGCCTCACATTGGGAGCAGCGGATGAAATAAAAAAAAAACTGGTGGCCAGGCTACTGATTTTGCCTGCAGCCTATTAATTTACTAAATCGTTATACTTTATATTGTTGCATACCTGATGCACCCTAGTGAATCGCTACTCTTGACTTGCAGCACTAGTTATTTAACAAATAAGCCTATCATTCGCCTCTAATGGTGATGGAATGGCCTCATCTAAAATCTGCGGAAACTGATCGGTGCATGACATCAAAGTATACCGCAAGAGCGATTATAGACCAAAGGTTTTTTATGCTTTGGAATCGCTCTCACGGTATACTTTGATATGATACACCGATCGGTCTGTCCAGCACCGCTTCAAGTGGAACACACGTCGGCTGCGTCTGAAAACTGAAAAATACTGCCGGAGGACAGCATCACTAACTCCGACTCCCCGAGATATCCATTATCACCAGCAGCCATCTCTCTGCCCGCTCCAGACAGGGTCAGAATACACAAGAGATCTTCCCCCGTGGACCTGACCCTGTCGCCTGAGCCTGCGTGTGAGAGCCACCTCCACCCATGGAGCTAGAGCCTGCCAACATGATTGTCCCGGAGCTACAGCAGGAGGCCACCTACATCTCAAAGCCTGATCCCACTGCCAGGTCCATCCCGGAGACCCTGTCAGGGCTCTGCCCTCGCTGCTGACTCCCTCCAGTTCTCCGGCTCCGCCTCGGTCTGTGGGATTGACTTGGACTTCCGGGCCTGGCAATGTCAAGTCAAGTCACCTTCATTAATATAGCGCTTTTAACAATATATTGTTTCAAAGCAGCTTTACAGTGATAATAGGAAATGAATGTAACAGAGATGGTTTTGGTTTTACAGCAGCTCTAGAATAAAATTATTGTCCAGCTAAATTTAGTTTTGATTGATTCACTTCCGTCGCAATCTTCATTAGTTATTAACTTAGGGGCCGCTAGCACAACACCGTTTCTAACAGAAAACCCTTAATGTGATCTGGCCCCCTCATTTGCACAAAAGAACGCAAACCATGAAATAGGTTCCAAGGTACAAGCCTTGAAAAATGTATAATACAGAATTTTTTATCGCTTCCGCGTAGCCATGTGAACTGAGCTTTATCTCGACAATATTTTATCTGTACAGAGATAAAGGCAAGGTAAGGAGGCAATGGAGGCAAAAGCCATCGTCCTGTTGGTTTCGCTTGTCCACCTGGTCCGGCACCACTTCTATCTGCTGTACCCGAGGCTCCATCAATTGCCAGGCTCAATAGAATGAACTACACAGACACTTCTATCAATGAAGTGGGTAGAACAACAAAGGCTGTGATTTGAGGCTTGACTTAGTAGTCATATGGTGCGTATCATCTTGGAGATGTTGTCCGACAGGAAATCTGCTCAGATTCTTCTGGGGTGCAGGCCATCAGCAAGAAAGTGCCTATGGTCGTTCCCTGAAAAGATTGCCCTCTGGTGGCTCTCAAGGGCACTCCAGCATAGGACCGTAACAATTGCTATTGTGTCAGACTCAGTACCCCTACCTTTACCAATGCCGTGCATGTCTACTGTAAGGTATGCATGGTTAAATTAGTGATGATTCATATAATAGTTAAAGTTTATTTGTTAGGAGTTGATTAGAAATGCAATGCCGAGAACACAAGAATCCCAATGTTTTTTTTTAGATTTGACATGTAATCCTTTGCAGGAAAATTCTGAGCTTATATTGCACAGTAATGTTTTTGTTGCACAGCAAAGTTTTCTTTAATGAAAAAAATCTTTTTTCTTTTTATGAAAAATGTTTCTTTTAAAGTGAAATGATTTCTTGTCAAATGCTTTAGACTTTAACCTTTTATTGTTCTCTAGGGACAATTTGTGCAGCATGGAAATTACCACCACATACAAAACAGATACACAAGAGGATGATGAAAAAACCCCACAAATCGCTTGATTGAAAAAAAAAATAGTTTTAAAGCTTTCTGCACTTAGTTATTCTTCTAGTTATTTTCATAGCAAATAATGAAAAAATGGTGAAAACTGAATAGTAAGTGCTCTAAAATAGTATAGTCCTTATATATCCAACATAAAAAAGGTAGAAATTAGGTCCCAGGAGGTCCAAAATGTTTGCAAGCTGAGACACAGAAATGTTACGTATGTAACCCTCGTTCCCTGAGTAGGGAACGGAGACGTTACGTTGTGATGATGAATGGAGTTTCGCTTAGAAAGCCTATCAACTTCGAGTATTACAAACCGAGCCAATGTCAAAGATATGCCATTGGTCTACAGAATTTGCATAGCGTATTTCCCCCCTACCTCGTGGGTATATAAGGAAGTACGCCGGCAACATGCAGATATGTTTCTTCGCTGAGGAGCCGAGACTGAACTCGGGCGTTTCAGTCGGTATAGCGGAAGTGGCAGGGAGATATAACGTTACATAAGTAACCGAGACGTTCTCTTTCGTAGTCACTACGAGTTACGTCACGCTACCTTCGTGTGCCCTGCGTAAGTGAGCTCCCTGTAGTGAGACTAGCACGGATGAAGGAATCCTACTTAACACATGAATACCAAGGTACACTGGGAAGCATATCTCAGTGGAAATATGCAATTATTGCCTGCCCGAAGGGAGGACTTAGGAATACACATATGGCCCGAAGGGGTAACATATATAGAAACACTGGAGTATCCAGCCAGTAGGTTGGAATATTTCAACTCCAGGGTGGCAAGGTGGCTTGCCAAGGGAAAGACACATGCTCAGAGAGGCTTACAGTGGAAATAGTCATCTTCATTTATATAGCGCTTTTAACAATATAGATTCTTCCAAAGCTGCTTTACAGGGATAATAGCAAATCAAAGTAACCTGAGGGTTCTGTGCCAACCACATTAGTGGACATCACCTGGCCCAGGGAACGTGCGGTCACTTTCTTTGCCCGGACAGCGAGGTCAGTGGCGGCACGCAGCTCTTCAAAAAGCCCTGGGTTAGTCCTGCCCTTGTGCATGTCCCTGAGCATCTGAGCCTGGTAGACCTGCAGAATGGCCATGGCATGCAAAGAGGCGGCTGCCTGCCCCGCGTCTCTATAGGACTTCGCCACCAGAGTAGACGAAAACCTACAGGCTTTTGAGTGCTTTAGGTCACCACGGGAGAAAGCACTCTGCAGACACAGCTGAGAACACAACAGAAAGTTCGACCTGGGGAACCTATTAGCAGCGGCCCCATCGAGGGGAGGGAAGGCGGAGAAGGTCACCGAACGATCAATGGATGATAGGGTGTCTTCCAGGTCCGGGAGAAAGGCTTTGGGGTTGGACGCTGACGAGGATCAGCCAAAAAGCAATCGTCCAACCGCGAGCGCTCAGGATGGGATGGAGGGTTTCACTCCAACCCAAACTCAGGATCTGACTCGGACAATGCTGGCACACCCGAAGGTGGCAGCACAGCTGAATCATCATCTCCGGAGGACTCCTGCCCACCTTGAGATGCAGCCATCGACATGGTCGACACGTCATCTGAACGCTCACGGGTTGCAACACTGGAGAGGGGGGTGTGGGCCGAGAACGAATCGTCGGCGCTTGATTCCACACCATCACCCTCTCACCCTGGCCAACAGCTGAAGTACCACCTATCGTGAAGGGGGTAGATGAGGGGACTCTCCCTCTGACGAGGTCATTGAGTCTCGACCGAAGTGTTGTGATGGCCATGTTCCCGCATTGAAAACATGAAGCATCCACAAACGCTGTCTTAGCGTGATCTAAGCCAAAACACGCAAGACAGTGATTGTGCCCATCAAACTCAGAAACCTGCCGACCGCAACCAGAAGTGCAAGGGCGCTTCTTTAAAAAGACATGCCACGCGCAAGCTCTTTTGTGAGAGAAAAAAAATGTAATGAAAATGTAAATTCCACAGACCCATGGCATTTCTTTGCCATTGGCTTGTTTTGTAATACTCGAAGTTGATAGGCTTTCTAAGCGAAACCCCATTCGTCGTCACTATGTAACTCGTAGTGACTACGAAAGGGAACTGCTGTTACATGTTGCTCTGCAGTTTTTCAATATTGCTTTCCTATTGTACATTATGCCGTATTATTCTTAGTTCCACTAAATACCACAAATACCACTACACGGCCTAACCTATTATTAGATTATATTGCAACAGATTACAAACAGATTTACTTTTACTTTCAGTAACAACAATACTTCTCCACTCATTCGTCATATTTTTTTATTATTAATTAATAGCATCATCTAGGGATAGGCTTTAAACAGAAACCTACACCATACATATGATGAAGGAAAAAGGGTGTACCATCAAAAATTAAATCAGGGTATGACAATTGTGCAATCAACAACAGAAAAAATACAATCAGCAATCAACTGAGTTAAGTACTGTCACCCAAACTTTCCAAAGTGTTCAGTGTGTGGTAATATCTTATCTGTGTCCATAAACTCATGATGCATCAAGACGTTGAAATACATTCCATAGGGTGATGTTCAGTACTATGACATCTGTGCAAATATGCTAGCTTACTGTTCAATCATCCAAGGTTAACTCATCTCAGTGGAAGAAAAACAAAATCAACAACCAACAACCTGCACAAAAAGTAATTACGTTACTCGAATTACTTGTAATGCGTTACCACCAAAACTGGATTTTGCTTGTAAAAATTTAATTACAGAGATCTCTAATTGGAATGCTAAACATTACTGAGAACATCAAAAGATAATTTGGCCTTCCATAGTCATGTAGTTTTTCAGTCACGGGGCAGCGCAGTCTCCATGTGTTTAGGAGAAAGAGCAGGATAAAGAGAAAGTATATTCATGGAGAAAAAAAGGAACTTGTCATTTTTATCCTATTAATTTACTTAGCCAGTGTTAGTTGTAGTGTGTGTGTGTGTGTTGTGTGTGTGTGTGTGGTGTGTGTGTGTGTGTGTTGTGTGTGTGTGTGTTGTGGTTGTGGTTGTGTGTGTGTGTGAACAAGTTTTATTGAGCTCATGACAGGTATGCAAGCTGCCACAGTAATTAATATTTTTGTTTTTATACTCTCTTACCTGTCTCTTCTTAAAAGTAATTAAAATCCACATTAATTAAACAGTGCTCAGTTATTAATAAACAGTCTGTCACAATTTGAGCATCCCATTTTAAGTTTCTTAAAGTTTTTTGTATGTCATTCTTTTTGACACATTTCGCACACTTTGTTGGCTGTTTGTGATATTCAAACTGTAGAAATATCTGAAATATGTTATAGTATATTAATCTTGGCTGTTGATATCCTGCTGCTCCATTATACTCTGGTTCTTCTTCAAATGCTTGGTTCTCATAAATGTGTTGTGTCTGGATATCCGGGTCATAATACACACGATCTGATGCATGTCCAAGAGCTGCTGTCATAAAGAAAAATAAATAACCATGAGCCATCAGTATACACCTTATACAGATTAATCAAGCATGACATAATGTGATAATGACAAAGGGCATAGGTTACTGCTGAATTTATGTATTTATATATATATTGTGTTTAATTTATTCATTATTCTGATACAGTATATTACCTTTACCTTTACAAATCAATGTTTTTAGTGTTACTGATGAATTTTTTGTTTTTCTGGAATTTTAATTTCATATTTTATGGTATTTTTCTATATTCGGTTACTGTTTGGTATTGCACACAGTCTATGGTTCCAAGCATCAGTACTCAATAGTAAGTGTTGCTGAGTCTCCAGCTGAGTAAATAAGATGTAGATATTGGATTGGTAAAACTTTATGACCTGGTTTCACAGACAGGGCTTTGATTAAGCAAGGATTAGACCTTAGTTCAATTAGGACATTTAAGCAGGTTTTATAAACAATGGCAAGATGCTTTCAGTTAAAACAGCTCAAACATGCATTTTAGTCTGGGACTTAAGTCTCATCTGTGAAACCAGGGGTCAAAGTCCTTTATTAAGATTAGAACACTGCACTATTTGATGAGAACTGAACTGAGCTGGACGATAACATCACTATTCCCTTTCAAAGGCATGGTTTTGACACTATAGGAATGCTCCTCATGAACCAGTTTCTGAAGGACATCTGCCAAAAGCCTTTCTTGATTGGCTACTGGAGTTGGCTATAAGGGGCACCAGAGATCACGTCATCAGCCTCTTTGTCTTCAGGAATCCGCTTGTTTGTGAAACAAAATGAGTGAACGCAGGTTTAAAAAATGTGTGCCTCCATGTGAGAGATATATCACGCTAAACGTCATGCATGATTTGTATGTGATATGTCAAGGAACAGAGGATGCATGGTGAGATCTGGAGGTGGCTTCGTTGCCGATTGGCTTTATTTACGAGAAAAGGGAGCCAAGTGTTAGCGCCCGTGGTCCAGGACCCACTGCTGTCGAGGCAGTGCAGTGTTTAGGATAGTGGGGCTCGCAGATTACCTTTCCCAATTCTCTGTCGCCAGTTCCGAGGCTCTTGCACCGAATCTGAAAGCCTGTTCTCCGGCTTATGGTTTGGCGGAAAGTATGCTGCATGGCCACTCTAGTTCAGAGAAATTAGACGTGCTGGGAGTTGAAGCGGATGTATTATATGAGCCAGCCTCTTCATCATCAACCTCATACAGGGAGATACTACAAGTGATAATTACTACCCGCTATTTACTACCTACGCCACCACCAGATTGAGCTTAGACTGGGCGGTGGACAAACAGGAAAGCGCTCAAGGCAGGCTAGACGAGTACTTCCAGGCGGGTCATAAACGTGTCCCCAGCGAACCTTCTATTTCTCTTAGATCTCCACAGTGAAGTGTTGAGATCTTGGGGAAATCCTTTCTCAGCCCATGTGTTTACTCCCAGCAAGTTTAACTATGTAAAAGGGTTGGAGGAACATGGGTATACAAAGATGTCCTGGATAGAGGAATCACTGGCGTGTTTCCTCTCATCTGGCGCGGCATCTTCGTGGAAGCCTCCCACTCCATCTAAACCCTTCCAATTTACATCTAAACTTGTGAGCAAGGCATACACGGGCCAAGTCAGTGGGGCCGTGAATAACATGGGTGATGTTGCAGACATACAAAGCTGACTTCCTAAAGGACGTTAACGCTGCAGGGGATGTGGCACCAGACGCGAGGATCGAGGATCTCCTCTATAACACTGACCTTACCCTTTTGTGCGACTAAGCAGGCAGCTCTTGCCACTGGTTGCTCGCTTGCTGCTTTTGTCGCAAATTTGGCCATTTATGGCTTAATCTATCAGGGTAAAGGATAAGGAGAGATCATTCCTACTTGACGCTCTGATTGCGCCTTCCAAATTTTTTTGCCACCGCTGTTGAGACTGTGGTCCTGATATTTCGGGAGGCGAGGGTTAAGTCAGCGGCGTTCAAGTGCTACTGTACATTCCCCGCTGCAGGCAATGTCCTTCTGTTCCCCCTTCTGAGCCTGTCGCTGGGTCCAGTTTGTGAGAGGAGCAGAAAGTGAGTGTGACCGCTAGAGCTCCGCCTTAGAGAGAACAAGTAAGGACCTCAGGGAAAAAATCGACTCCAAGAAGCAAGAGAGGTCTAAATGCTGAGAGTCCTTGAGTACACCACGGGCGATAAGCCTTCTGGTCAGCAGGTGCGTTGTGTGGCAGCATCTTGGCTACTCCTGAGAGCTCGCTGAGAGACTTACAGCATGGTGGGCAGGAGTTTTGTCAGTATGGAGCAGTGTGATTTCGTTCCCAGAGTGTCAACACCATGAAGCAGTGCGAGTTCCCTGAGAAGGAGAACGAGACACCGTCTCGCGTTGTCATTGTCATGATTCTGCCATCATGTCTTTTGATTTCTCTGGTCTTGTGGCAGAATCATGACAGACCCGTGTTTTGTGTACAAGCGCATGGCCTGTTTGGGCCATGTGCTTGTGTTGTCTCGTTATGTAACTCCGAACCCAACTCCGAACTCCGAACTCCAACCCAAACTCAGGATCTGACTCGGACAATGCTGGCACACCCGAAGGTGGCAGCACAGCTGAATCATCATCTCCGGAGGACTCCTGCCCACCTTGAGATGCAGCCATCGACATGGTCGACACGTCATCTGAACGCTCACGGGTTGCAACACTGGAGAGGGGGGTGTGGGCCGAGAACGAATCGTCGGCGCTTGATTCCACACCATCACCCTCTCACCCTGGCCAACAGCTGAAGTACCACCTATCGTGAAGGGGGTAGATGAGGGGACTCTCCCTCTGACGAGGTCATTGAGTCTCGACCGAAGTGTTGTGATGGCCATGTTCCCGCATTGAAAACATGAAGCATCCACAAACGCTGTCTTAGCGTGACGCTTGTTATCCTCGTCTCGTCATTATTGTCTAGTCAGTTTCACCTGTCCTCGTCATTAGTGTTCCCTATATAATCCCCTTGTGTTTGCTGTTCTGTGTCGGTTCATTGTTTAACGTTGTGTTAAACGGTATGCAGACGGTATGTCCTCCCTGGTCAGCATGATTCCGAGGAAATTAAAGATTGGTGGTTCAAGACCATCACTAACTCGAGGAGAGGCAAACTCCAGATTCCCGCTCAGGGACGACTATCGATAAGGGAGTATGCCCGGATCGCAAACGAGAGGAGGTTTTTCATCCCGGAGTTCCTCCTAAACTGCTACCTCGTTGCAGGTCTCAACTCTCTTCCACCCCTGGCTGAACGGGAGGAGCTGGTGACCTATCTGTTCACTGATTTGGTGGATTGCTTGTCTCGGAGGGAATCACCGACACCCACAGTGTCATCACCACCTGTCAAGCTGCCAGCGATTCCGGAGGGTTGTGTCCTAGGTGTTGTTTCCCAGAGAGATCAAGCTGATCCCACTTCCTCACCCGAGAGTCTCCTCGGCAAGCGAGGCAGACGGACCTCATGGGAGTCTGCATCAGAATCCTCTGCGACGGAGATGGCCCTGTCTGAGACTGCCCTCCATGCCCCAGTCACAGCTCCTATTGAGCTTCCCCAACCACTCACCGGCCCGCCAACGGCATCTGCACCTCGACCTAGGAAAAAGAAGAGGAGGAAGGGAGCCTCTTGTCCCCCCCTCTGTCTCACCCTGAGCCCGCTACTTCAAGCGCCGTCAAAGAGCCCGCTACTTCAAGCGCCGTCCATGAGCCCGCTCCAGCAGGCGCCGTCCCAGAGCCCGCCTCAGCAAGCGCCGTCCCAGAGCCCGCCTCATTAAGCGCTGTCCCTGGATCTGCAGAGAGAGCTGCGGCTGACCTAGCCGCTAAAGATGTTCTACAAGCTGTTTCTGCTCATCAGGAGATGCCGGTCATCAGTGCGGACAAGGCCCTTTCTAATTACCTGTCCCGTCTTGTCGCGATCCTAGAACCCCCTGTCTGTCTTGCCTTGTCCTCCGCATCCAAGCCAGTCTCTGTGAGCGCTGCACCCGAGCCTGTCGCCGTGAGCGCCGCTCACAGTCCTGTCCCGTCACCAGCCATGTCTCCCTTGAGAAGTCCCGTTATCTCATCCTCCATGTCCTCTGTGTCCCCGGTGTCTGTTGCTGCAGCATCCCCGACTGTTTTCCCCGTTCGCCCCTGTCTCCACTAGTCCCCGGACTGTTTCCTCGTTTGTTCCTGTCGCCACTAATTCCCGGACTGTTTCCCCATTCGTCCCTGTCTCCACCAGCCCCCGGACTGTTTCCCCGTTTTTCCCTGTCTCCACTAAGCCCCGGACTGTTTCGCCCAAATCCTCTCCTCGTGTGTGTCCGTCAAAACCTGCCCAGAGTCCTCGTCCTCAGCCCTCATCCCGTGGACCCAAGACCCCCAGTCCTCCCATCCACCCTGGACCTCCCCCCATGAACTCTGTGTTTCCTCCACCTCCCTTGCCTTGTATGTTGTATTTGATGTTTCACCCTAACCCTGTTATTGTTTTTTCGTGTTTGCCATTATTAGTGTTTTCCATGTTTTGTTGGTTCTTGTCTTTGTCACAGTCTGTCATGTCCCGTGTTTAATGTCCCCTTGAGGAGCGTCTGGTAGCCGCTCCTTAAGGTGGGGTTCTGTCATGATTCTGCCATCATGTCTTTTGATTTCTCTGGTCTTGTGGCAGAATCATGACAGACCCGTGTTTTGTGTACAAGCGCATGGCCTGTTTGGGCCATGTGCTTGTGTTGTCTCGTTATGTAACTCCGCCCCCTTGTTATCCTCGTCTCGTCATTATTGTCTAGTCAGTTTCACCTGTCCTCGTCATTAGTGTTCCCTATATAATCCCCTTGTGTTTGCTGTCATGTGTCGGTTCATTGTTTAACGTTGTGTGATTCTAACTGTGAGTAATTCATTGAGCAATCTGTAATTCAAGAAATTCTGTTCGTGTCTTAGTTTTGTTCCTGTCTTAAGCCTGGTTCACACGGCAGGATAATTAGGCCGATTTTAGCCCCGATTTTCCCCTTCCGACATCTTAAGGATGCTCCGATTATTGTAAAATAATCTGATCAGATATTCCTGCCGTGTGTGGTGTGTTAAGACTGCTCTCGTCTGCTCGGAAGGACGTCTGGACCGCTCCGATCTCAAATCGGGGATATACAACATGTTGGATTGTTTTGGCCCGATTTCTCCTCGTGTGTGGTGTCCCCCGAGGACGAACGAGCACGCAGCCTGTGGACTGTGGCGTGTAGCCAATCAGAAAGCGAGGTGACGAGGCGCAGAGGAAGACAAACAAACAAAATCAAAACAGCCGGCGGCATGGCGCACCAGAGAGTCCGGTGGATGTTTTCTCTAATAGTTTAAACTATCGCCACTGCATCCTCTTTGTCCGCCATAATAGTTTACTGAAGTCACGTTTGATCTCGAGGGATTTCGCGAGATTTTCCGTCTGACCTGGGAATGCTCGGGAGTCAAATCGGTTCGTGTGATGTGTTGATTTTGCCGTGTGGCTGCGCACCACACACTGTACGACCAAAACTGTTAGACCAGTGATTTTTTATCGCCGTGTGTGGGGTCTCTCAGGTTTGGAAAATCGGCCGACAATTTTAAAATCGTCCCGTGTGAACCAGGCTTTAGTTTCTAGTCATAGTCTGGTGTGTTCTACCCTGTCTTGTTTTGCCCCCTCGTGGGTTTTGTTTTCCTGTCTTTGTTTCAATAAATCCTCTGTTAATTGCATCTGCTGTCTGCGCCTGGGTTCTCCATCCACCCACATAACAGTCATTCTTCTGGCATTATTATTCATCTTCCTTCAGACAACATGAAGCTGATGACATGTTCTATAGGAACCCCTTATATCCACCTTTTTCCTGGTTAGCGAATTTACCCATGATTCATAGCGGGTTTGAACCGGAATCCGGTTGTCCTTTTCCGGTTCTAAGCTTTATGAAGATTGCGCCGCTTGCTCAGAACGCCGCAGTGATGTGCTGATTAGAAAATGTGTGAAATAAATAAGTAGGGCTGCCCCTGCCCGTGCACGACTGAAGTTGGGTTGGAAGTTATGTATACTATATGGGAGAGAATACTAAACCATAATGAGCGTTTTCGTAATATTGCCTATTCTGCATCACAACGCACGCATAAGCTTGCCACAATAAAAAAAACCCGGCAAAAGTAATGATTATGCATTAAACATTAATTGTTTATTAATAATAACTAGTGTTTTCTGTAAGTATCGACTGCAAAGATAAATTTGATGATGCTGACTCGCCATCTTCGCAGTGAACGCGCCTAGAGAGAAATGCACACTTCATACGAATTAACCTACATAAGCAGAGAGCAGCCCATTTCTGCTCGTTTTTAATTATTTTGTTTAAAAGTACACATTTCAAGCTTTCTATATACTTCTCATGTATGTGAGGCAAGTAGCCTAACTTATACGCTGAGTTTCGTTTATTAATAAGACGCGCTATATTTGTCAGTCATATTTATTAGGAATTTGTGGATAAACATTGATACAAATGAAGATACAATTTTTACTAAACGAATTTCACTTTACAGAAAGGCTTTCTACAAAACAAAACTTAATAAGTGGTCAAAATCATGTCTGAGCCATTCCAAATGTTTTCCGATATATTGGGCATTATGATCATATCTGACTCAACTCATGCGGTTCCCTTTTCATATAATCAACATAGATTAAATAAAGTATAAAATATTAGTTTTTTTTTTTAAAATATATTTATTATATTTATTTAAAAATATGTAGGCTATGTGTGCGTGATGTGATGGAGGGGTGCTATTTTCGAATAATAATTGAATAATACCCAGCGATCTTCGAATATTATTTTTGCTTGAAATGCCCATCCATACTGGTAACGTATTACACCTTTTTCGTTGGATGCTTCAGTTTTAGCGCAGCTAACCAAAAACGTCTACTCTCTGGCACTGAATGTAGCTGATCCGAACCGGACATAGGCATTCTCTCCTTTTAATCTTATGCTCAAAGCACCCAGTTTCTAAAGTTTTTTTTTATCTTCTTTGAATTTTAAAATCAACCAACAGCAGCACATAGATAGAGCCTGAACTCATTCTCTCACTGCTAATACAGTGCAAACCGGAAGTAGGCAACCGGAGTCGTCGTCATGGCGGCGCGCATTGTTTAGAGCAGAATAAGGTGGATAGCAAGCCAGCGTTCCTGTGACATAACCTGATGGCAATAGTTAATCAAGATTGGTGTTATAACACACATGCTTCATACACTGGTTCACAAAAAGCATTCCCAGAGCAACAACACCATGACACAGTGTCTCGTTCCCCTTCTCAGGGAACCGTGATTACAGTCGTAAACCAAGACATTTTCTGCAGAGCTGCTTTACAGCCGAATTGATGATCTTTATAATGGACCTGAATCAACTCTAAACTTTTCGGTTTCACTTTATTTTGATGGTCCATTTAACACATTCTGTTGACTATATATAACATTGCAAGTACAAGTAGTACAACTGTCTTTTGAGTGTTAGTAGATTATTAGTAGAGTTACAGTATAATGTCGATTGGAGAACCATCACAATAAAGAGCTAGCGGATATTAAATAGACAATCTACTAATACTCTAATGAGAGTTGGTTGGCATGTAGTTGCAAAGTTACTTATAGTCAACAGAATGTTCAGAAGGGACCATCAAAATAAAATGTTACAATTTTTTATTTTTTAGAACTGCTTCACAGCCAAATTGAACTTGCATCGGCCTGTTCATGACTATAAAGCTGCATTGAAACAATCTGTATTGTAACAAGCACTATAAAAATAAAGGTGACTTGACTTAAAGGTGACTTATTATACACTGAGTAAATTAACCTTTTGCATCTGTAAGTTATTGCTATCTTATAAAGTAATAGAAAATGCATTAATATGAGCCAGCGAGTGGTGGAAGGCTTTTCACAACAATGTTAATTTTGAATTACCAATCAGCAGGTAGAAACATACGAGAGACCAATGACTATGTATTTTTCCCATTAATTAAATATGTTAAATCTATAAATCATAAACATGTAGGCTATTTAAATATATTAACTGACATAATAAACACTCAAAACTAAATATTTGCTGTAAAAAACAAGTAACATATTAATGTGGATATGAAAAAAAAAAAACTTTTGTCAACTTTTAGGAGTAGGCTATGTGGTCTGTAAGTCCTGAGCTGCAATCTGATAAAACATCAGCAATACAAGTAAAAGTGTTTTGTTGTTCATCAGTGTTGTTTTTGGCAGCCCTTTTAGTTTTAGTCTTAGTCTTTTGGACGAAAATGCTTTTTAGTTTTAGTCACATTTTAGTCACTTATAAACTTAATAGTTTTAGTCAAGTTTTAGTCAAGTTTTAGTCGACGAAAACGCAAAAAGGTTTTAGTCAAGTTTTAGTCAATTTTAATATATATATATATATATATATAAAAAAGTAGTCTTTAAAAAAAAAGAAAAAAAAGTGCAGCTGTGTCAATTTGTATCAAGTTTAAAAATAGAAAAGAAATAAAAGTGCCACTTTGCAATCTGTTAAAAAAAAAAGAAAATAATAGAAATCCATTTGGCAAGACAGGTCTATTTATCCCTACATTAGTGGCTGCATTGAGCCTGATGTTTTGCATTGCACAATTTCTCAAAAGTCATGCTCAATGTTCAGCTGAGATCTGTAGGCCTACGTTGTTTTTAGTGAAGCAACAGCTGAAAAGCCCATCTCACAGAGATATGATGTGGCAAAGGGAAGAAGAATGCACACAGCTCTCTTCTTTAGGCTACTTAAAAACGTGATTTTTTTTAATAGACATAACATAGCCTACTGTGTTTGATAGGCCTATGGGATTAAAATGATGGGTAGTGTATGGGCAGTGTATAAGGTATAAACTAATGATTAATTATTTTAATATTCCTTTGTTCCGATCATGTGAGCGGAGAGCGCATTTCTGAATATTCCTCCGCTCGCCCTTCCCTATCAGGGTCGCGCGCTCAACCCAGAATGCCCTGCTGGTTCGAGAATATGTGGAATAAGAGCTGCCTCCGACTAAAGTTTTTATTCTAGTCGACTAGTAGTTGTTCATTTAGGCCATTAGTGAACAAATCGCCCCTTTATATTAATTTACTTACTTAAATAACGCTGACCGACCGCGCGCATAAAGCTTGCCACAAAGAACCGGCAAAAGTAATGATTATGAATGTGTAAAGAAATAGCAAGGAGACATTTAATTGTTTATTAATAAACTGGTGTTGTCGGTGTCGCTGCAAAGATGAAGTTGACGATGCGGACTCGCCATGAACAAATCAAGATATAGGCCTAAAGAAAATGTAATAATTACGAGACCTGTCACGTCTGTCACGCCATAGGGGCGCGCCCCACACTTTGAGAACCGCTGGATTATACTGAAACTGAAAGTATGTCCATAAATCATCTCGTCGTTTCCGACCACCAAATGCTTCGCCGCCATGGTCCTTCGAAGATGTGTGGTGAGCCTATGGTGGTGAGTGACTAGCCCAGCCGCAGGTGTGTTGTTGTGTGGAATCTGGTGCGCGCGCGGCATCGGGATACTTTTTTTTTTTAGCTCAAAACAGACAGATTTCACGCAAAATAAGCAGAAATTACATGCATTGCAAACATCAGACTATAGTCATTTTCGTTCCGTCTCGTCTTGTCAACGAAAACGTACTCGGTTACTAACGTAACCTCGGTTCTCTCTAGAGAGGGAACGAGTACTGCGTAATATCTTACGCTATGGGGAAAACTCTTTTCCTCGAGATATTGAAGCCAAAAATTATCCTTAATTTTAAACATGCAAAACGCTTTGCAGCAGCAAGCAGACAAGGGCGAGACGGCTCGCGCGCCCATTGGCTGCCTTGCTGGAAAAGCTGCAGCCTATCGAGGTGAGGCACTGCGTGACGTAATGACGAATGGGGACGCTTCGCGCCCATTTCGTCATGTCCCGCCAGTAGAGGCGTGGTCTCGCCCTATAAATACCCCCTCGATAGCTGAATTTCCTCTGATTTTTCAACGCCGAAGCGAACCAGAGCGTATTCCAAGCACGGCAAGATACGCAGTACTCGTTCCCTCTCTAGAGAGAACCGAGGTTACGTTAGTAACCGAGTACGTTCTCTTACGAGAGTATCTCTCGTACTGCGTAATATCTTACGCTATGGGGAACACCATGCAACACGCCGTGCGGACAGGGATCCAACACCAGAGTCCCGGGCCAAGCCCGGGGCGCATCTAGTGCACAATCACCACAACTCACACAGAGTAGAGGAGGAGAGGCTAGAAGCATCACTCCCTCATAAAAGTCCCGTAGGGGTAACAGACCCGTAGGGGTACACATAAGCCGCATGGCGGCCGATAAGCCCGAAGTTCAGACCGCCAGAAGCTTAGCTTGTAAGGCGGGCACCTCCAGGTTATAGTACTTGATAAATGTAGACGGTGAGGCCCAGCCCGCAGCCGTACAGATATCCTGCAGGGAGACCCCGCTATACCATGCCCACGACGAGGCCACGCCTCTCGTGGAGTGCGCTTTGACACCCAATGGGCACTGCAGGCCCTTGGAAGTGTAAGCCAGCGCTATGGCATCCACTATCCATCTGGATAGGCTCTGTTTTGAAGCGGCAAGTCCCTTAGAACGGCCGCCAAACAACACGAAAAGCTGCTCGGTCTGTCTGAACCCAGCCGAGCGGGACACATAAGCCCTTAACGCCCTGACAGGGCAAAGGAGACTCGCGTCCCTCTCCTCATTGAGAACCGGAAGGGCAGACAAGGAAATTACCTGGGCCCTAAACGGTGTATTGAGCGATTTTGGCACATAGCCGTGCCTCGGTTTGAGTACGACCTTTGAGTCGTTAGGCCCAAACTCCAGGCATGACGCGCTTACAGAAAGCACCTGTAAGTCCCCTACACGCTTCACTGAAGCGAGAGCCAATAGGAGCACCGTCTTAAGGGACAGGTGCTTCATGTCCGACAGCTGGATCGGCTCAAACGGGGCGCCTTTCATGGCCTCCAAGACCGTGGAAAGGTCCCAAGCCGGGACTGAAGGGGGCCTGGGAGGGTTTAACCTCCGAGCTCCTCGTAGGAAACGCACGACTAAGTCGTTTTTCCCCAGTGACTGGCCAGACACCGGTTTAGCAAACGTTGCTATGGCCGCCACATAAACTTTGAGCGTGGATGGGGTCCTACCCTTATCCATCAGCTCCTGAAGGAAGGCAAGCACTTCCTTAACCCCGCAGTCCACAGGTGCAAAGCCACGGGCTCGACACCAAGTAGAGAACACCGACCATTTCGAGGCATAGAGCCGTCTGGTAGAGACGCGGCATGTAGCGTGAGCGGGCATTGTATGGGCGCATTCACTACATTGTGTGCACAATCGACCTGAGTCAGATTTATGTGTGCTAGCCTCGCACCGTGGCGGGCTGTGTCTGGGTGTGGGAATGGGCACTGGGGCGTGGGCATTCTTACAACACTCATAACACCATCGGCCGTGGCCGGTATACCAGAAAATACACTCTTTATTGGATTTATCTGGGTAGCCATAAAAACGGCTTTTGTGTGCAGGCAAGCGGGCTGAGACACCGGCTGCTTCACTGCTAAATACACTGGCACAGTCACATCGCAAGGAACTGAACGAGCGAATCGTTTCGGTGGGGAACCGGCCGCAGCGGGATCCGAACACCGTCGCTTTCCTAGAGTGGCTAGGAAAGCTTCGAGGCCTCGGGCTTGAGCTCAATCTTAGGCCGGGGCCCGTGCTGAGCGGGGCGGCGTCCAGCAGAGCGAGAGCGCGGTCTCTGATCCCGGGCCTGGCGGCGCTGTGTAGCGGCGGCTGCGGGCGATGCAGGCCGAGGCTGCGAGCTGCGAGCAGACGGCTGCTTAGAGCGACCTGCAGCGGAGCTCGAGCGCTTCGGAAGGAAGTGCTTCATGGCCTGCGAAGTCTTCTGCACCTCAGAATATCTGTCCGCGAAATCTTTGACGGCAGATCCGAAGAGGCCCGCAGGGGAAATGGGCGCGTCGAGGAATACAGAGCGCTCAGCTTCCGTCATCTCAGACAGCGTCAACCACAGATGTCTCTCAGCAACGGTGAGAGAGGCCATATTCCGCCCCATGGCCTGAGCAGCGGCTTTAGCGGCGCGTAGAGCAAGGTCCGTAGCGCCTCGTAAATCCGCCACACTGACAGCACCCGGCCCTTCCTCGTCCAATTTAAGGAGAAGGTCAGCCTGGTAAATCTGCAAGATCGCCATAGTATGCAGCGCTGAGACCGCCTGTCCAGCGGCTGTGTAAGCACGCCCGTGCAGCGATGAAGTCACCCGGCAGGCTTTAGAAGGAAGCGTCGTCTGCGCGCGCCGTCCCGCAGAGGGCGGGCAGAGATGCGACGCGACCGCCGCCTCCACAGGAGGAATGGAGAGATATCCTTTATCTCCCGCGCCGACCACAGAGGAAAAAGCCGCAGAGGTGGAAGTGCGCATCCTGGCGGAGAAAGGGGCAGTCCATGACTTAGCGACTTCGTCGTGGAGCTCAGGGAGGAAGGGGGCGGCCCTAGACCTAGACGGGGCTTCGTCCTTCTTGAGAAAGCGCCCGTCGAGTCTGTTGCGCGGCGGCAAAGCAGGCGCCTCCCACTCGAGGCCGATGCACTCCACGGCCTGGGTGAGCAGACGCATCAGCTCAGCCTCAATGCCGGGTCTCTTTCCAGAGGGTTGGCTAGATATGTCAGCGGGGGGGAGGTCCACAGAGCTCGCCCAATCCTCGCTATCAGAAGCCACAAGAGAGCATACCTCAGCGGGTTCATCCAACTCGGGAGCGGAAGCGGCGGCAGACGGCGGGCGCTGTCCGTCCGGGAGCGACTCTAGTGAAGCCGGCGAAGCAGGCGGGCGAACCGGCGAGCTTTGGCGGGCTGGAGAAGGCTCGGGAGCGCGCTGGGCGCGACGCTTCTTGCGGCGCAGCAGAGAAGGCTGGGACGCGGGCTCAGAGAACGACGCCAGGCGAGTCCTCAGAGTCACCATGGGCAGAAGTTCGCAGTGCGGGCATCCACCATCCGCGAGCGCGATAGCCGCGTGCTCATGACCCAGGCAGGACACACAGATGACGTGACGGTCCTCATCACTGAGTTGGGCGCGGCACGAGCCACAGAAAGGCATCTTTAAAAAGACGCAGCTCTTTTAGAACAGAGAATGGGTGTTGCGTCACGTAAGCAAACACACACACACTTAGCAGAGTAAAAGGATATAGTACGCCGGAAAGCGCAGCAGGTACGGCGGTTGAAGGCGGCTGGGCCAGCGACTTCAGAAATGGCACGTCCCGCTGATAAGGCTACAAGTCAACGGCGCGGCTTCTCACTCTGGATCCAGCGATGCGTGAGCTTCGCGTGAAGAGTAGAAAAATCAGAGGAAATTCAGCTATCGAGGGGGTATTTATAGGGCGAGACCACGCCTCTACTGGCGGGACATGACGAAATGGGCGCGAAGCGTCCCCATTCGTCATTACGTCACGCAGTGCCTCACCTCGATAGGCTGCAGCTTTTCCAGCAAGGCAGCCAATGGGCGCGCGAGCCGTCTCGCCCTTGTCTGCTTGCTGCTGCAAAGCGTTTTGCATGTTTAAAATTAAGGATAATTTTTGGCTTCAATATCTCGAGGAAAAGAGTTTTCCCCATAGCGTAAGATATTACGCAGTACGAGAGATACTCTCGTAAGAGAACTCGAAAACGTCTCGTCATGTTAGTCACCTTTAGAGCCATTTTTAGCTAGTCATCGTCACGTTATCGTCATAAAAAAAAAAGTGCGTCAACGAAATCATTTCGTTATCGTCATCGTTGACGAAAACAACATAGCTGTTCATTTCTAACACCTACATCATGGAGGAACACAATTTAAAGGACAGCAAATGTTTTTGTGGTAGCCTTTACTCACTTTCTGCAGTTTGACCGTTTGAGTCTAATGTGTTGTGTTGGTCTGCTGATGTGACGGTCATTACTGTAGCTAAACAGAATGAGTTGTGTGATGGTGATGATGAGGGCTGCTCATCTTCCTCCTCATCAATCTAAATACATACAGCAAAGAATCTCATGTTAGTAAATGCAACATTATCTGTCTGAATAAAGACGGTTCTGTGGGTATAGGCAAACCGACCTTGGATTTGAGGATATTATATTTACACATGGGACAGGTGGGGTGTTCCAGGAGCCATGGCTCAATGCATTTCTTATGGTATAAATGTCTGTAAAAACAGAATATATTTTATATTATGCAAAATTACAACAACTATGTTAAAGTGTTTTTTTTCTAATGTTATAATGTATTCTCTGAATGAACCTAAAAAATTGTAAATACATATACCTCTATAATATGATAACATATTTTATGTTTTATGTCTTCTCTAAATAATATGCTTTGTATGTGCAGGGCATAAAACTCAGCCCTTTCATTCAACAGAATCTCCGCTTGGCATAATATTAAATGCTCTAAGATAAGCAAGTTACAATAGATAAAATAAATAAGGATAAATAAAACCTTTCAAAATAGTCTCAGCCAATGCATCGAAAATAACATACTTTACTGAAACTATTCTAAAGCTAGAAACGTCTTTATTGTTGAACTAAAATCATATGTGGATTTCCTCATACGGCACCTGCAGGGTAGAACTGTGACCTGTTCATTATGTGTGTATGAGTCGGTGCACACCACACAGCTCGTGTCCTCTGAACCAACCTCCTACAGACACACAGGCATGATGCTTTTACTCACTGCAGTTTAAATGCTCTCTGAATTTATTTTTCCGAACACATTTATTTATTTTAGGATTTAGCAATGGGACAATACCGGGTCACCTCTCCGCAGAGTCCGCACTTGTAACTTTGTTATGGCTTTTTCAGTCACTTTTTTCATCTCCCTCTGCACAGAAATGAATGACAGAACAGAATTAGCAATAGAAAAAATCACGTAAGAGATTAAGAGACATTTTGAAATATTTTAAGTATTTTAAATTGAATATACAAAATATTTGAGTAGATTTGACTCCTACAGTGAAATTAACCTTAACTGAATACTTTACCTGTTGCTTACGAAGTTCTCTGTTTATGTACATGCGTTTGATAAACAGGAAAGCGAAGTAGAACAAAGTGATAGCTGTTATTCCAATGAAGGTGAAAGACAGTGCATATGCCCATGTAGCACTGAGCCACAGGCCATGTGCATTGGCTACAGTGATCTCTATATAGACGTCTGAGCCATTCTTGATCAGGTTAATGATTTCTGTGCCTAGAATATTGCCAACCATGATGGCAACTATGTCATCAGCATCTGTGGAAATAAAATACTAACATTAACCATTAATTTTTAGATCAACAGCATACCATCCCAAAATATTACTGGATTACAGGGAATATAGTTATCCATCGCTTGGACAAATTTCCATCAGTTGGATTGCAGCAATGCCATATGGATTACTTGCATGACTAAAAAGTGTGTCAAGCATTGCAAAATCATCTTTGAAATCAAGTGTAGGTGTTGTAAAACATTTTCTGGTTTTAATTCCAATTAATGGCTTTAAACAAAATATACAAATATAGTCAAAAATTTTATTGTAAAAAAAAAACTTGTCCTATGACTTCTGCACTATACTGTAGATATGATTATGGCAGCGTTTCCATCCACCTATTTTTATGCGCATTTTGGGATATTGCATAAAATATATGTTGGAAGGAAACCGAGAATTCATAAAATGTGCATAAAAAATGTATGCGCTCAATTGAGGTGTCCAAATTTTTATCTGATAAGAAGACATGCTCATAAACTATGATGGAATCACAACATTCACCAAATAAATCACTCAATGTGCAACAAAAAACTGACATGAATTTGTCTCAACAGCGTATGTGTTTGAATAATTGGATTAACCAGCAGAACAATTTCATTGCACAGCATCTCTAATGTTGGTTTGATCATTCTGAAATCCTTGATCCAAATTCTGTCATCAGAATGATTTGGTTTAGTTCCCTCCCAGAAGCTTCCCACATGACTGTGTTCACCAGGCATCAAAATGTAAGATAACAAGTAATTAATGATGTAAGAAAAGAAGAGCCACAGTAGCTTCCTCAACTGCAGCAACTTCCTTTTTTATTACAAGTATTTTGTGTCAATTTCCCAGGAAGTGACGATTTTGTTATCTTGAACACATGGGTTGGAAACGCTGCTTTGTTAGCAAATGAATTGTGCAATATTCCAATTGTGCACACATGTTAAAAATGTTTATGATTTAATACATCATCAATCTTTCTTCCAAAACAAGTTTTTGTCTTACCCTGATGCACGGTCACCGTGATTTTGCCAAGTAAGACATGGTCCTGGATCAACATATTTTGTTGATCCTGGATCAACATTCCCGTCCCAAAATGTAGTCCTTACCAATTCCTACCCCTAAACCTAACCCTACCCATAACTTTTCCTAAAATCAGAGGGTAATAAAAGGTGACTGACACTAATGTTTAAGTACTTCATCCTAGTTCTAAGCCTAAACATGACATAAACTGTAAACTTGTCCCTCAAATCTGATTGGTTGATTGGAAAGTTGATCCAGGATCAACAAAGATGTTGATCCTGGATCATGTGGTACTTGGTGAAATCACGTTCACCCTGAGGGTCCTATGGTAAGCCTATTTTAATTGTTTATAGCCTATTTTAGACCTGATGGAATGGTTTTCACGGGAAATTGTGTTCATAGGCTACTATGTCACTCACCCGTGCTAGAGAGAATGTGCTACTTTGACGTGTGTATGGTGTGGGAGGGGCATAGGTTAGTTGTCACAATGAGTGAAAAAGGTTGACATGGAGCAGCTAAATTTTCAACTTCCAGGGAATCAGCCATTTAAAAAAATGGCCAAAGAGAGGAGAGTGATGGCAAAATGAGAACGCGACAAAGCTTGTAATAAAATGAAAATCAACATTGGCTTGGCTTTTTTTTACTGTTGTAAAAGTGACGTGGAGAAGATGGCGTTTTTATTACTCAAATGGTGAGTAAATTATTTCTGTCAGGACCACTATCATCAAATACGATTGGTAACTGCATACAGTTAGGATTGGCGGTATGGTTCTGTTCTGGGCAAGAACTCCCTGCGCATCAATGCAGCCTAGCATGGATAAGAGTAGGGAGAGCACCAAATAACCCCCCTTAGGGTAAACAGAACAGAACCAACATGAATGTATTGCAGATATCATTAATTCAAGTAATGAGTAATTTTAAAGTACAACATAAATCGAGAATTTATTCTGATTCAAGGGGAATGCCATCTGACGGATGAGAGGAGGAGTTGGGGATGAAGGAGGGAATCGGCTCCTGAGAAACACGATAGCTGCTTATAATAACTGAAGGAGCTTATATATGTAGTGATAGGTGTTGTATTCCTATAAGTGTAGAAGTGGATATGCTGAGTGTCAGCAGCTGATGCGAGCTTGACTAACGTGACCTGGCAGAACTGACGGTACGCTTAATTTCTGTCTGGACTACCATTGTCAAAAACGATTGGCAATTGTATACAGTTAGGATTGGTGGTATGGTTCTGTTCTGGGCAAGAACTCCCTGCGCATTCATGCAGCCTAGCATGGATAAGAGCATGGAGAGCAGCAATAGCCCCCCAAAACAAAACCATATGCCAATATCCCCCAACACAAACTGACAGCAATTTTTCTACCTCAACTACCCTCTTATTTACTACCCTCAACACGACTGATGAAGTTTTGGTTCCTTGCCACTGTTGCGTCCCTTTTTCGCCTCTCTTTGCCTTTGTCGCCATTGGCTTTTGGCTTGCTTAGTTGGGGATATTTAACATTTAATTTTGAATTTAACAATACTATCACAACATTATTTTCCTGTTATCTCTGTAAAGCTGCTTTGAAACAATTTGTATTGTATAAAGCGCTATAAATAAAGGTGACTTGACGACTTGCAAACGAGCGAAGCAGTTGTTCAGTGTACGGATGTACGAATGAACACAAAGGTATTTTTTTAGTTCTTTCATCCGAGCTTTGAAGAACCAATGGGTTATGTGAATTTCTGATGTGTAATTGTTCAAGTTCAGACAGATAATCTTTCTCTCAAAATCATTCAATACTGTTTATGAATTAGAAAATCAAGCCAGTGACTAAAATGTCAACATCAGTAGGATGAAAATAATCTTATCTAAACTGTGATTAAAATATATACAGAAAGCGATCAAAGAACAATCCCTTTCCAATCGCCCAAGCTGTCAATCACACAGTGCAAGTTTATCTGGATATTTGCCAAAAGCCCAAAACTGAAATCAATGATGCTTTACGCTGACTGCACAACGAAGCTCTTACTGTATTTACATCATGTTTGCATCGGAGTTATATGGACTCCGATACGTCATTGGTCAAGATTGTCGTATCATACGCGAGCATCCATCATACATGAGAACCACCCTTTTCCACTTTATGTAACTGTCTCTGCCAGTCTTCTGCTTTTCATAGAAAAAAATTGTTATCCAAATATCTTCCTGTCAGATAACTGTCAAGTCAAATGCAAAGTCTGGAAAATCAGGAACATATTATAGAACAATTGGATTTTACAGTTCAGGGAAGGAACTGGAATTTACAGTATGAACTTCAGAAAACATAATTATCTGAGTGAGTCATAAAAACATTCTTATGGTCTCTACCCAACGTAAACTTTTATGGTGCCATATATGTACTGTAAAAATAAAAAGTTAAGTCAGTGACAATTTCAAACCCTTTCATAACTCATTGTACACATTGTATTTCATAATACACTGGCTGTATTTAAATGACATGTTTCCAAAGGGTTCACTTGACTGTATATGGTCAGGTTATGATCACCTTAACAGGTTTTTGTCATGCAATGATTATAAAAAACAAAACTCTTCATTTTCAACACATTCTCTCTCTGAAGGCATCAAAAACTAAAGCATGTAAAAATACCTTGATTTCTTAGTTATTATATATTTAAGGGGCATTCAGGGTTTTTTTGTTTGTTTGTTTTTGCTAGCGTGAACGTTGTTCTTCATGTTCTTTAAAGTCGGCACAGTGAAACAGAGGATGCAATAGTCTTGTCTTCCCTGTTGTGACGTATTTCCAATTAGAACGAGCAAATGAAGTGCGGGACTTGATTTTGTCCATGGGGAATTGATTGGATGGTTGTGGTTTGCTATTAGTGGACCTCATGTGAGTGACGGTTTGTCCCGTCCTCGCACTAGTAAACACATCATCAGAGAAGACAAGAGATGTTGCTGCAAGAAGGAGGGGAAGTTATTTTGATTACGAGGAACATGAATTTAAAAAAAGATGATGTGCACAGATGAATCATTTATAATAAATACTGCAAAATTCCATAAGCAAAAAAACAAACAACCAAAAAACAAGAATTTGCCAATTTGATTTTTATGGTGACTTTAAGTACCGATACCACAATAATTGTCCGGGAAGCAGACACACAGTCTGTCAGTTTAAAGCAAGACTAAAAACACATCTCTTTGACATAGCTTTCACATAATAAATTATCGACTCTTATAATTAAATGTTAGGCTGCATAGATTAGGCCAGCCGGAACCGGGAACACTTCCCTTAAATCCTGATGTACTCGTTACATCATAAGAAGAATGGCATCTATGCTAATTTAGTGTCTTTGTTTATCCCGAGGTTTTCCTGCAGCCTGCCGGATCCAGGCCGTTTCCAGATCTGACGAAGGACCTTTGCCTGGACCCGATGCCAACGCAGTGCTGAAGTGCCAACTAGCCTCTCCCTATGGAGGATCCCTATAGACCCCTTATCAGTTGGTAAACATGGTGACGTTTTTCTGTGGGCGGAGCTTAGTTGGCTGCAGAACGATCCCTCTGGCCGCTTCCCTAACGTTATTTTGCAAGTTTTGTTAGCTTGTTTTTTAACAATGACTGGAGAAATCGGTTTTACTAATGTGCAAGGTCACTCAGTGTCCAGGACCGCGATTTTTATTTGCAAAAGTTAATTTTAACGGACGGAACTAGACGTAAAAATCGTTTTACGGCTGACCCGTACACGCTCACTCAATGGACGATCTGACAGGATTAACGTTACCTCCGGTTGAGTGGCCTGACTTCTACACCTACCTGATAGAGAAACCGAGCGTAAAGAGAAACTGAGGGCATATAAATCTTTAGATGCCTATAACTATGTGCTGAATGGTCATGTACAAGACTTGTGTATATGATCCGCAGTTCTGCCGAGCCAGCGCCGAGAAGACGACAATGTAAACAGTGACAGTACGTGCAATGTTAATGATGTGAATATTTTCGAGAAATAAAAATTCCAGATACAGCATACTCATTTTTCATTGATTCTTGCACCCAACAACACATCAAGATGACATTTAATAATAATGATAATAATTTAAGCTCCTTATTATGTAGCCGAATCTGTGCTGGTTTGTATTAGCCGCCTGCAGTTTTCCGTTTGTTTTGCCTCCAGCTAGCGCCGTGACGTAACTGTGACGTCGGCTGATAAGGGGTCTATTCGGTAAAACTTCAGACCTTTGTTTACAGATGGTCGATTCTGGCAACCCACTGCACAACACGACATTTTCCCGGGTTTGTTTCAGCGCCCAGCTTCTGCTGCCGACATGCGCAGTTGCACCTGCGTGACGTCAGTGTGATAATTCCCCTATTCCACTCTACAGACAAGCGCTGTGGAAATTCCGGTTTCGGTCCCTACCCCGAATTGATAAAATAAAATTCTGCATAAAAATTTATAGGCAAGACAAGTAGTTTGTTTAGGTATGGTTTGTAGCGAATTACGAACCTGGCACATATATTCAAATACACATAACTATAGAATAAATTCTTAATGCGCATGTGAACAGCGTTCATCACAGCAGCGTTTATCACAGGTTCGCGTTTAAAGTCTGTTTAGAGAGAACGGCGTCGTCTTAGTGGCCCCTAATTTAATAACAGATGATCATTTTGACGGAAGTGAATCAATCCAAAACTAACTTTAGCTGGAAACAACATATTCAAGAACCCTATAAAACCAAACCATTCTATGTTACCTTAAATTTGCTTATCTCTGTAAAGCTGCTTTGAAACAATCTACATTGTTAAAAGCGCTATATAAATGAGGACGACTTTGACTTGACTTGACTTAATGTTAGACGCTTCGTTTAACAACTTTATTATCAACGTAGATCATGTTTCACAGTTGTGTTCTGTTTAGTTTGGTTTCATTGGACTTGTCTGCCTATCTTCATGTTAAATGTCATCATCATTATCAGTTCATCTGTATCTCCTGTGTTTAGTTAACCCTCATTATCGGTTTCACCTGTGTTCTGTCAATCAATGTTCATCTGTGTTTGTATTTAGTTCCCTTTGTCCAATTTCCATTGTATTAAGGCCACATTTACACATAGCCGGGTATTTAGAGAAAAAAATATACCCCCCCCCCCCGCCCTCGTTTTCAATAATAATATCGTGCACACAACATCGTTTTCAAAATTTGTCATTTACATCAACCCGCATAAATACGCCGTCGAGCGCCATCATAACTATGCCAAACTGGGCGCTCATATGACGTTAAGCATTTTCTGGCGCATAGTGTGACGTTTGAGAACCTAAAACCCAGTTTCTCCCAGTTGACACGGCAACACATAATGGCGTTATCAGAAATCTCCATTTTGGCCGGAGTTTTTATGAATAATCATTTTCTGTGATAAAAACAGGGTTTTTGTGTAAATGGGAGGCCAAATCGCAGGGAAATATCCGCGTCTTCCCTTCGTGTAAATGGGGCCTAAGTGTGTCTGTACCTTCTGCCCGTCTTCTCTGTACCTGTTTTAATTATTATTGTAAGTAAAGGTTTGCTCTGGTACTTTGGACTCCTCATCTCCATCTGCCTGCACCACACCCTGACAGTATGGTGTAGGGCTGTCGCCCGAATAAAGATTGTTCTAGTCGACTAATAGTCCTTCATTTAAGCCATTAGTCGACTAATCTCACATTTATATATATTTAATTACTTAAATATATTGGGGGGTGGAATATATGCCACACACACTCCAAAAAAGGGGTGTCTAAAAACAAGATAAAATTTTTGGGAAATGCACCTTTCATAATGGTTGTATAATCAGAGAGTATTTGTTTTCATTCGAAATGGTTTGTTTAAAAGTAGACATTTCAAGCTTAGATATATTTCTCATGTCTGTGAGGCAAGTAGTCTATACACTGAGTTTTAGTTCATTTATGTGACACACTGCAGTTCAGGGAGACCGGGACCGTAGAAAGTGCACCTGTTTGTTTTCATTATTTTACAAAAGCCCACGTTTGATGTTATTGTGTGTGTAAAAGTAGACCCTTTACAGTTGTAGATCTGTATGCTACAATCTGTAATAAGAGTAATACATTATTTTAAGAATAAAAATGCAGGTGATCATCCCCATGTCATGCAGTAACTGTGCATTCACACAGGGCATCTGTGCTAACGCATTTACTTTGAATGAGTGACGTGATGCGTTGCCGAAACTGAATTGTGGGTTAACGATCTGTCACTCACGTGACTTTGGCACTTCCTCCGGAGTTTTATTTTTTTAATGCCACTAACCCACTAATAAAAGCTTGGTCGTTTAATCCAGTATTAGGGGGAAAACAGTATGGTCGTATGATATCTGAGTTCTCTTACGAGAGGTTTCTCTCGTATTGCGTAAGCTAGCTTACGCTACAGGAAAGATTCCTCTTTTCTGAGAAATTGAAGCCAAAAAATTATCCTATAATTTGTATTATTGTCAACGCAGTTCAGCTGCAGCAGACCAAGAGCGGGCTAGCTAGCAGCTCATTGGTTCGCTCACAGAGAACTGCTTAAGCCTATGAGGAGACGCGAGTAAACTCTCGACCAATGAGAGTCTGACTTGCTCTCATTGCGTCAGAGCCCGCCGAAACGGGCGTGGTCAGAGAGAATAATACTGGCGCGAATAGGCTGTGACTCTGATTTTTCATTCCTTCAGCGAGGCTACCGCATCTGCTGATCCTGAGAGAAGCCGCCGTCGTTGAAAAGGCAACTCTAGCGAGCATCTGGGAGACTGAGGAAGCCGGCCGTCTTCGTCACCTTGCTAGCTAGCGCCATCCGACGGATTTGTATCCTTTTTACAAAATGCTTCCTATATATTGTTGTATCTAAAAGCGCGAGCGTCTTTTTCAAGATGTCTCGTACAATTTCTTGCGGCTCTTGCCGCGCTCACCCTCGAGGCTGGGGACCGCCACCTCATCTGCGCTCTCTGCCTCGGATTGGAGCACGCCGAACTCGCCCTCGCTGTAGGCGGCTGCAAGCTCTGCGAAACTATGCCATTGTTGACCCGCGGGCTCGACTTCGGCCACTAAGATGCTTCCGTGCTGCCTGACTTCGCCGTGGTGCGGAAGTGCATGGATACGGCGCTCGCCCCCCTGCGGAGTCAGGGCTGCGAATACTGAACTATTTGGACGACTGGCTGATTTTGGCACAATCACAGAGAGAGCTACTGTCTCATCGTACAGTTCTCCTCGACCATCGGAAAGCTTTGGGCCTCTCTGTCAACTGGACAAAGAGCGCACTACAACCCAGTCAGACTATCTCCTTCTTGGGTATAGAGCTAGACTCGGTCACGATGACGGCTCGTCTGTCAACACAGCGCTCGCGCCGTGTTCAGCGTCTTGCCGCAGATGAACAGACTCACACCTCGCGCTGGGTTACATGGCCTCAGCTTCCGCGGTGCTCCAGTTGGGGTTACTGCGCATGCGCCCGCTTCAGCTCTGGTTGAAGAGCCGTGTGTCTCACCGGGCGTGGACCACGGGTCGCCAGCTGATAAAAAGTAACGCAGACCTGTATCACAGCTCTGCAGCCATGGTCTGTGGCAGAATGTTTTCAGCGGGGCGTTTCCATGGGGACCCTTTCTCGCCGAAACGTCATCTCGACAGACGCTTCCAACAGGGGTTGGGGTGCGGTCTGCGAGAGCTCACCGGCCTTCGGCCCATGGTCAGTTCAGGAGAGCCTCCTACACATAAACTCTTTAGAGATGTTGGCGGTCGAGAACGTGTTCGCGCGCTTTCTCCCGCGCATTCACGGCCACCACGTGCTGATCCGTTCGGACAACGTAGATCAGATCCAGGAATCTCTTCCAGCTGACAGAACGCATCTTAGTTTGGTCCCAGTGTCACCTGCTCTCGCTCAGAGCGACGCATGTGCCGGGCCATCTGAACGACAGCCCAGACAGTCTGTCCAGGAACCCCATTCCCCCGGGGAATGGTCCTTGCACACTCTTACAGTCCAAAAACGGTGGCGAATATTCGGCAGAGCAGAGGTGGACCTCTTCGCCTCAGTGGATAACACCCACTGCCCAATATTTTTTTCGAAGAGCGAGGACGCGCTAGCCCAGACCTGGCCCAGCCACCTGCTTTATGCCTTCCCTCCGGTCTCTCTGCTACCACAGGTGCTTCAGAGAATCAGAGAAACACGCCACTCGGTGCTCCTCATAGCCCCGCACTGGGAGGGTCAGACTTGGTTTCCGGAGCTCACTCAGCTGTCACAGACAGCCCACGGGGATGACAGCCCATTCCAGTCAGAGCAGATCTCCTCTCCCAAGCTCGCGGCACGATCTGGCATCCCCACCCAGAGCGCTGGGCACTACACGCGTGGGTGATCAACAACTACCCGTTGCTTTGCCAGAGTGAGTGTTAAACACGATCATGCAGGCTAGAGCGCCTTCTACAGGAAGGCTCTATGCGTCTAAATGGTCTGTGTTCTCAGAATGGTGCACCGACAAAAATGTGGACCCACGGTCATGCGAGGTTCCCTCCTTGCTAAATTTTCTCCAAGAGAGGTTGGACAAGGGCAGGTCCCCGTCCACTCTTGATGTATGAGGTGTATGTGGCAGCCGTCGCAGCGTTCGCTGAACACCGGCGCGGCCAGTCACTGGGCAAAGATGGTTTGGTCGTCCGCTTCCTCAGGGGAGCTAGAAGGATGAACCCCCCACGCCCCCTTCGGTGCCGATTTGGGTCCTTTCCATAGTTCTCGAAGCTATGAAAGCCCCCCCATTCAAACCGTTAAACACCGTGGACCTTAAGTACCTGTCGCTCAAAACCGTTTTTCTACTCGCGCTCGCGTCAGTAAAACGTGTGGGAGACCTGCACGCGCTGCCCACTAGCGCGTCCTGTCTCGAGTTTGGACCTAATGACTCCTTAGTCGTTCTCAAACCTAGACAGGGTTATGTCCCAAAGCGATCGGTACCCCGTTCAGGGCACAAGTTATCTCCCTATCGGCTCTGCCTGCATCCGATAGCGAATCTGACTCTAATCTCCTGTGTCCGGTCAGGGCCCTGAGATTATACGTTACTCGCACTGCTCCAGTCAGACGATCCGAGCAGTTTTTTGTTTCGTTCGGTGGGCGCACCAAAGGGTTGGCCGCCTCGAAACAGACTCTATCCAGATGGATAGTTGATGCCATTGCAGCCGCATATGCTTCAAAAGACCTGCCATGCCCTCTGGGCATCAGGGCTCATTCCACTAGAGGCATGGCCTCTTCGTGGGCATGGTCCAGCGGAATTTCCATTCATGACATTTGTGTGGCAGCGGGATGGGCTTCCCCCTCCACCTTTGTCAGATTTTACAATCTGGAAGTTCCCGCCTTGCAGGCTAAACTACTAGCAGTCTAGTATGTTACAGCTCTTCTGGTTGAGCTGCACTTTAGGGAGTTATTCACACAGACCGATTTCGCTCTGTTCCTCTCTATCATGTGCTTATGTACTACACATTCACTGGCCCGCTCTGCTGGCCTTTTGTCTCATGTCCCACTCATAGGGTTCCCCGGGGTTTCCCCTGGGACTCATAGTGGATGCTTAGCACGCACGGCGTTGACCAGGTGTTCCCGTAGCGTAAGCTAGCTTACGCAATACGAGAGAACCTCTCGTAAGAGAACGAATCGGTTACCTAACGTAACCTCGGTTATCTCTAGATGAGGGAACGAGTATTGTGTTCCTGGCCGTGCTTGTGCTACTAGCGTTCTCGCTTCATTCCATGAAAAAACAGAGTAACAGCCTATTCGCGCCAGTATTATTCTCTCTGACCACGCCCGTTTCGGCGGGCTCTGACGCAATGAGAGCAAGTCAGACTCTCATTGGTCGAGAGTTTACTCGCGTCTCCTCATAGGCTTAAGCAGTTCTCTGTGAGCGAACCATTGAGCTGCTAGCTAGCCTGCTCTTGGTCTGCTGCAGCTGAACTGCATTGACAATAGATACAAATTATAGGATAATTTTTTGGCTTCAATTTCTCAGAAAAGAGGATTCTTTCCCATAGCGTAAGCTAGCTTACGCAATACTCGTTCCCTCATCTAGAGAGAACCGAGGTTACGTTAGGTAACCGATTCGTTTTACGTTAATTACACTGATACTTTGGAGCTTTAGAGAACAGTCTACACAATAATTAGTTCCCTTACCTATACATCATTTAGACGGCTCTTCACAAAATTACAACTTGTTTCTTAAAGTGTAAAAAGTTTTAAATTAGCATCAAACTGCTTAATGCACTTTTAAGATGATAAAGGTGTCCGTAAGCATTGCTATATTGACTATATCAGAATTGTATCATCATGAAACTGTATATTGGTGTATATTTTGTCATTATGATTTCTTTTTACAAAGTGACCTCACAAACTACAGAATACAGTTCTCTTACGAGAGTATCTCTCGTACTGCGTAATATCTTACGCTATGGGGAAAACTCTTTTCCACGAGATATTGAAGCCAAAAATTATCCTTAATTTTTTATTAATGTAAAACGCTTTGCAGCAGCAAGCAGACATAGGCGAGACAGCTCGCGCGCCTATTGGCTGCCCTGCGGCAATAGCAGCAGCCTATCGAGAGAGGCTCTGCGTGACGTCACGACGAATGGGGGCCTTTCGCGCCCATATCGTCACGTCCCGCCAGAAAGGGCGTGGTCTCGCCCCATATCTAGGCTCGATAGCTGCTCTTACGTTGATTTTCATCTCTTCAGCGAAGCCTCCCGCATCGCTGGATCCAGAGTGAGAAGCCGCGCCGTCGACCTGTAGCCTTCAGCGGGACGTGCCATCGAGCCTGGAGTCGCTGGCCTCGCCGCCTTCAGCCGCCGTACCTGCTGCGCTTTCCGGCGTACATATCCTTTCCTCTGCTTAGAGTGTGTGTGATTGCATTATCTGCCTTTTTTTCCCACCCCTCTAAAAGAGCGGCGTCTTTTTAAAGATGCCTTCCTGTGGTTCTTGCCGAGCCCCACTCAGCGATGAGGACCGCCATGTCATCTGCGTGTCCTGCCTGGGTGAGGATCACGCGGCCATCGCGCTCGCTGACGGCGGATGCCATCATTGTGAACGTTTGCCTATGGTGACTCTGCGGACTCGCCTAGCTGCGTTATCCGAGCCCGCATCCCAGCCTGCCGTGACGCCGCGCCGCAAGAAGCGCCGCGCCCTGCGCGCGCCCGAGCTATTTCCAGCCCGCCAAAGCTCGCCGGTTCGCCCGCCAGCTTCGCCGGCTTCGCTCGAGTCGCCCACGGACGGACAGTGGCCGCCGTCTGCCGCCGCGTCCGCACTTGAGCTCGACGAACTTACCGGAGACGGCATTGAAACTGAGCCGATGCGTCCGCTCTCTCAAGCCGTGGATTACATCGGCCTCGACTGAAAGGCGCTCGCGCAACTAACGCGCAATAGGCTGGACGGACGCTTTCTCGGGAAAGACGAAGCTCCGTCACAGTCGAGACCCGCGCCTTTCCCCCCTGAATGGTGAGAAACATTTGTGGCTAACGCTATCCGAGATGACGGAAGCTGAGCGCTCCGTGTTCCTCGACGTTCTCGCTCTGCTGGACGCCGCCCCCCTCAGCGCGGGCCCCGGCCGAGGATTGAGATAAAGCCCGAGGTCTCAAGGCCTTCCTAGTCTCTCTAGGAAAGCGACGGTGTTCAGTTCCCGCTGCGGCCGGATTTCCACCAAAACTTCTCGCTCGTTCAGTTCCAAGCAATGTGACTGTTCCAGTGTATTTCGCAGTGAGCAAGCTGGTTCCACAGCCCGCTTGCCTGCGCACAAAGGCCGTCGTTTCGGCTAACTAGCAGCGCCGCCAGGCCCGAGATCAAACACCGCGCTCTCGCTCTGCTGGACGCCGCCCCCCTCAGCGCGGGCCCCGGCCGAGGATTGAGGTAAAGCCCGAGGTCTCAAGGCCTTCCTAGTCTCTCTAGGAAAGTGACGGTGTTCAGATCCCGCTGCGGCCGGATTTCCACCAAAACTTCTCGCTCGTTCAGTTCCATGCGTTGTGACTGTCCCAGTGTATTTCGCAGTGAAGCAGCCGGTGTCTCAGCCCGCTTGCCTGCGCACAAAAGCCGTTTCTATGGCTACCCAGATAAATCCAATAAAGAGTTCATTTTCTGGTGTCCCGGCCACGGCCGATGGTGTTACGAGTGTTGTAAGAATGCCCACGTCCCAGTGCCCATTCCCACACCCAGACACAGCCCGCCACGGTGCAGGGCTAGCACAAATAAAACCAACTCATGTTGGTTGTGCAGAAAATGTAGTGAACGCGCCCATACAATGCCCGCTTACACTACATTATGCGTGTCCCTTGGTTTCTGTAAAAACGAAACTAACACACATTTAGTCGGCGCGAGCCGACAGTGTTCTCAGTGCAGTAAATGTGCCCGCTGTCCCGCATTTCCTCACTGACACGCCGAATCCCACGGGATTCACCCCCGCTCGCTTTCTATGCACAACCCGTCACAGAGAAGCTGAGCGCGGCCAGGCTGCCCGCTGTGATTAGCGCGCACCTCGCACGCTGTGAGCACAGCGTTGATTCAGTCGGCGCGAGCCGAGTGTTCTCCGTGCTGAAAATGTGCCCGCTGTCTCGCGCCCGCATTTCTCACAGACACTCCGAATCTCACGGGATTCGCCCCCGCTCGTTTTCTCTGCACAACCCGTCACAGAGAAGCTGAGCGCGGCCAGGCTGCCAGCTGTGATCAGCGCGCGCCTCGCACGCTGTAAACACAGCAGTGATTTAGTCGGCGCGAGCTGACAGTATTCTCAGTGTAGTAAATGTGCCCGCATGTAGTAAATGTGCCCACATTCCCTCACACGCGCCGAATCCCACGGGATTCGCCCCGCTCGCTTTCTCTGCGCGTCCCGCCATAGAGAAGCTGAGCGCGGCCAGGCTGCCCGCTGTGATCAGCGCGCCCCCCGCCTCGAACGCTGTAAACACGGTGTTGTGTTCCCAGTACACAGGGGCTCTCGAGCCGCCGTCCTGCCGCGGCCAGAGCCCAGATTTCATTCTACCCCTAGCTATTCACGCAGATGCGTGGTCCAGGCTTCCCGGGTATCAGAATGGGTGTTGAACACTATAACGAGAGGCTGTTCGCTACAGTTCGCTCGACGCCCCCGCCGTTATACGGCGCGAGTCGAAACTACGGTGTAAAGCGAAGTGTTTCATCTACTTCGAGCCGAGATAGCGAAACTACTGAGAAAAGGGGCTATAGAACCTCTATCTCAGGGCGAAGGGGGCTTATACAGCAGATATTTTCTGGTACCGAAAAAAGATGGTGGGCTCAGACCCATTCTAGATCTGCGACTGCTGAACAGAACGCTTGTGAAGCGCCAGTTCAGAATGCTTACGACCAGGAAAATCCTCGCGCAAGTGCGCCAAGGAGACTGGTTCATGTCAATAGATCTGAAAGACGCCTATTTTCAAATACAAATAGCGTCCCATCACAGGCGATTCTTGAGATTCGCCTTCGAGGGCCAGGCATATCAATACACAGTCCTGCCGTTCAGCCTGTCCCTAGCACCCCGTACGTTCACGAAGTGCATGGACGCGGCCCTCGCCCCCCCTGAGACTTCGGGGCATGCGAGTTTTTGAACTACTTGGACGATTGGCTGATTCTAGCTCGTTCACGAACGGAGCTTATAGAACACAGGGCCGCATTACTCGAGCACCTCGAGGAGCTGGGCCTTACAGTCAGTTGGGCGAAAAGCTCACTGCTCCCCAGTCGGAGAATTTCCTTTCTGGGAACAGTGTTAGACTCGCTATCCATGACAGCACGCCTGTCACCGGAGCGCGGATTGAATATTCAGCACGTCGCGAGATCCTTCCGCCACGGCTCTATAGTCCCGCTCAGAAGGTTTCAGAAAATGCTGGGTCTGATGGCCTCAGCAGCCTCCGTACTCCAGTTGGGCCTGCTCCGCATGCGCCCACTGCAGCTATGGCTAAAAGCACGAGTTCCCCCCAGGGCGTGGACCGCAGGTCTATTTCGCCTCAGGGTCGACCTTCAGTGCATTTCGGCTCTGAAACCATGGAAAGCAACCGACTGGTATCAGTCAGGTGTGAGTCTGGGGATCCCCTCGAGTGTGAAGGTGGTGTCTACGGACGCCCCCACTTCGGGGCAGGGAGCGCTGCTCGAAGGCAGACCGCTAGCTGGCCTATGGTCAGTACGGGAGAAGCTCCTTCACATAAACTGCTTGGAATTAATAGCAGTCGACAAAGCGCTACGGCGCTTCTGTCCCCAGATAAAAGTACACCACGTATTGGTCCGGTCGGACAACATGTCAGTGGTGGCGTACATAAATCACCAGGGCGGCGTCAGGTCCCGAAACCTTTACAGGCTGACGGGACGCCTCCTGGTCTGGGCTCAGCACAACCTGCTCTCGCTGAGAGCGGCGCATGTGCCTGGTCACCTAAATGTGGGGCCAGACAGGCTGTCCAGAAACAACGTCCCAGCAGGAGAATGGTCTCTGCACCCGCAGACGATCCAGCTGCTGTGGGAAACGTTTGGCAAAGCGCAGGTGGACCTGTTCGCGTCCCAAGAAAACGCTCACTGCCCGAGATTCTTCTCGAAATGCCGGGAGGCGCTGGCCCATGTTTGGCCCCACCGCCCCCTATATGCTTTTCCCCCTGTCTGACTCCTGCCTCAGGTGTTGGAGCGAATCAGGAGGGAGGGATGCCCAGTGCTACTCATAGCTCCGCTCTGGACAAACCAGTCGTGGTTCCCTGTCCTGATGCAGCTGACCAGCGCTGCCCCATGGCCTTTACCGTTGAGGAGAGACCTCCTCTCTCAGGCGGGAGGCTCGATTTGGCATCCTCGCCCGGATTTGTGGTCCCTGCACGCAGGGGCCATCAACGGGTACCCGCTGACCTCCCAGAGGGAGTGTTAAACACGATCGCGCAGGCTAGAGCCCCGTCTACCAGACGGCTCTACACCTCGAAGTGGTCTGTGTTCTCTGCTTGGTGTCAAGCGCAGAGCTTTTCACCTGTAGACTGCGGGGTTACGGAAGTGCTTTCCTTCCTTCAGGAGCTACTGGATAAGGGCAGGACCCCTTCCACGCTCAAAGTATACGTGGCGGCCATAGCAACGTTTGTAAAACCGGTGTCTGGCCAGTCACTAGGAAAGAACGACTTAGTCGTGCGTTTCCTTGGAGGAGCTCGGAGGCTAAACCCTCCCAGGCCCCCTTCAGTCCCGACATGGGACCTTTCCACGGTCTTGGAGGCCATGAAAGGTGCCCCATTCGAGCCAATCCAGTCGTCAGACATGAAACACTTGTCTTCAAGACAGCGTTTCTTATGGCTCTCGCTTCAGTGAAGCGCGTAGGGGACTTGCAAGCGCTCTCAGTGAGCGCGTCATGCATGGAGTTTGGACCTAATGACTCAAAGGTCATACTCAAACCGAAGCACGGCTACGTGCCAAAATCCCTCAACACACCGTTCAGGGCCCAGGTGATTTCCCTGTCTGCCCTTCCGGTTCTCAATGAGGAGAAGGACGCGAGTCTCCTTTGCCCTGTTAGGGCACTAAGGGCTTATGTGTCCCGCTCGTCTGGTTTCAGACAGACTGAGCAGCTTTTTGTTTCGTTTGGCGGCCGTGCTAAGGGACTTGCCGCTTCGAAACAGAGCCTATCCAGATGGATAGTTGGTGCCATAGCGCTGGCTTACACTTCTAAGGGCCTACAGTGCCCTTTGGGTGTTGGAGCGCACTCCACAGGAGGCATGGCCTCCTCGTGGGCATGGTCTAGCGGGGTTACCCTGCAAGATATTGTATGGCCGCGGGCTGGGCCTCGCCGTCTACATTTATAAAATACTATAACCTGGAGGTTCCCGCCTTGCAAGCTAAGCTTTTGGCGGTATAAAGTCCAGTGCTATCTGCCGCTGTGCGGCTCAGATACTGAGTTTGACCTGCGTATTGCTCACTGACCGGTACAGCAGCTCATTAAAATGTCGACACACTTGTGGCCACCCAGTTCAGGCTGAATGTTCACCCTGACGGTATGGTCTATTTGTCACATGATCAGCTCCTTCGGATGCTATTTACAGGGAATGATGCTTCTAGCCTCTCTTCCCTCACTCTCTGTGAGTTTATGGTGATTATGCACTATATGCGCCCCGGGCTTCGGCCCCTGGGACTTTGGTGTTGGATCCCTACCAGCACGGCGTGTTGCATTGTGTTCCCCATAGCGTAAGATATTACGCAGTACGAGAGATACTCTCGTAAGAGAACGTACTCGGTTACTAACGTAACCTCGGTTCTCTCTAGAGAGGGAACGAGTACTGCGTATCTTGCCGTGCTTGGAATACGCTCTGGTTCGCTTCGGCGATGAAAACCAACGTAAGAGCAGCTATCGAGCCTAGATATGGGGCGAGACCACGCCCTTTCTGGCGGGACGTGACGATATGGGCGCGAAAGGCCCCCATTCGTCGTGACGTCACGCAGAGCCTCTCTCGATAGGCTGCTGCTATTGCCGCAGGGCAGCCAATAGGCGCGCGAGCTGTCTCGCCTATGTCTGCTTGCTGCTGCAAAGCGTTTTACATTAATAAAAAATTAAGGATAATTTTTGGCTTCAATATCTCGTGGAAAAGAGTTTTCCCCATAGCGTAAGATATTACGCAGTACTCGTTCCCTCTCTAGAGAGAACCGAGGTTACGTTAGTAACCGAGTACGTTTTTTCAGCCGTTTCACAGATCTGTGTGAACGGGAATCATTTTGACAATGTTGCCTATACTCAAAACACAAAGGCATTTTCATGTTTAGTACATACTTGTCGTGTAAACGTGCCTTTAGATATTCCATACATGGAATAGTGAATTTGAGTGCGACCTGGACGCACCAGTAAGAGTTGAGGTTTATTTAGCTAATAAAATGATCATGCCAGAACTACATATCTCTGGTCTCTCGGTATCATCGCAGTGAGCTTTTATTACATTTTACATTTGTGCAGTAAGATTATTGGACAAGAAACTTTCTTTGGACAGAAAATGCTAGTGTGGATGGAGAGCATTTTGAAACACCATTTTCATGAATCCAGATTAATGTTCACGGGGAGAACATACAAACTCAACAAAACATGAATGTGTCCACAAATCCCCGATTGACCAAATAGCCACAAAAGGCTGTAATACAATAATACAATGTCACAGTTAAACTAAATTAGATCAATTAACCCTTTCCTTACCCCATTTTAGCTTTTAGTTTGGAGTGATTATCAGCTGTTAAAGCTGTTCAAAGCCAAAATAATTAAATTTACATTACAATATTTACACATTTTTAAGCACCTTTTTGCAATAACTATTTTTATCTCCCTTTCCTTGTGTTTCATATTGTTGAAAAGTGGTTAGGTTTAGGGTAGTGTTGGGGTTATGTGCTCAAAAATATTTATGAAAATTATAAAGAAAAGATACACAATTGTTTATAAAGATAAGGCAAGCAATTAAAAGCAAAGACGGTGACACCTAGAGGTACTTTACACAGCTTAATAGTCACACACAATGTTGAGACACTTAGGGAGTGGGAACAGGTTGTTTTTATCATATATATAGTGTCTCAACATTGCGTGCGACTATTAAGCCGCAAAAAGTACCTCTATACTTAATTATAATTTATAAATAATTTAGAATAGAACTTTCATATAATTAAATATATTTTTATTGTTCTACTGTTTTTACTTCTATTAATAATGTAGGCTAATAGAAGCATTAAAATTAGATTTTAAGTTATTAAAATTAGATTAAGATTTTTCTTCGATCACTGGCATAATGGCAGGTTTATAACTTAGTCATTTTGTGTATGTATATATATATATATATATATATATATATATATATATATATATATATATATATATCATTTTATATCTTCTAAGACATTCTAGAATGTAGATTTTTTTTAGGCGTTTTTTTTTTTTAAGTCAGTTTTACAATGCCATGGAGAAATCCAATTCGGTAAGTTTAGCACTTTATTAAGGTTTTTGCCTCATATACCTAAACATCTTATGTAGTTGTTTCCTTGTCACAATTACATTTGCCTTGCTAAATGTGTATATTCTGTAAAGCTGCTTTGAAACAAATTGAATTGTCCTGGTTTGTCAATTAGAGAAACTGTCATACCTGAATGTGCCATAATGTTAGTCGCATTGCCTGTCCCATCTATATTGTAAATAACTACAGCAGAGGCTCCTTCTTGCTTGGCAGCCTTTAACTTCTGTGAGTAGGAACAGTTTCCTTTTTTTATCAGGGCAATCCATGGCTGGTGACTTGTGGTGAAAGTAGTATTCCCTGAGCATGCCAGAGGATCCCGATTTGGAAGCGCTATTAGTCCAGAAGCTAAATCCAAGGGTGAGTTCGCTCCGAACACACCACACTCACACACACTGCTTATAGTTTCATTAGATCCTCTGTCAAAGTATTTAACTTCCAAATAGGCAGTCCAGTAAATCAAGGAAGCACTTTGTTGGAAACAGTACTGGAAAACCATTACTGTCAACCAGATCCATGAAGGGCCATGTCCATGCATTCCTCTAAGCCTCGGTTTCATTGCGTCAGGTAAACACTCCTGTGTCTTGGCATACGCTGTGGTCATCAATAGTAATCAGATGCCTTCTAGGTGGTAATATAAGATGGGTTTTACGTCAAAGGAGGTGTTCTTATCACAGTGGACCTTGGACATTGGTTAATATAATATTCACTTGAAAGGGTTAGGCTTAAGTATTTTCTTTTCAGGAAACAGCTGCCACTTTAAGCCCTGTGTGGAACTCAGCGTCAGTTTTACCCTTTTGAATTTGCATCACTAATTTACATCAGCCTAGTGTTTGACCTGAAATTATTTTTATCCAGGTGATCTGAATGTGGCAATGTAATTATTTTTAATTCTTCCTTATTTTGGAAGCAAACATTAGGGGGAAAAAACTTTTTTCCCTAACACCTTCTAGAAAGGCAGCGGCTACAACAATGTGTTTCGTGAAAATGTATTAAAACGGCCCTGTCTTTCCATTACATGTATCCTATGCTCTTAAGTTGTTCTGTTCCTGTTTCTTGGTGCCATCCTTGTATATTTTTTTTGTAGTCTTGACTGTTACCAGATATGTCTTGTGCCTTTGTTCCTGGACACTCTTGTGTTTGGTTGCACTTCCTCATTTCTCAGTTTGCTACAAATCCTTTGTTTTGGTTTTTATCTGTTTTCATTTAACGCCACTTCTGCATTTAGATACTTTACTTCCTCCCTGTAATTGATTCACCATTTTGTACTAAAGTCAGAGTGACTTCTGCCAACATATCTCTCACAGTTATGAATCTTCATGACTCTGGCTTGGCCATCAGCATCTCCAGGAAGATCCACCACCAGCTCCACCTTCCCTCAATCTCCTGTTCAAGCCACGCTCCTGATTAAGTCAATAGTGGGCAGGCCACTTGGGAAGGGTATCATCACTGGTCATACCGAACACGTCAGTCCTCGCATAGGATTCACTCATCACAAATTCCCAAGTTGATTTACCATCTGACTATCAGGCATTCAACGATGTGTTTAGCCCCCAATGTGCCTCTCACCTTCTTCCAGACCATGTGGACTGTAGACAGATCTATGCTCCGTCACTTCTGGAGCAGAAGATCATGGAGGAATATGTGGAGGAGGCATTGAACAAGGGATACACCCGTCCTTCTACTTCCCCTACTGCTTCGAGTTTCTTTGTGGCCAAGAAAGGAGGTTTGAGTTAGTGTTAATTTCGTCAGACGAGACGAGACTAAATATGTTCGTCAACAAACTTTTTTTCCAGGACTAAGACGAGACGATGACGAGACTGCACCAATGTCCAAAAACGCTGACTAAGACTAAATTAACATGCATTATTGTTGACGAAAAAAGACGAGACTAAAATGTTTTGCATAAAATAAAAACTAAGGTAAAATCTCTCTCCGTTTTCGTCTACAATCGTCTCTACTTTTTCATGATGAGATAGAATATTCAACTGTTACGCCTTCAAAATATTCCGAATGAGTTCGCGCTGTTGCTGCTCAGGTCTGCTGCCAATGAATTTGTCCAGTGACAAATGAATCACTCTTTTGAATCGATTCTGTTCAAAGACTTCATCAAACAAGTTGGCAGATCTGTCTTAATCGGTTCGCGAATCAGTTTGAATGATCTGTTCAGTTTCCTGCACGCACTGACTCATCTGAAGCGCTTTCAATTCACACTCGACTCGGATTTTTAGAACAGCAAAAGCGTTGAATGAAGTGGCCGTGGACCTAGTAGTCAAGTGAAAGCATATCTGCAAACGCATCATATTTTTGCCAGCGATGAAGATCTTTATTAGTTGAACATCTTCGTAAGCTGTAGGACTATGTGAAATTCCAAAGGACGAAACGATTTCATTTCATTCAGGTACATTTTACAACCAAACAGATTATTACGCCACGATAGCACTACTACAAAGTATGACATTACTCGTTTTTTGGACATATAGGCCTACATTAATTTATAGATTAAATAAGCTACCATTGTTCACAGTTTACATGAAATGAACACCCGCCATCCCGTGGTAATGTGTGTAGGCTATATTGCGCAGTGGCGAAACCGAATGCCTTTGCCTGCCTTAGACACAGTTAAACAGTTTAAAAATGCTTGCTGAAATATACATTTGATTACATTTTGGAGAACAGACAGAGGAAGATCCGTCGATGTGCATTTGATTGTTGTTTGTGTTCAGATGTTCATGCGGTCATGAGCGCGAGCACATGTGAAGTTTTTGTTGCAAAGCCTGTCTAATTATGATAATAATCATTTATATGAAAAATATCTAAATAATATCATGTTATATATATATAATCATCCGAAGTAACAGTAGAAATATTAATTGTTAAGCTTTGTTTAATCTCATTTGTTATTTCTCAAGACCAACCTAGAATGTAAGGTTGTATTTTACACTACACTGCCTATTCTTTTCAGTTTTTCTGGGTATACTTATTTTATTTCTGCTCTGAACAGAAAAATGAGACACGTCACGTGGCAACCAAAAACAGTTTTAAAAACATTTGTAACCTGTCAGTCAAGATATATTGAGTTCTCTTTTGACTAAAACTAAACTAAAATGACGAGACTTTTAGTTGACTAAAACTTGACTAAGATATCTTGAGTTCTCTTTTGACTAAAACTTGACTAAAATGACGAGACTTTTAGTCGACTAAAACTTGACTAACAAAAAAAAGATATGTGAATGACTAAATATGACTAAAACTAACAAGGACATTTGGCTCAAGACTAAGACTAAGACTAAATTAAAAATAGGTGACAAAATTAACACTAGTTTGAGTCCCTGCATTGACTTTAGGGCTTTTAACAAGGTACCCAACAAGTACCAATATCCTCTTCCTCTAGTCAAGTCAGTCAGGTCACCTGTATTTATATAGCACTTTTTACAATACAGATTGTTTCAAAGCAACTTTACAGAGATAACAGAAAAATAATGTTGTAATTATACTGTTAAATATAAAATTAAATGTCCCCAACTAAGGAAGCCAAAAGCCAATAGCGACAAAGGTGAAGAAAGGTGAAAAACAGCGACAGTGGCAAGGAACCAAAACTCCATGAGTGACAGAATGGAGAATAAAAAAACATTGTGAGAACCCAGGCTCAAGGTGTGGGGGAGGGGGGGGGGGGGGGGGGGGGTCGGAGTCATCAAGCGCGTATGGGGACGAGTTTGTTGAGGATCAGTGCTGATGGCTGTCGTGTCGATGAGGCCGTCACAGGGGAGAGTCTAGTTGACACAATCTCTGCTGACTCTTCAGGGATGCGTTGTGGTCGTGTCTAGGCGCAGGTCCACCATCTGATCTGGATATGGCCCGGATCCGGGTTATTACAGTAAACCTCGGAATAAACAGAGAGACTAAAATTAGTGTAGATGCCATTCTTCTTATGATGTAGTATGATGTCGAGTACATCAGGTGTTATAGGAAGTGTTCTCGTTCCGGCTTACCTAATTTATGCAGCATAATAATCATTTAACTTTATTGATTTGAATACAGTTTTTCTCAATCGATACATTTCTCCAAACTCATGTAACTGCTCTCAAAACAGTTAACACAGCAAACTAAACGCACTCTTAAGTTGGCGAAACAGATAAGTATTCACTGCACAATGAAACACAGCATTTTATTCTAGTAATGCATTTATTAAAATTCAATATTAACATCAAAACTAAAAGTGTGTTCTCTGTTGATTTGATAAAAAATTCAGCTGAAGATACACAAATAAATAAATGAAAATACATGTTTTTCATTAAGTTCTTTAATGATGAGTTCAGGTGTATAAGGTGTATACTGTAACAATGAGTTGTCACTCCACAAAAAAAAATATATTATGCAAATAAATAAAATAAAATAAAAAAGTACTGCATTCATTGAATCAATTAATTTATTGATCATGCCTCTCAATTACATCTGGCCAGAGAATTATCAACAGCAAATATTTTCACGAGTCATGCATCGTGGGAAAAAAACGCCTTGAATGCTGTATACATCCTTGACATGCTTGTGCCCCAGTTCAGTTCAGTTCAGTTCTGGATTCAGGAAAAGAGAATATGGTGGAAGGAACACCATCCTGAAATGTGGTTGATTCTCAAACCACTCTCACACTAGTGCTGAGTGGAGGAATTAGACCTCATACATCCTCAGCCTCTTCTCTTTTCTTTCTTTCTTTCTTTCTTTTCTTTCTTTCTTTCTATTTCTTTCTTTCTTTCTCTTTCTCTTTCTTTTCTTTCTTTCTTCTTTCTTTCTTTCTTTTCTTTCTTTTCTTTCTTTCTCCTACATCCTCAGCTCTTCTTTCTCCTACATCCTCAGCTCTTCTTGCTCCTTCTCCTACATCTTCAGCTCTTCTTTCTCCTACATCTTCAGCTCTTCTTTCTCCTACATCTTCAGCTCTTTCTCCTACATCCTCAGCTCTTCTTTCTCTTTCTCCTACATCTTCAGCTCTTTTTCTCCTACATCTTCAGCTCTTCTTTCTCCTACATCTTCAGCTCTTCTTTCTCCTACATCTTCAGCTCTTTCTCCTACATCCTCAGCTCTTCTTTCTCTTTCTCCTACATCTTCAGCTCTTTTTTCTCCTACATCTTCAGCTCTTCTTTCTCCTACATCTTCAGCTCTTCTTTCTCTTACATCCTCAGCTCTTCTTTCTCCTACATCCTCAGCTCTTCTTGCTCCTTCCTCTACATCTTCAGCTCTTCTTTCTCCTACATCTTCAGCTCTTCTTTCTCCTACATCTTCAGCTCTTTCTCCTACATCCGCAGCTCTTCTTTCTCTTTCTCCTACATCTTCAGCTCTTTTTTCTCCTACATCTTCAGCTCTTCTTTCTCCGAACATCTTCAAGCTCTTCTTTCTCCTACGTCCTCAGCTCTTCTTGGCTCCTTCTCTACATCTTCAGCTCTTCTTTCTCCTACATCTTCAGCTGTTCTTTCTCCTACATCTTCAGCTCTTTCTCCCTACATCTTCAGCTCTTCTTTCTCCTACATCTTCTGCTCTTCTTTCTCCTACATCTTCAGCTCTTCTTTCTCCTACATCCTCAGCTCTTCTTTCTCTTTCTCCTACATCTTCAGCTCTTCTTTCTCCTACATCTTCAGCTCTTCTTTCTCCTACATCTTCAGCTCTTCTTGCTCCTACATCCTCAGCTCTTCTTTCTCTTTCTCCTACATCTTCAGCTCTTTTTTCTCCTACATCTTCAGCTCTTCTTTCTCCTACATCTTCAGCTCTTCTTTCTCCTACATCTCAGCTCTTCTTGCCCTCCTACATCTTCTGCTCCTTTCTCTACTCTTCAGCCTTCTTTCTCCTACATCTTCAGCTCTTTCTCCTACATCTCAGCTCTTCTTCTCTTTCTCCTACATCTTCAGCTCTTTTTCTCCTACATCTTCAGCTCTTCTTTCTCCTACATCTCAGCTCTTCTTTCTCCTACGTCCTCAGCTCTTCTTGCTCCTTCTCCTACATCTTCAGCTCTTCTTTCTCCTACATCTTCAGCTCTTTCTCCTACATCCTCAGCTCTTCTTTCTCTTCTCCTACATCTCAGCTCTTCTTTCTCCTACATCTTCAGCTCTTCTTTCTCCTACATCTTCAGCTCTTTCTCCTACATCCTCAGCTCTTCTTTCTCTTTCTCCTACATCTTCAGCTCTTCTTTCTCCTACATCTTCAGCTCTTCTTTCTCCTACATCTTCAGCTCTTTCTCCTACATCCTCAGCTCTTCTTGCTCCTACGTCCTCAGCTCTTCTTGCTCCTTCTCCTACATCTTCAGCTCTTCTTTCTCCTACATCTTCAGCTCTTCTTTCTCCTACATCTTCAGCTCTTCTCCTACATCCTCAGCTCTTCTTTCTCTTTCTCCTACATCTTCAGCTCTTTTTCTCCTACATCTTCAGCTCTTCTTTCTCGTACATCTTCAGCTCTTCTTTCTCCTACATCTTCAGCTCTTCTTTCTCCTACATCCTCAGCTCTTCTTTCTCTTTCTCCTACATCTTCAGCTCTTCTTTCTCCTACATCTTCAGCTCTTCTTTCTCTTTCTCCTACATCTTCAGCTCTTCTTTCTCCTACATCTTCAGCTCTTCTTTCTCCTACATCTTCAGCTCTTCTTTCTCCTACATCCTCAGCTCTTCTTTCTCTTTCTCCTACATCTTCAGCTCTTTTTTCTCCTACATCTTCAGCTCTTCTTTCTCCTACATCTTCAGCTCTTCTTTTCCTACATCCTCAGCTCTTCTTGCTCCTACATCTTCAGCCTCTTTCTCCTACATCCGCAGCTTTCTTTCTCTTTCTCCTACATCTTCAGCTCTTTTTCTCCTACATCTTCAGCTCTTCTTTCTCCTACATCTTCAGCTCTTCTTTCTCCTACATCCTCAGCTCTTCTTTCTCTTTCTCCTACATCTTCAGCTCTTCTTTCTCCTACATCTTCAGCTCTTCTTTCTCCTACATCTTCAGCTCTTCTTTCTCTCCTACGTCCTCAGCTCTTCTTGCTCCTTCTCCTACATTTTCAGCTCTTCTTTCTCCTACATCTTCAGCTCTTCTTTCTCCTACATCTTCAGCTCTTTCTCCTACATCCTCAGCTCTTCTTTTCTCTTCTCCTACATCTTCAGCTCTTCTTTCTCCTACATCTTCTCTCTTCTTTCTCCTACATCTTCAGCTCTTCTTTCTCCTACATCCTCAGCTCTTCTTTCTCCTTTCTTCCTACATCTTCAGCTCTTCTTTCTCCTACATCTTCAGCTCTTCTTTCTCCTACATCTTCAGCTCTTCTTGCTCCTACATCCTCAGCTCTTCTTCCTTCTCTTTTTCTCCTACATCTTCAGCTCTTCTTTCTTCTCTACATCTTCAGCTCTTCTTTCTCCTACATCTTCAGCTCTTCTTTCTCCTACATCTTCAGCTCTTCTTTCTCCTACATCCTCAGCTCTTCTTGCTCCTTTCTCCTACATCTTCAGCTCTTCTTTCTCCTACATCTTCAGCTCTTCTTTCTCCTACATCTTCAGCTCTTTCTCCTACATCTTTCAGCTCTTCTTTCCTCTTTCTCCTACATCTTCAGCTCTTTTTTCTCCTACATCTTCAGCTCTTCTTTCTCCTACATCTTCAGCTCTTCTTTCTCCTACGTCCTCAGCTCTTCTTGCTCCTTCTCCTACATCTTCAGCTCTTCTTTCTCCTACATCTTCAGCTCTTCTTTCTCCCTACATCTTCAGCTCTTTCTCCTACATCCTCAGCTCTTCTTTTCATCTTTCTCCTACATCTTCAGCTCTTCTTTTTCCTACATCTTCGCTCTTCTTTCTCCTACATCTTCAGCTCTTCTTTCTCCTACATCTTCAGCTCTTCTTTCCCTACATCTTCAGCTCTTCTTTCTCCTACATCCTCAGCTCTTCTTTCTCTTTCTCCTACATCTTCAGCTCTTTTTTCTCCTACATCTTCAGCTCTTCTTTCTCCTACATCTTCAGCTCTTCTTTTTCCTACATCCTCAGCTCTTCTTGCTCCTACATCCTCAGCTCTTCTTGCTCCTTCTCCTACATCTTCAGCTCTTCTTTCTCCTACATCTTCAGCTCTTCTTTCTCCTACATCTTCAGCTCTTTATCCTACATCCTCAGCTCTTCTTTCTCTTTCTCCTACATCTTCAGCTCTTTTTTCTCCTACATCTTCAGCTCTTCTTTCTCCTGCATCTTCAGCTCTTCTTTCTCCTACATCTTCAGCTCTTCTTTCTACATCTTCAGCTCTTCTTTCTCCTACATCTTCAGCTCTTCTTTCTCCTACATCCTCAGCTCTTCTTGCTCCTTCTCCATCTCCACTTCCTCTACTTTTCCCTCTACCCTGTCCACCACCTCTCTCTTACACCTCCTTTTCCACCGCTCATTCTTCTTCTTTTTATTGTCTTTTTTCCTCATTTGTCTTCTTTGTTGTTTTTCTCTTCCCATTTTGTAGTTGTTGTAATTAAGACAGCTTTGTGAACAATTAGGAGATTTGCATTTTCTGTGTTGAGTGAATTATTAACTAATCAGATATCAATTTGGGGTTAATTGAGGACATAAGGTGTGCAACTGACTATTTTACAATTCACAGAGTTTTGTTTGTTATGTTTTGAAAATGGTACAAAAATGTTTGTGATCTGTGTGAAGACCAATAAAAAAGCTGCAAATGTTTTTATTAAAGATTTGGTTGGCTGTATGAACTGTTGTGATAACGTTAGGGAATTTTGTGCACAGTGATTTTGTTTGATAAAATGATGCTTTTGATTTGTAATTTGTATGAAATGAAGGAGAATTTACTATCTGTTTAGGACAATTACGAAGTGTACAGATCACTGTGTTAAATGTTTTGAGAGCAGTTACCTGAGTTTGGAGAAATGTACCAAATCGATTGAGAAAAACTGTGTAATAGGAATATAGTGTTCTATGTGTACGGCAGGTTGAAGAGATGTGTTTTTAATCTAGATTTAAACTGACAGAGTGTGTCTGCTTCCCGGACAATGTTACGGTGTCTAGTCACCTTAATGAAGAGTGAATGTGTTCACAAAGCTGGACTTATGCAGTGCCTAAAGCCATGTGAACCTCACTGGCTATTATAAATATTTTTGTCATCATTTACATTGACAACATTCTCATCTATTCCCAGAACAAGACCAAACATTAGCAGCCGGAACATTGTCTGCTCCTCAAACTGGAGAACTGTGAGTTCCACCTGTAATCAAATTAGTTTTTTTACATAACATCAGTCCTGAGGGGGTGAAAATGAAAGAGCTGCAATGTTTTGATGCCTCTACCTCAGGCATTGTAGTCATCCTCACTCGGCAACATCGGAGCCCGTCCAAGTTAAACCCATGTTTAAACCCATGAACCCATATTCATCACCGGTAAATTCTCCTTGGTGGAGCAGTATTATGACATCAGCAAGCAGGAGCTCCTTGTGATCAAGCTGGCGCTCGTGGAGGGGCATCACTGGATGAAAGGTTCCACTTTCTGTTTGTCCGAGTCCTGATTGCGCCGTCTCCTCGCCATCTTCCAGCAAGCAAACACCTTTTGCTGCGTTCCTCATCAACCCTGGTCACACCAGGAGCTGGACTTCTTGGATATCCGCTATTTGCCCTCCATTATTTTTTCTTCCTTTGTGTTTCCCCATGTGGCTCTCCTTCAGATGACCCCTCTGCAAAGACATCTCACCTGTTTTCATTGTACAACAAATCAACAAATATCCCTGCTTAAATATGCTTTAATAAAAGTTCAGTAACATCTGTTATTCCGTAACAATAAAATTTATGATTTCAATTTATCAGACTTAATATGTGGGATAAAACAAAATACTTTCCTCCTTCTTTTTTTTCACTAAAATGCATGATCAAGTATTCTGAAACTTACCACAGGCTTTGGTAGACCTGCCCCAAGAGACAGAACTTTTCCACATAATTTTGTTTGTAGTTTAAAGGCTATTTGTCTGTTATTTTTTATTAATAGGCGTTTAGACAATAACATTGAAGCCTATAGGCCTACATGCTGTTAACCGATGTTGGCCGACAGCATTTATGTTTTACCGTTCTTAATGCTTAAATAGGTAACAGATTAAAGTCAAGCGTTTTGTTTAATTAATAAGGGCACATTGCAACATAAATTTGCTGCATTAGTAGAGCCTCTGTTGTGCTGCACAGACGACAAATCCCGAAGCTGCTGTTGAAGGAGATTAGCAGCAGATCGCACCAGAAAATGAAGATGATGAAACTGATGAAATTGAGATGACTGACAGTGATACCCGGCCATAGCAAAGAAATAAAATTTTCAAAACAGATCCATATATTGAACAAATCAGAAAAAATAATGATTTTGTTGACTTCTACAAAAAATAACAGACTAACTAAATAGTATTGCTTTCATTATAAAAACCAATGAAAATGTAAAAGAACACTAAAATTAATTCAGTTTAAAACCACATCGCACATTTCAAGGTTTAAATAAAGAGTCGGGACAGTTTAGCGTTTCCATATGCGATGCAAAATTAGAAATACAGAATCTTATTCTTGCTACCAATTCTCAACGAGCCGCGGCAGATTACGCAATAGAGAGAGTTTGTGTTCAAAACTTTTTGTGCTAAGTCTCATGCTGGAAAGTGACAAGGCTGTTTTAATCAGAAATGTGAAATCATCACACCCATATTATCAGATACTGTGAATAAGATCATTGGTTCAGGCCACTACATAGGGATAATTTCAAAAAGAATCATCACCTGATCACATTTTTGCTAGGCTTTCTTTTCCAGAACAAACATGCCATACAAACACATATCAGCCATAATAATAATAATGTCAGGGATTATTTTTGCCCCAGGGTTACACCCCTTTTTTTTTTGGGTAACCCTTTATTCAGTACAGTTTATGGTGACTATACTGGGGCGTAGGACCCATAGGTCATTCTGGTTAGTAAAAAGTGAAGGTGGTAATGTTTTTTATGGAGTTGTTTAATCCTCTTCTGATGAGATCTTGAGAGATTTAATGTCGTCTTTTATCTTCAGTTGATTTCATCTAAGACTGTGGCTGAAGTCAGTTGTAGTTCTTGTGTTTCTACGCATCTCTTTTTCTGTTCTCCTCTTCAGTGATTCTGCTTGTTAACAGGCTTATTAAGGCTGAGATGAATCAATATTTAATATACACATTTTGTGTGTCTCAGATAAGGTCCAGTTCTGGTTTATTTCCTTACTCTAGGCTAACATGTGGCATTGCTATGGCCTGCTTGTGGTCCAGATCTGGCAAACAGATCACACACGGTTCTCATTGCTCAGAAATGTTTTCACAGTCTCTTAAAGGATTAGTTCACTTTTAAAAAAACTTTTGCTGATAATTTACTTACCCCCGTGTCATCCAAGATGTCCATGACTTTCTTTCTTCAGACGAAAAGAAATTAAGGTTTTTGATTCCAAGAAAACATTCCAAGATTTTTTTTCCATATAATGGACTTCAATGGGACCCAAACGGTTCAAGGTCACAATGACAGTTTCAGTGCAGCTTCAAAGGGCTTTTAAACGATACCAGACGATGAATAAGGGTCTTATCTAGCGAAACCATCGGTCATTTAAAAGTAAATAAAAAAGTTTAAGTTTTTAAGCACAAATGCTCGCCTTACTCTGTTCTGTGATGCGCGTATGTAATGGATTTGTAGTAAACTTATGAAATAAATGTATTTTCAATGCATTTTGGTGTGTTTTTTTTTCACTAGGGTATACATCTTGGAAAGCATGAGATTGAGTAAATAATGAGAGCATTTCATTTTTGGGTGGAACATCCCTAATGTTATTATCCACTTGTACTTTATGAATCCTTTTACACGTGCACCCTGCATGTTTGAGAGTGTATCAGCACGATCAGGTGTCTGGGAATACATGTGCTGGAGTACTGAGCGGCTCATTGAGTGGCTAAGTGTTTTAGTTATACATTCACCATGTTATCATTGTCACATGGCCTGTCACAGTGAGGCTCTGTGACTAGAGACTCTTATTGTGTAAATGGACACTTATTCTGTAAAATGACTCTTATTCTGACACTGGACTAAGAAGTTACTTGCATAGCCTACATTCACTTTTCATTCTAACACATTATTTGTTTTGAGCAAATTTGAACACCAGTTAACACAGATATGTGTGTGTCATTGGTTGTGTATTGTTTAGTGTTGTTCCTGTCCTCGCCATGCCTTTTTTTCTTCAGTTAAAAATTTAGTGAGATATACATTTCACTATGTTGATTTGTGACTTGTATCCGGTTAATAGGACCGGTGATCATGTTAAATGTTTATTGTTTCCATATAACCACATATTATAGTCATGCTTGCGCACTATAAATGTTTCCTGTCCCAAAAAGTCAAAATCCAGTCACAGTAAATGCCACCATTTTTGAAGAGCTCATTCCCGTCAATAGAAGGCACAGTTAATTGTTCTCATTTATGAGGGGGAGATTGGTGTTCTGTTTAAATCTTGGTTAAACATTAATAATGGAGTTTATTTTGTTCCCAATGAATGTTGATATATTTTGTATTATTACAACAGTTTATCTCTTTGTTCCTGTTAAATCACTTTTATTTTGTCTTTCTTAAATTTTTTCATTACCTTTAATTTTGAAATGGTTTATTCCAAGTAGGAGGGGCTTGGCTTTTTAAGAGGGCCTCTCAGAATAGTTTGGAAGCTCATAGAGTGAATAGGATTATAGTTATTGCTGTGTTTTGGATCAATTTATTGGCATAGCCAAAAGTTTGTTTGCAAATAACATTGAACATTTTATTTTATTTTTTATTTGTTTTGTCTTTTTTGGATTTTCACTGTAAATACCATTTGCATTCTATTGGTAAACCTTTTTTTTTTCTTCTCCTTGGAATAAACACTGAACTTTTGACGTCATCATCATCACGTCTCTTCATTTGTACGCCTCCACCTGCCGCTACATTCAGAGCAGTGGTGCTGCTACCGTTTGAAACATCTTTGGGCCTCTTTGTTGCAGTTGGCTCACCTCTGAAGAAAGAAATTATACATAGGCTACATCACAACCCAGGATGGTTATGTTTTGAAAATGTGACGACAAGACGCATTATGTTTTAGAGGCAAGTTTTTAGAACCAGTTTTTGGAAGAGTGTAGAGCATTTTCTGTGCTTCTGTTCCAAGGCAGTGAAGCAATATAGCACACTTTCGAGCTCTAGGCTAGGCATCTGTCTCAGTATGATTCGTCAAAAGGTAGTTTTCTAACATGTGTGTAGATTCCAAACAGAATTAATTTCTAAGGACCAGGACCAGTTTTTTTGTTTTGTTTTTTTTTGGTGATGAAAATGATGCAGTGCACTTTTTACTCAAGCACCTAAACAAAACTTCCTCTCTCCTCCATTCATAGATGACTATGTATATCTTTCCACATAATACAACAGCTCCCTCTATTGGGGATTTCCCATTCGGCGATTCGGTACTTGACTGAACACAATAATGATTCCAGCTCTGACGCAAACACCAAGGTCGGCAAGGATTTACACTCTGTGCCTACATCCCCAACACATGCCTACATCCCCAATACATGCCTCTTTATGTGGTTAAGAGAATTAAATATATCCAAGCAGCAAAGTCTATTGAAAAGTTACCCTTACAAAAAATAAGTATAAGTATACTTATACTTAGTAGAGTATATAATAGTAAAGTTCAAGAATATTTTTAAGTATATTTTATGTAGTAAGTATACTAATATCAAGAAGTACACTCACCTAAAGGATTATTAGGAACACCTGCTCAATTTTTCATTTATGCAATTTTCTAATCAACCAATCACATGGCAGTTGCTTCAATGCATTTAGGGGTGTGGTCCTCGTCAAGACAATCTCCTGAACTCCAAACTGAATGTCAGAATGGGAAAGAAAGGTGATTTAAGCAATTTTGAGCGTGGCATGGTTGTTGGTGCCAGACGGGCCGGTCTGAGTATTTCACAATCTGCTCAGTTACTGGGATTTTCACCCACAACCATTTCTAGGGTTTACAAAGAATGGTGTGAAAAGGGAAAAACATCCAGTATGCGGCAGTCCTGTGGGCAAAAATGCCTTGTTGATGCTAGAGGTCAGAGGAGAATGAGCCGACTGATTCAAGCTGATAGAAGAGCAACTTTGACTGAAATAACCACGCGTTACAACCGAGGTATGCAGCAAAGCATTTGTGAAGCCACAACACGCACAACCTTGAGGCGGATGGGCTACAACAGCAGAAGACCCCACCGGGTACCACTCATCTCCACTACAAATAGGAAAAAGAGGCTACAATTTGCAAGAGCTCACCAAAATTGGACAGTTGAAGACTGGAAAAATGTTTCCTGGTCTGATGAGTCTCGATTTCTGTTGAGTCAGAATTTAGCGTAAACAGAATGAGAACATGGATCCATCATGCCTTACCACTGTGCAGGCTGGTGGTGGTGGTGTAATGGTGTGGGGGATGTTTTCTTGGCACAATTTAGGCCCCTTAGTGCCAATTGGGCATCGTTTGAATGCCACGGCCTACCTGAGCATTGTTTCTGACCATGTCCATCCCTTTATGGCCGTGGCAGGGGGGCTCGACAGCGCCCCCTGGAACGGGGTCCGAAAACATGGTCCATAAATCAAACACGCTTGCATGTAATAATATGAAACTCGGTACACATGTAGATCTCATCGTTTCATATATACTTCGCACTCTAACTTTTTACCCCAGCCCAACAGGAAGTCGGCTATTAAGGGTTGTTTGGAAAACGCATGCAATGGAATGTGAAACACTCCTCCTAGAGAATTGAAACACACGGCACGAAACTCGGTGTGCATGAAGTCAAGACACTGAGGATGAAAAATTGCCAGGGGATTTTTGATATCTCGAACGGTTTGGCCGTGGCGAGGAAACGAAATTATGGCGAGAAACGTGAAACAGGAAGTGTGTTATAACTACTGCATACATTAACTAATCTTGATGAAACTTCAGCAGTGTGTTCGTTGTAAGAGCCCGATCACATGGATGTGACTATTGTGAGACAAAGTTATAGCGCCACCAACTGGCAGCAGGAAGTGTGTCACTTTCAAAATGCTTTTAAATCACCCTCTTATTTTTACCCGATTTGCTTCAAACTTCATGTGCATAATGTAGACACATGCCAGATGTAGACCTGTGAAAGGATTATTGATATCTTAGACACTGTTGCCATGGCAATGCATCAAACATTAATATTCCTTTTTTTAAGCTTTTTCATGCTTTTTTATGCTTTCGGGCACTTTTGGGGTTCTTAACGTGCTCGAAAACTCTTGAAACTTTGCACACATGACAAAACCCGCGGCCATCAGGGCCAGGCTGAAGCTGGTACCCGGGCGTGGCAGGGGGCTCGACAGCGCCCCCTGGAACGGGGTCCGAAAACTTGGTCCATAAATCAAACAGGCTTTACCCGATTTGCTTCAAACTTGATGTGTATAATGTAGACACACGCCAGATGTAGACCTGTGAAAGGATTGTTGATATCTTAGATGCTGTTGCCGTGACAATGCATCAAACTTTAATATTCTTTTTGGATACTTTTGAGACTCTCAGCGCACTTTTGGGGCCCTTAACGTGCTCAAAAACTCTTGAATCTTTGCACACGGGTCAGAACCCGGGGCCATCAGGGCCGGGCTGAAGCTGGTACCCGGGCGTGGCAGGGGGTCTCGACAGCGCCCCCTGGAACGGGGTCCGAAAACTTGGTCCATAAATCAAACACGCTTGCATGTAATACTATGAAACTTGGTACACATATAGATCTCATCGATTCATATATCCTTTGTACTTTTACTTTTTACCCCAGCCCAACAGGAAGTCGGCTATTATGGTTTGTTTGAAAGCGTATGCCCCTGGAATTCGATATACTACTCCTAGAGAATTCAACCAATCGCCACGAAACTCAGTCAGCATGAAGTCAAGACATTGAGGATGAAAAATTGCCAGGGGATTTTTGATATCTCGAACGGTTTGGCCGTGGCGAGGAAACAAATTTATGGCGAATAATGGAAACAGGAAGTGTGTTATAACTTCTGCATATGTTAACTAATCTTGATGAAACTTCAGCAGTGTGTTCGCTGTAAGAGTCCGATCACATGGATGTGACTATTGTGAGTCAAAGTTATAGCGCCACCAACTGGCAGCAGGAAGTGTGTCACTTCCTAAATGCTTTGAAATCACCCTCTTATTTTCACCCAATTTGCTTCAAACTTTATGTGTATAATGTAAACACACGGCAGATGTAGACCTGAGAAAGGATTATTGATATCTTAGATACTGTTGCCGTGGCAACTCATCAAACTTTAATATTCTTGTTTGATGCTTTTGATGCTCTGAGCCAATATGGCAAGCCGTTTTAACATTTAATCATTTTAACCTACTAGTCTCTATTTTCATGCTACTAGTACTTATTTTTTAGATACTAGTATCTATTCCATTAAGTACTAGTACTTATTCATTAGCGACTAGTGCTTATTCTTTAGATACTAGTGCTTATTCTTTAGATATTCTTTTGAATACGTATTAGTAGCTAATGAATAAGTACTAGTATCTTTTAATAGTTACTATTATCTAAAATGTCATTTTCTCTCTCTCTCTCTCTCTCTCTCTCTCTCTCTCTCTCTCTCTGAGCCAATATGGCAAGCCGTTTTAACATTTAATCATTTTAACATACTAGTCTCTATTTTCATGCTACTAGTACTTATTTTTTAGATATTAGTATCTATTCCATTAAGTACTAGTACTTATTCATTAGCGACTAGTGCTTATTCTGTTTAGAATATTCAAAGTGCTTATTCAATTTGTATGCTTATTTATATTTTCAGAGCAGAAAATCCGATTTTTCTGCTTATTCAATATTGCATCTAAAATGTAAGTGACTTGACGTGTGTGTGTGTGTGTGTGTGTGTGTGTGTGTGTGTGTGTGTGTGTGTGTGTGTGTGTGTGTGTGTGTGTGTGTGTGTGTGTGTGTGTGTGTGTGTGTGTGTGTGTGTGTGTGTGTGTGTGTGTGTGTGTGTGTGTGTGTGAGAGAGAGAGAGAGATTGTGTCTGTTACAGTGACAAGAGTTTTTAAGCCTTGTCTTTTTGGATATATATATTTTTTATTAAAAAAAATGTGCATACAACCCATGTATTTTAAATGTATTGTTTGCTTTAAATTAAATTATGATTGTATATTTGGTAATTGAACCTAAATAAATGTAAAATGAATGTGCTATATTTCAGATCAATATATTTGTTTTCCTTCATTTTAATCAACACTAACTTTATTCTCATCTGAATTATAAATAACTTATTTCTGTATAAAATAATAAATCCTGAATAATCCAGACCAACCAGAGCACACTATTTCTACAACATCATCAGTGCTGAAGCGGGACTACCAGAGCCGTTCGGCAGATAGCGAGCAGATATTTTGTCACGTCGTGCACAATAACCCTAAAGGGACCAGGGTGGCGGTGCCACCGGCTTTATATATATATATATATATATATATAGCTGCGAGCAGCGATGAAGGGCCAAAGCCGGCGGTACCGCCACCCTGGTGCACCAGGGTTGCGGTGCCACCGGCTTGGGCCCGTAATCGTTGCTCGCAGCTATATTTTCAAATTGATTTCTTGAACATGACAATGAGTTCACTGTACTAAAATGGCCCCCACAGTCACCAGATCTCAACCCAATAGAGCATATTTGGGATGTGGTGGAACGGGAGCTTCGTGCCCTGGATGTGCATCCCACAAATCTCCATCAACTGCAAGATGCTATCCTATTAATATGGGCCAACATTTCTAAAGAATGCTTTCAGCATCTTGTTGAATCAATGCCACGTAGAATTAAAGCAGTTCTGAAGGTGAAAGGGTGTCAGACACAGTATTAGTATGGTGTTCCTAATAATCCTTTAGGTGAGTGTATATACTAGAAGTATACTCATGAGAGTACTGTTTCAATACTACTTGGGACTAAATTGGCCCACTTTTTAGTGTTAAGTATACCATTAAGTGTAACTGTAGAAAACTTTGAGTTTAAAACTAAGTTTTTTGTTTGTACTGCAACTATACTTATGGGTATACACTGATAGTTTAATAAACTAAAAAATGTGCTACAAGTATTTGACTATGAAAGTACACGTTGATGTATACTCTCATACCAACTAGTTTAATAGTTTTTTTTACTACAAGTACACTTGTAAGTTTTCTTTTAGTGAACATCACATTATAGTTATTGTTTACTATTTATTTATTATTTTTGCACTTTAATATGCTATACTACTGTGTTCCTATTTAGGTATTAATTTTTTATACTTAAAATATACCTTTGTCTGTAATTTAACTCTTTCCGTTTTAAAATCATTTTATTCTAGCTTCACACAAGCCTACACAAAAATTTAGAATAAGAAACATGTTTTCTTTATAAATCAATATTTTCAAACAATGTAAGTTTATAAGACTATGTAAAACTACGTAAAAAAAAGTATTTAATAGGCTACTATACAAGCCAAGAATACTTTTTAATATTTTTTAATACTTTTAAATATATATCGATCAAAAGATTGAGCACAAGTACAGGTCAAATATACTTGATATCTTTCTGATAGCAAGTCAAGTATCCGTAAGTGCAATTTCTAAAAAAATATTCTAATCTAAAGTAGACTGAAGAGTATACTTTCTTATTTTTAGTTTAAAGAAAGCACATTGCACTCACAGCTGCAAATGACCTAAACCGTGACGTCGACTCCAAATTGGTCTATAGCTAACTTGAATAATCTTCTCGTAAGGGAAGTGACACTAGCATGTCTAGCGTGATCAATAAAGCTTCCAGCTCCTTTAAGAGAATTCTCATGCACATCAATTTAGTGTCAAATGTATTGCTGTACGGTTCATCATTTTTGAAGAAAAAAGTAAAAGGCAAAAGTGAGGAAAATTCCACCGTTTTTTATTAGCAGACACTGCAACATCAGAGAGTACATAACAACCTGCGGACTTCAATAAATGTCGGAATCACATAGTAAAAAAATTACAATTTGCATGAAAACATTATGATCTTTAATAAGCTGCCATTTTTAATTATCAGTTTGTTTTTGGGCCCATCAGGGGTCCGTTTCAATAAGGAGGTTCAACCAACTCTGAGTCAAAACGTGAACTCTTGAGTTATTTACCCTGAGATGGGAATCCCAGAGTCTCCCCTCATTTCAGGGTTAACATACTCAGAGTTTTCACTAAACCTCCTTTCTGAAACGGGCCTCAGCTCTCGTTTTTTTTTTTCCTGTTTAATTATTATTCCTCTTATGAATAATACATCAAAATCTAGGGCAAATGGATAAACAGCAAGGAAAAAATGCATGAGGTTAAAAAGTCAATTTCCCCCAGCCATGTATAATCACTTGGAAAAACTTAACAACAAGTGTGAGGAAGAAGAATGGAGAGCATGTGGAAACAATTTAAGAAAACACTCACTGCATTATCGCAGAAACAATCACTGCAAATCTACAAGGTGCTCAGTATTTAGCTTCAGTTTGTGCTAAAGATTTGTACTGATACTTATAAAACCATTGATAAAAATATTTCTTTGTTAACAATATGCCTTGGAGGTTGGACAATGACACAACACTTAGGAGTGATGAGGAGTTGCAACGAGAGTGCTGATGGGATGCAATAGTGCTACTCGGACTTTGCTTCCTTTGTTTCTTTGTGAGTCTTTGCGACCTGAGGATGGGTTGGGAAAAATAAAAGAGAGAATAATGAATTTTGCATGTCATAAAATATCCCAGAGTAACGGCATCCCATTTCATTACACAAAATCAAAGTATGACAGGCTCATTAATAAAACGCTGTGCCTATACAGTTCTGTGTTGAATGTGTGAAATGATAACACGCACTGACCTTCGCATCTCCATTTTCAGAGTGGTTTTCCTCATTGGCTGCAGACTCTGAGGACTCCTTGGCCTTCATCTTGGTCTTTTTGTCCTCCTTTTTGACATTGACCGCTTTGTCTTTCTACAGAGGAAGTAAATGATTGGCAGCACATGGTGTTAACTGAATCCATAAACAGAACTTATCCAATGAACATTTGCACGTGTGTAAACTCGCTCACATACATTAACAGTGCTTTGTTAAAGTACTGAAACATTGTTCTAATGTTACAGTTTTATTGTTGGTTTGTTAGGTATCCGTTTCTATTTACCTTAGCTGTCTTTTTTGATTTGGGTTCAGCCTTCGCAGGATCTGGTCTCTATAATTGAAAAAAAACAACAACAGCTAAGTAGTGCTCATGTATAAAAAAGAAAAACAGGCATTCACCATATTTAAGGTGTTGTTCAAACTGAAATTATAAAACTGTTGTAAAATGTAAAAAAGGAAAAAGAAATGTACGTTTAATTTGATAAATTTTTTATGAAGCCAAATTCCATTAAGTAAAAAAATGAAATCAATGTTCAAAATGTGTCAAGATTTTTTTTGTTTAGTCATTTTGAATAATGATTTATATATTTGTATTAGATTTGGCTGAAAATTTTACATCATCCACAAAACCGGGAAAAGAAGGTCTGGCTGCTATAATGGCAGTTAGAGTATGCTACTTATTTGCTCAAATTACATATTGTACAGATTTGTGCCTTTTATGCGTTTTAATTTATTGCCATTCTCCATGAATGACAAATCTGCTCTGATATGGTGATCAGAAAAGTATATGACCACAGAGAGGTTCAAACTCAGTAGTGCACTTTACCAGTCTAGTTGGCATTTTAAAGCATAAACATATCACACACACAAACAACATCTGATAGTGGCAACATACGTACTGTTGATAACCGTGCAGATCTCCTCTTAGGCTGAAAAGAGTACAAAGTAAAAATGCATACAACTATTAATAAAAGAAAACATTTCAATAAACAATCATATAAACCAAGTGGCATAAAAAGTTTAAATATAAAAATAAATTCACCTCATCCTTTGCGACACCATCTGCTCTCTGTGGAGAAGAAGAAAAAAAAATCATGAGCTCAACAATACCTTTATTTAGAATTAAATGAATATAATACCAATATTACGATAAAAAAATATAAATATATTTTATTATAATTTTACATTTGCACAACACCAAATGTAAGACCACAAATAAACATATCCAGTGGCCAGTATGATGTCTATAAGTACTCAGTTCAGCCATAGTTCAGCTCAACCATCCCTTGTTAAAGCACAACCAACCCCTATATGTGAGCTGTGAGAGGAGGAGCTGACGACAGCGCCATCTTTCGGTACTTGAGCGCCATTACAGCCATCTGCTCACAAGAACAAAGACTATAAAATAATAACACTGTTATTGTCCATTTCAGTGCGTTATCAATCTTTAGTATTGCACAAGTAATTTTTAGTATAAGTGGATGTTTCGTGATGGGTTTTTGTAAGAGATTCTTCTGACACAGCATGGCTGACCCCACAGGAAACCAGCAAAACATAGCCTAACGTTACTTGAGCGCGAAATCGAACATAATGTAGATATATGCCGTGCGAATTTCAGTGTTAAATATTTTAAAATTATGCATATATGTATGTAGCAAAACAAAGAATAAATAAACCAAATAAACATGGCTATACCGATACCGAACAATGCCTCCATGATGTAAGTGTGTGTGTGTGCGCGCCACGAACGAACAAAAGGATACGTACCTTTCTTTTAGGCATGTTGGATTCCTAAGGAGATTCAGTAAAACACAGGGAAAACTGCTTCTTTAGAGGAGAACTCGGCATATACGTGCTCAGCTCAGTACACTTAACACAATAGTAAACAGAGGAACATTAGCAAGGGACTGAATGGGATAAGGGGGAGCTTAGGCGTGACTGATGTGTGGTTAAACCAATCAGCGCCAAGAGCCAAACATGACAAAGATCCGAGCCGGTATCTCTGAAAAATGTCGACAGTAAGAAAGAAAGACTTAGCATATATTCATTCCTCCAAGACTCAAACGTGCATCTTCATTAGTTTACTTTTTAACGATGAAAAACGACCCTTGCGCTTTTGCAATTTCATAGCAGCTTTGCCATTTAGGTATAGTTCAAAATGGCGCCCTGGAATTGTGTCGGGTTAGAGTTTGTTTCTCAAGCCTGCAGATGACAGATTTGAAAGATTTGCTATAAGCAAAAAAAAAAAAAAAAAAAAAAAAAAAAAAAAAAAACTGCGTTCGCGGTTACAGTCAGTTAGTTGGTTAACAGGGCGTTATAGTTTGTTATGTCGCACGCATAGGCTAAAAAGTGATAAAATAGCATGTTAAAACTGCGAAGCAAGCAGAACTTTTATTCGGTGGAAATGCTGCACAGTTCACGTGTCACCACCACTACATATTTTGCAGCATATACAGCATACATGAACTCAGAAGAATGTGTTTTTCCCCCCACTTAACACCAAAAATATGATATAACTCGTTAAAAGTGCTCTCGATAACACGATTCACATCATAAGCAGAGGCTCTGAAATTGTTCAGACCGCACACAGGCAGCACGGCGATGGCTTTGTGTAGTCATTCATGGCTGCTATAACTTTCTCACATTTATTGCTCGTTTTGAGAAAGCTGAACATTTCACACCACCAGTCCTGTTTTCATTTTTACTTAATGGAAAACACATTCTAGTTCTTAGATCGACTATTTCTGATAAAGCAGAAAGAGTTCTGCAAGCCACGTTTTGCTGTAGCCTAGAGGCGGAGAACGAGGAGGGGTAAAAGAAAGAGAGAAGGGCAATAATGAGGACAGATCTTAACCGGAATTAACAGATTCTCATCGAGACAGACGGAGTGAATGAGGATTTGTACATCGCTGTTGTGCCGTTAAACTTACCGCGGAGATTGTTGTTTGCATCCTGATAGATTTAAGGAATTTGTGATTATGGTGATTAAAGTTTACATCGCATCATCCTCCGGATCAACATCGGTAAGAACTTCACAAGATTAATTGAGAACATACGTCATTACAAAACTTTAACAGATAAGCCAAATTACAACAACAATTGTTACCACAGTGAAGTCAATAAAATTAACGAGGGATCAAACAGTGCAAGAAAAGTCCACACTCTTTGTCTTTTTTTTTTAACTTTTCTTTTTCTCTCTTATGATGTCGTTGATGACGCATTACATTTGTTTTACATAGTAAAAAATTAACAATAACGAGTGTGACGAAACATAGGTAAATTTGGGTGGAATGTTACCACGAAAATTATTGTATATTATTTTATAATTATTATTATTATAAGTCAGACTGAAAACATGTTAATTGATTACTGAAACATCAACATAAATACTGCTCTAAACTATTCTTTTGTTTTCAAGCAAATTTAACAGAGAAAAATACACCACAGTCTAAAATATGGTGTTGAGTTGATATGCACTTCCTTATTAGTGTGCTGGTAATAATCCTTCCTGCTCGACTACTCAAAAAATAATGTGCATACTAGATTAGAGACTGGACCCAGAATGGTCCTACAATGAGTTTTATTTGCATCTTAACTGTTGAAAAGTTTTAAATAACAGTACACTGTGAAATGAGCACACTATGCCTCCTGCAGGTGATTTGGCTGGAGCACTTCCTAATTTGGTGAGTTAGCGAAAACTTGTGCTCTAGATATGCTAAGTTATGTAACATTGGAATGACAGTGACACATATCATGGTCTCCTCTATCTAATGCTCCAGACTGCTGTGGCATGTGTTTTCTTATTAAATGAGGAGGCAAATGCCACTGGGTTGTTTGTTTGTTTATTTTTTAGTCCATTGCCAAATAATATAGCAATTTCTTTCGATGTTGACACAGGTTAAGTGTTACATTTATCTTAGACTAACAGCAAACAACCAGCCTTTCTAACGTTTGTATTACCATACTGTTAACTGTATCTCAGTTTTTACATTACTTAAAAATAATAACTACAATAATATAGTAACATTACATATATTTTATTTCTGAACTGTTGTTTAGCTTTTTTTTTTTTTCCCTTCCACAAATAGCCACAAATGCAGTAACCATAGTAGGGGAGAGTGGGCGTAACCCAACACTTTTTGACTTTCTCAGTTTGTGTAAATCCACTTTCAGAGAAGCTCAGGTTCTGAGTATTTCTTTTTTAACACATTAATTTCCCACATGTCAAGTACAATTATGTGTTTTTTTTACAGTATACTTTATTCTTGATTTACCCCGAAAGAATGGAAGGGAAGTGTGACAACGTGCCCCACAGTGGGAACATTGTAACATGGCCATATGACAGCTTCAAGTGTTATCTGATTTTATAAAACAATATACAAGGCAAACTAAAATAATTTCTCAATAAAATACAATTCTAAACTTTTTCATATATAAAATAAATGCATATAAAAACAGCTATACAGCATAGTTCAAATCAATGATAATTACAATTTCTGAACATGTAGGCCTACTGTCTTTATTAATCTTTTCCTCATGGTTTCTCAATAGAATTAATAAAAGTAGAATAGATAGCTAGTTCTCTAATGGGATTTAAACCTGGCTAGTGTATTCTGCTAGTTATCTCAACTGGAGATTAACATAATATCAGATTTGTCTAATTTTAAATAAACACAAAAATATAGATGAAAAATCTACATAAGATATTTACTTTTGCTATGGTTAAATAATTGTTCAGTGATATCTTCCAAAGATTTCTCAATTTTGGTGCAATTTTGTTCTCTCTCTCTCTCTCTCTCTCTCTCTCTCTCCTCTCTCTCTCTCTCTCTCTCTATCTCTCTATCTCTCTCTCTCTCTCTCTCTCTCTCTCTCTCTCATATATATATATATATATATATATATATATATATAGTGTTGATATGACAACTAGTAAATAAACTAAGTTTTGTCATGCTAGCCTGTGTGAAAATATGTAAAACAAGTGTGTTACAACGATGTCATGATGTATTTTTAAAAACAAGAGAGTGCCTTTCTTTCAGATCATCATTTCAAGTCATGTCTAGTTTATTTTAAATAAGATATGAAAGACAGTGATGATACTGTATTTGATTCCAATCATCAGCTCATCAGTAGAGATTCCACGACCTGATATGGATGGGTCAGATAAGGGAGACATCCAAAATGTGTACTGGTTGTGTGTTTCCTGGAACAGGGTTGGAAAACAATGGTTGACATTCAGGCTTGTTTGTGAAGCGCAATAAGCAAATCATATTGCAATAGAAGCTATCATGGGACTTAAAGGTGCAATAGGTGGTCCTGAAAATTCTAACTTTAGCCTGGTAGCATTGAAAGCATACGATCCCACCCTCCCTGCAAATCACCATCCAAAGCCACGCCTCCTCCAAAATACATGCACGCACACAGACAAGCGAGATGACGCTCCCTCCAGCGACCAGGAAACAAGGCCTTCTACGGCCTACACTGAGCTCGTGGACGTGCTATTGAGAAGCTCAACATTGAATGGCCTGACGAGCCTCGCGATTCTCAATCCTCCAAGCCTCCAAGCTCGGCCAATCTATTTTGCGCCCCATTAGAAGGAAGCTGACATGTTTCAGCGATCTTCATTACGAGATCTCAAGACCCTGGAAGCAGCCTTTGTCCGCTCATTTGACTAATGCGGCAACCCAACCTGGCTGGTTCTGTGGATTAGGGCTATACTTGCCTTGCAGTCTAGCAATTGAGGACATACTGGCCACTAGGGCTGTCACTTTTGTGAAAAAATCCTGTTCGATTTTTGAGACATAAGTGTTCATTGAATCGATTGTAAAATCGATTTTCCGTGTCTAAAGACGTTTCCATTTTCAACACCAAATATAGGCAAATCCACGGACAACTAACAGGCATTAGGACGAACGTAAAGAGGGCGCAAATCAGCAATATTCCTGATGCTTTATTGGCGTGAAGTTTCGTGCACAATAACAAACAGGAGTGCTACATTCAGGGATTGAAATTAACACCCTGGCCTCAACTCGCCAAATGCGGGTAAAAATAAATTTTGGCGGCTAACGCTGTCAAATCAAGAGGCGTGCGTCTATGCTTACTCACTTTCTTTGCTGTGGAAGTTCGTGTAATCCAAATCTGTGTGGATTTAGCGCAAACACGCAACTCGTGAGTCCTCGTGATATATTATTGCGCAGAATCTGCGCATTTCTGGCTTACTTGAAGACACACGTCACTAAGCAACGGCTCTGGCAACAAATAACGGAGCGCTTGTTCACTTGCATTGAAGTAATAGTGAATATTAAAAAGCATTGGGTTAACAGAAAAGACATTATTATTTTCCAACATCCTACATGTTCTATTGATCTGTCCACCTAAAACACATTTTTGGTTAAAAAAAAAAAAAAAAAAAAGGCAGCTAAAATCGATTCCCTATTTTCGTTTCGATACTTGTTGTTGGTTGGTCCGATCGATTGTGCAATCGATTTTCGAACGTAAAGTGACAGCCCTACTGGCCACTCTCCTTTCACAGATGCTCTTCAAATCATATTCTGTTATACCCGCCGCCACACACTTTGGGATACAGAGATAAGTTACCAACACCATATTCCTATATTGATGGACGGAGATGCTTCAGGCTATCTCCCCTCAATACCTCTTCTCGCTCGAGCTGCTTCACCCAGAGACACATCTGGCTTTCTCCCTGAGTCGGCTGCTCCAGCCTCTACACCAGACCCCAAAATGAGAAAAACCTCCTCATTAGTCCTCATGGGCCTCTCTTCGCTGTACTTCGCTCCAGTAACTTTAGCTTTCTGCCCACCACCTCTCGCTGGCAGCCACACAGAACGTCTGGCGGCCGAGCTCCTACTAGAGCCCATTCCAATGCAACCCATGTCTTACCACCTGAGAGCATGGAGGCTTCTTCCAGGTGTTCCACGATTCTTCCACGATTCAATTTCGTTACACCCTCCATTTCCATCGCCATCCTCCTTGCTTTGACGGGGTTAATCCCATTGTTAGGAACAGCATTCTCAAGGCTTCTGTTCTTCAGCTGGAAGTGACGTCGATCCTCCGGAAGGGAGCGATAGAGGAGGTTCCTCCTTCTGACTTGAACCGTAGCTATTTCTGCCACTACTTCCTCGTTCCAAAAAAAGGCAAGGGTTTGCGTCCCATATTGGACCTATGTCATCCAATTCTTCCCTCTACAAAGGAAAATTCAAGATGCTGACGTTAAAAACTCTCGTGGGGCAGATCCAAACAGGGACTGGTTTGCTACCGTGGACCTGAAGTTGTACCAATTTCGGGTCCTTTCATTTGGTCTGGCTTTGGCTCCGCAGACGTTCTCTAAGTGCATGGATGCAGCTAAGGTGTCGTCCAGTCTCGCCATCTCCTCGGCTACGCCTGAGTCTCCTGATCTACTGGCTCCATCACTGGTGGTGGGACCCCTGACTCCACCCTGGCTCCTCCCACTATCGGTTCCACCGTGGTGTCTCTTCTCTATCTGGGTTCCCACCTGGTTCCTTCTGCCTTAATCTTTCTGTCGGCTCCTCCTAGTTTCACTCCTCATTCTCCTCCTGAGACCCCACTCTCCCTCCTCTTTTGGACTATATTGTTACAGTGTGAGGACGTGCCTTTCATGGAGGGCGGTGTAATGTCAGGGTTATGTTCAGTTCAGTTTAGGTTCATTGTGTTTTGTTTTTATTTTCTCTGTTCTTGTTTTTTCTGTGTTCCCATTCATTGCTAGTTTTCATAGGTATTCATTAGTTCCTCACGTGTTCTTAGTTCTGTTCTCAATAATTATTCTTCTGCATTTATAGCCCTTAGTTTTCTCTGTTCATTGTTCCGTTAATGTGTTAACTGTTAATGTGGTTGTGTTTTACCGTGATTACTCCTGCGATCTCCTGCATGTTTTTTTTTTGTCTAGTAATAAAGTGTTTTTTTCTCTTATTCTACTTGTCATTCTACGCTTAATACAGCCACTTCGTTACATATTTATTTTAGAAAATAAATAGGGTAAATATTTCATGTCTTTAAATGGCTAAAGCTTTTGAACACAAAGAAGTATTTTCACATAATTGGGTATACATATGTAAGAGCTTAGTTTGAGTACACGTAAATTTAATAGGGCTTGGCCACAACAATCAAAACCATGAAACATCAGAATTAGTGTCCATCAATTTTAATGTGTGATTTAATCTTCTATTTCCCTCAGATCAAGAAACAGCAACAGGATGTCATGGGCTTCTTGGCAGCCAATAAGATTGAGTTTGAGGAATGTGACATTGCAGCTGATGAAGACAACAGAAAATGGATGCGGGAAAATGTTCCACAGGATTTCAGACCAACCTCAGGGAACCCGTTACCTCCTCAGATCTTCAACGCAGAGAGATATTGTGGGGTGTGTACATATGAGAAATATCACATTTTGGGGTTGTACAGTAGCTCTCAACACTAGTCAAACATTATGGAATATTCTGGGTTAACAAGCTAAAGTCTCTGGACAGTATTTGTGACACGCTATCAATAACACAGAACATATTTTCCACTCATCCCTTTAAAAGCAAAAGCTCACTATGCAGGGTTTTCAGTTTGCAAACAAGATTCAAACTTGGCCTCTCCTCTACATGGCCTGAAGCCACGTCCTCCCAGATACGATATATCAGTTGCACGCAGTTGGCAATATAACAACAAACAAACAATATCATAATATCTTCTTTTGTATTTCCCAGTAGAAAGATTTTTTTTTTTTTGGTTGAACCAATCCTTTAACAACTTGTCACAGATTTAATCCAGAATATTCCTTTTAAAATAGTTTAAACTAAAGTTTACCCGAACTCAGGTGCATCTCAAGGTGATGAAGCTTTCAAAATAAATCTATTTATGTAAGTTAGTGTTGCGCAGGACACATTTCTGCACAGGTAATTTTCAATTATAAGAAGAACTGCAGTCTTGTTTTTTGACTGGTTTACTCAAACGCGCAGACTCTAAGAATTGAGCAATGCTTTCTTTTGCCATCTGCTCTCTAAATGATGCTTCTGTTCTCCAGAACTATGAGGCATTTTTCGATGCCCGTGAAGACAATGCGTGTATGCGTTTCTTGGCTTGACTGCGCCCCCAGGTTCAAAGGTAGGTGTTCTGACAGACAAAAGGGTCCTTTATGCTCTCCTCATGTGTACGGTATGTGTCCGCTTTTAGGAATGTTTGAGTGCTAATGTTTAGCCTTACGGACAGTGTCCCGTCGGATGGCCTTTGCTTCATAGACATGCTCTTCTCTGTCTTCTACTGTAGATAACAGGTTCTCATTGCTAACTTGAACTAATCTGAAGGCTTTCTATGTTTCTTCACAGGAAGCAGAAGCCCTATCTAAGAAAAAGGCAGATGTAATCTAGAGAACCCGCTCCAGCAAAGCTGCTGAACACCTGCACTTTCTGATTTCTGATGGTTTTCTTTTCTTTTTCTTATTTGTTCCTATCTTTATTTTTTTATTTTCTTTTGGCCCCCTTGAAATTATGTGATGAGATTGAATTATTTGTCCACTCAAGAGCCCTTTTCATGAATTCACTGTTAAATGGCTATTTAACTTGAAATGATTTTCTGTAGCCGTCCAAATAGACATGAGCAAAGAGTTAATTATTTCTCTAATGTTTAAGCAAGTTTATACTTAAAGGTACTTGATTATTAATGTGGTTCAAGTTTCATCCAATTAGTGCCCATATATTGCAATGATAGTTTGCTTTTTTGTGTGTTTAAATATAATCTTTTTAGTATCTAGTATTTTTAGTAAAAATGGATCTTTACTTTTTTTTCTAATAATTGATTTATGTGTATATTTCATACTGCATGTTTTGCCTCAAGTATCCTCCATGTCTTAATACTTAATACTTTTTTTCTTAATACTGAGGACTTTTTTCTATTTTTAAGTTTTAAAACAAGAGAGAAATATAACAGGCCTCCCACTTGTAACACCGTTACTCATTCTTTCAAATCCTGATCTAATGCTTTCATTACAGTTGTACATATTTTCTTTTTTAAGATCATTGTAACATGTAATAAGAACATTTGATATGAATGTATACTGTAGTGAATCTTTTCAGAGCTACAGTAATTTGGCAGTGTCTACCATGGTAAGGCCTTTGTTTACATTATTACATGGCATGCTGTATTGTACAGTGCCTGTATTTTATATAACAGTTATCTGCCATCTGTCTCTCCATCTGATGCATGTCGAATTTCAGTTTTTCCCATCACTTTGGTACTAATTTCAGAATCTTGATGTCATTTTTCAGAGCTCTAGACAGTTATAACAGGCTGTCCAGTGTTTACAACATTGCATTGTCCTTTCATTTAATTAAATAAGTATTGCACTTGCAGAATCATTTGTCTATCATCATGAAATACCATAAAAACATTTCCGATTGCTTACACAGTTAATTAAACAATTTACCGTTTTGACTGTCATGTCAAAAATCTAATATTTTAGTCATATATTATTCTCTTTTGTCAGAATCAAACTTTGGCCTCAAATGACACACAAATCATAACAAATACTCAGACTACCTTCCTGCCCAGTTAACATCAGTGAGATTAATTCGTAACAATGTGACAAAAAGTAATTATTTTACAACTCAATGTCTATTACAGTGTACAACATAAATAAAAGAGTGCAGATACAGTAAAATACATCAATAAGTTTAGGAAAAACTTCATTTTCATTACATTTCTATACTGTATATGAAAAGAAAAGTTAAAATACCACAGAATATGTGATAGATATTTCATAATGGTTCAATAATGGATAAATACATCACTGTAAAATAACTAGTATTGATGAAAACAATAAAAATCCCAACATGGGTTAAATTTCCGTGAATCAAAGAAAAAATTCAATCATTATTATTTTGTACTTAAGAACAATAAAATTTCAACTGCAGTGTTTTGATAAATTGATAACTGTAATCTGTTCAACTACATCTGAAGCTGTATCTACAGAAATATATAGACGCACCAAATTATTGATTGATCAGTTGGATTAAATTACTGACCAATGTATTAAACTGAATGAAAAAAAAGATGCAAATAAAATGTTTGATTGAATTACTGTTATGAAAGGCAGTTATGAAAAGTAATAAAGATGAACCACTTATTATCTGCAGTGTAAAGTATACTTTGTGACTTTGTACTTACTTAATTGACATACATCGTCTTGTGGAGACTGGAGCTCAAATCAAAGTGCATATCTGATTATCTGTTGTTGTGTGATTGAGTTTTGAAAATACACCTCTTGCTTGTGAAAATAGCACCAAAGTGATACAAAAAAAAGTAAGACATCAATGTCAGTGGAAAAAAATGACAATGGTTTTGCTATTTTCATTTTGTTTTCTTTATAATTGCAGACTAATGAATAGTGCACAGAATACTGCATACAAATAAACAAAAAAGGTACAATATATACAAAAATAAATGTTTTAAACTGTTAGCGGATGTCTGAATTTTATTACCTGAATGCAATCTCTTACTCATTTTAACTGAAAGACCTGATGAAATACATTTTGATATTGACTCACTTGCAGTTTAAACTACACTCCACTATATTCTACAGTCTGATAGCAAATGACAATTAAATGCAATGCATGCTTGAATGTGAATTTTTAATTTTTTTCAAGGATTTGCTTTTAAAGACTTTTTAAAATATATCTTTAAAGAAAGGCAAAAATGCAGAATCAGAAAAATCAGAGCCTCCTTTAGTTCAAAATTAAATAGAAAATTTGCAAGGCACTCAAAACAGTGTGCAAAATTGGAAGAAATTGCATAAACCTGCAAAACATAAATTTTATTCTTGTGTACACACTAAAACACACACAGTTCCATTCGTTGGTTGAAGAATGTGAGCGTGTTATTTTTTTCTGAAGTTAACGTTTCTGAATTTATTTGACAACTTTTTGTGTAACTTTTGAGGACTGGTCAGGATCATTCGTAATATTTTAACAGCCCAAGAGAGCTTTTTTTGTGCTAAAATTGCTATGCCTCAATTAATAAATTAAATAAATCACACATCATTTTTGGCTGAGAAATTACCCCACAAAAGCTCATTACCGTGTTAGATTGTTAAGCATTGAATTGACATTACAAAATGCTTCAGAAAGAAATATTTTTATTTAACATTTTAATTGTGTTGGATTTCGCTGTATTTGGCCGAGCAGTCGTTTGGGTGGCTCGCCAATGTATTCGATTTCTCTAATACATAAAATAAGTAAGTTTGCCCAGAGTTTGATGGGGGGAGAAGAATTTATTGAAGGTTTGTAGTGTAGCAGTTCCTCAGCAGCGATGTTAGCATGTCGTCCTTAAAAATCCTATGTTCTGTGTGTGTGTGGACAGAACTTTACATGAAGACAAAAGGGCTACAGAAAACTGTTAGGACCCACAGGAGATCGATCTACACTGCAATCTTGTTTATTTGTCATTCACACCCATCAGTTTCCATGGGCCATTCGTCTGTATGGGCCGTTTGGTTCACACCTTTACAGACACAGATAGAGTTGATTGCATCTTGAGGCACAGTAACAATGTACACTGTAAAAAGTGAACAGTTGGATCAACCTAAAAAAATTACTTCAATTGGTAACACCTAAAAAAATTAAGTTTTCTCAACTTAAATTATCAGGTTTTTACAGTGTATATGCAGACACAGTAGTTTAAGTGTCTTATTACCATAAGCCGATTACAATTTCCATGATATATATATATATATATATTTTTTTTCTAATTTGTCATTTAGGTATATTTACACAGACTGTTTAATCCATTTACACGGGAATTACAATTGCACAAAGCAGTGGTTCCCAACCCTGTTTCTGAAGGCACACTAGGGGTGCGTCTCAATCAGTTCCCGAGCTCCCAAGGGTGTGGACGAATTTGGGATTTGCTTTGAGGGCTCAAGCCCCTGCCATTTTTCAAAATTAATCAAAAGTGCCCCCCTCATATTTAATGATAATATTGTGGTCAATAAAACAAAATAGGCTTCATTTGATTATAATTAACATGACAACGTGTACAAAACTAAAGTATATTCACGTTTATTTTGACATGTCTTTCAGTCTCATAGACATAATAAACACATAGTGTTAACTTACATGTATTTATTATGTCTATGGTCAGTCTGAGGTGTCGTTGCCATAATTTGCTATGGGTTGCGTCAGCGTCACTTCCGTGTGTGTTGCTTCGGACTTGACGTTGAAAAAAAATCTGAAAATGATTTCTGCTCTAAAATGCTTAATCTCTGTACAAAAGAAACTATTAAATGACTAAAATCTCTATCTATCAATCAATAAATCATCAATGTGAAATTTAGTTTTGAGAATGTGGAACTGTAGCTCCATATGTTCACCACTAGATGTCCTACCTAGGAATAATAGTTTACTATTCTTCATTGGTTTGTGTGGGCTTGGTTTCTCCTTCATGTCTGTCTATTATTCCTCATCGCTCTGTTTCATAATAAACTATTTTCTTGGGTATTTAATTAGAAAGTAACATTTTCCACACTTTTTATGTGGAAAGTATAGACTACTATAGTGTTCGAGTAGGTTGCCTTACAGTTGTCTTGTTTATGCAATTCTATAAACACCTGGATTGGCATTTAGGCAATGGCTGGTGTAATAAATTAATGTTGTTCTGTCATAGGACTTCCAAGACTGTTCAGAAGCACAGAACAAATAATACAAATTACATTATTTTGTGTACCTTTTTTTTGTGTGCCAATCAGCAACAGAGCTCAACAGCAATCAAGAGGTCAGAGATCAGCCTTTAAATAAGGTAAAAGAATAAACCTTTCTAAACAGCACAGGAAACCTTTCAAAAAGCCCATGAACCATTGTGAATGGTGTAATCTATTTTACTTTTATATATTTTTGAATATTTTGAAACAAACAGCCATTCACTGCCCCCTAGTGCCATTTCACAAACTGTACCAGGAGAACACACTGAGTGGGGTTAGAGACAAAAAGACAAAAAGAGACCAGACCACTATTGAATATTAGTCATGTGTAGTTGCAGTATAGTGAAGTGCCGCTTTCGAATAGCTCCGCCCCATGATTATTAACCGAGCAGTAACCCGGTAAAGGGCATTTATATTTTGTTATTAATTGCTTTTTCCCCCTTCTTTTTTTCAGGAGCAGGGGTGACCCAGAGCGGGTGGGCTGGCTATCATTGGAGGGGGCATGAAACTCTCCTTTTCTAAGAGTGTGCGGTGTAGGTTTTCTTGCAGTGGATTTCACTGGAGTGTGTCTGTGCATGCTTTTAAGATTTGTTGCATGGGTTACTCATTGCGGGCTGATTTGAAGCTCAGTGGCGAGGGCCTGCTTTTCTGTTTCTTTGTTGGGTTTCTTTGTGAGGTCAATCTCACTGTGCCTGCGCACATTTATATTTAAATGCACATACCTATAGACTGAACACGTAATACGCATGTGCCACCAACAGCATTTTCGCAGATTCGTGTTTCGGCTTACGCAGAGATGATAATGTTTTTCAAAAATTTTCTAGGCTTGCACCTTAGAACCTGTTTCAGGGTTTGCGTTCTCGAGCCACCAAACACTGTTGTTGTGCGAATGATCGCATTAAGGGTTTTCTGTTAGAGCGCTGTCGTGTTAGCTGCCCCTAAGTTAATAACTAATGATCTTTGCAACAGAAGTGAATCAATCAAAACTAACTTTAGCTGGACAATAACTTTATTCTAGAGCTGCTGTAAAGCTTAAACAATCTCTGTTACTTTCATTTCCAATGTATCACTGTAAATCTATATTGTTAAAAGCGCTAGGCCTATATAAATGAAGGCGACTTGACTTGACTTGACATGCAACAGCAAATAGGCTAACAAAAATTGAATAAGAGGAACATTTAAAATGGTAAGTATATTGTAAAACTTTCTTCACTATACAGATTGAACTTATTGCCTAGTCTTTTTGTTTTGCTCTTTCTTTACTTTCTTCCATCTCTGACTTACAATTTCCTAATGGCACACTCATTTCTGTTTTCTAAAAAAGTAGATTATACATGTCAACTATAACATAACCAGTGAATGTTCATTTATTTCATGAACTATTCATGAAATAAATAAAATTCATGAGTATAATTACTGAAGTTTAAAGGTCGCCCACTTGAATCCCACTGGTCCACTTTATCTAACACATTCAGCCAAAGTGGGCCAGCAATATCCTACCAAAAAAAAAAACCACATTTTAAACATTGTAATTATAATTAAACACTTTTAAAGAGCCCCATTTGAAATGTTCCTATTTTTGTTTTGGGAGTTCCCAAAAACAGTTTCACGTGCATGCAAGGACAAAAAACACCTTAGTTGTCTTATAATATGCATTTATTTTTACCTGATTTGCTCAACGACTCCCAAATGATTCGTTCGACGATTCATTTTCCCAAACACCTCCTTTGCGTGACGCTAATCTGCGGTGATTGGTCAAATGATCCAGTCAGTTGTGATTGGTAAACTGTAGGCAGAGATTGTCGGATTATATTGTGTTACAATAATAATGGTGGTCGTCTCACTCTTTGTTGTAAAAAATAATAACTCAGAGAGGGAATAAGTTGATTCATGTTTATGTTAGCGCCCATAGGCCACAGTTAGGTGGTAAACACACAATCAAGTCATTATTTGCGTTAGCCCAACGCAGAAACATATTGATAAAGCACTGCAGTAAAAGCTACACCAAGTACAATCCAAGTAATAACAACGACAAAAATTAGACATATTTCTAAACAATTGATAGCGCACACGTGCACACGGTCCCTTACTCGCGTCTCCGTCAAGAGCGAGCTTTCCCAGCGAAACTCACATTGCGGCGGCTTTTGAGGGGCATTGCTTATTATATAGAGAGAAAATACGTAAAATTAAGCTTGTGAAACATTGTTAGCCTTGCCTTTTTGGGGTTTACATAATTTTTGGGCAAGTTGTTTAGAAGGTAATTGCGAAAACAATTGCCATTTTTCAGCGAATGTCTGGGGAATATCGAAAACAAAACTAACTTTACCCCGCTTAGAAGCTGCGCAGAGCGTACACAACACACACAGCAAAATACATATTGCGCATGCTACAGAAAACATAACAGCAAACATTATTAATAATACTTACAGATTGTGATGTGGAGAAGGACGAAGCTGATCCATATACACTGGGTCCTGAGCCCTCCTTCAGGAACACACGGCTTGCGAATCCACATTTGAATTCATTTATGTTTTTGAATGATTCGTCATTAAAATGATGAGAACACAACACGAGGTTTGGGCTATACTGTTGTGGTATCGTTGCAAATATATGAACTCTAACCACTGATTCTTCACATGCTCGTCCCTGGGCAATGAAAACAAAGTGGCTGAACTATCTTTGCATTGTAGAACACAGCGTCTTCTCGACATGATGCTATTCAGCTGAAGTATTTGAATGTGTTCTAGACTTCAAGTTTTCGTATCTACGTCACTAGGAAACAGCTAATGACTCGTTTCAAAAACAATTCATTTCATAGACTCAGAGTCGACTCTCACTTTTAAAAGACAATAACTTTATATACGGTGCACTTTCAGATATAAATCTTTGCAGGATGTTTTCATTCCATTAGAGATATGTTCCACACTACATGAACAGTCATTTTCAAAAATCCATGATAGGGGCTCTTTAATTATAGTAACAAACAAAACAGGAACTGTCACAATAATATTTGTTTAGTGAGCAACATTATAATTTAGAAAACATTATGTCAGAAGGTTTTCTTTAACCATGAGGGTGTCCTCCTTTGAGTTGTGGCTACCATAGACATAATAAATACATATATAATGTAATAATAAATACTATTGGCTGCTGAAGCGTACGTCAACGGCGCCTGCTTCGTCTATGTATTTATTATGTCTATGGTGGCTACACACACCAGTGTCATATTGCATCAACCAAAACTATTTTGTCATTTAAAGAAATAGTGTCTCTTTAATTAAAGACCATTGTAATGCTCTTAAAGTGTTAACCCATTGAGCACAGTACATTTAAACTTAAACGGCCCACGTTACCTGCATTCACCCTAATAGTGTTATTGTGTCACGAAATTTAGTTTTAAGAGTTTTCAGACGAGAAAGGCGCTATCTTTAATAAACCACAGATTTGAGATTTAAACAACTACTATTTGTTGTAAGTTGTGAGATCCAGTCGATCACCGGGCGCTCAGCGCTCATTTACCCCTCTTCGAAATTTGTCTTGTGTATATATAAATGACGTTCTTTGGTCTCATTAATCTATAATTTGTTCCCTGGCAAATCGTTTTGACGGAGAGCAAAGAGGAGTTTCATAACTTTATATATAGGGCCTATATAAGATATTTAACGTTTCCGTTGTAGCCTACGCTGACTTTGTATGTTTGAATGAATTGTTTGCAAGTCTTTATTTCTTATTGCATGGTTTCTTGTACTTAAACCACAAACTTCACATACTTTTGAAAATCCAGTATTTAGTTGATCCTGGTAAGCACTTATTGTCATAGTTTTAAACACATCGAATTCTTCTTCCACGAGGGGGTTTTGACGTCGCTATATTTGTTGTCAGGCGGACCGCTAAAGAACGCAACACACGTCTCCCGGACATCCTGTAGAATTCAACCAATCAGATGGTGACTTCGAAACTAAAGAAGTGTTTACAGAAAAGTGTGCCATACGCATCAGACGTTCAGCCAAAAGTTCCGTGGGCGTGACGTCTGAGGAGGAGACTACTCAATACCCTGCTGCATACCCATTGCGCTCTACATTGGCCGTGTTGGTCATGAAAACGCTCACACATGTCATTTCAGAGTTTGGAATACCACAAATACCACAAATGATTCAGTCCGATCAAGGGAGTAATTTCACTTCTAATTTGTTTGGTCAAGTTTTTAAACAACATCACATTAAAGTAACACCAGGTAACTTTTGCTCTCGGGGTCCCCCTACAGTTGGGAAACAGCATTGTCCTCTACTACTGTCGTAAACTCATCCTACATGCACGTGCATTTGATGACAACCATGATAGCCCTGAACACTGTAGGAGGAGGTCACATGCAGGTGTTCTGCTTGCGTCGCGTGTGAAATGTCTTCATCCCAGGTACAGTGGCATATATTTCAGCGTGTTATATGAATATAATTTCATGGGTTTTATTTTTTTCTAACGACAAATGATCGCGATGATCACGTTTACAAGCCAGCATCATTATAGTAGCCTAGTCTATTGGTTACCGTTTTACTGAATCTATATGATACTTCAATGCAATGTTTGAGTGGTATATAATAACCATATATCATCAATATTATAATATCAAGCTACCATAAATGAATCTGCAAATTTTACAAATCGATTTGCATTATAGATTGAGGCAAGACAAATAATCATTACCTGATTCATGAAGATAAACAGAGGATAAGATAGCTTCCGTAACATAGTCAGGCAGACAAAAAAACACCCCAGCCGACGGGGTGTCATTGGTTGTTGCGTTAAATGTTACCCAGATATAATAGTCCTATTTTCTGATTGGCTAACAACACCAGACGAACAACACCAGAGGAGACGCGCTTGATTCCTGCCGGTTCCACAGTGAGAGCGTTTTGAGCGCTGCAGCATATTAAATATATCACAAATAGTTTTTCAGCGTGACAAATACAATGTGTGGCTGGAGAGCGTGACAAAAGACCGAAATGAGTGACTGTCACACTCAATGCGTGACATTTGAGAGCCCTGCGATTTTAAGGAAGTGGGGGTGGTGGTGGAAGTGACGTATATGCCGTAAAGCAGTCGAATTTTGTAGTTCTCTTTGTTCGCCGGTTACTACCCGAAACCCGAAGTTTAAAAGTACGATTAAAAACGCTACAGACCCCGTCAGGCTACGGCAGACGTGTCATTCAACCTATTGTAAGTCGATGTACCATCACAAGAGACTTGGAAATATATTATGAAGGTTAAAAGTTACCTGGTGCTGCTTTAAACATAATCTCTCCAGTGCTTATCATGCCCACATTCAAGGAGCTCTGTAGAGATTCCACCAATCAGTTTATGTCTTTACTGAGATCATATTGTACTCAAATGATGCTCATTTGTTAAAGCAGCACCGGGTAACTTTTTAACCTTCATAATATATTTCCAAGTCTCTTGTGATGGTGCATCTACTTACAATAGGTTGAATGACACTTCTGCCATAGCCTGACGGGGTCTGTAGCGTTTTTAATCGTACTTTTAAACATCGGGTTTCGGGTAGTAACCGGCGAACAAAGAGAACTACAAAGATTGACTGCTTTACGGCATATACGTCACTTCCACCACCACCCCCACTTCCTTAAAATCGGACGTGCGAGCCAAATGTTATAGTCATGGCCGAAGCAGCACAGAAAAACAAGAAAGCAAAGGTTTTATTGGAGCAAAGCAAAAAGAGAAAGTGATCGCGTTAAAGGCAGAACAAGGATCAACATTGGGCCAGCGTTTTCTCGCTGGCGTGAGCTGAAGGAGGAGGAGGGGTGCCTGACCGATGCGGACTTGGCTGTCATGCTTACTAGTAAGTATATTGCTTGCATACTAGCTAGGGTGACCTGACCAGACGTCCCGTTTTTCCCGGGACAGTCCCGTATTTCAACTCTAATTTTAGTGTCCCGACTTATTAAATTGAATACGCGCAGGAGAGAGAGAGAGAGCGAGAGACCTAGCGTGTGTGTGATAGAGTACGCATTAATTACAAGCGCGCAAGACAGAGAGAAGGAGAGCGCGAAAGACCTTGCGTGTGTGTGCTAGAGTAGCCTACGCATTAATACACACGCGCGCGCATTATTGATATAATAATATAGCTTGATATTATAATATTGACGATATATGGTTATTAGGTAACACTTTATTTTACGACCCGCAAACAACTGCGTAAGTAAACCAAAATTACGGTGTACGTTTCTGTAATTATAGCGTACTTCCGTGTAGGTATAAGGGAACAATATGTTAAATTTTGGGTAATAAAGGGGTAACAAGCAGATATACAACCTGTAAATAACTTCGTAAGTAAATCGAAATTACGGTGTACGTTTCTGTAATTTTAGTATACCTCCGTGTAGGTATAAGGGAACAATATGTTAAGTTTTGGGTAGGCTATAAAGGGGTAACAAGCAGATATACAAGCAAATTATTTATAATTATTTTAAAACTAACAGGTACCTATTATGTTATATTCCAGGCAAAAATTGTACGTCTCTTGTTTATAAAAGTTATCATCACATTTCTGGCAAAATATGTTCTTGTGCAATTTTACAGGTAATTTGGACATATGTGGGTTGAAAATGAAACGTCTATGGCTGTATGTAAGCACAGTATGATAAAAAATGAATTTATTGGCTTTTCTTACTAGATTAATTAATGTTAAATCAACCCACAGATGCCAAAATTAAATGTAAAATTGCACAAGAACATATTTTGCCAGAAATGTGATGATAACTTTTATATACAACAGACGTACAATTTTTGCCTGGAATATATTAAAATAATATGTACCTGTTAAAATAATTACATTATAAATAATTTGCTTGCATAGCTTGTTACCCCTTTATTACCTTATACCTACACGGAGGTACACTATATTTACAGAAACGTACACCGTAATTTCAGTTTACTTACGAAGTTATTTGCAGGTTGTATACTATCTGCTTGTTACCCCTTTATTACCCAAAACTTAACATATTGTTCCCCTATACCTACACAGAAATACGCTATAATTACAGAAACGTACACCGTAATTTCGGTTTACTTACACAGTTGTTTGCGGGTCGTAAAATAAAGCGTTACCGGTTATTATCTACCACTCAAACATTGCATTGAAGTATAGATTCAGTAAAACGGTAACCAATAGGCTAGACTAGCCTACTATATTGACGCTGGCTTGTAAACGTGAGCATCGCGATCATTTGTCGGTAGAAAAAAAAAAAACATGAAATTATATTCATATGACATGCTGAAATATATGCCACTGTACCTGGGATGAAGACATTTCACACGCGACGCAAGCTAGCAGATCACCTGCATGTGACCTCCTCCTACAGTGTTCACGGCTATCATGGATGTCAACAAATGCATGTGCTACATTGGGTGACGGTTTACGACAGTGAGTAGAGGACAATACTGTTTCCCAACTGTAGGGGGGGACCCCGAGAGCAAAAGTTAAATTTTACCTGTTGTTACTTTAAGTGGGTCTGATGGTTAGAGCATTGGACTTGTAACCCGAAGGTTGTAGGTTTGAGTCTCAGTACCGGCAGGAAAATATAGGTGGAACAACTCTCTCTTCTTCTCTCATTACCCACAAGGCACCCTTGCCCACTTCTCTCGGTGTGTGTTTGGGGTTGAACACTAACTGCTGTGTGTGTGCACTTGGATAGGTGAAATGCAGAGCACAAATTCTGAGTTTGGGACACCATACATAGCTACACGTCACATCAAAAAAGATGGGGAGACTGGCCTACCCTGGTTATTAATGGCAGCTCAGGAAGGTGCCCCGGAGAGTACCGATTTCAGTCTGAACGAGCTTGTTCTTGGTCACGATGTGTGAGGCCCATTGGCAGTTTTGGCTTCTGATTGGGAAAAGTTTGACCCACCAAAGAATGTCTTGGCATATGTTAGTGATTTTCGAAGAATTTTTTAAGCTTGTCAATTGGCAAAAGCATGTCTTAGTAAAGCTTTTTGATCATGAGATGTGTTCTTTCCAACCAGATGACAAGGTACTTGCCTTGTTGCCTATTATCGGATCAACATTTCAAGCTAAGTTTTTACGACTGTAATACTGTTGCTCGTCAGATTTCTGATCTTAATTATTTGATTAATCCCCAGACCGGATAAAGAAGACTAGAGTTTATGTCTTATTATCTTGTTAACAGCCTTATTATGCTCATAGAGATCATGTTGACATTTATGTACTTAAATACCTCAGTGTACTGACTTCATCATTCTAAATATGGAGTACGTTTCATTATTTCCAGATGCTCCAGAAGTCAAGTCAAGTTAAGAAAAGTCACCTTCATTTACATAGGGCTTTTTACAATACATACTGCATTGTTTCAAAGCAGCTTTACAGTGCCGTTCAAAATAAGCCGACCTTTCGGAACAAACTCGCTTATGGTTACAATAAGCGCCATAATTTGAACTAAACATTATCATCATCGGCAATTTTTCTGTTATGTATCTATTCAAAATAACACACGGCATGTCTGTCTTTTAGCAACAACTTTTTTCTTTACTTCCACAAACTGCGCGCCCAAACATTCCCAACATGCCTAGCACTACTGCTTCGGAATCTCAATAATCTCAAATGCTACTGTAAGCATTTAATACATCACACATCAAAAGAACAACTCCTTATTGGCTCACTCAAGGGTGTAACATCTTCACACTTCACTTCACACAAAAAATCACTGATCACAAGATCAGGGCTGATTCTGAGTGTGAAGATGATGCTAAGTTTGTGCCATGCAGGCTGCGGCCTTGTCTTTTCAATCACCACTGGTTCTCTCTCATCAAGACAACATCAGCAATGATTCAACAAAGATTGTTTTGGCTGTACAGGAGCTCTAGAAGAAAGTCATTGTCCAGCTTAATTCAGTTTTTGATTGATTAATTTCCGTTGTAAAAAAATCACAAGTTATTAACTTAGGGGGCTCTTACACGTATGGAAGCTTGTTTCCGCCACAGAATGAAAAATATTATATTAATATAATATTAATAATATTAATAATTGCGACTTTTTATCTCACAATTCTGACTTTATTTCTTAGAATTGCGAGATATAAAGTCAGAATTGCGTGAAATAAAGTCGCAATTGCGTGTTATAAAGTCAGAATTGCGTGATATACAGTCGCAATTGCGAGATATAAAGTCAGAATTCTGACTTTATATCACGCAATTCTGACTTTATAACACGCAATTGCGACTTTATATCTCACAATTCTGACTTTATATCTTACAATTCTGACTTTATATCTCACAATTCTGACTTTATATCTCACAATTCTGACTTTATATCTCACAATTCTGACTTTATAACACGCAATTGCGACTTTATATCACGCAATTCTGACTTTATAACACGCAATTGCGACTTTATATCTCACAATTCTGACTTTATAACACGCAATTGCGACTTTATATCTCACAATTCTGACTTTATAACACGCAATTGCGACTTTATATCTCGCAATTCTGACTTTATAACACGCAATTGCGACTTTATAACACGCAATTGCGACTTTATAACACGCAATTGCGACCTTATATCTCACAATTCTGACTTTATAACACGCAATTGCGACTTTATTTCACGCAATTCTGACTTTATATCACGCAATTGCGACTTTATATCTCGCAATTCTGACTTTATAACACGCAATCACGCAATTCTGAATTTATATCTTGCAATTCTGAATTGCCAGATGTAATCTCGCAATTGTGAGAAAAAAAGTCAGAATTGTCAGATAAACTCTCATTGGCACATTAGACGCCAAAAAAGCTTTAGATAGGGTCAACTGGAAATTTTTATTCACCACGTTACAAAAATTCGGCTTTGGAGAGTCATTTATTAACTGGATCAAGATTTTATACACATCACCATCGGCCACAGTCACAACCAATGGACTAACATCACAAAGCTTCACACTGCACAGGGGGACGAGGCAGGGATGTCCACTCTCTCCATCCCTATTCACGATTTTTATTGAACCTTTAGCAGCAGCTATCCGTCAAAACCCAGCAATCAAAGGTATTGAAACACCACAACAAACACATAAAATCTCACTTTATGCAGATGATATCCTACTATATATACAAGAACCCCTAGCATCTACTCAAGAAATAACTAAAACAATCCAATCCTTCTCAAAAATATCAGATTATGCAATAAACTGGAATAAATCTTTCATCCTCCCTTTACATAAAACCAAATGGGATGTGGCACACCATCAATCACCGATACCTATATGTCATGATCACATCACTTACTTAGGCATTAAGATTTCCTCCAGACTGTCAGAGTTGGTAACACTCAACTTCACACCACTGCTAAAAAAAATAGAAGAAGGTTTGCTCAGGTGGCTCAACCTTCCAATCTCCATAATCGGCAGGATAGCAGCAATAAAAATGACGATTTTACCGAAAATTAATTACCTATTTTCAATGATTCCAACCCACCCCACACTCACCTGGTTTAAATCACTAGACTCCATTATAACTCGCTTCTACTGGAAAAATAAAACACCAAGGATTAAACTCACTACACTACAAAAAAGTAAGGTTCAAGGAGGACTAGAAGCACCAAATTTCCAATATTACTCAATGGCTAACCAACTGCAATACATATACAAATGGATTCACCCCACCCAATCTGATATTATATGGCTAGATATAGAACAATCACTATGCTGACATACCGTTCCTCACCAAATCAATTAAACAACACACATGTTTTAATGCAGTAACTATAGCCACCACTCTGACAGCCTGGTGGAAATTTCACCAAATCACAAATTCTACATTAGCTCCATCTAACCTCACCCCACTGTGGAACAACCGTGACTTTATAAGCAATAAAAAAACATTGAATTTTCACACATGGGTGGAAAAGGGTATCACCCACATTAAGCACATTTTCAAATCTAACACATTCCGCAACTGGCCCAGGAGTATGGCATCGGGAGCAACGAATTTTTAAAATACCTACAACTCAAATCTTCTGTTCTGACAAAAATAAACATCAGTGTTGGGGATTGCCCCACTGAATGCCGGTTCTTTAATGTTCTTAATCACTTCAGTACTCTGATCAGAGAGTAGGAGTCATCAGATCTTTTCCACCTTTTATTTATGTGCAGGGTTTCACCATATAAACATATTAACTATGCATTGGAGGTAGTTTCTGCAATAAACAAATAAACAGAAGTAAATAACTAAATGTTAAACATACATGCCCACATACTGTTGTGATAAACAGTATTACCAATTAAACAATTCTAACAGCTCTCTCAAAATGTGTTTAGCAGAATAAGAAACAAGCAAACAGAATATAACAGAGCATATAAAAAACTAAAGGTACATTCTATAACGTCCTCATTGTGGTAATAACGTATAATGAATATAGAATATCTTATCCGATGCATGGACATAGTTAAACGAGATATAGCCAATATTAGCAATATAAGCCACGATGCTAGCGGCACTTTCACGTGCGTTTCACATGACAAACTAATATACATAAAGATCGCGAAACACCCGCGACTTACAGGCTTAATGTTAGAAATATAATCTTAGCAGTATAAACATCCAGTATTACAAATATAAAGTCAGGAAATAAACTCACTTTGTCAATAACTTTTGTCCTGCACTCGAAGATGCTGCACGGGTGGAAAACTGCGTCATATTCTGACCACTCTGTTTGCGTAACTGAGAACGCGTCACTCACGCCAAAACGGCATCCAATAAAATTGCGTACTACATACTTTACAGATGTATTAAGTATTCTACATAATAAACCCTTCAAGGATATAGAATATAACAGTAAATAATACTTAAAGACATAAAGTGTAAAGAATTCACAACAGCCGCCCCCACATTTGAGCAGCAAATGTGCATTTTAAGAGAATTCTTTAAGAGTCTTTGTTGTCCTCTAAGGCTGGCAACAGAATAAGGCGAGCAACTGGCCTGGTGTACACCTTACCCTTGACAAGAACATAAACTGTTCTCACACATCCATCCTTACTGACAACAGTCTTAACCACTTTACCGATAGGCCACTGAGCTCTGGGAAGTTGTGGATCAACTATCAAGACTACAGAGCCTACTGTCAGAGTGTCTGCTGGTTTGTGCCATTTCTGTCGTGTCTGGAGCGTAGGCAAGTAGTTCCTTGTAAATTGAGTCCAGAATTGGTCCACAAGATTTTGACAATGGCGCCATCTGCGCCGCCCCATTTCTCCTGAGGCATACGCCACCTGTGGAAGCGATGCATCCCGCCGCCCCATGAGAAGAAGGTTTGGTGTAACGGCGTCGAGGTCTGCAATGTCTGCTGAGACATATCCGAGGGGTTTTGAATTTAAAATGCCCTCTACCTCTACTAAGACAGTAGACAGGACATCTTCAGAGATAGACTGACTTCCAACTGCCACTTGGAGAGCAGCTTTAATGGAGCGGACCTCTCGCTCCCAGACGCCACCAAAATGAGGAGCATTAGGCGGATTGAACTTGAAGAGGATCTGGTAATCGGCTAAATGCTCTTTTAATTGGCAGTCCATAGCTGCAAAGGCTTCTCGCAATTCTCGATCAGCACCACGAAAGTTTGTGGCACAATCTGACCTGATCTCTTTTGGTCTGCCACGTCTGGCTATGAATCGCCTAAGAGCAAGCAAAAAAGCATCCACATCCATGGAGTTGAGAAGCTCTATGTGGACAGCTCTTGTGGTGAGACATTTGAAAATGACCCCCCAACGTTTCTCAATCCTTCTGCCTATTTTGACGTGATAAGGGCCAAAACAGTCCACTCCTGTAGAATAGAATGGGGACAGAGAAGCCTGAGCCGCTCTGGTGGCAAATCTGCCATTCGTGGTACTTTAGGCTGAGCTCGCCATCGTTGACAGGATGAACAGTTAAGCTGGTGATGTTTAATAGCTTGACGTCCACGCAAGATCCAGTATTGCCTCCGTATTTCTGCATACACTCGTTCTGTACCTGGGTGCAACAAGCGCTCATCGAAGTCTTTAATGAGAAGCTTTGTTGCTGGATGCTGCGGATCTAGCACTATCGGATGAATTTGCTCAACATTTGGGCTTTCCAGTCTCCGTAATCGTCCTCCGACTCTTAGTACATTAGTCACTGGATCCCATTCTGGAGCAAGACACATTAGTCGACTATGGTTTGGTATGAGTTTTTGTGCTTTGAGGGCTGCTATTTCCTCAGGAAAGCTCTGAACTTGACACTCTCTCAATAGGATCAATTCTGCTTCGCGATGATCAATGAGCTGAGTGTTTGTTGAATCATCTGTTGCCTTTTGACATGATTGTCGAGTTGCCTCCACTAACTCTTTCCATGTGCTGAACTGAATGGCATGCGGAAGGGTTTGATCTGGTTGCGTAGTGGTTAGGCAGCAGATAGTGAGACTCTTCAGTTCAGGCAACTCTTCTGACCTTGCCTGTTCAGGTCTCTTTGGCCAGTGTTCGGAACTCAGTTTTAGAAATGATGGTCCCTGACTCCAGCGACTAGGCACAGTAAAACTTAAGAGTGTTTTACCTCTTGTGATATCGTCCGCTGGTTCTGCTGCGTGTCCACATACCGCCAAGAACTGTGCTCTGTCAACTCCTGTATATCTGAGACTCGTGTTCCGACAAAGACTTTGAATCTACAAGAGTCCGACAGCAGCCACTCCAACACAGTTGTAGAATCTGTCCAGAGAGTTGTCTGCTGGATAGTGAGAGTGATCTCATCTCTCAAAAGCTTTGAGAGCTGTGCTCCTGCTAATGCTGCGCATAGCTCCAAGCGAGGTATGGACTGTTGCCTCTTAGGAGCCACTCTCGATCTAGCCATAACAAAGGAAGTATGGATGACATCTTCTGTGTACTCTACTAAGTAAGCTACTGCCCCATACGCCCTCTCAGATGCATCGCAAAACACATGGAGGTCATACTTCTGTTGTACAGCATTAGGAACTGATGAGTAACAGCGAGGAATGGTTATGGCACCAAGATGCTGCAACTCACTTTCCCATGTGTTCCAGGCAGCATGAAGATCCGGAGGCAAGTTTGGGTCATCCCATTCTCTTTTTTTGGACCATAGCTGTTGAATGAGCACCTTTGCTCGTGTGGTGAAAGGCACAATGAACCCCAAGGGATCATACTGACTTGCCAGCACTTGATAGGCTGTTCTCACGGTTAGTGCGGCATGTTCAATAGGGCGATAGTGGTATCCTAATGTATCAGCAGCACAATTCCACCTGAGACCCAAAGTCGGCTCCATTGGATCAGTCTTGTTCTGCCCAAGCCATTGTTCTGCAGCCAAAGACCTTGCTTCGGTGGGTAGATGTGATATCACCGATGGCTGGTTGCTGGCCCATTGTCTGAGGTCAAATCCACCCTCTGACAGGAGATTGCGCAGTTGATCGCTTGTTAGCTTGGCCTCAGATGCGGTTGGAAAGCTTGCCAGATAGTTATCCACATAAAAACTCTGTTGCACTGCTTGTAGAGCACCTGGGTAACTCTCTTGGTTATTCCGAGCATGCTGTTGCACAGCAAAAATGGCACAACATGGGCTGCTGGTTGTACCAAACGGCAAGACCTGCCATTCATAAACGTCTGGGCAGTTCTCAGAGTGTAAATCTCGCCAGATGAAGCGGAGTAGAGGTTTGTCCTCAGGCAACAGGCGAACCTGATGGAACATACCGCGAATGTCTGCACTTACAGCCACGTGGTGTTGTCTAAATCTCAAAAGGACCCCCAACAGTGATGGGCCGAGTGCAGGCCCTGGCAGAAGCTGATCATTCAGCGACAGATCTTGATACCTGAATGAGCAATTGAAGACCACTCTTGGTTTATTATTGTGGCACACCAGGTGGTGGGGAATGTACCAAGCTTCCTGTGACTTGGTAACTTCTTCAGGTTGGAGCTTAGTAACATAGCCTGCCTTAATGAGCTTATTAATCTCACCAGAGTATACAACAGCTTTCTCTGGGTCTCTCTGGAGTTTCCTCTCTGTGCTCCTCAGACTAGGCATAACTGATTGCATTGTGCTAATGAGTTTTGGAGCACCAGGTCTGCGGAGCAGCGGGGTGGCATAACGTTGAACTTCTTCAACCTTAATCCTCTGCGTTCGGCATTCAAGAAGTTTAATTGCCTCTTGATCTTCCTTGGATCGAACAACCAGTTTCTCATTCCGATAAGGCAGGACATCAAGTTGCCACAACTTCTCAACATTACGACAGAGCAAGTCATTGGGACAAGCAGTCGACACGAATAGACACTGCTGTACGGAATCGTGGCTTGGTATGCCCTCCTCAGCTCCTTGTAGTGCCCACCCCACAGCTGTGTGCACTGCAACTGGACCACCTTTAGGCCCTTGGCGAACTGGCCTATCCGCTGTGAGAAGATGAACATTGTCCGATCCAATCAGTACCAGTGGACATACATTATGGAATGACTGTAACGGAAGCTCTCTGAGGTGAACGTACCGTTTCTGAAGTCTCTGCACTGGATATGTTTGCTCTACCAGGTCCAGACCCGAAGCTGTGAAGGCCCCAAGTATCGGGAAGCGCCTCTTCGGTTCACTCTTTGGAGAGATTTCCAGGTTAACTTTGGACCCAGAAAGGTGAGTGATGTCGGATCTTACTGTGCGTAGAGCCAAAGTTTCAGGTTCACCCTTTAACTGAAGCCTTTAGACGGCTATTGGCAAGATCATAGTTCTCTGCGCTCCGTCATCCAGTACAGCGTAAGTCTCCACTGACCTGAACTTGCTGTGCAGCAACACTGGAACCACTTTGAGAAGCACTCTGCAGGTCGCACTAGCAGGGGTGAGGTAGATGCGACTCTCCGATGTGCTTGATGTACTGTTTGTTGGATCATCACAGGCTATACGGTGAAGCACCTGAAGATGTATTCCACCACAGTCACTGCATGGCTTTTTGAGGTTACATATCTCGGGTACATGTAATCGTGCACATCGCCAGCATCGTTACCATCTGAAATCCATTTTTGTAGATTAACAACCGATTGCTCTTTGATGCCATCACAGCGGGTAATGTAGTGCTCTTTACTGTTGCAAAAGAGGCAGTGTACCTTGAATGGTTTCTTCTGCTTGAACTCTTTGGGATGGGTAGAAAGCACAGCATCAGGAGGGGATGCACCGTGATAAACGGCTAGGCATGATCTCTTTGGCTTATATGGAGGTTTCTCCTTTCCGGCTCCTGGAAGTTTCTCGTACTGGTAGCGCTGTACTAACCGAATAGACAGTCTTTGCTGCTGTGCTTTGACTTGTAGCCATCCAGCGAAGTCCTGCAAATTATAGGGGTTAAGACTTATGGAGTTGAGCTTCCCCTGTTGTTGAAGGAACTCGATGAAGCCATCCCGCAGATACTTTGGCAGCTTACTGAGTAGGCGATCTACATGTGAGCAGCAATTTAGCTCCATCCCTCTGGGTCCCTCTAATGACAGCAGCATGCTGACCAGGAGATGAACTCGCAATGCAAAGCTCTGAAAACTGTGGCTGTCATTGGGCTTAACATCTGATGATGTGAGGATGGCTGCTATCTCACTCTGGGCCAATTGATGAGGCTGGCCATACTGTAATTGAAGTGCCTGCATAGCTGCTGAATAGGGATATAAGTGATGCCGACAAGACTGCGCGATCATCTGAGCTTCAGGCAGTTTAAGATGTTCCAACAGGACATGATATTTATATTTCTCTGTTAGTTCTGGGTAAGGCTCAAGCAAATTGTCCAATGCCAGCTTCATGTTAGCAAATTCCCTTTCACTGTCAATTGTGAAGTCTGGAATTTTAGGTTTAGGGGGGCTATACAATGTTCTCTGAGGTATATTACCACCCGATGGAGCTGCATTCTGTGTTAATATCAACTGTGGAGGAGCCACAACTGCAGCAGGGCTCACTGAAGGGAGTAAACCAGGAATCATGTTTTGAGAGGGTAATGTTGACATCATTTTCTGATAAGGAGGGACATAACTGAATGAAGTAGATGCATTCACTGGCTGTATCTGCGAATGTGGTGCTGCAAGATAGCCATAAGGTGTCATGGGCTGCTGATAAACTGGTATTGGCGAAATCAGCTGCTGCTCAAGGGGCTGGAATGATCGTTCAGCCGTATTAACTACAGTTTGTTCGTGGAGGGGCAGAAATCTGGCAGAATGAGACGGAACTGGCTCAGATAGTGGTGGTAGTAACCGATGAGAGACTGGAGATACTGTACCCGAGGAGATGGGAGAATACAGTAAACCTGTAGTTTTTGATTGGTTTGGATGGATTGAAGTGAATCCAAGGTTGCGACTCTCTTCCTCTGTTCTAGGAACAGCATCTGTCCTATGTGACTTTTCCTCATGTCTCACTGATGTACATACAGTAGCCTGTTTGCCGACATGCGACACCATGTCATGTGAGTGTATAGGCGGAGGGCTTGGTGAACTAGAATGTGTCGGAGAAGACTGTGGTGATGATGTAATAGCCTGCTCTCGTTCATTATCTTCATTTTCCTCTTCTTCCATCAAAAATGATTTGATGTGTTCCATCATCTCGTTCCGGCGGTGCTTACGTTTCTTAAGCCGCTCTAGTTTCCTGAGAAGATCATCCATTTCACATGTCTCCTCTTTCTCCCTTTCATTCATGGATTCCATAAGTTTAGACAATGAGTCCATACTCAGTATGTCCGCTTGATTCGGACTGGGCGTCTCTCGATGTCCACCTTGGCTGGAGGCTGCATCTGCTTGACTAGTATACACTGCGGCTGCTGCTCCTCTCTGCTCCTCTGACTCCCTCTGAACAGGACTGGAGGAAAGGGCAGGTCGGTGATGCAAGTCAAGGATGTAATCCTCAAGACGCTTGGGGGTCTGACGTCGACGTGACTGTCTTGTTTGAGCATCAGCATATGGAAGTGATGCTGGTTTGTCATCTGATGACATTCTGAAACAGTCAAGATCCGGCTCGAAGGACCATTTGTTGGGGATTGCCCCACTGAATGCCGGTTCTTTAATGTTCTTAATCACTTCAGTACTCTGATCAGAGAGTAGGAGTCATCAGATCTTTTCCACCTTTTATTTATGTGCAGGGTTTCACCATATAAACATATTAACTATGCATTGGAGGTAGTTTCTGCAATAAACAAATAAACAGAAGTAAATAACTAAATGTTAAACATACATGCCCACATACTGTTGTGATAAACAGTATTACCAATTAAACAATTCTAACAGCTCTCTCAAAATGTGTTTAGCAGAATAAGAAACAAGCAAACAGAATATAACAGAGCATATAAACAACTAAAGGTACATTCTATAACGTCCTCATTGTGGTAATAACGTATAATGAATATAGAATATCTTATCCCGATGCATGGACATAGTTAAACGAGATATAGCAAATATTAGCAATATAAGCCACGATGCTAGCGGCACTTTCACGTGCGTTTCACATGACAAACTAATATACATAAAGATCGCGAAACACCCGCGACTTACAGGCTTAATGTTAGAAATATAATCTTAGCAGTATAAACATCCAGTATTACAAATATAAAGTCAGGAAATAAACTCACTTTGTCAATAACTTTTGTCCTGCACTCGAAGATGCTGCACGGGTGGAAAACTGCGTCATATTCTGACCACTCTGTTTGCGTAACTGAGAACGCGTCACTCACGCCAAAACGGCATCCAATAAAATTGCGTACTACATACTTTACAGATGTATTAAGTATTCTACATAATAAACCCTTCAAGGATATAGAATATAACGGTAAATAATACTTAAAGACATAAAGTGTAAAGAATTCACAACAATCAGAGACACAAATTTAGAACTTCCACCGGCAATATCAGACTTGGTCAACATTTCCTCCCCAAAGAAACTTCTCTCTAAAATATACAAAATGATTTCAAACCAACTTCAGACCATATACTTACCAACAATAAAATGGGAAAATGATCTTTCAATAGCCCCTGATGCCAACTTCTGGACCCAAATCTGTAAAAACATCTATCTCATGTCCAAAAATGCGAATCTTCAGTTAATACAATACAAAATACTTCACAGAACACATTACACGGGCAGCAGATTAGCTAAAATGGGTTTCACGTCAGAAGTTTGCACACATTGTACTCACAATTCTACAGATACATACATCCATGCAACCTGGCACTGCACTCCAATCAAACACTTTTGGGAAGAGGTCACACAGTCACTATCCACTATAGTCGGCTGCCACATCCCACTGTCGCCTTCTCTTTGCTTGCTGGGGGACCTGACAATAATCACTGATAAAACTATAAACTCTAAAATACTCCTCATAGCTCTAACCATCGCCAAGAAAACTATCCTCATGAACTGGAAAACTAGAAATAAATTACACATTAACATTTGGAAAAATCTTATTACAGACTTCATTGCAATGGAATACGCATCTCCCCTTCATGATTACGCATCTGAAACTGACCTCTGCCGTCCAACACTTTCTGACCTCTTACAGCTATGAATCCTTTCTCTGTTTTCAACTCCGACTCCTCCCACCTTCTTAACCAACCCACGAATATTAATGCATTTTAGTTGTTTATACTTGTTTATGTCATCATTGTTATTACTATCTTCACTGTTATTGTTAAGATTACTATTTTCACTTTTATCTTTTCATTGTTGTAATTGCTGTTGTTGCTGTCTTTTGCTTTCACCATTGCGGTCACCACTGCCATCATCATTATCATTTATTAATAATATTATTATTATCATTATTATTATCATCAATATTGCCATTGTCAATGCTGTATTGGAATTAAATGTCATTATCATCACTACTGCAATAATTCCCCCCTTATCTCTTCATGGGTTTTTAATGCACCACAACATAGAATGAAAAAAAAAAAAAAAAAAAAAGGAATATGTATATATGGAAAAGCTCACAAACACCAGGGCAGGCAAGACAGGCAAGAAGTGGTTTCAACGGGACAGCATCTCTGTCCGAATTTGAGACACTCTCGCACTGTACTCCCTCTTTTAATGCACCTTAGACATTGCACATAACACACACACACACACAAAAAAAAAAAAAAAAAAAAAAAAAAACACATTAGGAAAAGATAGGGACTGATGAGATATGGGAGAAGGTTATCTTATATGATCTTATTATATCATATTTTATTTTATACAGGATTGGCAATGGCAATTGTTACATAGGAGGAAGGATGGAAATAAAAATCGACCAACACAATATTGGCAATATGGTGGTAGTTGTCACATGCACCACCTTCTTCATCGTCTGTCTTCACTACACTTCCCAGAATCCTCTGTCATAATCACCTGCACCTGCTCCTCATCACCCTCATCATCATCACCGTCACCTGTTGTCTTTGTTATTATCTGTGTATTTAAGTTCCCCTCTCACTCCTTGTCTTTGCTGGTTATTGTTTGAGCACATGCTCACTGTTAATGTACCGCTTTATTATTAATAAACCTTGTTATTTTGTATCCTCGCCCGATCTTCGTCTTCATTCACCCGTGGACCGTGACAGAATAACCAGCCCAACAAAGAGTCAGCATGGGAATTCATCTCACCCCGGTAAACCCAGCTCACTCTCCATTCACCCCAGTCGATCGTCTACTCCATTGCTTTCAAGATGGCTGCTCCATTGAAGAATATGTCACCGGCTTCCTGGAGCTTTCTGTGGGGGTAAGCTGGACAGACGACGTCCTGAAGTCGGTGTTTTGGGGCGGTCTAGATGAGATCCTATACCAGCTAGCCCCAGCAGCAGCTTTTCCAGGAACCTTCGCCACTTACCTTGATCATGTGTTGTGGTTGAGTGGGTCAGCCTTCACCGTTGGTGAGGCTGAGGATGACATCACAACTCAACCACACACACCAACCATCTTCACCACGCCACCTATCATCATCCGGAACTCAGCTGCCGTCCAGCCAGAGACCGCCGTCCAGCCAGAGACCGCCGTCCAGCCAGAGACCGCCGTCCAGCCAGAGACCGCCGTCCAGCCAGAGACCGCCGTCCAGCCAGAGACCGCCGTCCAGCCAGAGACCGCCGTCCAGCCAGAGACCGCCGTCCAGCCAGAGACCGCCGTCCAGCGGGAGACTGTCCAGAAAGAGACTGTCCGTGCTGATCTGGAGGACGAAGTGATCATTGTGGGTTCCGTGGCTGTTTTATGTGTGTGGGCAGCACATGCATCCATGGCAGTTCATGAATCCAGCCCAAAGTCCTTTTCACCGCTGGTCCCGTCCAGCCCAGTCAAGCCTTCACCGCTGGTCCCGTCCAGCCCAGTCAAGCCTTCACCGCTGGTCCCGTCCAGCCCAGTCAAGCCTTCACCGCTGGTCCCGTCCAGCCCAGCCAAGCCTTCACCGCTGGTCCCGTCCAGCCCAGCCAAGCCTTCACCGCTGGTCCCGTCCAGCCCAGCCAAGCCTTCACCGCTGGTCCCGTCCAGCCCAGTCGAGCCCTCACCGCTGGTCCCGTCCAGCCCAGTCGAGCCCTCACCGCTGGTCCCGTCCAGCCCTGCCGAGCCCTCACCGCTGGTCCCGTCCAGCCCTGCCGAGCCCTCACCGCTGGTCCCGTCCAGCCCTGCCGAGCCCTCACCGCTGGTCCCGTCCAGCCCTGCCGAGCCCTCACCGCTGGTCCCGTCCAGCCCTGCCGAGCCCTCACCGCTGGTCCCGTCCAGCCCTGCCGAGCCCTCACCGCTGGTCCACGTCAGCCACGTCCAGCCAGAGATTCTTTTGACGCTGGTCCCGTCCAGCCCAGAGACTTATAAGGACTCTGTCACTCTCCCCATTAATTTTTTGGGGGGGGCCATAGGCCCTCGCCGTGGGCGCCAAAGGACCCACGGCCACCCGAAGGGGTCTCACCGCCGTGGCCAGCCGAAGGGGTCTCACCGCCGTGGCCACCCGAAGGGGTCTCACCGCCGTGGCCACCCGAAGGGGTCTCACCGCCGTGGCCACCCGAAGGGGTCTCACCGCCGTGGCCACCCGAAGGGGTCTCACCGCCGTGGCCACCCGAAGGGGTCTCACCGCCATGGCCACCCGAAGGGGTCTCACCGCCATGGCCACCCGAAGGGGTCTCACCGCCCTGGCCACGTCCTCATCCTGCTCCGCCCTGGCCACGCCCACAGCCTGCTCCGCCCTGGACGCCCGAGGGTCCAACAGCTCCGCCCTGGACGCCCGAGGGGTCATCTGCTCCGCCATGGCCACGCCCACAGCCTGCTCCGCCGTGGACGCCCGAGGGTCCAACAGCTACACCCTGGACGCCCGAGGGGTCCTCTGCTCCGCCATGGTCACGCCCACGTCCTGCTCCGCCCTGGCCGCCCCCTCGTCCTACTCCGCCTGGACCATCCTGGAGTCCGTCCAGATGCACCCTGTCCGCCTTCCCATCACGGACTCTAGGATGCCCACCCTCCCTCCCGTGTTCTGTCTTGCACGGCGCGGGTCGCGCCTAGCGGGAGGGGGGTGTTATGTCACATGCACCACCTTCTTCATCGTCTGTCTTCACTACACTTCCCAGAATCCTCTGTCATCATCACCTGCACCTGCTCCTCATCACCCTCATCATCATCACCGTCACCTGTTGTCTTTGTTATTATCTGTGTATTTAAGTTCCCCTCTCACTCCTTGTCTTTGCTGGTTATTGTTTGAGCACATGCTCACTGTTAATGTACCGCTTTATTATTAATAAACCTTGTTATTTTGTATCCTCGCCCGATCTTCGTCTTCATTCACCCGTGGACCGTGACAGTAGTGGGGAGTGGGGTGGTGATGGTAATGACAATGGTAATAAATAATAAATGGTTACTTACGCATACACACACATACACATACCCACACTCACACCTGCTCACATACACACTTAGATCAAACAATTAAATCACTTTTATGTCACTTCTGGAATTATGGATTTACAAGATTGCTCACTACTGTACTATGTTGGTTTGTATGTATGTCTGACTGTTAAATAAAAAAATAAAAAATAAAAAAATTAAAAAAAAGATACAGTATAATCACCATGAGAAAATCTCACAGTAAAACAAGCAGCTGTGCAAAATATGATACACTGGTGTTTTGCCAGATGAGAAGCAGTAACTGTATTAATTTTCCTTGCTTTTATTTTGTGATTATTTAAAAAAAATTCTGTGTAAAGCACATTGAATTACCATAGTGTATGAAATGTGCTATTTAAATAAACTTGCCTTGACTTGCCTTGCCTATATATAAAAATCAACATAGTAGTTTTATATTTCTCCATTTGTAATTTGATTATGCTGTTTTCACCTTTGTAATTTTGTCTGATCTTCAAATACTTTTTTGCTTCAAAAAAAAAAAAAAAAAAAAAAAGAATTGTCAGATAAAAAGTCGCAATTATTATTTATTTATTTATTTATTTAGTGGAGGAAACAAGCTTTGTTTTCAACTGAGAACAGAAAACTTTAATGCATTTTGGTGGCCTGAGAATAGAATGAGTTTCAAAGTGCAAGTTTTTGAAAACGATACCGTTAACATCTCTGTGTAAACTTCAAAAATGTGAATCTGTGATAACTGTGACGGTGTCCACATGCGTACTACAGTGTTTAGTCTGTAGGCATGCGCGTTTGAATGTGTATCACATGTTGAGAAAGAGTGAAACTGAGATTAATTTCTCGCAAGAGGAACAGCGCGATTCACTTCTCTTCTGCAAAATATTACAAAATGTACACAGAAGAAAATAGCTGTCTGTGAAAGAGGACATCTAAAAGAAAAAGTCTTGCTATATCAGTGCAAGTAAAAGTTGTGACGTTAGTTTATATACAGTTGATAAAGGTATAGAGAGAATTGAACATTTAAGCTCACATGCAGTTATTTTATAGCTTCATCTATTGATGCTAATGCATATTTATATTACCTTTATATATTTATTCATTTAAACTGTGCGTAAAAATAATTGATACACTAAAATTGTACGTGTGATGGATTATAAATTACATAAATAATTTCTACATCATACAAAATTATTTTTCTAAATAAGTGTTACTAAAAGCCAGACTATTTTGTCTTTAAAAATCATTTGCTATGTAGTGACCTTTAATTTGGATTAGAAACAGGTGCAGTGACTTTATCCTTTGCTCACAGCTGATTGGTCCAATTTTGGTTTCGAGATCTCTTACCTGGAACATAACCTGCCCTGGACCAGTTTCATGGTGCCTAAAACCCAGGGTTGGCGCAAACTAAACTGAAACATAGCTGGCTAGCCACCTAAACCAGCTTCATGGTATAGGCCCCAGGTCGTTAACGTCCCCAATAAAACGGGGCGTTAACGGGTCTCCTGCTCTGACTGCTACGGCCGGTCAGTGAGGCCAGTGTCAACAGAACTCAGTCCACCTGTTCTTCCATCTGTAAAGCTTTGTTTTTTAGCGTGGAAAGTAAGTTTTCCATCAGCTGTTTTTGTTTGTTTTTTGGTTTTGTTTGGTCTTATTTTAGGTTGTTTTTGTTATTTATTTTTGACACTAACACTCATGCAGTTATAGACACAGATGACCATGTTGTTATTTGTTTTACAGATTATTTTATATAGCTTATGTTAATTAATAAACGTTTAATTTATGCAACTGCTCAGATTTCACTATATCGTCCTTTCATTTGTCATTGAGCCGGTTGTGCATATTCAATCTGTATTTTAGTCCTCTCCAGTTACTTATTTAAAAAAAACATTTTTTTTTTTTAGTTTTTGGTACTTTTAATTATTCTTTATTCTCTGTCTTTTTTCTTGTCAGCACTTTGCATGATAAATTGTTTAAAATGTGAGCTATACATATAAATATCATAATGTGATATTCTGACATAACCATCCATAAAATGCTATGGTTGTTAAACATGCCAGGTATTCACATTTGTTCTTGCTGCAGGAAGAAAAATTGCATTGGGTTATGCATCATCATCCTGCACATGCTAAACATATCTTAATATGTTACAATTAAAAAGTAATGCACAATGTTCTTAGGAGGGCCATTTTATATCCACACAGGTTGGAGTTTTGCATGACATTTCTTAAAACAAAAACAAGTTCTGTTGCTTATCGTACTGGGACTGGGAGTTACTCAAGTCCTCCTCTGAGATCCTATTGGTGCCTGTAAGTTTGAGAACAAGAGCATCTCCTTTCCCATAGGCAAATGAAGAGTTGGACTCTTTAGTCTTAAAAGGATGAGAAATAAAGAGGTGAAATGTGAACACTAACGCGCTTAGTGGACAGCGAACAAGAGAGAGGAGAGAATGAAGCAAGAGAGAGGAGAGAATGATGTGATCTATCGATAACAACTGAGATGCTGCTGACAGACTGCCGCTGAAAGACTCTCGTGTATTTGAGCTCTTGTCAGAATGCAGGGAAACAGCGCGCGCGCTCACGCGATTTCTGTGGATGCTTCAGGGAAAACTTGCAAGAAGATGAAGGTGGAAAATATGAAGAATGAGAAATTACAGTATGTCTTGGAATATGACAGAGATACACCAGGAGGAACTTTCATCGACCCACGGGGTTAGTGGATCATTTGTGAAGGAGGGGGAAACATTTTAGCATTGTTTGACAGTTGCTTTATTTGTATTAACATTTGTGTAATCTTGTTTTGATTACTTGTGAAGATCAGCGAAACAACAGGAAGAAAAAAAGCGTGAAGCTAAGAAAACCTGCAGAGACCGGACCTGAAGCTGCGAGAGAAGTTCGGGTAGATCTTCAAGGATCTGACCTGTGGAAGAAATTTCACGAGATCGGCACAGAGATGATCATCACAAAAGTTGGGAGGTAGATGGCAATATAGGCCCATTATAGTTCTAAAAATCAATGACAATTTAAACCTGGCAGCAAATCAGTAGGCTATTACAGCGACAGCTTTATCCCAGCAAAATGAGCTTGTGACCAATTAGGCTTTCACCCTGGTTTAAATGTTATGTTCTAGTCCTGTAAAACACTGGGTCACACACCTTTAAAAAAAAGGCAAAAACAACTTTGGAGTGTGTATATGGTAAAGTGGTAAGACTGTCTACTTATTATGTTGATATCAGGTATGTTTATCTTTAATATTAGTAGTTAAGGCTGCACTGCAAAAATTCTTTTCTTATGCAGTATTTTTGTTTTGTTTCCAGTCCAAATATCTAAAAAAAAAAAATCTTAAATCAAGATGCATTTACTAGATTAATAAAATGCCATATAATAGTATGTATTGTTTTCTGGGGAAATTATTAAAAATTATTTTGAAAAATTAATGATTTGTTGCTTTAAAAAAAGCAAAATTATCTGCCAATGGGATAAGAAAAATAATTTTGTTTTTGTTTGAATTAAGATAGTTTTTCTTTGCAGTGACAGATAATTTAGCTTGTTTTAAGCAAAAACTCACTTAATTTTGATTTATTTCCCCAGAAAACAAGACATCATATCGTATGTAATTTTACTACTTTAGTAAATGCATCTTGATTTAAGTATTTTTTGATATTTGGACTGGAAACAAACAATACAAAAATACTTAGTAAGAAAAGCATTTTTTTGCTAGGCATTCAACTTTTAAAATCTGAATGTATTTAAAACATTGTAGACTTGCCGACTTTGTGGTTACAGAGAAAACCTGGGCATGGCTGAGGTTCACACACCACACTATCAAGTTACACAATATATCAAAGCAAAGAAGTGTGTGTTTCTGTGTGATTTTATTGTGTAAAATGACTCGACAGTCTGGTAGTGTGTCATCCTCATCTGTTTAGTGAATGATGCCCCGTTTTTCTCTGAAGCCAAACCATTTATAAAATCGGCAAGTGTATTTGGCAAGTCTATCTGTTCGAATTTTAAAAGTCATGTAGTGAATTTCAGTCTACTGAGCTCCTAAGGGGACATGGTGGTGGAAAAATAATGTGAGATGGAAGGAAAAATCAATGCTTTAGCATTCTTTCGCAAAACGTTTGCATTTCCCCGAGAAACTTTGCGTTCTCTCGCCAAAACTTTTGTGTTGTTTTCGAGTGAATGCAGTTTATTGGGGGAATGCAAACATTGAGCGAATGCAATGCAGAGCGAACGCAGTTTTTTTCGGTTTAACGCACAACATTTACGAGAGAACGCAAAAGCATTTCCAAATAATTTTATATCATTTCATTTTTCTTCACCATGTTCCTTTAGGGGCTCCGTAGTCTGTAACTCATAGTCTGAAGCTAAAACATTGTGCCCTTCAATACACCACGGATTTTATGTGAAATCTCCTTACCAAAAAAATCTACAGACTGGCTCAACTTATCCAGAATGCAAAAATGGACAAAAGTTGTGTCGTTCCTTTGTAGCCTTTATTTTGACCTCTTTGCAAGCTGTATTTGACTATTCAATATTTGTATCTGTAACTAGCCAAACATCTGTAATGATTTTATAAGGTCAGTGTTGATTGTGTATCTGTAATCTACTCAGGAGAATGTTCCCATCTGTCCGTGTCAATGTGCACAATCTGGATCCCTTGCAGCAATACTCCATTGCCATGGACATCATGCCTGTGGACTCAAAAAGATACAGGTATACTGTGGTCTGTCCTGTAGTCTGTAATTATTCATTAAAAAAACAAAACATGAAGGTCAAAATAACACATGAAAATGACGTGAAGGGTATCTTTAATTGTTAAATTATATACACTTGCTTCAAATGATTAAATCATGTAGTGATTGGAAGGAATAATACTTAAAAGAAATCCAAGATATTGTTATTTTCTTCTATGTTAGGTATGTGTACCACAGCTCTCAGTGGATGGTGGCTGGAAACACAGATCATTCATGCGTCTCCCCTCATCTGTATGTCCACCCGGACTCACCGTGTTCAGGAGAGAACTGGATGAGACAGGGCATTAGCTTTGATCGTGTCAAACTCACCAACAACGAGACGGACGACAAAGGCCATGTGAGTTCCCTTACTTTCACATGACTAGCCTAACTCTACACTACAACATAGATCAATTGACAATTACGCTTAAATATATAAATACAAAATGTGTCCAATGTCATTTGAAATTCAGATAATCCTGAAGTCCATGCACAAGTACAAGCCACGCATACACGTGATTCTGCATAGTCCTCTTGAATGCGTGTCCCAGACTCTCCTATCACTGCCAGCGGAGGGGGTGTACACCTTCTCCTTCCCCGAGACTCAGTTCACCACTGTCACAGCCTACCAAAACCAACAGGTAACTTATCTCAACAGCTCTCTATTTTATCTGCGATTAATATAAATTGAGAGCAGAACGTGGAAATGTTTAGCTTCATATGTTTCTGCATTTATGTAGGAACGTCGAGTCCAAACGTCTGGGATTACACTGCAATTTGAGTTATTTTGTTTTTTTCAGGATTCTTTGATGTATAAAAAGTCGATATAGTTATAAATAGAACTTTCTGTAATATTTCTTAATTTCATAAATGTCTTTACTGTCTTTTCTGAAAACAATTAATCTGCCTTTGCTAAATAAAAGTATTAATTTCTTTATTTTTTCTTTTTAAATTTTATTCACCCCAAACTTTTGAATGGTAGCGTATCATGATTTCAAAAAATAAATAAATAAATAAATGTAGCCGTTAAAACTGTTTTCAACATTGATAATAAGAAATGATCTTAGACTGATTTCTTAAAGATCATGTGACTTCTGAAGACTGAAGCTGCAGAAAATTCAGTTTGCCATCACAGGAATAACAGAAACCAGTTCATTTAAATTGTTATAATATTTCACAACATTACTATTTTTACTGTATTTTTGATCAAATAAATGCAGCCCTGGTGAGATTAAGAGACTACTTTCATGACTACCTTAATGTTTCCAAACTTTTGACCGGTAAATTCACCAAGAAGTCACCAAAATGCAAAATAGTTACAAATTGCCATGAGTGTGTTAAATCATCAGATTTTAATTGTCCATATATACATGAGTTGTATAAATCTGACATTAATTTACTATTAGCAGACCATACTCTTCCTTCTTTCATATTGAGCTAATGGGTATTTTCTATTCCTTATCCTCATCCTAAACTCTTTCAGAAACTATTGAGCAGTTTTAGATTTTAATTAAAACAGTATGCATGTATGTATGTTTATTAACCTGTTTGACTGTTGAATGTAGTTGATTTAAAGCTTTGTTGCCAAAGTGACTGATTGTGGGTTTTTTCTGGTACTTTTTAAGATAACAAAACTGAAGATTGACAGGAATCCTTTTGCCAAGGGCTTCAGGGAACGAAATGGGTAATGGATGTTATTATTTGTATAAACTATTGATATCACATACAGTGCACAGCATAAATGAGTACACCCCCTTTGAAAATCAAGATTTTTATTAATTTTTCAATGAATATGAGACTAATTTGCTGCATTTTCGTAAAACTTTTAATTTTTTTTATTTAATTTTTTTTTACTTTTTAAACATTTTTATTAACATAACAGTGTGGTCATCTAACATCTTTTACACCCTACGACAAAGTCAATTAAATCTAATATTTTGTATATCCTCCTTGATTTTTAAGAACAGTACCAATTCTTCTAGACATTGAATGATCAAGTTGACTATATACAACTACATCTATCTTTCTTGAAGAATTCTTTCAGATCCTGGATGCTGGAGGGATTCAACTTGTCTTTTCAGATTTTCCAACAAGTGTTCCATTAAGAGTTATGAAATACAATGAAATATTGTATGTTGAGGTTGATCAATGTTCAATGCTGAAAATGTTCAGGTTCAGGTCTTGTGACGCTTGGCCACTGAATCACTTTTACCCTGTTCTTCCTCAGAAATGAGCCAGTGACCTTAGATGTATGTGTTGTTGGGTCATTATACTGCTGAAAGAGTGCCCGGTGACCTTGAGCACAGAGTGATAGCATCCTCTCTTTCAGTATTCACAGTCCATCTTTAAATTCATGATGCCATCTATGAAATGCAACTCCCCGACTCCTGCAGCACTCATGCAACCCCACACATGAACACTGCCACCTCCATGCTTTACTATAGGTACCATGCATTTGTTATTGGACTCCTTACGCTTGCGACACCATTCAGTTTTAAACCCAACTGTGCTGAACTTTTATGCCGATTTTCTTCAACTTCTCTCATCACAAAACGCTGTTGACAAGCTGTTCCGTTTCCGTTTATGTAGGGTGACCATATTTTGTCCTGAAAAAACAGGACACTCGGCCCGGCAAACAGATCGGCCTACTCAAATGATACTCGAAGTTTACTCAAAGAAACCTTATTAATTTCAATACATTTAAAGTAGGTTATGCCTCCTCTGTATGGATAGAAATTTGTTATATTGTTATATGAAAACAGGACATGTCCTGGGAAAACAGGACAGTTGGTCACCCTACATTTATGGCCTGGATGTCTCAGCGAGCTTCCCACAAGTCTTTTTTTGGATCACTTTTGCAACAGTATTCAAACTTATTAGCAATGCTTGACTAATTTTCTGATAAGCTTAACATTTTTTTTTTGTGCAAATAAATTATTTTCTTTCTCAAGTCTTGTGACATTTCTTTTCCATGTGGTGCCATGTTGTCACCATTATATGGGAGTGGATTTACTCTCTTAAAAACTCTTAATGGTCAATTATCCGGTGTGAGGATTGATTAGACACATCTGCTGATGAATTCCTGTTAATGACAATTTTATTTGATGTTTTCTCCTAACGCATTCATTTGGGTGCACTCATTTTTTCTTGATGATCTTAAATTATTTTGTTAGAATAGTTCCAATTTTGGCTTTGGTATTGACTAATCTAATTTTAAACCCATAACCCAGATTTTCACAAATATTTCATATCCCATAGAAAGTATTAATTTAAAAGCGAGATGGATGTTCTTCTGAGAAATCTGTCAGGGTGTACCCGTTTATGCTGTGCACTGTATATTTGCAAATCTATTTATTACCTTCAGGTTATTACATTAGCAGAATCATCTAAAATAAAGACATTATAATAGCAGTATTTTATGATATTCAGATATCTGAATTCTCACCCTCTCATTCTTCTACAATGCATTTAGGGGCGTCCTGGGTGGGATTCTGGAGTCGTACTCTTGGCACAGTCCCGTTAACCTCGATTTCAAATCTTTTGCTATGGAGCTACAAGGTTAGCATTTATAATTCAGAATATTTTATTTCAGTTTAAATGTTTTTTTTTCCCAGTTATTGTGACAAGTTTTGATAGCTAAAATGTTCATTACCAAGTGGTCCAATCAAGAGCCATCATATATATATATATATATACTGCTGTGCAAAAGTCTTAGGCCATCACCATCATCGGCTCAATCTGGGATTACATGAAGAAACTGAAAAACCTGAGACTAAATCCAGAAGAACTGTGGCAACGTCTCCAAGACGCTTGAAGAAACCTTCCTGCAAAGCTATAGTACTCTAAAAAGTTTTAGACATGTGTGTAAAAATGGTGTAAAGTGAGAATGCTTTCAAAAATAATGTCAGAAATAGATTTGTTTTATCAATTATCTTATATTAACTAAATCACATCATTATTTAGTGTGACCACTCTTTTTGTTTTAAACCACTTTTGCACATAGTTTTTCAGGTAGCTTTGCAGGGTAGGTTTCTTCAAGCATCTCTGAGACGTTCCTGCAGTTGTTCTGGATTTAGTCCTTTTCGTTTTTTTCTTCATTTAATCCCAGATGGACTCGATGATGGTGAATTCAAATCTCTGTGTGGATTATTACAATTAAAAGTCTCACTGGATTATTTAAATTAATGGCAAACGTAATATTTAGAATTGTAAACTGATATTTCATACTGACGCACTACATCTAACTAATTTTTATTTATTTGTTTATTTTGTCCATGCAGGCAGATGTTTTGGACCTTCAGCGAGCCTCGACATCACCTCATCAATGACATCCTTCCTGCCCAGCTCCTTCGCTCAAGCAGCCCATCCCATCACATTCACAAGCCCTCAATGCTGCAAGATATTCCCTTCAAACAGTTGTCAAACATACAGGGCCTCCTGCAACATTTGCCTGGGCAAACTCAGTAGTTACATTGGGTTGCGACCCATGTTAGACCTCCCCTTCATGACTAATAAAAAGAAAGGAGATATCTTTAGGAGTCACTGGCTCAATGATTCAACTACCACAAGTACTTCTGTGCGATCTATCCCCAACATTTCAGCTGGATGGACCTCTGGACACTATCAAGCTGAAAATGACAATATGGTATCAGCCTTTGTGTCACCATACAGTTACAGTTTCCCAATGATGAGCCAATTCTCTACTGTTGCACATCATCTAAAACTGGCTCATGGTGAGAGCCCGGTTTACCAAATACCCATGATTTCCTCAAACTGTAACTGTCCCTGACTTCAAACCTGTCAGAACACGTATAGCCCCTGTTTACACCTGGTATTAGGATGCGTTTTGGATGATCGGATCATAAGCAGACGAGGGAGACACATGACATTTACATCTGGTGTTTTAATCCGTCTCTTTTGTACACTTTCAACCACTTCTGTCCTGATTTCTTCAAGGAGAGGGTCTATGGGTGGGTGAATGTATGTGTTTTTTTTTTTCAGATCTTTCAATTCAATGGACAAAATAAGCTATCACAATTTACATATGAACGTGCCCCGAGACAATGGAAAAAAAATCCGGTACGGTGAGCAGCAGCTTTTGTTTCTGCTCTGACAGACACAAGACCAAGCGAATGCTGTGAGTGCATTAAAAATCAGGAATGGTGAGAGAACATTGTGCTTGGTATATTATTTATCTTCAAACCAAACTTGGGTCTTCAGCCGACAAAGTTTAAATCCTGTCAGGTTTGCGTGCGTCCCATAATGTTTACACGTAAGGTCAGTAGGCAGAGAGTAGGCCGTCTTTTGTGGTTAGCGTTTACATATGAAAGCAATCCGGTCAAATGCATTTTCGATTACCTCTGGAAGTGGTCAAAAGTGCACAAACATTTTAAAAAAGTGCACAAACATCCGATCGACTAAAATGCATCTTAATACCAGGTGTAAACAGGGCCCTATAGCGCCAGTCCAGCATAAACTCTTGAGCACACGTACATTTATTTGCATTTGCACAGACACTAAAATATCGACAGCATTTGAAAAAATTTATAATTTTTGTATTAACAACTTTAAAGAGGTACAAATGTTTATGAATTTAGACACGTTTTATCAGGTTTAACTACTACTGTATGTACTTATAAGTACATACAGTAGTATATATATATTGTACAATGTACTTATTGTCGTGATGTATTGCAAAAACTTGTGGTTGAGGGGGGATACCCCTTTAAACGAGCAATGTTTTAGGCCTTCATGTTAATTGCGGTCTCAAAATTCTGGCCAGTTGATGTCAAAATCAACTGTGGGTGGTAGTTTACTTTTTTAATAATAAAAAATTATTAAATAAAATAAAGAAACTGTTGGTGGTAGTTGCTTTTTCTGTTTAGCTCTCAAACCATTGAACTGTCTTTCTAGCAGTGTTCAGGAGGCAGACACACACTCAGTTTAAATCTAGATTCAAGAGTCATCGTTTTGTAGCCCTCCCTGTCATCAGGTGTGCTGGACTTAAGCTCTGTGGAGCACCTTGTTCACTAACTTGTGTCTCTCGACTATAATTAATGTCCAACTCTGTTTCTACTATGTGAAAAACATTAACAATGGTGTTATACTCTCAGTATATATAATTGCACAAGGCATGAAATACAACAAAACAGTATTTAATCAATAAATCCAACAGGAACAGGAAATCCCAGGAGTAATAATACACAACTACGCCAAACGCAAACCAGACTGAACACAGAACCAAGGTAACTTGGATCTTAAATACACAGAGTGAGCAACAGTTAATGAACAGAAACAGGAGCTTGACTAATCAGAAACCATGGAAACTAATAATGACCGGCAACACAGTTAAAAATTAAACCAAACTTATATACACAGTAATCCAAAATGATTTATTTATAGAAGAAATTATAATATAGAATATGAATAGCACCATTCTATATTATATCCAACTTTAAATAGCTGGGCGATAATATAGTTTACATTTTGCAACAATATAAGCAATCAAACAGCTGAGATTTTATATTTTATCATTTATTTATACATGTATAATAATACATTTTGCCCACCCCTAAGCATTTTAAATGAGGAGTTTATTCAAATTCATGGCAGCATCTTGTAACCATATATCTTTTTGTCACTGTAAAGCTGCTTTAAAACAATCTTTATAGTACTCAGCTCTATATAAATAAAGGTGACTTAAGTTGACTTGATTTAGTCCCTATAGTGTGGCAAGGAATGAAAAATATGGTGTTGAATAATGGAGGGGGGGGGGGGTCTAGGTAAGAAACCAGGCTACACCAGGGGGCCAGTTCTCCTCTGGCTATACAGTCTAAATATATTGTCAGTAAGTCATAATTGATTATGAATAATATTTATACTATTAGATTTAGAAATTGTTAAGGTACGGTCATATTTAATAGTCAATATCCTAGAGAGATATGAAAGGATTTTGGAACAGTTAATATATGTGTCAGTGAAAATTAGTGTAGTAGGTTATGGATTGGCAGTAGTCAGCAGAGTATGTGTTTGTCAATTTGAAATTGCATCTGCAAAATGAGTATTATGTAAATGAAATTATTGGTTACACTTTATTTCGATAGTCCACTTTAGACATTCACACTAACTATAAGTAACTTCTCAACTACATATCAACTAACTCTCATTAGAGTATTAGTAGACTGTTGTAGACTGTTAGGTTAGGGTTAGGTGTTAGGGTTCGGGTTAGGAGAATAAGTTGACTTGTAGTTGCCAAGTTCCTTATAGTCAGTAGAATATCTGTTGGGGGACCAACGAAATAATAAAGTGTTAGCAAATATTAAGCAGACAATATATTAATACTCTAATGACAGTTAGTTGACATGTTGCTGCAAAGTTATAGTTAGTAGAATGTCTAAAGTGGACCATCGAAATAAAGCGTTTAATTATTAATTCAATTATTTTCTCCTGATGGACACCTGAGCCCAAGAAAGAAAAGTGGCAGTGATTTGGTCCACTTTAACCACCCCTGTGCCAAATCTTGGTCTGTGGCCCTGTAAACTTCCTGTATGTGACATTTATCCATTTGATCCATCCGATCCACGTCCCTCTCACTGGAAGACTTTAGGCCTCAGGATCAGGTGGCCGAGCCAAACAGGTGATTTAGAGGCGCTCTGCGGCTGCTCCTCTTTGAAGTGCCTCTGTGAGGTCAGTGCAGTCAGGTGTCTGCATATGTTGCTGTCAGTCTGAAACCTGACATGCAGGATGTGTTCAGCATGTCTCGATTGCCCCGTCCCCTTGTGCAGGTAATTGATTTCAGGGCACATGCCCCCTCCCACCCCGTTCGTTGAGTGTTTAGAGTCCACAGCCTGGCCTGTGGTGCGCTGTCAACGGTAATTCAATTAGAGACGCAGGAGTGTGACTAACTGCAACCTGCCAAGGATCTTTCCATATGTGTGTTTTTACCCCTCTACACACCACAAGCTGACACACACATAGTGGTCTGTTGCATGTCCTTAGCTATGCTATGCTATGCTAAACAATGCACACCATTAAGATTTTTTGCATTGTAAAATTATGTTAGAAATGTGAGCAGATTTCTGAATCTGCATGGAATTTACACAAAGCAAGGATGCAAAATCATAAGGGAAAAGGGTGAGATAATTGCATATCCAAGAGAATGCTTCAGTGGCAATTTTTGTGAAAGAACAACCTTCAAATACACATTTAAATACATTTTGATGCATTTCCTAGAATATCAAAATCCTCAAAAGGAGACTTGATATTTGCTTGTCTCTTTGTTCCTACACTATCGAATCCCTTTTTGTTAACACTTTTTGGACTCATGAATTATATCAGTTTTATGTTTCTGGTATATTTTTCAATTAATTCCTTACAGTTTCAATTATTCATACTCATTAGTATGTTGGATTGAGCGTTTGATGCATGCGTCCTCTCGGACAAAATACGATCCTAAGTATACCATTTGCATTCAACTTGGTTTCAAAGCAAACTTGAATGGCTTTCTTCTATTTAAGACTTTTGGGAAATTCTTTGCCCATCTTGGGATTTAATCGAACCGATCAACCTCCCAGAACCACTATCTGGACTGAGTGGAAACCGTCAGCCGGTGTCTGGTGAGTGTCGAATCCCGACTCCAACCTGCCAAGCCTCACGTCTGCCCTACCGAGCCCTCACCGCTGGTCCCGTCCAGCCCAGCCAAGCCTTCACCGCTGGTCCCGTCCAGCCCAGCCGAGCCTGCACCGCAGGTTCCGTCCAGCCACGTCCAGCCAGGGCCTCACGTCAGCCACGTCCAGCCAGAGCTTCACGTCAGCCACGTCCAGCCAGAGCTTCACGTCAGCCACGTCCAGCCAGAGCTTCACGTCAGCCACGTCCAGCCAGAGCTTCACGTCAGCCACGTCCAGCCAGAGCTTCACGTCAGCCACGTTCAGCCAGAGCTTCACGTCAGCCACGTCCAGCCAGAGCTTCACGTCAGCCACGTCCAGCCAGAGCTTCACGTCAGCCACGTTCAGCCAAGCTTCACGTCAGCCACGTCCAGCCAGAGCTTCACGTCAGCCACGTCCAGCCAGAGCTTCACGTCAGCCACGTCCAGCCAGAGCTTCACGTCAGCCACGTCCAGCCAGAGACCGTCCAGCCAGAGACCGTCCAGCCAGAGACCGTCCAGCCAGAGACCGTCCAGCCAGAGACCGTCCAGCCAGAGACCGTCCAGCCAGAGACCGTCCAGCCAGAGACCGTCCAGCCAGAGACCGTCCAGCCAGAGACCGTCCAGCCAGAGCTTCACGTCAGCCACGCCCAGCCAGAGCTTCACGTCAGCCACGCCCAGCCAGAGCTTCACGTCAGCCACGCCCAGCCAGAGACTGTATTCCCACCCAGCCTCCCTCTCCCACCTCCTCTCATCTGCCACCTTTCAGCCCGTCCACCTCTGCCTACCAGCCCTGCTGATCCAGCCTGGTCGGTGGATCCCTGGCCTCCGCCTCCAACCTCCTCAACCAGGACTCTACCTCGGCCCTTCGTCCCATCTGCTCCCCCTTGGCTCTTACCTCCCTCAGCTCCACCATGGTCCCCCAGTTCCGCCAGGCTCCCTCGTCCCCCCGGATTCACTTTGGTCCCTCGTCAGTCTTCCCTCACCTTTGGACTTCTCTCCTCTGGCTACGCCTCGTCCTTTCGTCCCCCCGGTTCTGTTGGACTCCTCACTCCCCTCCGTTCCCCTTTGGTCCTCACTCCCTCTGTCTCCACCGTGTCCTTCTGTGTCCCTGTCTACACTTCAGTCGCCTGAGCCTGCGGTCTCACCATGTCCCTCCAGTCCTCAGCATCACCCTGTCTCGTCGGCTCTACGGCTTCACCCTGGTCTCCTCTCACCTGCTCCGCCCCTGTCAGTCGGCCCCCTGGTGTCGTCAGCCCCGCCTCCGCCTTGGCTCCTCCCTCCATCTGCTCCACATTGGCTCCTCCCTCCATCTGCTCCTCCCTCCATCTGCTCCGCCTTGGTTCCTCTGCAGCGCGAGGTTGCGCTTTCCGGAGGGGGGGTGTAATGTCACAGTCTGTCTTGTCTCCGTCTCTTCACTACACTTCCCAGCATCCCTCGTCTACACACCTGCTTGTCTTCATCGTTGTCACCTGTGCATTGCAATTATCATCATTTGTGTCACCTGTTTCTGTTCATCAGTGTGTGTATTTAGTTCCTTCAGTTCAGTCTCTCTTTTGTCAGTAGTTAGTCGTATTTAGCGTGTGTTATCCTGCCTGTCTGTACCTTCCTGAATCGTATAGAGATCGCTAAGACATGTGACCAACTGGGCGGCAACGTCATCAGAACGCAAAGAATTATGGGTACGTTTGGCCAGTTACACAGAGTTTACATGGGCTGGCATAGCAGGCTTGCTTTCTGGCATGAAAAAAATAAAACAGTAGTGTGAAAAACATATTATAATCCTACAAAATGCAGCGGGCTAAAGATAACATTGTCGGACCATACCGCCTAAAACTAAATCCTAATGCAAAGACGAGATATGAGGAGAAAATAAAGGAAATCAAGGGACTGGATCCTTATGAGTGACTGGGTCAGGAGACGTCAACCTGTAGCCTAACTTCCAGCACCCATATTCAACTACATGATATGAGATATATATAAATCAGACTCGACAATATATTCTCAATTCCAAAAAAAATAAATAAACAAAATGCACAAACGTATGACAAATCTACACACACAAAGTTTTCAGTAACTTCAAGTCGCAAGTTTAAGCACCACACTCCTCGCGCTCTCTCATCTATCTGCATGCAGTCAGAATTCATGCCAAGATTGCAATCCTGGAGAGTGTGTGTGTGTGTGTGTGTGTGTGTGTGTGTGTGTGTGTGTGTGTGTGTGTGTGTGTGTGTGTGTGTGTGTGTGTGTGTGTCCGCGAGAGGGCGCGGGCGCAAGCGGAGGGAGAGAGAGAGAGAGAGAGAGAGAGAGAGAGAGAGAGAGAGAGAGAGAGAGAGAGAGAGAGAGAGAGAGAGAGAGAGAGAGAGAGAGAGAGAGAGAGAGAGAGAGAGAGAGCCCTGCTTATGAGTGACGACGGAGGACAGAACCACTAAACATTCAAACGTAGCCTATATGGTTACACTTTAGATCTTTGATATTAGTCTGATTTTATTTTAGATTTCGGCTTCCAAAGATTATAGAATATATTTGATGTATTTGAGAGAGAGACGCAAACTCCGTCATTTTGTTCATAACAGGAAATCATTCAAACAGAACAGCAAAGTGTTTACTTTTATTCAAGTATTATTCATTATTTTATTATGTACACTCGCAATAAAACACAACATTGTGCTTTTGTCACACTCTAAACTCTGCTGCTATCCATGCCATTCGTCGCCTTTTTGTCACCTCTGAAACATGGCTTGTGGTTATTATTTTTCCACGCTGGAAAACGATCAAAGGATTTTCGGTTCTTAAGCTTTATGCCAACTTCTATCATGAGAACGACTACTGCCGTTTACAACACAGCAGGTAGACGGAATCTTGTACACTGCGTTCTTCCCAGTTCTTGCCTCCATGCAATCAATACTGGCGCCTTCTGTTTGTGCCGCGGATCCCCAAAATGCTTTGCGTTCACCACTGGTAAATGTCACTGGTGACGTCACATTAGCAATCTCTATTAGTAAAGTGTTGGTATTCGAGCTTTTGGACTCCTTCGCCGCCTTCTGTTTACACACATTGTGACAGAGATACTGATATTTGCTTTTCTTTTGGTTCCTAAACTATGGAATAGTCTTTTTAGCACTTTTTGGGACTGGGAGCCAAATCTAAAAAAATTAAAATTGGTGTTACGTGTGATCTCTTTGATGACTTAGTTAAAAGCTTGGAGGCAACATTTTGAACCACTTGTAATCGTTTCATGGATGAATTACGAAGACAAGTAAAAAGAGAATTACAATAATCAAGGCTGGAGGAAATAAAAGAAAGTATAATCATCTCCATCTCCATTGTGGACACAACTGGCCTCAGTTTTGCAATGTTTCTCAACTGATAAAAACATGATATGATTAATATCACCTTTATTTATATAGCGCTTTTTACAATACAGATTGTTTCAAATAAGCTTTACAGTGATAACATGAAAATAATGCAACAAAGTTTGTTTCTAGAAGATAATAGCATAGTCCAACTCAGGACTAATCTGGATCTGGCACTTAAGTTAGTTCAGTGATGGTTTATTTTTGTTGTAAAAAAGTTATTCATTTAGTTAATTTATATATATAAGCTGCTCTGGAGAAAACCTTGATGTCATCGTCCAGCTCAGTTCAGTTCTCATATAATGGTGTCAATATAGGCAGATCAATAATATTGTTGAATATTACATAAAAAATTATCTCTATGATGGACAGGCACCCAACTTCATATATGATATTTACCATCTGAATCTTACTACTGTATGTCATGTCAACAAATGGAAAAGTCAGGAGGTTTACGAGCGAATTGGAGCGAGTAGCCTCGCTTTATAATGTTCAAAACCCAGTTCGACACTTCGGGATGGCTTGCCAGGCTTTGGCCCTTGTGGCTAGGGTTTGAATGAAACATGGGGCTGGGCCGCCTAGCATAGGGGGGCCTAATACCCTTGTGTTGTGTTTTTGTGCACATATTCTCTGTGGGGCCTAATACCATTCTCCATATGGCTGGCTTGACAGGCCTTGGCCCGGCTGGACAGAGATAAAGTGACAACTGGGGGAGGGCTGCCTAGAGAAGGGGCTAACACACAGTTACCCGGGTGGAGTATGTTTGAAACATACTCTTTTTGTGCTTTAATTGGGTCACTGTAAAAACAGCGTTTATTTGTAGGAATAGGAAAATTCCCTGAGCTGGAGCTGGAAGATTTAGATGAGCTCTTTTCGAGGGCGGTCCGGCCAGAGCGAGACTCAGACCCTCTCTCGTTCCACCTGTTGCTAGGAGGTCTTCGGAGGCACAGGGTCCAACACAATGCTGGGTCGGGGGCCCTGGCACGGGGCAGCGGGTAATATATATATTAGATCAAATTAGCACAGAATCAACTTTGCGCTGCTGTCCATGATCACGCCAAGGATCAGACAAATTTCCACATGCATCTTAAAAAGCAGATGTTTAGGAAAGTATTGCAGCAAGTTTTTATGCCATCTAGTGGTTTAGAGGAAAATCAAATCAAAGAAGCCTTTTCCCCTGGTGCGCTTTTAACACCATTGTACCCTACTTTATCATAATTGTTAAACAAATCAAGTGCAACATATATTAAACAACACATACTTAAGTTTTGACCCAGATCAAAACCAACATTGGATTACATGATCTAATCCAATTTCATAACCCTTTTTTTCCTTCTTTTAATCAACCCGTTTTCAAGATTTGATCCACTCCAAAATGCAATCAGACTACTTTTGAACAGACACCATCTTCTCATCAGAAATGCTCTGTTTGTCTTTGTGTTGGCAATTTGAAAGTGATAGGTTCCACGATTCTGATACCATTGCCATATGACAAGACTTCCTACTGAGAAGGTAAGTTCGTTAACCAAAGTTAAGTCCCATTTATTTTAGTCAAAGTCAATTTGTAAGCACATAAGTCATGAGAGCTTTGGCGCAGAGATGTGTTCAGAATAACAGTGTTTACTCCAGACACTTTGAAAGTGGGAAAGTGATAGGGCCAACTGCAAAAAGCAATAAAAACTAATTAAAAGCATTAGCACATATGTGAGGAAACACTGGCTTAGGCAGATGACCGTTTGTGTGTGTGAATGATGGAAGTTGGGGAAAGCCTTTTACTGAACTGATTGGACACACATGCCCCACCAGATCAAGCAGAACCAATGTGCTCTGCTTCCTGCTCTGTCTGACAGCCGTCAGCCTGGAAAAAAATTGAAAGCTTCAACAAGGGCGAGAGGGAACATGACGATTCAAACCATCTGCCAACAGGACAGCTGTATCATCAGACAGTAAAACACTTAAGTAAGGAAGTATAACATCAACCCCCTGTTCTAAGAATCTCACAGTTTATCCATGCTGGCTCAAGCTTTAAATATGCATTATTTGCAGAGCTGTCCCAGCCGGGATAGAGAATGTTAATTCTAAAGAGAGAGATAGTGGGGGAGGAGGGGGTTGATGACATACTTAAACATGCTGAATAAGTTAACATTTCATTTGTTGTTATGTGCATGCTGGCATTTTGCTTGAAACTCACAGGGGAGTCATACAGAGAAGAAGTTATCACTGCTCTGAATGATCCAGATAAACTATGGGCTCAGTTGTTCAAATAGGTTAATCTGGTTTAGCTATCCAGGATCACTTAATGGATCTTACATTTATGTAATTTTTTCAAAGCAACATTAGATTGAATCATCCCGATACAGATTCAAACTAGAATATGTGTGGGGTCATGCTTACTATTTACTATTAATAGTTTTTATTTTAATTGTTAGAAATTATTTTTTACTAGTTAATCTACAATGATTGTGTCATCATCTTTATTATACAGTGATAAATTAGTTCAAATTAAATATATTTGTTTTACTATACTGACAGACATTTTTTGGAATATTGTATTATAGGGACTAATAATAATAATAATAAACTTAACTTAAAAAGGTTTATTAGGTAACCTAATGTCAGTTAACTAATGTTGAAATACACTGATAATGTGGGATTTGTCCCAATATCGTTTGATTTTGGTTCATTCACACCGCCAGTGATTTTCTCATAATGATCATGTAAAGATGTAAATGTTGAAATAATACTAATAATACTAAGATATACTAAGAGATTTTTCTCTAATAAACATGATTTATAGACGACGACATGAAAAGTGAATTGTACTGTTTTGAAAGTCCATATATATGAGAATTAGTGGGACTGAAGCCGTCACAATAAACTTGAAACGCATCATCTGTGTCGTCAATGAATCCAGCCAATCGTGGAACAGCTGTAACACGTGTAACTGGTGATAACATAAAAATAAAGTGAACATGAACATAAAGTGTTCAAAGGCGATAAGAGATTTACACATTGGCCGGTTTGGTCTAAGCGAGAGTAAACATTTTTCAAAAAGAATTCATGTAAATATGATCAGTTGTCGGAGGCTTTCAAAATAAAATTGTGTACATATTAAACATTCATACACAAGGTGCATTGAGATACATTTCTTCATCATAGAAACAGAAAATAACTCCCAGTGTGTGATCATGTTAAAGTACACACATTTTTAAACAGTAGTCACAAACACATGCTAGGTATATTGTATATACTGCCTCGTAATTTACTATTGTTGTTCTGTTTCCTTTATTTTATTCTGAGGAGAGCTTCCCCACACGTAAAATAGACATTACAAGACCGGGTCTTATTAATAGCCTTAGATAACATGAACTAAGAATGAATAATACTTCTTCAGCATTTATTAATCTTAGTTAATATTATTTTCAACATTTACTAATACGTTATTAAAATCAAAGGTTGTATTTGTTAGCATTAGTTAATGCACTGTGAACTAACATTAACAAAAAAGAAACAGCTATATTTTTATTAACTAACATTAACAAAGATTAATAAATACTACAACAAATGAATTGCTCATTGTTAGTTCATGTTAGTTACTTATTGTAAAGTGTTACCATTTGTTTTTATTCATTTGTCAGATAAGGGTTCTGACTGAATTTGAAAGGGGACATTTGTATAGTTTGTGCTGTTTTATGTCACTTCAAATAAAATCAATCAGATTTCAGAATCCCTTTCTATTGAAAAAACTGGGCCCAGAGGACGTGAACTCAACTGCAGACATGACAACAGTTAATTAATAAAATCATCATAGCAATGTGTTTGAAAGGTCTGCTCACAGTGCATCTGTCAGAGACGTTTGATTATAACCTGATTGGACAGAAGATTTCTGGGAGCAGGAGGTTGTGTGGCTCGGTCCTGGCAACATCTGTATGCACATAAGCGGTTTTAACTAAAATTGGTTGCAGATTGAGCATAATGGTAATGAAGGCTTGGCATGCAAAAGAAAGCTTCCGTCCTACATTGGATGTTTGATTTTCCATCTGTTTCTGGTTGAGAAGGAAGGAATGGCTGAACAAGGTAGTGAACTGCTGAACTGCTATCAAATCTCACCATTTGAGCTCATCAGAGGAAATATAGCTTGATTTGTGAGAACAGATATAACAGAAAAAGGAAACAGTTGGAAAAGCAAAAGTCAAAATACAAAACATTAGACACAAATCTAACATTCAAATTGTTTTGTTCCAATCAAGGCTTAATAAAAGAGAAACAGCTCTGCTATTAAATTATGATGAATATAATTCAGCTGTTCTGTTTCATAATTCTATAGCACCATCAGGAGCCAAAGGGGACCATATACACAGGTCTGATGAGGTTTTGAACATTTTACATTTATATAACAGACTTTTGATACAAGCACACAAAACATAAAAATGCCTTAAAATCGGACACATTTCAAGCACACAAAATCATCAAGTTAAAGTAACACTAAGTAACAATTTTCAACCTTCATAATATATTTCCAAGACCCTTGTGATGGTACATCGACTTAAAATAAGTTAAATGACACGTCTGCCATAGCCTGACGGGGTCTGTATCACTTTTACTGGCACTATGTAACTTCGGGTTTCGGGTAGGAACCCGTGCACAAAAATAAACTACAAAATTCGACTGCTTTACGTCAAGCGCTACAATAGTCATTATTTTGTTTTTCTTCGTTTCTGATGTCATAATACATTATCTTTTCATGAAATCATTAAACATACTCTACCTTGTCTGTGGACATTGTTCATTCTAAAGCCGGTGCTGGATAAACAGTGAGCGTGCGTGCGATGGTAGGCTAAATTATTTACGACAGCGGCAATGGACAATTTCGTTTCCAACCAGTAGGGCGACCGCAGGAAAAATACTTGGTGTTACTTTAAGACCCGGTCTTTTAATGTCTAGTTTACGTGCGGGGAAGCTCTCCTTAGAATAAAAAATAAAGCAAACAGAACAACCACAGTAAATTACGAGGCAGTATTTACAAAATATACCTAGCATGTGTTTGTGACTACTGTTTAAAAACATGTGTACTTTAACATGATCCACACTGGCAGTTATTTTTTTCTCACACTGACATCATATTTACATGAATACTTTTTGAAAAATGTTCACTCTCGCTTAGACCAAATCCGCCCAACGTTTAAATCTCTTAACGGCTTGAGCGCTCAGACATGTGTTACGGTGTGTTACAGCTGTTCCACGATTGGCTGGATTCACTGACGACACAGATGATGTGCGTTTCAAGTTTATTGTGATGCCTTCAGTCCCATTAATTCTTATATACGGACTTTCGAAACAGTACGATTCACTTTTCATGTCGTCGTCTATAAATCATGTTTATTAGAGATTGTTAAAACATTTTTTATAGGTTTTGTGTATGACTTTCTTTTTCATACAGACCTTTTACAGTATTCAGCTGCATAACCTATTCAAATGTTTTTTTTTCATAATAACTCAAATGTCAATCTTAAAAACATATCTAATGTGGTCATAATTGTATATGCTCATATACAAATACTGCATAATACATTATGTTCCTCCATTTGTTCATATGGTTTCTTCATATTCTCTAGTTTCTTTTGCATTGTTCATCATACTTCATCTGCATGCGGTTAAGAAACTGCTAACAACTTAGTCTGCATTTTCAATTTAACGACATGACAACATTCTGTTCACTTTTATGTAAATCACAATATAAATCCAACAGAATTGTGATTTTCTGTATATAAAAATGAATGGTGTTCTGACTTAAAGATGTTAAAAAGAGCTTAGCTGGAGGGTACTATAAATCCTGTTGCTGAAACTTGCTTAAGAAATTACTTTTATCATTTCACAAGTTCACACTTACAAATAATCAGATAGAGTAAAGTTGTATATGTATTTGACATGCTTTCTGAGGAATAGGGCTCAGAACTTATTAGTTTGGCCCGAACCCAGAGTACTCCCCCATATTTCTGGTTAGGAAAGTAACCAGGCGAGTGTGAGGAGACGGGGTGGTGGAGGGATGCTGAAAACTGTCGAGGAACATAGGCGAGTCATCTGTGGGTGCTTCTCATTTCTTATTTGTGCATCCTCGTTTCCTTTCCTCGCTTCCTTTCCTCGCGTCTCAGCTCCACCCCCTGTAGGATGCGAGGAAAGGCTGCAAGGAAAAGAAAAGGAGGACGGAGGAATCGAATGAAAGCTTTTTTATACATTGGAATACTTGATCACTCGAGCGTCACTTCACAGCGTCATCAGCAGCGCTAAAAGGATCTGCCCTTATGTTGTTAAAGTTTGTTTATTTAAGAAATTCATAATAAATAATAATAAAGCAAGTTACCTTGTTGAAATATGTGAGATGTGTGGTTTATGTAAACTGCAAAAGTAAAGTATAAATTCAAATGATTGTGACAGATGTGAAGGGGGAGGAGAATTGATGCGTGCGTCACGTTTAGTCGATAAAACTCTTCCGCATAGGATACACCTGTGTATCCTCGCTCATGACTCCTCTGGAAGCCTCCTCACTCCTCGATCCTCGACTCCCCACGGAGCAATTAGAGAATTGAGATGTCCTTCAAGATGGCTGAGCTCGATCGGTTTCCGGGTCATAGGATGGAGGACGGAGGAGCGAGGAGACGAGGAGGGATATTGAGAAGCACCCTGTGTGTATATATACAGGCCTCCACTTACTGATTGGGTAGACATGTTGATTACTGATTGATGACAGCTGGTTGGAATGAAGTGATGATTGGAATGATGTGATATTAGAATGATGTGATGATTGGAGTGACGTGATGATTGGATAGATCATTTTAACGAGTTGCTCCCTAACTTTGTTAATAAAACATAATTTCACGAGTTCACACTTCCAAATAATCAGATAGAGTAAAGTAGTATGCATATTTGACGTGCTGTCTGAGGAGAGGGCTCCAAGCTCGGTATTTTGGCCCGAACCCAGAACCCAAAGATTGCAAACCAATGTGGGACAGCAGCCAGGAACATTACTGACAACCCCCAAAATATTGCGAAGTACATGTCTGATAGTGCGGGGAGGTAACACTGCTGCGGCAGTGGATAAATTACCCAGAGAAACAGAGCTCCTGTGGGAGCAGAGGCGACACTGCTGTGGCAGGGGAGAAAATTAGCCAGAGAAACTGAACTCCTGCGAGACATCACTGCTGTGGCAGGGGAGAAAATTAATCAGAGAAACTGAACTCCTGGGGGACATCACTCCTGTGGCAGTGGAGAAAATTAGACAGAAAAACTGGAATCCTATGGGAGCAGAAGGGACTGCTTTGGCAGTGAAGGCAATATTAGCCAGAGATGGAGCTCCTGCAGGAGCGGAGGAGATAACACTGCTGTGGTAGTGAATTAGAATATTTTCACTATTTTAGTGGATTGATGTTAATTGAGGCGGATATGGTGAGCTTGTAAGTTTGAGTAAGAGCACAAGCTGGAGCTGAAGAATTTAGTTGATAAGGAGTTGGTGGTATGGGCATCTGTGTTGCAGGGAAGAGGGAAAATGATGATCAAGCCTCGGCAAGAGAGATAGGATGGGGAAGCTCAGCGGCCAAAGTTGTTTGTGGCGGCAGCCTCATGCCTTTGGGGCTTGGGTTGTGATGGGGAAGGTAAAGGAAGAGGAAGGCTGGGGTGGAAAATAGGCCATCTGAGTCTGCGCCACTTGGGAGGCAAGCTCACACTAGGGTCCGCGGCTGTAGGTCAAGGACAAAAGAGACTGGGACTGATGACTGGGCCTGCATCACTAGTGGAGGCATCCTCACGCTAGATGCAGCTGAAGGAGCTGTATGCCACTAGTAGGGAAAAAGGTTAGAGGCAGTGGGAGGAGAAGGAAGTGTTATATGGGAACTAGGAACTCGCACTAGGAACTGCAGGCCATGGACAATGGGGAGATTTAGAGACGGCGGGATGAAATGGCTGAGACGTCTGAGCTTGCCCCATTAGCTGATGGGCATTGTTGTATGGGGTGCCGGGAAAATATGGTGTGTGGCTGAGCGAAGAGAGGAGGAGAGTGGGGCCTGGCAGGCCGAAGCTCATCTTCTAGCACGTGAATCAAAGACGCGAGGAAGAGGAAGTGAGAGATGAAAGGGTGACCTTGCAGAATTATGTACATCTGAAGTTTAAGTGGCCGAGCAAAGATGGCAGTCAAGTCATGTCACCTTCATTTATATAGAGCTTTTAACAATATAGATTGTTTCAAAGCAGCTTTACAGTGATAATAGGAAATTAAAGTACAGTGGTGCTCAGAATTAATGGCACCCCTGGTAATTATTATCAAAAATGGCTGTAAAAAAATAAATCTGCATCGTTTATCCTTTTGATCTTTCATTAAAAAAATTGGCAAAATCTTAACCTTTCATTGAAGTAAAAGATTTGAAAGTGGGGGGGAAATCACATTATAAAATAAATGTTTTTCTCCAAAACATGTTGGCCACAATTATTCATACCCTTTTATTAAATACCTTTTTGCAATCTCCTTTTGCCAAGATAACAGCTCTGAGTTTTCTCCTATAATGCCTGATGAGTTTGGAGAACAACTGACAAGAGATTAGAGACCATTCCTCCATACAGAGTCTCTCCAGATCCTGCAGATTCCCAGATCCATATTGGTGCTTCTTCTCTTCAGTTCAGCCACTCATTTTCTATATGGTTCAGCTCAGGGAACTGGGACGGTCATGGCAGAAGCTTCATTTTGTGCTCCCTAACACATTTTTGTGTTGATTGTGATGTTTGTTTTGGATTGTTGACCTGATGGAAGATCCAACCACGGCCCATTGTAAGATTTCTAGCAGAAGGCGTCAGGTTTTGATTTTTTATCTGTTGATATTTGATAGAATCGACAATGCCATGTGTCTGAATAAGAAGTCCAGGACCTCCAGCAGAAAAATAGGCCCACAACATTAAAGATCCAATGGTATTTTAAATTCTACACATGGGATACTTTTTATCCTTGTGTACACCAAACCCATCTAGTGTGTTTGCTGCCAAAAAGCCCTTTTTTTAGTTTCATCTGACCACAGAACCCTGCGCCGTTTGAAGATCCAGTCGTGTCTGACACCTGAATATGCTGGAGTTTGTATTTGGATGAGCGAGGAGCATTTTTCTTAAAACACTCCCAAACAACATGTGGCGATGTAGGGGTTGTTTGATTTTTTTTTAATAGGCTTTCTGACCCCAAAACTCAACTAATCTCTGCAATTCTCCATCTGTGATCCTTGAAGAGTCTTTGGCCACTCAAACTTTCCTCCTCACCGTCCATTAAGAAAATATAGACACACGTCCTCTTCCTGTCAGAATCGTAACAACTTTAGATGATTGGAACTTCTTAATTATTGCCCTGATGGTGGAAATGGGGATTTTTAATTCTTTTGATATTTTCTTACATCCACTTTCTATTTTGTGATGCTCAACAATCTTTAGATGCACATCAGAACCATGTTCTGTGGTTTTACTCATTGTGATGAATGATTAAGGGAATTTGGCCTTTGTGCTTCCTCATATTTAAACTCCTGTGAAACAAGAAGTCATAGCTGGACAATTTCATGTTCCTAGTCACCCTGGTGTGCTAAAAAAGATCAATATTAATGGGAATATACTTCATAGATAAAGTATTCATAAAAAATTCTAGGGGTATGAATAATTGTGGTCAACGTGTTTTGGAGAAAAATATTTTTTATAATGTGATTTCCCCCCCCCATTTTCAATTCTTTTACTTCAATGAAAGGTCAGATTTTTGCCAATTTTTTGAATGAAAGATCAAAAGGATAAACGAAGATTTATTTTTTACACCCATTTTTGATCATAATTACCAGGGGTGCCATTAATTCTGAGCACCACTGTAACAGAGATTGTTAGGCTTTACAGCAGCTCTAGAATAAAGTTATTGTCCAACTAAATTTAGTTTTGATTGATATACTTCCGTTGCAAAGATCATTAGATATTAACTTAGGGGCCGTTAGCACGACACCATTTTAACAGAAAACCCTTATCTCTGGCCTGCTCATTTGCACAAAACAGTGCCTGAAATAATGCAAGGTGCTAGCCTTGACAATTAAAAAAAAAGGTCAAAGTGCGCAAACTTCAAAAACGCAAACCTGTGAAAACGCTGACGGCGTGCACATGCGTATTATGTGTTGAGTTTATAGGTGTCAAGGTCACCAGCTAGTCACCACCTCCACACTACATTACCCATCATCCTCCCTGGCCCTCGCCTGCATGCACTTCCCAATCACAGAGATCACTGTCACCTGTCACCAATCTTCACTGATCATCATACAGCACTGTATAACTCTTCCCACTGCAGTTCACCATGTTCTGGTCTCATCATTCTATCAGAGAACACTAACCTGACTCCTTACCTTTGTGATATCTTGCTGAACGATTTACCTTCAGCCATCTGTTTATGTAACAGAGGCCAGCTAGTAGTTGCTGTGCGAGTAAACCTCACTCCTCTGATGTCAATAGGCGCTCTAGCGACAGATGCTAGGGGCTGCAGTCTTTAGCCTCCTTGTTAGAGCGCCTGACTCTCATGCCGGAGACCCGGGTTCGAGGCCCGCTCGGAGCGGGTCGAGTGGGACCCGGTGTCAGGACCTGGTCACGAACTCGGGTCTCTGGTGTGAGAAACAGTCACTTAGCAAACTGAGCCACTAGTATTCGGCAGAACCCAGAAGATGAGGCAGACACAGCTGTACTAGAGACGGTGTTTTAATAATGTAAAAAATGAAGATCTTCAGGCAAAAATATAAATCCACAACGTCAAAAGTCATTCCAAGAAAAAAAACAGGTAATCCACAACGTCAAAAGTCATTCCAAGAAAAAAGGTAATCCACAACGTCAAAAGTCATTCCAAGAAAAAAAGGTAAATCCACAAGGTAATAAGGTAATGCAGAAAAAGCCTCAAAAGAATCCAAAAAATAAATGAGTACCACAAGAGAATCCAACTGGAGCCACAAACGTTCACAGCTTTACTGAGGCTGGGTGCTAACATTCAAACACAGAGCAAAGAACTAAGGAAAACTAAGGGTTTAAATACATACAAGGGAAACGAGGCACAGGTGCAAATAATAACTGGATCAGACAAAAGTCATTATGGGGGCCTCTATTGGCCAAAACCGGAAAAATCCCGGCCGAATGCTGACACCCGGGTGGAGGTGTAGCATTTACTGCATCTTCAGTTATCGGCCTCAATCTCCATTTCAGAACCTGCATCAGATAAGATCCATCTGGATCATCCAGATATCCATCCAGTACTCTATATACTTCAGTTAATCACCTGCTTCCATCGTTGTGATCTCATACGTCTGCAAATAAACCTGTTATTCACTTTACCTTTGTGAATCCTTCTGTTTCATGACAGAAGACTAGACCAGCCCATATGGACGACAGGGCATTTATCGCCCTTGCTCAAAAGAGCACAGAATTATTTTCCTTTGCGAAGAAATTTATTCGTCGAGCCGTCACTAGCCCCCTCGACGACGAAACCCTCAAGGTGACTTTCTGGATCGGCGCCAATTTACACTGGGCCACCGACCTCCCAAACACCGATGGACTGAACTGGATGAAAGTCATCGGCAGGTGTTTGGTGAGCATTGCTTCCCGATCCAGAAAACAACCACCATCACCAGCAGCCATCAAAATCACCACACAAACTGAATGTCTTCACGCCATACCTGCCGAGCCAGAGACTGTTCACGGCATGTCAGCCGTGCCTGAAAATTTGCCGCCGGTTCCTGAGCCCACTTCAGCCCACAAGACAGCCTTCCAGGGTCTTGTCCCGTGGAGAATAGCCTTCCAGGGTCTCGTCCCGCCGAGACCACCCTTTCAGGGACTTTTCCCTTGGAGGCCAGCCTTCCAGGGTCTCGTCCCGCCGAGACCACCCTTTCAGGGACTTTTCCCTTGGAGGCCAGCCTTCCAGGGTCTCGTCCCGCCGAGACCACCCTTCCAGAGTTTCATCCCATCGAGACCACCCTTCCAGAGCTTCTTCACGTCATGCCTGTCAAGCCTGTCAAGCCTGAGCTTCTTCACATCATGCCTGTCCAGCCTGGGCTTCTTCACGGCATGCCTTTCAAGCCTGAGCTTCTTCAAGTCATACCTGTCCAGCCTGAGCTTCACACCATGCCTGAGCCCTCTTCTCCAGCCAAGATCGCCGCCGCCACGCCTGAGCCCTCATTTTCAGCCAAGATGGCCACCGCCTCGCCTGTGCCCTCGTCTCCGACCAAGATGGCCGCCACCACGCCTAAGCCCTTGTACACAGCTAAGATGGCCGCCGCCACTTCAGAGCCTATTCCTGTCCCAAGACCTGTTCCTGAGCCTGAGCGTTAGCCCATAACTCCACCTAAGAAAGTTATATAGGTACCCGGCCTATATAGGCTATAGGTCCCCGGCCATAGTGGCTAAGCTGGCCTCTCACGGAAAGTCCACGAAGTCTGATCCACCCTGTTCTCCCGAACGGCAAGCTCCGCCCTGGCCATGGAACTGTTGGCTCCACCCTGCCCCCCCGAATTGCAGTCTCCGACCTGGCCCCCCGAACGGCAGTCTCTGCCCTGGCCAAACGAACGGAAGTCTCCACCATGGCCGCCCAAACTGCAGTCTCTGCCTTGTTCGCCTGCACAGCCTGCAAGACTAAAGGATAAATCTCGTAGAGCGCGGAAGAAACAGAGCCGGGAGTAGACTTAGGAAATTTGATTGGCCATTTCTCTGCAAACCATTGCCCTTGAAAGAAACCCCCGAAGCCGGTAGTCGGTAAACAGATGTAGTTCTGTGGATGATTCGAAAGATGATTTTTGTAGAAAAATTAAAGGCCGTTTCAATCATTTAATAAACGGGTCCAAAATTTGATGTCAGACAGGCATCCTTCATCTAACTGGAGTGAATCACTTAATTCTTGCATGGAATGGGCCCGTGTTGGCGAGAAATAAAAGCCCTGCCTTCTGAGATAATACTCATGGTAAATTTAGGTGACCAAGCAAAGAAAGCATGTCGTGTTTCAAAACGACGCGTAAGGAGGAACAAAAATTCCAGGAAAAGGATCTGGGGCCGTATTCACAAAGCATTTTATCTTACCACTAGGAGTACTCCTAAATCGCACTAAAAGATTTTAGCTAGGAGTTTTCTCTTAAAAGTTATTCACAACACCTTTCAGACCTACTCTTAGTAAAGAAAAATGACAACTCCTAAACTAAGAGTGAGTCTTCGTTGCTATGGATGACGTGATTACTCATGCACGAGCTTGACTGAAGAGACCACCTTGATTGGCTGATGATTGTAAAGCGGGAATGATTCAAAACACCTCCCCTACGATGATGAGTGACAGGTCTGAGAATGCGTGCGCTACACAAGTAGTGCGAAGGACGGAAGATGAGGAATAACTGAATAAATAGCCTAAATGAATAAAGAGTAAGGAAAAACAAATAGCCTAGTAGCCTAATGAAACATATGGATTGATGCAATATATTTGCAACATTATTGAATTAATCTGTCACTATATGCCTCTGCCTACGTTTGCAAAGAGAAGAACATTTCAATTTGATTCACAATGAAACGTTACAATTAGTTTACATGCAGTGAGTAGCCTAGTTTTGGTTGTTGTTGGTGGCGTTATTGCATCCCTATTCCCTAGTTATGCCTACAATGCAAAATCCCTTGCGATTGGAAGCTCCAGTAGCCGCCGCATACGCATTTCAAAACATCGCAACGTGAAATGTCACAAAAAGCGGTTTGTGAGTGAGTTAGGAGTCCTCTCGACTTCTTTTAAGCTGTCCCAGGCTTAGGTGCTACTTTTATGGCTAAAATGCTTCGTGAATTACTCTTAGTCAAAAAAATTAGGAGTCCTAAAGTTAGGAGTGACACGCCCATTATTTTTAGGAGTTGCTCCTAAATTCGCCAGTTAGGAGCTACTTTTAGCCTTACAATTCTTTGTGAATACTGCCCCTGATCCTTAAAAGCTTTTTGTGAGGAAGAGAAGCTTGCATTCTAACTGTATCGAGAAAGATGCCTAGGAATTCAAACAAAGTAAAAGGGCCCAGTGTTTTTCTACAAAGAGGAGAACGCCAACATCGCTAAATAGGTGGTGGTGATGGCGCAGTGGATAAGACACATGCCTTTGGTGTGAGAGACCAGGGTTCGAATCCACTGTGAGACACCAATGTGTCCCTGAGCAAGACACTTAACCCCTAATTGCTCCAGAGGCGTGCGACCTCTGAAATATAGCAATTGTAAGTCGCTTTGGATAAAAGCGTCAGCTAAATAAATAAATGTAAATGTAAATACCCGTTTTAGTATGTCAAGAATAGAAGATTGGGAAGATGGAAAATCGATCTACAAAAAATCGTCGATTGCAAGATGAAAGGAAGCTTACAGATTTTCAGTAGGATCCAACACAAAACTTCGGAGATACTGTTGAAGATATGAGGTCTACTTCTACATCCAAATGTGAGCCTCACAGCGAAATAGAATTCCATTTGACTCCAAAAAGTGGCCAATCGGAGGGTGAATTGGCATAGTTTTGAAAGAATCTGTTATGTCAGCTTTAGCTTTAGCATTGTCGACCGAGGCATAATGTAGAGAGAAAGGAGTTAGGGGAATACATTCGTTAACGCTTGCTATTAGAGCTGGGCGATGTGACCCCCCCCCCCCCCCCCCAAAAATAAATCACAATATAATTTTCCATATTAGTCGGTATAGATAATCATCACGCTAAATGTCAAATCTTTATTTCTTTGAAGTTTAAAGGCATAGTTTTTCTCCTGAGTTAAAGATGTAGAAACCAGACAGTTCTGCTGACTGTAAATGCAAAGTTAAAGTGCTTCAAAGATAAATGTTTGTCAATAAACAAAAATAGAAAAAAAAAATGTGTTCATGCCAAACCTTATAAATAAATGACATTGACAAGATAAATAAAAGAAATTAAAGAAAAATCTTAACTGTGGTCAGCATTTTTTTTTTACTGTAGACAAGTCTGTCTACAGTTTCAGGTTTTAAAGCTGCCCTGTGACAGCTCACAATGTTCCCTCCTGTGCTAAAAATTCTCTCAGAGGGGGAGCTGGTAGCAGGGATGCACAAGTAGCGCCTTGCTAGTTGGCTCACTTTAGGAAACTTTTGTCATATACCTTCCACCAATCCAGGGGTTCTGTTTCACTGTCTGCATTTGGACCCATGAGGTAGTTTTCCAGCTCCCTCTCCACTGACTGCATGTCACTGAGTCCTTTGTTGCTGGGGCATGGCTTCTTAAAAAAACTGCCCAGTGACTTCCTCTGCTTCTTTACAGGAAGAGCTGCAGCAGTGCCTCCCTCTGCCTCTATCTCTTCTTCTCTGCATGAAGCCTGTGAAGTGGATGGGCCTTGGTCTCTCTCCATTTTCAGAATCTCAGTCACTACTCTTGTTTTGATGGCCTCAATCTTGTCTGGCCTGATATATTGAGTTTTGAAGCGCGGGTCAAGCAAGGATGCCATATCAAGCAGATCGACTGTTATTCCATTATCGTACTTCTCATTGAGATATTCAATGTGAAAGTCACGTGTCTAGTATCTGTAAAACTGCATTTTTTCATCTTAAAAATATATCTAAATTACGGCATATGCTTTCAATGAAAAATGCAGAACAATTGGTTCATGCGCAAGATATCCTTGTGCTGCTCAATCATCCTTGCCACCATCTTTTGACTCCCGTCAAAAGATGGTGGCAAGGTGGGGTAAATCTTCAGCTCTACCCCAGCCCCACCTGGTAGGTGACTCTGTCACCAGTGCTTCGGTAGTTTAAGTTCTTCCTGAACAGTTGCAAGGTCTCTCTTCTTTTTCCAGAAGAAGGAGAAGGCAGCCACTACTTTTTTACAAAGCACAACGGCTCTAATCCACCCTCTTGTCCTTCCCCACTCTCTCTGAGGAAGGAAAGGAAATAGAGAAAAAATATGAGCAAAGAAAGTATCTGAGTAAGTCCACAATAGTATGTTAAAAAAAACATCTGAAGTTCTAAACAGATAGACATTATAACAGAATATTCATATTAAATATTCAAATCATGTTTCAGGTTCAAATATTGCTTCATGTTTGTAATAACTAACCAAAGGAATAATAAAATAGTATTGATTTGATTCTTTTAAAAAAATAATATTTTTTATTATACATTATTTATTTTTTTATTATTACAATAACTTCACCTGTATGGTCTTCAGGAAAGTAAGCCCTTTTGAGGCATTTGCTCTGAAGATTCCAGTCTTTGTCAATAAAATCAACAGTGAGTCTCAGATAAGGCTCAGATGTGCGACTAGACCACCATATCAGAAGTAGAGGCTTAAGAATTGTACATTTTGCAGCTGCCACTCTACCTTCCCCTACACTCCGTATACATTCGGGGAATCGCTGTCTGTGAAAAATGTTTTCGGCCAGATAGCTCGTATCTAGAGTCAAGGACGCGGATTAAGCTTCTTAAATCCCTCATTTTCGACAACGCTAATGGGAAGCATATCTTTTGCAATGCAATCAGCAACTGCTTTTGTGATGTCTTCGTGTCTTTTTTTTTTTTTTTGTCGTAAGGCACGGCGTGTGAAAATGATGATATGATACTTTGTTGAGTCGCATTGGTGCTTGTAGATGGTCGACAGCCACTAACACTTATTTGGGATTGGGACTGTAATTTCTTCTTCGTGTTTCGAAAGGGTGACATTGTTTTAAATGATGAAACAAGTTTGTGGTATTGCCTGTCTTTGATGGCACTAGTCGTCTGCACAGATAGCAGTGCACGTCGCTCTGTCTTTTGTTAGATCGCAAGGTCACCGTGATTTTGCCAAGTAAGACATGGTCCTGGATCAACATATTTTGTTGATCCTGGATCAACATTCCTGTCCCAAAATGTAGTCCTTACCCAATCCCAACCCCTAAACCTAACCCTACCCATAACTTTTCCCTAAAATCAGAGGGTAATGAAAGGTGACTGACACTAATGTTTAAGTACTTCACCCTGGTTTTAAGCCTAAACCTGACATAAACTGTAAACTTGTCCCTCAAATCTGATTGGTTGATTGGAAAGTTGATCCAGGATCAACAACGATGTTGATCCAGGAACATGTGGTACTTGGTGAAATCACGTTCACCTAGATGGTCCTAGATGGTCAATAGCCAAAATATCTCCAAACCACTGAAGTTGAGTGACCTTTCTTGTCAACGATGTCTGTGTCCTCCGAGCTGGTCGTGCATGCTGCATTTTCTTCACTATCGCTAATTTTTCTTGCTCCACTTCACTCCTCCAAACCTGTCAGCCTATAGGCCACTGTGTGACTGTCAATAACACCGCGTGCGGCACCCGGAAGCCCGGTCTGCAAAACGCATGCGCACACACACAGGAACACCATTGAATTCTGCCAAATAGCGACCTCTGATGTTTGAAGGGAGTCTTACATTTTCACCACCACGGCCAGCGGGTGGATCATGGCTTGCGAATGCTTTTGGGCAAAATGAAGCCGTGTGACCATGAGCGCTGCAAATAGCACAAGCCAAACCTTTTGACGGATGAGCAGTTCCGTGTCTAGTCTTGAGTTAAAAATTGTGATGAAGTAAGCAGATTTAGCAGAGAATGACTTGTGGTATAAAATAGTCTGCCATCATAGCTAAATAGAGATCTAGCTCTTCCCTTCTCTCTGGATAAACTTGGCACAAAATGTCTCTGTAAATGCTAAAAGCAATTACGAATTCACCAAACGAGAGATTGCATTGTAAGCAAGGATCGGAAGTTTTAAGAATGATTGCCACGTCACCACAGTCAACCATTTTCCTGTCAGCAGCAGGCGAAGGAAGCAGTAATGTAGCCACATTAATGTCCTTACCTTGGATGATGTTAGATCTTAGGTGGGGAGACAGTGTTATGGTGGCGGCTGAAACAAAACGCCTACCGAAGGTTTGAGGTGGAGCTGCTGTGGAGAGATTGAAGTGTGAAGGAGCCGGTGGAGCAGAAACATCTTGAAATGGCGTCTGAATCGTGAATAGAGAAGCAGGCTAGGGTAGATGATGTTGAAGGCACACTCGAAGGGTAAGTTAATCCGATAGAGGGAAGATGAAACTGTGAAACCGCTGAAGGTTTGGATTAGCGAAGGAATGTTCGAAAGTTGACATTTAAGATTCCAATCCTATGAGCGTTTGAGAAAGGCTTTGAACTGCAGAAATGAGCTGATAATTCGTGTCTGTGGGGTCGGCGATCTGCGGAGAAGATGACACCTGAACAGGCAGTGATGTTCTTTTTGCTGGATGAGGTGAGGATGATTTGGCAGATCTTTCAGTTTTTTGCTCTTCTTTACCCCTTTTTTTGTAACTTTTTTTGTAACTTTTTTCTCTCCAATTTTTTTTTTTGTCTTCTTGTGAAGAACGTTGTTTGATGGTAATTTTTCTGGGCCCAGCTTTGAGATGTGGCCGGATAGCCTCTGGAGAAAAGTACCTTCAGGTACTTCAGGTGATGCTGGCAGATGAGAAGTGGAGGCTTCAGGTGAGGCTGGCAGATGAGACGCGGAGGCTTCAGGTGAGACTGGCGGATGAGTCGTGGAGGCTTCAGTGAGGCTGGCAGATGAGACGCGGAGGCTTCAGGTGAGACTGGCAGATGAGTCGTGGAGGCTTCAGGTGAGACTGGAGGATGAGTCGTGGAGGCCACAGGAGCAGGTGAGGCTATTGCAGGACAGGAGGAGGCCGCATGAGCTGCTGAAGGAGGCACATGAGCAGTTGGAGACGCTGAAGCTGTGGCAACAGGTGAGGCTTTTGGTGGAGACGTGGAGGCCGCAGGAGCAGCTGAAGGAGACCCAGAGGTAGGGAGTAGAGGCCGATCAGTGCCTAGAGAAGGGGAAAATTCATGGTCTTTAAAAATGTCCCTTTTGAATGGCCAGATCGCTGTGCAGCGGAATCCCTCCTGCACGTTTGATGGTGTTGTGGAAACAGGGAGAGACTCCTTGACAATGCTTGGGATGTCATATATGGTCATTGTCATATCAGGATGACTTTTCATCCAGGAGTCACAAGGCTGCATTTTGTGGGAACAATGGGGTGGCAACGACAGGAGCACAATGCCATTGTTGCGGCAGAAGTTGACACCCTCGATGGAAAGGTGTGAGGGGTGATTGTCCAAAATAAGCAGGACTTTGGACTCTGGGGAGCTACGAGTGTGCAGCTGGGAGTGTTTTAAATACACAATGAAGTCAGCCTCGTGCATCCATCCAGTGCGATTGGCTGTCCCTATACAGCCAGTCGGTCCATCTCGGACAAAGTGGGACTTGAAATGGACCCGTGGGAAAATCAACATTGGTGGTATTGCCAATTGCATTCCCTGTACAAGCCATTGTGACCATTGTGCCCCGCTCAGCTGAGGTAAGAGCCCCTACCTGCTTCTCCCCATGTCTGGCAACAATCCTGTCGGGTGTCTGGACTGTTGTTATGGGCGTCTCATCGACGTTCCAAATGTTCTGAGGAGAGAACTTGTGCTTCTCAAGAACTTAGCTGAGATTGTCAAAGAATTTTCATACATTCACCCGGTTGAAGCTGGATGCTCTTGACAGGCTTGTGGCTTGTGGCTTGTGGACGTCTAATAGAGAGACTGGTGTTCCTTCTCTTTATAAATCAACCATAAAAACCAATCTTCCCCAGCCATACCCGTCTCTCTCCACTGCTCAGGAAATTTGCACCCATAGTGAGTTGCGAGATGATATGCAAACCTCATAACCTGAAATAAAAGTGTTAAAAATGTAAATACCATCCATCATTTTATCTTTAGGCCTAATTCTATCTTCTCCCTCCCTCTCTGTTTTCAGAATTATCTCTTATATTAACACATCCCTTAATAAAACATTTATCTTCCCCTCATCTCTTACCTCTTTAAAAGAAGGATAAATATATGTATATTTTTAGATAATTAAACTATTCACTGTGTCCTCCTCTGAACATAAACACACAGTTGCACCAACGCATGGTCACAGACATCTGCATGCGTGCGCGCACGTGCACACACACATAAACATAAACCTCCTGTCCTTGCTCCAACTCGATGAACTATATTATATTTAAGTAAAAACTTATGAAACATTTTTTGTTTTTTATATTTATGCATTGTACATTGGGTTATCCAATTGAGCATGTGCAGTGTGAGTGTCATCACTCTAGCTTGTTCCTGATTGGAGAAAAATGACATGTTGCAACCATTACTTGTTGCAACCGTCCCCGATCTCCCCCAGGCTATTATAAATGATGTTTTATTAACAAAGTTCGGGAGGAGCACGTTCAGATAATTAACACAAGTGGAGAGCACTCAGCAATCAATGATAAGAGGTGTAGCCTATATAGATTCAGCAGTCTCACCTCAATCCATTGACAGTTTAACAGCATCCCTCCACCAGCCCTTCTCCACACTTCTAGTCCAAACCATTTACATACGTGGGGGAGCTCTAGGTTCGGGCCGAACATCACTCCCCCGGACAGCACGCCAAATACGCATTCAACTTTACCCCCTTTATTTGTATGTAAGTGTGAACTTGTGAATCAGGTGTGTAGCTACTAGCAACTATTATAGCCACGTCCATGTTTTAAATAAAATCCTTGCAGACAGTGACGACCTACTCATGATAGACCCCATCACTTGCTTGATATTGCTTCTCTGGGCTGGTCGTTGAATAATTTGTTCTATGCAGAATGTGAAAATGAATACATCCATGGGAATAGTCATTATTATAAATATAATAAGTGAAAACATTATATTCATTTCCATGAGAGTCATCATACCTCAAACTATTAAATGTGCGAGTCAAGTATCATCTGTGTTTGATGACCCATGCAGGGTGTTGGTAATGCATTTTGCCAGGTGAAGTAAACTTAAACAGATATCCCTTGTGCAGTGAGTAGGGGATCAAAAAAGTACAAATTAGTGGCATATCTTTCTCAAATTAGTCAACTATGATAAATAATGTAGAATACATTTACTGTATTCTATTATTGTAATTTGTTTGTGTCCACTGGATGGCACTGTGACCTAATTTAACTAGAGCTGCTCAGTGAGAATGTGGATGGGCTACATATCGGCCTTTCATAGGCATACATGATTCCTAGAGGCATGTGTTAAATACTTGCTCCTGATACCTCTGCTACCAACTCCAATGACTTAATGGGAAACCGTTACAAACATATTTTAATTCAATGTTTTTAACTCAGTGCAACATTGACAGGACAGACAGCATCAATAAACCTTAAAGGTTCTCTAAGCGATCCTGGGTGACTTCACTTCTTGTTGACGTTCGAACTATTGTCAAACAAAACGGAGGCTAGCTAGACCCTCCCTCCTCCGCATCTCGTCTCCTCCCCCTCCCTTCCGTGCTTCCTGAAACAGTTGTGAACGTGCATTTCTTAAAGGGAAAGTAGCTCACGCGCTAACGCTGCTGCTGTAATGATGGCTCAACCAACTCCTTTATGCTCTGTGTAAGTGAATGTCGGACTGGAAGCCCTTCTGCCGGCGGAGTTCTCACCATCTTTCGAATGCTTTACCGATGTAAATTCGGTACTTCGCGCCTTCTTTATCCTTTTCCCTCTTCTTTGTAAGTTGATCATCGGAACGTCGTCTCTTTGGTGGTGTGTCGGCCATTATTCAAACTTCCATCTTGATGCCTCTCTCTCCTTCACACACCCCCTTCATGTGCACGCGCACTAACCCCCCAGACCCACCCTCAAATACTTCTGGCCAGTGATTGGCTGGAACATTGTTTGTTATGTTTCGTGGTGCGGGTAAGCCAAGTTTGTTTTTGTTGCCGTTTGTGGAGCCTGTGGTGTCTACACAGACCACGTTTTTTTACAGTGTGTTCAGGGGACAGGCAGCTAGCGGATAGTGAGGAGATGTTTGCTGTATGTGACAAAAAATATTTTGGCCTGACATCACTTAGAGCAGTGTTACCCAACCCTGTTCCTCGCGACACACCAACACTGCGTGTATTCTTTGTCTCCCTAATCAAACACACCTGATTCAACTCATCAGCTCATTAACCCATGTGATTATGAGCTAATGAGTTGAATCAGGTGTGTTTGATTAGGGAGACAAAGAATACACGCAGTGTTGGTGTGCCGCGAGGAACAGGGTTGGGAAACACTGACTTAAGCCCTATTCGCACGGGATTAGTATTACCTGGTGACCTCTAGTAATTTGTAATAATTGCGGAGTTTGTCTGAGATCTTAATCCCGTGCGAATCGACCATGTCTGTAATTTGTAAAGTAAAAATTCCCCCGCAAATTACCTACTATATTTCGCCGAACACCGAGGTCCTGTGATAATATTAGTCCCGTGCGAATCGGCATCTCTGTGATTTGGCCGGATCATATATCATTTTTTCAAGGTTTTTGTTTCATGTGCGCCTTTTTATCCATCTTTCGCGAATAATGGAGGCTGGTTTGGAGTGTTTTGATAGTATTTTGGGGGCTGAGTCATATCGCTTCACACAACTACACAATTTGCAGAAAGTGAAAGCTGAAGATCATCGGAAGAGCAAAACAAAAAGAATGATTAAATGGAGATGAATTGGCATGTATAGCAGCGTGCGGTAAGGAACTTTATTCTGTTTAGGCTATGTCATAATATATCATACAGCTAGACCTAACGAAAAGAAATTTCCAAGCAATAGCCTGACGCCATATCCGGGAGATAAGTCAGTAAATTTGAGTTAAATCACAGGCTTCGGTTATCCCGTGCGAATGCGCCACACGAAATTCAGATGTGGCGGGGTAATTTCTAAATCACACGAGGTCCCCAGATAATACTAATCCAGTGCGAATAGGGCTATAGAGCACCTTTAAGATGACAATTTTAAAATTCCGATGCTATATCCAAGTTTTCCACAACCGTGGGAACCTTGAATAACTGGAATCTGCCATACTGACACCAATTGTCTTTTCTCAAACAACTGAACCAAGAAAAAAGAAAAGAAATAAACAATACCAGCACATTTTGAAATGCACAAAATAGCCTACTTTAAATACGATATAAAGGCATGATGAATAATTAGCAAATTAAAATGGCATTCCATTACAATAATATTGCTGACCTTGATATAAACAGACTCACGTTATGCTTTTAAGGTTTGTCATGATCATGGTCATCTGTAGGCTGTCTAACATCCACAGGCATACCAATTGTACATTCTAAATTGGATGACCAAATATAATGATGCCTAAAATCTGTTTCTGTTTGTAAATGGTCGTCATAGTCGTCATAATGCTTCGCCTAGTGAAGCCCTGTCACAACAAAAGGAACCAGTAGAACAGGACCACTGATCACAAAATGATTGATTTGATGTTTCTTTTATGTTGTTACAATGCAATTTAAAGGGTAACTATCATGGATTTTTGAAAATTAACTTTTATGTAGTGTGTAACATAGATCTAAGTGAACGAAAACATCCTGCAAAGTTTTAAATATGAAAGTTCACCGTATACAAAGTTATTGTCTCTCAAAAGTAAGAGTCGACTCTGAGTCGCTGATATGAATCGATAGACGAACGATGCATTTTCTCTAACTTTCGTACGTCACTTGTACAAGTTATTTGAATAAGACACGCCCACTCATTGCGCGCGCCAGAAAACAGTGAAAACAACATGTCGACGAGCTGTTCTGAAGTGCGAATCAAAAGCGAACTTTTTTTTCACTGCCCAGGGACGAGCATGTGAAGAATCAGTGGCTAGAGTTTATATTTACAACTATACCACACAAGTATAGCCACCTTGAGCTGTGTTCGCCTTATTTTAATGAGGATTCCTTTACACACATAAATGCTTTTAAGTGTGGATTCGCGAGTCGCCTGATACTGAAGGAACGTTCAGTACCAAGTTTATTTGGATCGGCTTCCTTCTCCGAATCACAACCTGTAAGTACTGTTAATAATTGTTGCTGTTATGGGTTTTGTAGCATGCTCAATAAGTGTGTGTGTGTGTGTGTGTGTGTGTGTGTGTGTGTGTGTGTGTGTGTGTGTGTGTGTGTGTGTGTGTGTGTGTGTGTGTGTGTGTGTGTGTGTGTGTGTGTGTGTGTGTGTGTGTGTGTGTGTGTGTGTGTGTCAGTTACGCTCAACGCAAGGTTTCCAAGCTGTGTGTGTGTGTGTGTGTGTGTGTGTGTGTGTGTGTGTGTCAGTTGCTCAGCGCTTAGGTCTCCAAGCTTGTGTGTGTGTGTTTTTTGAAATATGTAAAATGTTTGTCGTTGTCATAAAGAATATAGCGTATTGTAGTACTTTATCAATATGTTTAAAGGTGCTATGTGGAACTTTTCTACTAAAATGAATCCTTTTTTTATTGCATGTGTGTGAAGGGGTTGTAATCACACATTACAATGATCCACTTGTCGAGTTTTGCTATTACCTCTGAATGCCAATATTTATATTTATAAGTCTCCGGGTCGGATTTACCGCGAAATCCAACGGATGTGACGTGCATGCGCGCTCCCGAGCCTCTCTCCTTGTTTACAGTCTATGCGACCGACGACACTTCAGCTATCAGCTAACGACATGGAGTCTGATAACACCCCAAAACGACCTGCCTCCAGCACAACACAGACTCCACAAATATATAAAAAACAAAAAAAAGTTTTATCTGCCGAAGCTCGTCAGGCCAAACGTGAATCTGATCGACTCAAGGACGAAAACACGGATCAACATCGGCAGAGCTTTTGAATCATTAGTAAACTCTAATGAAATAGCAAGGTAAACTACATGAGACATGACATGAATACAAAAGACTGTTCCAGGGTAACAAAAAGTAGCTAGGTGTAACTTATTTTATGTACTAGATCTACTGACTACCGTTACTCATCCCACTACTATCATATTGTATATAATAAACATTTCCAGACACGTTCAGTACAGTAATGTTACTTCCTACTGTCTTACTGTTACACTGACATTGTTCAGTCTAGTTCAACGTTTTCGTTATCATATTATACACTCACCTATGTTGACATTGCTGATTGTGAAAGATACACGAATAGTTAGTGAAATGCCTTTTGCTAGATAACATCACATGTCGGCTAAATGCAGTCAATGTAACGTTATCATGGTACGAGCATGGAGCATTAGTTTAACATCAAGCTGATAAAAGTAGCCTATTATTGTAACGTTGCAGTGGGAGTTTTCATGAGTTTCCAGCATGTCAGTGTTGCCAGGTCCATATATGCCTGCACTGTTCCCGCAGGTTGTTTGTGTAGTGCACGGGTTGACGCGATTGTTTTACCCACTGGAACATGATTGTTATCGGGGAAACACCCGGGAACGCTATTTGACTATTTTTGGCCGTGATTGGGTTAGTTTTGATGAGCAATTGGGCTGGTTTTGTTGTGCAGACCTGGCAACCCTGTGTGTGACGCTTTCGCTGTTTCGTTGAAAGTCTCCGTGTGGCCGGTAGTGAATGCTCGCTCTTGAGATCGCACACGCACACACACACGAGCACGAGCGCTCTTGGTGCAATCTGAAACATCACCGCTAGAGGCCGCTAATTTTTACACAGAGCACCTTTAAGCTTTGGGTTAACGCGAAAAATAACTGACAGGGTCATCTGACCAATCACCGCAGATTAGCGTCACGCAAAGGCGGGGTTTGAAAAATGAGTCGTCAAACGAATCATTTGGGAATCGCGGAGCAAATCAGGTAAAAATAAATGCATATTATAAGACAACAAAAGTGTTTTTGTCATTGCATGCATGTAAAACTGTTGTTGGGGACTCCCAGAACAACATTAGGAACATTTTAAATGCCATAATAGGTATACCCTTTAAAATGTTTTATTCACTTTATTCTGCAGATGGAAAAAGTGAAACTGCATTTTGTATAAATTCTGATTTTTCTCATTTTAAAAATAATATACCAAGCATTATTTTATTTCTATCTAGTCTAATTAAAGGTAAATAGGAAAAAAATCTTATTTTTCTGAATATTTCTTGACCTAATAGTCATAATGAATAATCCATACGAAGCATGACACAAAATGATTTTATATGGAAAATGAAAAGCAAAAACTAATGCATGGGCAAGAGTTTTGAGCATTACTTTCAAGACCACATATCCACTGAAGCGTTTTCTTTTTCCTGAGGCCAGCCTATTTTTTAATGAGTGACACATATAAAAAAAAAAAACAGCAGTGTATCGAGGAGCTAAGTGCTGTGCTTTCCCCATTTTCTACTGGTCACAGAGAGCTGAAAAATATTAAACTTTGGGTAAAATGTCCCTTTTCACTCAGCCACCACATTGGAGGAGGGCGTGAGATAAACGGCCCTGTTGCTGGCATCTGAGTATCCATGACAGTATGTGCCAAATGACATTCCTGGAATACCACAATACTAATATGAAAAATAATGCTAAACAGAGATTAACATTTAGTTCACCATGGGTCTAGGTAAGCAGAAGCCTGTTGTACATGCAAAGCGCCCCCAGCTGGGTGTTTGCAGAAAAGCGCCAGGCATTTTCAGTGACAATTCTCTCATGATATTTGGCACAAAGTGGTGATCCATGACCCATCCTTGCTTGCAAAGACAAAGAAGCTCTTTTACACCCAAACACGATTCCCTCATATATTACCAATTCACCTGCTCATTGTGAACGGTTTCAAAAGAGTTGGATGATCTAACTTGCATAATCTTTTCACTTTTATTTTGCCTCTGTCCTAACTTTTTTGTAGTGTGTTGCAGCCATCAATATCAAAATGTGTTTATATTTTCAAAATACAATTATGGTGAACATTGAAAACATTTTCTTTGTACTTTTGTCCGTTAAAAAAATTAAATAAAGAGAATGAACAAATCCCGGATTGTGAATATTTAAAAAAATATTTTTTACAATATGTCCCAACAACTTTTCTGGAAATGGGGTTGTATATAGTCATGATAATTCAATTTCCCAGTAACTTGCAGTTATTTTGCTTTTAAGAGAGACTCTTAAATCACCCTAGCTAGCCTATCTTTTTAGATACACTTTTGAAACCCCAGTAGGGTAGGGAAACATCCATATCCTTTATAACAAGGTAACATGGAAAAAGTTAAAATAATAATAATAGGCTAATGAGTACTTCATTATTAATCTTTAATTGCAGCTTGCAACATATTCACCACAGTAAAATAACTTGTCAAAATCCCATATTTGCTTTTTTTATAAAATAAATCTAGTAGCAATACACTAAAGCTATTTCATCTAAGAATTTGAAAGCTCTTAAGATTAAAAAAAATCCTGTTCAACCTTTTTCATTTATTTTGCCAAAGTGTAGATTATCATGTGCTGTATTTTATTTATAGTTGATGTTTTAAATTTTATTATCATTTATTACATTTGCTCTGTTCTTATATTTTGTGATACCTTGGCATTCATATAAAATGAAAAAAAATATTGATTTAAGCGTTGGAGGAAATGGAGATGTGATCAGTTTTGGATGTGTTCTTTATACAAAGCAATCGTTTGGCCACTGAAGAATTTGAATATTGTAATCTTTGATTTTTTTTTTTTTTTTTAATTTTTGTTGTTACTTTTATATGATTTTTCATAATAACACGATGTTACTCTTTTCATATGGAGGAACCTATAAATAGTTTGACTACAGGTTAATTAGTAGAGAACAAAAGCAAATATTTTGTTTATGACTCTTATGCTTGTGCATGACTCATAATGATAGCCTATTTAAAAATTATTAATTAAATAACCCTTAAATAAGAGCTTTGTGAGATAACAGTTTATGACTTACACAAAAGAGATGGCATTTTAACGGTTAATGGAGCTTTTAAATATTTATAATGTCCAATTCTCATCTAAACTCTGGCCACATAGACATTCTTATAATCCCAACGAATTACACCGTCAGAAAGCAGTGAAATAACTGAGGTGTCCATTGAGCCTCCTTATGTACAATTAAGAAACTTACCAAAAACAAGAAAACGCTTGTTTTGGTTCCACAATAACAGAGCAAAATGTAGCTCGCATCATCCAGCCAAAGAAGCAGCAGACACACGTCACGCATCATTCGCGTCACTGTCGACGTCCTCCGTGACGTCAGTTTAGCGAAACCTAGGCGCCAACAAGACAGTTTTAATATAGCCTACTGTGCCGGAGTCCATTTACCGTACAGGCGTAGTGACGTCGGATTTATTTATGGAAATTTGCAAATTGCCATTATCTACAGAGAGCGCTTGCTTGAAACACTCATATTATCGACAAAAACGTAGCCTAGCCATAACCCTTCAAAATTACTGTTATATAAGCTATTTATAAATTCTCTCTTTATAGGGAGAAATCTTGCACTTTCCCCCCCAAATTTCATTACAGTAGCCTATTGCACAGCGTATTTGATCAGACTGTCATAGATACTCTGCTGGGATGTAAATATAGAAAAGTAGAACTACATAGAAATAAATGGAGTCTCAGTGAGGAGTGCCTGATGTATTGAACATGACAAGTCTCTGCAGAGATCTATCCTTGACGTGTACAGGAGGGAGGGGTTGATTGATGGTTGGTTTTGCGTCTCTCTTCATCATGAGAGCAAGAGAGGGATGAGTCACTCGCTGGCTGATATAACACAGCACTGCAGCGCCAGAGCATCCGAGCAGCTCACTGCCAGTAAAACACCACACCACGAGCCTATGTGTGTGAACAATGCACTATTGGGTAGATTCGTATTTGACAATATTAACTATTTAAGGTAGAGATCATTTAGCTTTAGCAAAAATGCCAATTCAAGATAAGTAAAATAAAGTGGAATTTCCAAAAAGGAAGTTATCTGTAGCTATTGAAGAAGAACAGTTTGGGATTGGAATTATGAATTGAGTAAAAATTTCAACTGCATCAATTAAACAAGATGTTGATTAAAGTCTTATTCATATACATTTTCCTGAACAGCCTGTTTACCAGTAGCTAATGAAATGCAATCTTACACAGAAATAAGTAATAGCATAATAAGTCTTATAGCATACATGAGCACATTGTAACCGATTTTACACGATGATGACAACCAACTGCGATTTTCTTTATTATTGTTTTTCTCTCAGAGGCCTTTAATGACATAGGCCTAATGGTAACCTTCTTCTTTTTTTTCTTAATATTGAAAAAAATAATTATAATAGATAACCCATCACAAGCATAATTGTCATCTAACAAAACTAACGTTACATGCACATACATGTGCGCGCTCTTGACACCTGTTAACTCTCGTTACGCGGGCTTTTGATATGTGCCATTGTTGTGACTCGCACTACGTGGACTACCTCAAAACTCTGACGCCAGGTCGCCATGGAAACTGCTTTAAGCTCCGGGCTCTGAGAGAACAGAAGGTGTGGGATATTTAAGAGTTTCAGAATCACTATCTGCCTGAACAGCGACCGCGCTCCTGCAGCATCTCCCAGCTCTGGAATTCAGCTAATGAACCATAAACGACTGACCAGATGACCAAATCACTGTCGGATTAACCCTGGAAATCAACATTGACGTGCCGCCACTCTTACGTTTCTGCACATCGAGTGGTGAGTTGAAAAACTCCCATCTTTGTGTCGACTTGAACTCATTCGTATTGACTTTGACTTCTAATCTTGCCACATGGCTATACATATTTGTAATTTAATGATGCATTGGCGACTGTTGATTATTGTTGTTATTATTATTATATGTTTTACTTCATGATTTAACCACTGTCAAGTTTAAATTACAAATCGCTAGTTCACTCAAATAGCTGTTCTCTGCCAAAGTTTGTAAAACCTTATGACGTTGGACTGGCAACGCAATAGGCTACCAGTGAAAGAAAAAGTGAGTAGTAAATTAATACTTTTATGGTAGCCTAGCAATGACGACAGCATTTTTACCGTTATATCGATTCCACATATAATTTTATTAACATACACGCGCACTCAAAGCCTAGTAAAAGCAACGCACTGTTTCTCTGACCTGTCGATTCATGTTTGGTTTAACGTTTAAGAGGCATTCGTTTGTCTTCCTGTGATTTGAGAATGTAATGCCCTCATTTATTTACTTTTTAAATATACTTGGTCTGTAAGCAGCAATTCTACATGGTGAAAGATAATTATATGTTCAACACAATACAGGCAAATTTCGGATCGATAGTTTGGAATGTAGCCTACCATGCACGTTTAAATGCATAAAGAACAGGCTGGTTTTCTGGAACCTGCTGGCGTGTATCTGTGAACGGATGAGCAGAAGTACTTCGATGACTCACAGCGGTTTATTTGCGGGAGAGTGCGCGCGAGAGGGGCGGGGGAGGAAAACATCATCGTGCTGCAGCGTCACGGCCAATGTGCACATTCATATGTGTGTGTCTCTATAGACAGATGGCCCCGAAAATACTAAAAAAGCTATTTTGCCGAAGTGAATAATCACGACAGGGACAGTTAAAGTGAGACTTTGATTTCACTTTATATGTCAGTCTTGCATGTGGTATTGAATTGCTGTGACGTGTCGGTAATGACGCCATAGTCATAGCAGAACCGACGTCACGAGGCGACGCCCCCTCAGTCAAGATGAATGGCCAAATATTGGCTGCCTAGAGTCAATAGACTACAAACCACTTTTATTTAAGTGCAGTATGTTTCATTTTGAGGGTTGTCTGGTTAAGCATGCTTCCAAAAGTTAAGTTGATCTTCGCACACTATGAAGACTGCAGCATAGAAAATGTCAAGAAAGTAAACAATGACAAAGGAACTAACGGATTTGCGCATGTCTGGTCTTAAAGTATTTTCAGTGGTGGCATTTTTATAACCCAGAATAGAGATGGCACGAACGATTAATATCTGCAAACCTTTCAGACGGTTTTTTTCCATGAACTATTAAAAAAATAAAACATTCCGCCTTTACGTAATAACACAATGACGTCACTCGTACATGATTTATTTTCATTCGCTTAAGTTCTGTGAACCTGCAAGTCGAATAACATACTGTATGACTGAACTGGCAGTCTGCATCTTGGACAAGTTTACAACAATACATTTTTTGCACCTAATACATTACATAGACATTGATGCACAAACGTGGGTATCTGTTATGCTTGAATATAAAAATAATAACCTAGTCTTATAAACTACAGGATTTAGCTTATCAACTTTTTTATAATATGCATGCACAAAAACTATAGTAAAATTAATTTACATCTTTCAACAGAAAGGTTTTTGCATGTTTTAAAAATAATGCTAGTTATAATAAACTATATTTCCAGTATATAGCCTACCTCAGGCTTGCACAAAGTATCAGCACTTGTTAGGGGGACAGGGCAGGTTAATTGCGATTTTTTTTTTTCTGGTTAAAATTGCGATATAAAATGTTATTTTTTAAAACAAATCAACAACAACAAAAAAGATAAAGAACACCAGTGTCACATATCAACCTAGTCACCATCCTCTGCACTACATTCCCCATCAACCTCCTTGGTTCCAACCTGGACATTATTCACAATCACTCACACCTGCACCTCATCATCACCTTCATCACTGCCACTATAAAGGCACACTCTCCTGTGTCTACTTACCATAACAGAAGGTCGGACCAATACCGCAAATGGATCCTGCACTGCAGCTCCTCTACATCAACCAGGACCAGCTTTCTCTCGAGGCACACACCGTGGCGTTCATCGATCTGGCCGGTGTGGGGCCTCGAGAGAACTTGTAGAGTGAGTGTTGGCCAGCGGTGAGTCCCCGTTCTCCATCGGCCATCCCAGCGATGGTGAATTCACTGCCATTCCAGAGGCTCGTCCCAAGATGGCCTGCCCCGCGCCTGAGCCCTTGTGCAAGATGGCCGCCACCGCACCTGAATCTCCAGTCTCCGTTCTCTTCCAGAGTCCTGCGGTGACTCCAGTCTCCGTCCTCATCCCGAGTCCTGAGGTGACTCCAGTCTCTGTCCTCGTTCCGAGTCCAAAGGTAACTCCAGTCTCCATCCTTTTCCAGAGTCCTGAGGTGACTCCAGTCTCCGTCCTCATCCCGAGTCCTGAGGTGACTCTAGTCTCCGTCCTCATCCCGAGTCCGGAGGTGACTCCAGTCTATGTCCTCATCCTGAGTCCTGAGGTGACTCCAGTGTCCGTCCTCGTCCTGAGTCCTGAGGTGACTCCAGTCTCCATCCTCATCCCGAGTCCTGAATTGACTCCAGTCATGTGGACCCATGTGGACTATTCTCCCTGTCTCCAGCGTTTTCCTTCCCTCTGTATCTCTGTCAAGATCACCCTTTGGACTCCACTACCCTGCTCAACTCATCCCTGCACCCAAGTCCTGAGGTGACTCCAGTCTCTGTCCTCGTCCTGAGTCCCGAGGTGACTCCAGTCTCCGTCCTCATCCCGAGTCTTGAGGTGACTCCAGTCTCCATCCTCGTCCTGAGTCCTGAGGTGACTCCAGTCTCCATCCTCATTCTGTGTCCTGAGGTGACTCCAGGCTCTGTCCTCATCCCGAGTCCTGAGGTGACTCCAGTCTCCGTCCTCGTCCTGAGTCCTGAGGTGACTCCAGTCACTGTCCTCATCCCGAGTCCTGAGGTGACTCCAGTCTCTGTCCTCGTCCTGAGTCCTGAGGTGACTCCAGTCACTGTCCTCATCCCGAGTCCTGAGGTGACTCCAGTCTCCGTCGTCGTCCTGAGTCCTGAGGTGACTCCAGTCTCGTCCTCATCCCGAGTCCTGAGGTGATTCCAGTTTCCGTCCTCATCCCGAGTCCTGAGGTGACTCCAGTCTTCGTCCTCATCCCGAGGCCTGAAGTGACTCCAGTCTCCGTCCTCGTCCCGAGTCCTGAAGTGACTCCAGTCTCCGTCCTCGTCCTGAGTCCTGAGGTGACTCCAGTCTCCATCCTCATCCCGAGTCCTGAAGTGACTCCAGTCTCCGTCCTCGTCCCAAGTCCTGAAGTGACTCCAGTCTCCATCCTCGTCCTGAGTCCTGAGGTGACTCCAGTCTCCATCCTCATCCCGAGTCCTGAATTGACTCCAGTCTCTGTCCTCGTCCCGAGTCCTGAGCTGACTTCAGTCTCTGTCCTCGTCATGAGTCCTGAGGTGACTCCAGTCTCCATCCTCATCCCGAGTCCTGAATTGACTCCAGTCTCCGTCCTCGTCCCGAGTCCTGAGCTGAATTCAGTCTCTGTCCTCGTCATGAGTCCTGAGGTGACACCAGTCTCCATCCTCATCCCGAGTCCTGAGGTGACTCCAGTCTCCATCCTCTTCCCGAGTCCTGAGGTGACTCCAGTCTCCGAGTCCTGAGTTGACTCCAGTCTCCGTCCTCATCCAACCATGTCCGCACACTCCTCAAAGCCTGTGATGCTGCCTTCCGGTCAGGAGACCGAGCTCTGTATAGGGCTGCTCGAGCCGACCTGAAAAGTGGAGTTAGGAAGCCAAAGCGGACCATAAGAAGAGCATAGAGTCCCACCTGTCCAGCAACAATATACAGGAAGTGTGGCAGGGCATACAATACATCACTAACTATAGAGGCTGTGATGCGACAACAGGAGATCTGAGTGCGTCGCTGGTAGAGGAGCTAAATTGCTTCTTTGCTTGCTCTGAAACATCACACAGCAGCACTCATCTGCTCCAACCTTGTCAAAATGCCCATCAGGTTCCTGCACCACTCCACTAACTGTGAGGGAGCACAATGTCAGAAGGGTGCTCCTGGCAGTGAACCCCAGGAAGGCTGCCGGCCCACATGGAGTACCTGGTAAGGTGCTCAGAGTGTGTGCCCACCAGCTCGCCCTCATCTTCACCAGAATCTTCAACCGCTCCCTGGCTCAGGCGGTCATCCCGTCCTGCCTAAAATCAGCCACAATCATTCCAGTACCGAAGAAGTCTCCCATTACCAGCCTAAATGATTACCGTCCTGTGGCCCTCACTCAGGTAGTCATGAAGTGCTTTGAAAGATTGGTTCTCTAGCACATCAAAGACTACCTCTCCCCAGACTTTGACCCTTTTCAGTTCGCCTATTGTGCGAACAGATCTACAGAGGATGCCATCGCCATAGCTCTCCACTCTGCATTGAGCCATCTAGAGCAGCAGCAGAGCTATGTCCGGATGCTCTTTGTAGATTAGCTTTTAACACAATTATTCCGGACATTCTCATCACTAAACTGGTCACTCTCGACCTCCCCCCTCTCACATGTGCCTGGATAAAGGACTTTCTTACCAACCGGCCCCAGATGGTGAGACTTGGTCCCCACCTCTCCTCCACTCGGACACTGAGCACTGGCTCTCCACAAGGCTGTATGCTGAGCCCCCTACTGTACTGTCTGTACACCCACAATTGTAGTCCGGCCCACAACAACAACCTTATTGTCAAGTTTGCTGACGAACCAACAGTGGTCGGACTCATCTCAAAGGGAGAGGAGGCAGCTTACAGACAGGAGGTCCTGAATTTGGCAGCCTGGTGTTCAGAGAATAACCTGGCTCTGAACACCAAGAAAACTAAGGAGACCATTCTCGACTTCAGGAAGAACTGCACCAACCTAGCTCCCCTTTACATCAGTGGTGAATGTGTGGAGAAGGTCCACACCTTCCGGTTGCTTGGCATCCTTATCTCTGCTGACATCTTCTGGACAGATAACATTACTGCGGTTATCAAGAAGGCTCAATAGCGGCTGCACTTCCTGCGGGTTCTCAGGAAGTGCAACCTGGATTCCAACCTGCTGCTGACCTTCTACCGCTCATCCATCGAGAGCCTGCTGACGTACTGTATCACAGTGTGGTACGGCAGCTGCACCGTGGCAGACAGGGAGAGGCTCCGGAGAGTAGTAAAGGCAGCACAGAAGATAATTGCCTGCCCTCTCCCCTCCTTGATGGACATTTACACCTCCTTAGCAGGGCGAAAAATGTAATCAAGAACAGCTCCCACCCTGGCTTTGATCTGTTCAACCTGTTGCCCTCAGGTCGGCGCTACAGGTGCATGAGAACAAGGACTAACAGATTTAAGAACAGTTTTTTCCAAAAGCCATAACAATTTTAAATTCACATATGCACTGATTTCAAAGTCAAATCTCTTAACCCTTGGACTTTCTTCTATCCACTTACTGTGCAATATTTAATATTTAATATTTTGGTAACACTTTATTTGAAGGGGTGTGCATAAGACTGACATGACACTGTCATAAACATGACATAACACCTGTCATGAACATGAAGGAGTCTTTATGAATGTTTATGACTGTTGTCATTAAGTGTCATTCGGTAAATTATGACACTTTTAATGCAAAGTTGACATTGTTTAAAATGTCTTTGTTATGACAACTTGACATTAACAAAGACAAAAATGTTTTTTGTTATGACAACTTGACATTAACAAAGACAAAAAATGTCTTTGTTATGACAACTTGACATTAACAAAGACAGAAATGTCTTTGTTATGACAACTTGACATTAACCAAGAAATCATAACCTGTCAACCTGTCACAAATATGTCATAACAGGTCTAATTATCAAACTTAAAGCATTTCGCTGTGTAATAACCCTTAATGACATCTTTATAACTAGTACAATGTGTTCCACTTTACTTGAGGACAGGTAATATTCATGACACAGTTATAATGGTGTCATGACGGCCAAAGTTGTGACAGGTTGACAGGTTATGATTTCTTGGTTAATGTCAAGTTGTCATAACAAAGACATTTCTGTCTTTGTTAATGTCAAGTTGTCATAACAAAGACATTTCTGTCTTTGTTAATGTCAAGTTTTCATAATCAAGACATTTTTGTCTTGGGTAATGTCAAGTTGTCATAACAAAGACATTTTAAACAATGTCAACTTTGCATTAAAAGTGTCATAATTTACCGAATGACACTTAATGACAACAGTCATAAACATTCATAAAGACTCCTTCATGTTCATGACAGGTGTTATGTCATGTTTATGACAGTGTCATGTCAGTCTTATGCACACCCCTTCAAATAAAGTGTTACCAATATTTTTCATAAAATTGATAGCATCTGGTAGGGCTGTGTATTGGCAAGAATCTGGCGATACGATACGTATCATGATACATGGGTCACGATTCAATATATTGCAATATATTTCGATACTGTGCATAAGGCGATATATTGCGATTTCTTTTTTTAAAGTAGGACTATAATTTTAGAAAAAGTATTATTTTTTTTAAAAAAGACATGATGTGCATAAAAGTCAAACAAGTTTACTTTAGGTAAACAATTCAGTACACAGAAAATCAAACTGCCAGTTTGGGGTTGTGGTTCACAGGTTCTTAGTGAGCAAATTTGTATATGCTCAAGTAGGCCATAATAAAAGAAAATACATACCCCCTGTCACAATACATAACACATACACATTATGTGTGATGTTATTCATCATTATAATTATGTGTCAATAAAAAAATGCTTGCACTTTTCCTAGTACACAGGGTAGGCTACGTCCAACACGTTTTGTGTTGCAAAAACACGAACACGATTCCTAAAGGAAACATTGAGGAACAAATGTAGCTAAATAGTCAGTTAAAGAAAATACATAGCCCCTGACTGTCTGTGACATCTAGGCTAATACATAACACATAAGGTGCAATCTGAGGTGCAATATGTCATTAAAAAATGCTTGCACTATTATTAATACACAGGGTACATCCAACACAACATACCGTAAAACTTCAAATAATAGCCGAGTCCCAAATAGACGCATGTCTCTTTTACACGCCTGGTGTGGCAACAGGTTTGGGTAAATAAAGGCCGGTCTCAAATAAGGCCGGGTCTGTTTTGTAGTTTCGGGTTGTATTTAATCTTCTAAAACCCGTCAGATCGTCCGCTTTTTGGCACCGCCAAAGCAAATTTGTGTCCCGCCAAAGCCTTTTTTGATCGTGTGAGTGATGTAGAATGACTGCTGCGCAAACGAGCAGAGAGAGAGAGAGCCCCGGCCGCGCGCACTCTTCAAACAACACGCGCGCTGTCTTGCTCATGATTTCTATGGTCTTGCTCTCTCTCCCTTGCGCATATATTAATCAAAATAGGATGACACTAGTGGTGTGTCTCAGCATAGCCATCTAGTGGTAGGGATTTAAACACAACATAAACGGGAACCACGGTCCCATGAATACTTTTGCTTGTAAAAAAAAAAAAAAAAAAAAAAAATCGATATTGTGTTTTTGAAAATCGATACAGTATTGCAAAATAAAATATCGCGATACTCAAGTGTATCGATTTTTTCTTACACCCCTAGCATCTGGTATTCTTTTGCACTACTATTGAATTATTAATTCTTTGTGGTTATTAATTCTATTTTGTTATGTCTCTACATGTTGGCACTGGAAAAGAAGTTGATTTTAATCTCATTGTACATTTGTATAGTGACAATAAAAGGGCATTTCATTTCATTTAATTTCACCCCGAGTCCTGAGGTGACTCCAGTCTCCATCCTCATCCTGAGTCCTGAGGTTACTCCAGTCTCCGTCCTCTTCCCGAGTCCTGAGGTGACTCAAGTCTCCATCCTCATCCCGAGTCCTGAAGTGACTCCAGTCTCCGTCCTCATCCCGAATCCTGAGGTGACTCCAGTCTCCGTCCTCGTCCTGAGTCCTGAGGTGACTCCAGTCTCCGTCCTCATCCCGAGTCCTGAGGTGACTCCAGTCTCCATCCTCATCCCGAGTCCTGAGGTTACTCCAGTCTCCGTCCTCTTCCCGAGTCCTGAGGTGACTCAAGTCTCCATCCTCATCCCGAGTCCTGAAGTGACTCCAGTCTCCGTCCTCATCCCGAGTCCTGAGGTGACTCCAGTCTCCGTCCTCATCCCGAGTCCTGAGGTGACTCCAGTCTCCGTCCTCATCCCGAGTCCTGAAGTGACTCCAGTCTCCGTCTTCGTCCCAAGTCCTGAAGTGACTCCAGTCTCCATCCTCATCCCGAGTCCTGAAGTGACTCCAGTCTCCGTCCTTGTCCCAAGTCCTGAAGTAACTCCAGTCTCCATCCTCGTCCTGAGTCCTGAGGTGACTCCAGTCTCCATCCTCATCCCGAGTCCTGAATTGACTCCAGTTTCCGTCCTCGTCCCGAGTCCTGAGCTGACTTCAGTCTCTGTCCTCGTCCTGAGTCCTGAGGTGACTCCAGTCTCCATCCTCATCCCGAGTCCTGAGGTGACTCCAGTCTCCGTCCTCTTCCAGAGTCCTGAGGTGACTCCAGCCTCTGTCCTCGTCCTGAGTCCTGAGGTGACTCCAGTCTCCGTCCTCTTCCTGAGTCCTGAGGTGACTCCAGTCTCCATCCTCATCCTGAGTCCTGAGGTTACTCCAGTCTCCGTCCTCTTCCCGAGTCCTGAGGTGACTCAAGTCTCCATCCTCATCCCGAGTCCTGAAGTGACTCCAGTCTCCGTCCTCATCCCGAATCCTGAGGTGACTCCAGTCTCCGTCCTCGTCCTGAGTCCTGAGGTGACTCCAGTCTCCGTCCTCATCCCGAGTCCTGAGGTGACTCCAGTCTCCATCCTCATCCCGAGTCCTGAGGTTACTCCAGTCTCCGTCCTCTTCCCGAGTCCTGAGGTGACTCAAGTCTCCATCCTCATCCCGAGTCCTGAAGTGACTCCAGTCTCCGTCCTCATCCCGAGTCCTGAGGTGACTCCAGTCTCCGTCCTCATCCCGAGTCCTGAGGTGACTCCAGTCTCCGTCCTCATCCCGAGTCCTGAAGTGACTCCAGTCTCCGTCTTCGTCCCAAGTCCTGAAGTGACTCCAGTCTCCATCCTCATCCCGAGTCCTGAAGTGACTCCAGTCTCCGTCCTTGTCCCAAGTCCTGAAGTAACTCCAGTCTCCATCCTCGTCCTGAGTCCTGAGGTGACTCCAGTCTCCATCCTCATCCCGAGTCCTGAATTGACTCCAGTTTCCGTCCTCGTCCCGAGTCCTGAGCTGACTTCAGTCTCTGTCCTCGTCCTGAGTCCTGAGGTGACTCCAGTCTCCATCCTCATCCCGAGTCCTGAGGTGACTCCAGTCTCCGTCCTCTTCCAGAGTCCTGAGGTGACTCCAGCCTCTGTCCTCGTCCTGAGTCCTGAGGTGACTCCAGTCTCCATCCTTATCCCGAGTCCTGATGTGACTCCAGTCTCCGTCCTCTTCCCGAGTCCTGAGGTGACTCCAGTCTCCGTCCTCATCCCGAGTCCTGAGGTGAATCCAGTCTCCGAGTCCTGAGGTAACTCCAGTCTCTGTCATCTTCCCGAGTCCTGAGATGACTCCAGTCCCTGTCCTTGTCCTTAGTCCTGAAGGGACTCCAGTACCCGAACTTACGGCTCTGAACGGGTTTCCTGAGCTGTCGTCTCCGTCCTGAGTCCTGAAGGGACTCCAGCACCCGAACTTCCTGCTCTGAACGGGTCTCCTGAGCTGTCATCTCCGCCCTGTCCGCCTGATCCAGCACCGCCCTGGAGGCTTCCTGCTCCAAATAGGCCATGTCCTCGTCAGCCTCCGGGGCAACCCCCCTCCCACAGGGCTTCTGTCACATATCAACCTAGTCACCATCCTCTTCACTACATTTCACATCACCCTCCTTGGCTCCAAACTGTACATCTTTCACAATCACTCACACCTGCACCTCATCACTGCCACTATAAAGGCACACCCCTCACCACAGTTCCTGGTCTGACTTCGTTTTCACCCATGTGGACTATTCTCCCTGTCTCCATTGTCTTCCTTCCCTCTTTGTCTCTGCCAAGATCACCCTTTGGACTCCAATACCCTGCTCACCTCTTCCCTGCACCTTAGTTATCAATAAATCACTATTCACCATCCATCTTCCTCTCCTGTCTCTACTTACAGTAACAACCAGGTTTGTTGTGCTTATATATTAATATGACTAATAATAATTATTATGATCATAATTATTATTGCTAATTAAAAATATTAAAATAAGAAATGTTATTATTGTAATAACACTCTTATTATAAAAATAAAAAATAGAGTATTTAAGAATAAATATAACAATATAATAATTAGAAAATAATATTTCTATTTGACAGAAAACATATTTTATGAAAAACTGCAGGGTTACCTGTTAACATACAGACAGCCAATGACTGTAAATAATTAGAAAGGTCTACGGATTTATTATAAAATATTATATTATTATGATAATATAAACTTAGCCTATGATTTACTTACCCTCAAGCCATCCTAGGTGTATATGACATTCTTCTTTTAGACGAACACAATCGGAGTTGTATTAAAAAATGTCCTGGCTCTTCCAAGCTTTATAATGGCAGTGAATGGCCGTTTATGTTTTGATGTCCATCAAAGTGCATCCATTCATGATAAAAGTGCTCCAGACGGCCCTGGGGGGTTAATAAAGGCCTTCTGAAGCTGAAAAAAAAATGCATTTGTGTAATACTACGCAATTCGACTTAAACCACAAGAGTAACCAGTGACGTATTACGTAGGATGTAGGAGTATCGTACGTTTAGACGCCTCTCGCGGTTCAAACAAACAGGGCTGAGCAACAAACTCAAGCTCCTCCGAGATTTCACTTTAAACAGTGACGTTTTAAGACTTCTAATTCGTGACTGGTGTTTTGTTTTGTTCTATCCTCTGCGCTTCCGAGTTCGTCATTACATTGTGCTACGGGTCAGGGTTAGTCTTCCACTGTAAATCGATATGTACGGCCAGCCGGAAGCTAGTTATTTAGTCGATAAAGTTTTAAATATGGATTTTTTTTTTTTTTACACAAACACATCGATTCACTTCAGAAGGCCTTTATTAACCCCAGCAGAGCTGTGTGGATTACTTTTATGATGGATTTACTTCAAAACACAAACGACCATTCACTGCCATTATAAAGCTTGGAAGAGCCAGGACATTTTTTAAAATAACTCAGATTGTATTGTCTGAAAGAAGAATGTCAAATACACCTAGGATGACTTGAGGGTTAATAAATCATGGGGTAATTTTCATTTTTGGCTGAACTAACCTTTAACTGTATATGATGGAATGTATTTAAGATTAAATTAAATTGTATTATTTAGTCATTTCATTATATCATTTTATATATAAATTATATAGCCTAATACAATGAATGCAACATACTTCAATATAGCTAATTAAAGTCGTGTTAGGATGAAATATAACTTAACATGATTATAAGGCTGTACAGAGTAAGTTCTTTTACATGTGGTTTCAGTTGTTCCTATATTTTTTGGTAAATTTATAATACATTTTATTATGAAATTTTTCATGAATCTTGATTTGTTCTTAAAATAATTCTTACACACATTTCACGCATAGATTTGTGTGTACATATCTTAGCTTAGAGGTGAATGAGACCCATTATAATTTTAGCCAAATTTTGCAACTCAATAAATAAATTGTTTTGTCTTTCTCACTGGTTGATAAATTAGCAGCTTTTTCAGTAGTGTGGTGTGATGATATACAGTTCCAATAGTGTCAGCTACTGACAAAACTTTCAAGTGAACCTATGGAAGGGAAAGTCTCAGGTACATACAAAACCCTGGTTTCATAAATAGGGAACAAGATGCTTTGCAGCTTAGCCACACTCCCTCTTTGCTGTGCAGGTTGTTCCCTTTTTTTATATAGAAATCTGGGAGATGCTGTGTGTCAGGAGCCAGCGCTAATCCCCTAATTCCCATAATGTCAGCGATTGTTCCAGCATCTTGCTCCCTATTCAACAAATTTTGGTGCTTGATTTTGTCATATGGAATGACAAAGTTTACCGGACAAACAAAAAACATGAAAAAAGCGTTAAAAACTTGAAGTGTTCTGCAGTTTACTAACGGTAGTTTAACACCTAGTATAGTATGTTTAGTACTCATATTGTGCTAATTAAATTGTGTATTTATACACTAGATGTACACTTTGTACATGATAACATTTTAATTTAGCATAAAAATCTAATTTCGACTACTGCTGGCAGGTTTGGCCACTATATTGCACTTAATTAAAACTAGAATGTTATATACGTGCTGCACATCTATAATCAATTTGATCTCTATCTGTATTTTTTCCAGATCTAGTGAATGTGATAGAGATGGAAGATGACCGCCGTTTTCACAAACTGACACAAGAGCAGGTGGAGACTTTGGACCAAGTTCTTACAGAGGTCATTCCCATTCATGGCAGGGGCAATTTCCCAACACTTGAAATCAAGCCTAAAGACATAATCCATGTGGTCAGAGACAGACTGATTTTGAAGAAAATCAAGGTGAGAGATGTCCGTCTCAATGGCTCTACAGCCAGTCATGTGCTGGTCAAAGAAAACGGCACCAGCTATAAAGATTTAGATATAATCTTTGGTGTGGAGCTTCCCAAACCGGAGGACTTCCAGATTATTAAGGAAGTGGTTTTGGGCTGTCTGCTGGACTTTCTACCTAAAGGAGTCAACAAAGATAAAATCACTGCTCTCACCATGAAAGAGGCATATGTACAAAAAATGGTCAAGGTGTTCACTGAGCATGACCGTTGGAGCCTTATCTCCCTCTCAAATAATAGCGGGAAGAAGTAGAGCTCAAATTTGTCAACTCTCTACGACGACAGTTTGAATTCAGTGTGGACTCCTTTCAGATCATCCTGGACAGCATGCTACAATCTTATTTGGATGCTGAACGGAGGAAGTTTGAAGAAGGGCAAGAGGGCCAGGAATCTTCTTCAGCTCAAACAAAAGGGATTCAGTCAGCCCTAATGGATGAACCATTCCTCAGCTCTTGTGAGATAAGCCATCAACAGAAAAGCGACACTGACATGTCTCCAAAACTGAAGAAATGCAGACTTTCTACGACTCTCAGTGTTATTGTAAAATCAGCCAGAAAAAACAGTCTAAATATTCAGAAAGAGAACCAACTTGTGAAATAGACAAAGATGTTGAAAAAGAGATGGTTGAAACTACAACTAAGCCTGTACCTATGGATATCAGAGTATCAGAGCACCCTGTAACAGTGCATGTGGAGGAAAAGAATGAACTTCATGAAAATGTGTCTTTGCGTACAGAGACACTGCTAGAGGTAAATACAAACGAAATATGTATTGACTCAGGAGGGGGAAATGAACTGGTAGTAGTAAAAACCGTGGCTGTTAAGGAAACAAATCCCCCAGTTAAAACATATATTAGTGAAATGGATTCTGACATGTTAGACATAGAGGCAGTTAATTCCAAACCATGGCTTGAAATGGTACATACTGACTTCTCTTGTCTTTCAACAAAAGGGACCTTTGGTGAGCGATGCCCATTCCAACCTGCTCCCATTACATTTCTTACACAAGCAGCACTAGAATCATATGCTGAGTATCCTCTGCCACCCCCTGCCAAGAAAAACAGCCAAAATTCACAAATGGTTGTTCTCAAGCATTCCTCACCCAAACCTCCTCGGAAAATGTCCAAAAAAACAACTCCTGTGCCATGTTCACCAGAAAAATCTGTGTCAAATAATTTGGATGTTGATACTTGTCAGATTTTGCCTCCACCTAAAGCTTGCCCAAATGAATCATTACCTATGCAGGATCAATTGTCAGGTTTTACCACAAAAAGCTTTAAATTATCCAGTTCATTAGAAAAAGACTCTAAAGAGTCAAAAGAACTGTCCACTTGTACTGGAGCTTTTACTGTTGCTGCTCCAGAGAGTGGTATGCATTCAAAGAGACACTGTACACGAGTCTATCACCAGAGGAAAGCCTTCAAAGTCGAGTGCAAAGCTCAGAACCAGAAACTGGTGAAGCTACACATGTCAATATAGTCACCCCTTCATCCAATCCCAGTAATCTCCCCAAAGATCAAAACAGGACAAACCAGCCTTTTACCGAAAGTGTTCAGACAGCACAGTGTCAGGCAATTGTACCTCTCATTAATGTGAATTCTGAGCCTTTACTTCAGGTAAATGACAGTTATCACCTCAACTTAGCCTCTCCCAAAAAGGAAGACAATGAGTCATGTGCCCAAATTGATGATCCCACATTACCCAAAAGCTTTTACTTCACCCTCAGTCGCTAAGTCGAACTCTAAGGCAACAAATTGTGCCTCTCAGATATTAAAACCACTGTCTGCAGACCATACTGTTGATTCACAAGTGGCAGGGACCAATTCTTTGTGTTCTGAACATGTTGTATCACCTCAAGTTCACGACTACCCCGTGTCCACTCCGCAGACTCTGGAACTTCATGTGCCAAGTCCACAGACTAAAGAACCTCCAGAACTATTATCATATGCATTAGATCCACTTGTTTCTTTACCAGAGGTTCAAACCCTCACTGTATCAGCTCCACATTTTTCAAAGTCACTAGAACCTTCCATATCCTCAACAGCAACAGAGACTCTTAGAATCTCAGAACCTCTTTTAGAACCATCAGCTATACCTATGGATGTCACGGAGCCCTCTGAAGTATTCCTCGAAGTTATAGAACCATCTGAAGTACTTTCACAGGTTTTGAAACCCTCTGCAGCATCAATGTCACATACGTTAGAAACGACTATGTCCTCAGTAAGTAAGGCGGTGGTTTCCAAGGTATCAGATCCATCAGCTTCAGACATTAACATGCCCAGACTCCCTTCCAAAGAGTTGCCTTGCATTACAGTGATGGCTGAGAGCATGTATGGTGACTTTGAGCAGGCTATGGATCACCTACGTTACCGGCTAATAGCAACACGCAACCCTGAAGAGATCAGGGGTGGAGGCCTGCTCAAGTACAGTAATCTGCTTGTCCGGGACTTTAAACCTGCCTGTGAAACTGAAATTAAGACACTTGAGCGCTACATGTGTTCACGTTTTTTTATTGACTTCCCTGATGTGAACGAGCAGCAGCGCAAGATTGAATCTTATCTGCGCAACCATTTTATTGGAGAAGAGAAAAGCAAATATGATTACTTGATGACACTTCGGAGAGTGGTCAATGAGAGCACTGTGTGCTTGATGGGGCATGAGCGCCGTCAGACTCTCAATATGATTACCATTCTAGCACTCAAAGTCCTGGGTGAGCAGAATATCATTCCTAATGCCAATAATGTTACCTGCTACTACCAGCCTGCACCATACATGACAGACCACAACTTCAGTAACTATTACATTTCAAATGGCCAGTCCCCACTTATATACCACCCCTACCCACTACACATACACATGCAGACTGGACTAGTTTAGGTCTAGGTACATTTCCACTACAAACAATCTACCCTTGAGCTTGGGTCCAAACACTTAACTGAAAAAAAAACAAAAACAGTTTGAGTTACCTAAGTGTTGGACAACGGAATGTCTGAATAATAACTGAAGATGACCACTACTGAGAATTATACATAAAAACATTGGAGCTGTTGCACTAGCAATATGAAGGTTAAAACGTGTCTCATGCATTTAATTGAAAACAACAATGACAAGATAAATGGTTTAAAAACAGGAATACAGAAAAAGACAACATTTAGTGACTATAAAACTAAAAATTAGAAGAAAGAAACTTTGCTAGGCCTGCTCTTCTCTTATCAGTGGTAGCTGAAAAGTCTTGTTTTAATACAGAAAAAAACTGAAAAAGACTAATGTTTTTGATAGAAAAAACTATTTTCAGTAATTTAATGCTTTATTGGCATGACAAAAAGTGCAAGAGAAATAATCAGCATGCAGCCAATGCTATATTAGATATTAAAGTACTTTTGTTGTCTGAAACAATTAAACTAATTGTTCCTGTCTTGTTTTGCTCTAAGAAAGTTCAGTAAGATCAGTGTTCCATTCCTTTTTTTTCTAATTTCTGTTTGAATTATTTTATATGTTGTGATATTTCTTAGTACATCTACTGGGTGTCTGCTTTTTCATTTATAATATATGCTTATTAGTAGTTAATAAATGATGTATAACAGGGGGTGTCCAATCCTGCTCCCCGGGGGGGCAGGGGGGCACTTTCCTGCAGCATTGAGCTCCAACACACCTGCTTGGTTGGAAGTCTCCGGTAACCCTAAAGACCTTGATTAAAGTTTTAGTTGTGTTTAATAAGGAATAGAGCTAAACTCTCCTGGAAGGTGGCCCCTCCAGGAGCAAGATGGAAAACTCTTATGCATTTATTATTTTACTAGGATTATACATCTTCAGAATTAAAAAAGTGCTCCATTCCTTTTTTCCAAGTTTTCAAGTTTTCAGGAACTCCATTCCTCCTCATTGCTCTTATTTATTATGTCTAAATGAGAGATTTTTCAGGAAAAAAGTTTCTCTGCCCAATGTCCACATTTAATCTTTTCTAATTTCTGCAGTGATTTGCACAATTATTTATTAATTTAATTGATTGTTTGTTTGTTTGACCAAGAGAGTGAGATGCAAATGAAAACAGACCACAAAAAATGTCTATGGCACACAAATTTTGATTTTATATGGAGAGTAACAAGCAGTCTTTCCTATATAATGTACATTTAGCCTAAAAAGAATCCATGCGAGGACATTAAATGATGTTATGTAATATTTCTTGGTATTTAACAGAACCATCAGTGGTGCTTAAGACATTTCCACTCTTTTTTACATATTTGTGACAAAAATGCATATATTTTTCCAAGAATGTATGTGTAGTACTGTATTAGAGCATACATTAAAGATTGCACCAGCCATATACACAGTGTACACAAATACACAGATAAACTAAACTGTACTACAAAGTCAGGACCAAAACTATACAAGTGTACATTGTGGGACATCAGTGTGACATGAAAAATACTGTCTTCAAAATATATTAAAGAGATTTGTCTAAGTAATCGATTTTTCAGAAGCAAAAGAAAATAAACACAACTTGTATGATATGTTGGCTTTAATTGAAATTGTATAAAGAAATACAATTTCTTATTTTTAGGCTATATTGAAAATATAGTTAACAGTGTTGGCATACATTTTGATCTTGACCTTATATACAATGCAAAAGTTTATTAGATCTTACAGAGATCTCATCACTGGTATAGCTATTCAAACGTGTGGAGTTTTTTTTTCCTGTGCAGACCTACAGTTTTGTGAAGTATTGACTGTATGATGATTTTTTGTCTAACATTCTGTTTTACCTTTATGTAATTGTCTACCTATGAAATGCAGCCAAAACCTGTAGTAACACTGTGGTTAGAAATAGGTTTAGACTGAAATTGTTTACCAAGATGATGTACACCCATCATGAAATCCTTAAAACAGTTTATATGACCAAAATTATTTTTGCAGGAAAACATTAGTGCCTAAATGAGCAGGAGAAAGCTGTAAAGTTAGGTGAGAGAAAGGACAACACTCCTGTAAATGCAGCCGTCAGGTTTTTTTTTTTCAGGTGTACATTTTCTCCTTTTATCATGCTATTTGTGTTGATGTCAAATGTAGTTGTTTGCTGTGGCAAGTTTTTGTTCATGTAATAAAAAAGGATCCAAAAGATTCACGTCATCACAAATTAGTATTGTTGTTTTGTTTATGTAAAATATAAGATAACATATAGCATCTATTAATTTTTTTGCCGACTCTTTGTTGATCGTATTCCTGGTTTTCTTGTACCAAACGTATGATTGAAGAGCAGAATCAGTTTAGAAACGCTCGGCTCCGTTTGCTGCACACTTCCTTACATACCCATGCCATGGGGAGTGGTTTGCAATACAAATCTCACTCGCCTATATCCATTGGCTTGTTTTGTTACAACTGGAAGGTGATTGGGCTCTCAGGCAAGATCCCAATTCGTTAGTTGTTCTGCCTTAATGTTGAATTTGACTTACTGATAGGAACTCATTTGTTATACATATAAAATAACTGTAACTCAAACTTATATTTACTTAACTAACACTACAACAATATATTGGGGTATAATTTTACCATTGTGACATTTATGTTGGGGTATGGTTTTCAGTTTATATAGCCACAGTAATTGTATTCACATTACACTATTTAGACATGTTTGAGCACATAACCCAGCCACCTACCCCTAAACCTACCCATTTGTACAGTAGTGGCTAAAGTTATGTCCGGAGAGGATATTTGCACAATATTTGCATTTAATGACAATTCAGATTCAATTAAACAATCAAAACATGATGAGAATGTTACATTGTGAAGAAGAATACACTAAACTTGCTTAAGGTATTAAAATGACAAAATTTATGGCAAGAAAGCCAAACAGCATTTAATGATTTTTTTATTTTTTGCATTATGCAAAGAAGGCATAGGAAAACAAAAAAATGTACAGGAAATAAAGCATAAATTGACTACAATATAAGCAGTTTATAATATTTTGTTGGTTCTCACTTGCTTTTAATTACAGCATTCCTCTGGGCATTGACTCACTAAACTTTACGCATATGTCATTCTTAACTTTCCAATCCTCCTTAAGTTCTTCCCAAAGTTTAACTTCATTGGAGGACCTTCTTGAACGTAGAACTAAGAACCTAGCTACATTGTGGAAAGCACATTGGTCAACAGCTGTTGTTTTAAAGGGTACCTATTATGGCATTTAAAATGTTCCTAATAATGTTCTGGGAGTCCCCAACAACAGTTTTACATGCATGCAATGACAAAAAACACTTTTGTTGTCTTATAATATGCATTTATTTTTACCTGATTTGCTCACCGACTCCCTAATGATTCGTTTGCCGACTCATTTGTCCAAACCCCTCCTTTGCGTGATGCTAATCGGCGGTGATTGGTCAGATGACCCAGTCAGTTATATTTTGCGTTAGCCCAAAGCTTAAACATATTGATAAAGCACTGCAGTACTACAATATGCTTCACATAATTTCACATATTTCAAAAAACAAAAAAAATGACATTGGAGACCTAGAAGCTGCTGAGCGTAACTCTCACTCTCTCACACACACACGCACGCACGCACACACACACACACACACACACACACACACACACACACACACACACACACACACACACACACACACACACACACACACACACACACACACACACACATAAAAGCAACAATTATTAATAGTACTTACAGGTTGGGATTCGGAGGAGGAAGCTGATCCAAATAAACTTGGTATTGAACGTTCCTTCAGTATCAGGCGACTCGCGAATCCACACTTGAAAGCATTTGTGTTTGTGAAGCGATCGTCATTAAAATAACGCGAACACAGCTCAAGGTGGCTATACTTGTGTGGTATAGTTGTAAATATAAACTCTAGCCACTGAGTCTTCACATGCTTGTCCCTGGGCAGTGAAAAAAAAAGTTTGCTTTTGATTCGCACTTCAGAACAGAGTCTCGTCGACATGATGTTGTCAGTGGGCGTGTCGAATTCAAATAACTTGTACAAGTGACGTACGAAAGTGCATCGTTCGTCTATCGATTCATATCAGCGACTCAGAGTCGACTCTTACTTTTGAGAGACAAATAACTTTGTATACGGTGAACTTTCATATTTAAAACTTTGCAGGATGTTTTTGTTCACTTAGATCTATGTTACACACTACATGGAAGGTAATTTTCAAAATTCCATGATAGGTACCCTTTAAATTGTGCTATACAAATAAATTGTCTTTTTGTCATTGTCATTGACCTGCATGACTTATCACAATTCAGGTTTATTATTTTCCAAAGATTTCCAATGGCTTTAAGGTCAGGGGACTGAGGAGGCCGCTTGAAGACTTAAAAATGCTGAGCATTAACACTTACACAGTAAGTGTTTGGGTTCATTATCATGTTGGAAAATACACATTTGATCTCCAAACAGATCCTGCATAATTGAATATATTTTGTTCAGCAGGATTTCCAAGTATTGGTCCATTTTCAAAGTGCCAGCAACTTTGAAGATCCTTTAAACACCTTCTGCAGACATGCATCCACAATACCCTTGCTGTGCTTCTCCTACGAATATACCTAACACCATCCAATGCTAGGTTGTTACATTTTCACTTGTTGGACTACAGAACACGGCTCAAATCTTCAATCTAAAACCCTGAAGATCTAGCCTGGATGCCAGCCCGAACCCCGCCCACAACATTTTTTGATCGGGAAGTTCGGTCTGGACTCGATCCATTGAGGAGTAATTATGATCAGCCAAAAAATGGTCGGACCAATCAAATTGCCAGGGCGGGCTTTATACGATGATGGACAGATAATCCATCCAATAACGTAATCATCACGTCCTCAAACGTATTTTTTCTTTAAAAAATGCTTTTCGTGTTTGCATGCAAGTAGGCCTACTCCACGAATCCTTAAGTTCTTTTTGCAACACCGGCAAAGATCGTTAACACTCACTATTTTTTTCATACTTTTTCCAGAGTTCTGTTTGATAACTATGCGTTGCTCAACATACGTCACTTACTGCGTTCCTCTGATTGGTTGTCGGTCTATCCAATTGAGTGCAGAGTTGTTGTTTTTCCTGGTTCGGTTAAGACACGCCTCATAATCAAAGCCCTATGGAGCAGTATCAGACTCATGTTCTGACCAGAATATGAGTATGACGAAGTCAGGCTACTGAAGATCTAATAATAAAGCTAATACCTGCCACAATTGGAACATGGAACAAGTACATTAGTTGAAAAGTGGTAGGTATAAGGTAGGGGTGGAGATGGGTCATCCAAAATATCTATGAACGTATACAGATTTATAAAGTCATTTCTACTTTTACAAATGCATGGTGGGGAGAAGTCTAACTGACCATAGGGTCTGGTTTTTGTGGTCTTTGCTGAGGATCTGTGCCAATGGCTGTCAAGGTCTTCACTCTAGGGCTTGCAGTTGTTATGGTCTCTGCTGGCATTCAGGTATGTTGTGGTCATCACTAGGAGCAGGTCCACCATCTTAACTAAATACGTAACGGATCTGACTGACTATGGTGACCTCGGGATAAGGATGAAACAGAGAGAATAATATAAGCATAGATGCCATTCATCGGGTGTTATGGGATTTGTGTTGTCTGTTCTGGATTACCTAATTTATGCAGCTGAACAAACCTTTAACTTATTCTAATCCTTTAATGCAAGATATAAAGGGGGCCAAGGTGACCAATATCAAGTTTTACATCATTCGAGATTTTAAATGAAACCAATAGTTTCCAAAGCTTTCAAAGAAGTTTGTGATAATTAGATTGCTATTTTTTCACCTATAGTTTTGCTCCAAAGGTGAAATTTATTTTTTAACTTACACTCTTGAGTCTATAGCAGCCCATAGAACCACTTGCTGGAAAGTTGTGAAATTTGGCATAAAGAGGAAAGTTTCATTATTAACACAGCACATTCTCTAACTCAATCCCTCTAGCACCATCTACTGTCCACATTGTTTATGATGTGTTTATGATATATGATGTGTTATATTATAATAACTTTTGAATCATAAGGGATAGAAATAAAATTCTATCATTGAATTTTACCAAAGTATGCCAAATTGTGAGGCTATATCTCCCCAAAGCTTTCACATATTGTGGCAAAATCTTGGTACATGTCATCACAAGCATGACCTGAGGCTGCTTGCATTGTTTTGACACAGTACCAAATAAAATATTTATATTTTTGCTTATAACTTCTGAACGTTTTGCCCAGAAATCAAGAAACTAGTAGATCCAGTAATCCAATCCAATAAACTAGTAATCCAACCAGATTTACAGATTCCTTGAGTCATACAGAGAACAATGAATCACAATGCTTATCAAATTAATCACAATAAGCTTTGAGACTTGTTACTTTTGATATGAAACAAAGTCACATCTTTCAAATTCTGTCAATTTTATTACAATATTCAAACTATAAATACCTCTTTAGTGCTGTTTAAAAGTGAACTAAGTAACTTTTTTACCTTAACCGAACAGCTTTGGAGTCATGGTAATGTTTATATTACTGATTTTGTGTTGAATGGTGGTCGTCTCGCCATGCCATGCTCACTATTTTGCCTCATTTAGTATTCCGTTTCTTTCGGAAATACGTCACAGCACTGGAGAAAAGTCGTTTGCAACTTCCGGTTCACGGGGACTTTAACTTGAAGTGAGTCAAGTTAAAGTTGAAGTTTTAACGTATAATACGATACACACAGTAGATCCAGTGTCCACTTTCTTCATCACTTGAATGTACAAAATATACAGTAAGACAATAACTTTGGCAACTGTTTTTGACGTGCTGTATACATACAAGGTATTAGTTTATTAATCAATCGAAAGAAAGTTAATCTGCAATTATTTTATTAATCAATAAGCCATTTTTCAAGCAAAAAAATAATAGTTTTAAGATAAGAAGAAACAAACTTGGAAGGTGTAATGTAATACAACAACATTTAATGAATAAATTCCCCCAGAACAATAATGTACACAAAACTAAGGAGTACAAGTAGTACACAGGAAGGCCCTTCCTGTAACCTTGAACGCACATATGGTGGAACCACCGCAAACGAATGTCACACTGAATCTGGAAAACAAATTATTTTGATTTTTGGGTCTTCAGTAAGACTGAGGCTGCAAATTTTCATTCCTGTGTAATTGATGTTATATTTTTTTAATATACAGTGATTTATGTGGAGATAAAAGAACAATGAAATGTTTGTTAGTCCTGGTTAAAATACAAGAAATGGAATAGAAATATCCAACATAACAATACAAGAAAATTCTAAATAACTTTACACAAAACATATTTCATTTCACATTTCTTGAGTTTGTTTTACCCAACTCAAATCTGCCTCAGGCCCTTCTGATCCACAGAAGTGACATATCAGTCAGGTCATCTTAGAAACAAAATAAAAAACACAGAGCATGCATCTATAATTCATCATTTTTCACACAAACACTTTTTAGGTAAGTATGGAATAATTCTGATAGCTGCATTAGATGTTTAATGGTAAATATAAGGACAATTATTTAGAACACTTGATGATAGGCCATCATCTGCAGATTTTAGAGGGGGGATACATATTTTGGCAAGTCGAAAATACGGTCTGAAAAAATTTGTATCCCAGTATAACTTTTGTCAAGAAACAAGAAATGTGTCCATATTCACTGCAATTATTAGACATGATGTAAAGTATTCACAAAATAAAACACTTGATGATAGGCCATCATCTGTGCAATCACTTTGTGTATGACATTGACCACTATTTAAGTGCAATGGATTATTAAATAATTTTGATAATAATTCACCATGGAAAGAGGAGGGGGGATTCAGAACAATTTAATATCCAAAGGCTGTTTGCTTTATGAGTGGAACGGTATGGTCGTCTTGGTTTTTCAGTAAATACATTCTCAATTCAGTGTAATGACGTTCGATCGTTATAGCCTTCAGAAGATTAAATAATTAATTTTGATAGATGAGCCACGTGATAGCTGTCTTTGCTAAACCTTGTTGATAAAACACCAATAGTAAAACGATAACTTAAACAATTCACGTATTATCGCTTCATTTTTTGGTCAAACCAATGCACACCAGTGCTGAATGCGAGCGCGCTCCCGCGACCGGGGATACACTTCCTTTCAGGGGTAAGTACCTTGGCACGACACCGGCGGCCCGCCGGCGAATTTTCTTTTTGCAGGGTGGTAGGGGAAGACTCATTCATATTCATAGGGGAACTCATCCCTGATTGGTCTGATGACCTATGACCTACCCCTAACCCCGCCCTAAACCTACCTGTCACTGGGGTTAAGACCAATCAGGGAATGAATATTAATGAGTCTTCCCCTACCACCCTGCAAAAAAAAAAATTCGCGGCCCGCCGGCCGCAGCACCAGGAAATGTCACGTGATATCAGGTCTCGCGATGTAACGAATTGCTTTACGGCAAGAAAGGTCTGCTAAAATGAGCATCAAACAGAAATAACCCGGCGCCGTGTTCGAGGCGCACATACAATACAGACAGCCGACAGTTCATCAGGGCGCGCACAGCTCTTAAAGGGGCCACACCTTATTTCCACTCCTGACAGCTTTCATCCTACTGAACAGGTACCGGTGTACAGGGGGAGGGGATCAGGCCGTGAGTGCAGAGACATCTCTGCGTGCGTGATATTTACGACAATACAAGTGTCCCGCAGCGACTCTAGGGGTCACTGTTTGACAAAAACAGAAATCCTGCATAGTGCTACTTTAATGTGGTGTGACAGATCGCTGTTGAGCCTCAGTTCAAGTGGCACGTAATCCATATCATATCTAATGTAATTTCTCATGTTTCAACCACGGAAAGACACCAATACAACTTGTAAACAATGTCACATAATGTTACATTTACCTCAGAAAAGCCATTCAATGTCCACAAACACGTTAGTTCGGCAAGAAATATTAACTTTGTAGTTTCTATATGAACTCTATACTTTCTTTTGTGTAATTTAAATGTAAGTAACCTATACAAGTCAGTTCTTTTTAACCTTTAATATTCTCTTAATAGGCTCTTTGGCGCCCCCCAGGGGAGGCGCGCCTCACCTATTGAAAACCGCTGGTTTACAGCATTAGTTGACAGCGTTTTTGTTTCTTGAGAATATTTTCCATGTACTATACCAGATACATACTCCAATTAATCGATATCGAATTCGATTCAGCTCGCAAGCTTGTGATTCAAAATTGAATCAAATCATGAAATTTGTGGCAATACCTAGCCCTACGAAGCCGTTCACCAGCTCTGTCACCAGTCACCGTATCTGCACTACATTCCCCATAATCCTCCCCGACACTTACCTGGATGCTCACCTGCATGTTACATGCGACTGCAATTACTATAACACACACCTGCACTGCATCTCTCTCATCTACAGTTCTGCTACTTAAACACACACCTCGTACCAGTTCAGCATCTGGTTTTGTTTACATACATTTTTTGGACTACCTACCTACCTGACTCGAATCGACTCCGCCAATTTCTTGCCAACGTTATACTCCGCCGATTTCTCGCCAATGGTATACTCCAGCGATTATTGTCCTACGTCATTCCTCTCCAAGTTTCTTCAGTGTCTGATCCCTTCTTGTCTCCTGGTCCTTCGTGTGTGTGTGTGTGTTCTCACCTAACCATCCATCCAATGAGGTGTGTTATCCGTCTGCTTCAGCCATCCACGATCTCATGCACCTCTAAGACAAAGACTTTCCATTATCATCCATCTCAAGTCTACGATAACTTGTTCTGTTCACTCACCTGTTTTTCCCACCATTACGCTCTGTGCTGCCAAATAAAGATTTTATAGCTTTTCCCTGCTTCCGAGTCTGTATTCCATAACAGAACCATGTTAGTAAAATATTATCAATTTCTTGTAGATAGACAAAATTGTTACTATTTAACGCATCAACGAAATATATGGCATGATGCCAAGCTGATTCTGGGGCTGTAATAATAATAATACATTTAATTTGTAATGCACTTTATATTTGAGCAAATCCTGGTGTCGAATGCAGTCAAGCCCAGGAGGATGAGAAAAGTTGGGGAGCCAGCATCTGCAGTCATCAGCAGGTCATTTGTGACCCTGACCAGGGCTGCACCAAGGTGGTCCGGACCAGCTCCAAGTTCTGTTGGTGTATGACAGCAAGGCCGCCACCACGACCAGTGTTGCTGGCTCTCTCCAGGAAGGGGACAGACTTCGTTAAGCACTGAGTAAACCATTACAGCAGCTGATAGCAGCTGGTGCCATGTTTCTGTCAGGCAAGTCTAATCCTTTGTCCACGATGTGGTCTTGTATGAAGGATGCTTTATTTGTGAGGGATTGTGTATTGAAAAGGTACATTTTGAGTGTTGATGCTGTGGTGAATCTCTGTAGACGCTGTAGTACACTGGAATCCACTCCACACTTCTGGCCTGCTTGATGTGGAGAGATCTCGCAGTGTTTCCCGTGCTGCTCAGCTGAGCGTGCAGCGATCTCGCGATGTTTCCTGTGTTGCTAGCACAGAGAGCAACACTGCTCTCATGACGCGGCAGATGTGCGACAGTGGTCCAGATGGATGGAATGTGTGAGGCAGGCTGGCCAGGCTGATGGTAAACAAACTTTCGACTGGAACTTCTGTTGATGTAATGCTGAAGTCCAAGTTTTTTGATGGCTGCGATGCACGTTGGACTGGAACGGTTGTTGAGAGTTAGCAGCTGTGGGATAGAGTACTTGAGCTTCATGCCGGTCACCGAAAGTGTTAGCCAAAGACAGAGATGGAAGACTGTCAGGCATAGGGAGAAGATGGTCCATATCATACCAGCGGGGTCCACGAGGCACGGAGGACTGGCTGGAGGCAGCTGACAGCTTGCTACCAACTGTAGAGGTGTCGGCTCAAGGCAAAACTGGGCCGGGACAGCTAGATGGCTGCCCAAGGAGTAAAGTTAAGCCTAGTAGTAGCAGCGCTGGAACGACGGAAACATCCGGGTGTTCTCCACTGACAGCGGGAGGTGACCAACAATCCTCTGATGTTGGAGGAGATGTCAGTAGGTGAGTAAAGCCTTCAATTGTGTATCAATCCATGCAAAACCTCAAGAGAAATACTATTCAGAATAAGAAAAACAGAGGAGAAGCGGCAAGCAACAAACGCCAGCATCCTCTCCCCGTCATAAACCAAGTCCCATTGATTAATTCGCTGATTAATATACCAAAGCTGACTGTAATGCTTTGGTATATTGAAAACAACCTTTGTATGTGTCATTGTCTCCTCATACTGAACACACAACATCAATTTAGAAACAGTGCCAGCTATTGGTCAAAAGGGATAAGCAACTAAATCATATTACTAGTGTTTGTATTTAGGATTTTTTGGCCCTTTTGAATAAAGTGATCTAAAAATGTCTTTAGTTATTTATTGTCGCAGTTGGTATGGATGCATAACTTGTCATTTTGCCTCTTCTGTGCTTGGCTCCTTAAATGCTGTATGTGTGTGTATATAAATGCTGTTATATTTTTATTTATTACAATTTACTTTTACAATTATTCCTTATTACAATTAAGATTTACCATACAATGTGTACATTTATACAGAGGCCGATATATATATATATATATAATATATATATATATATATATATATATATATATTATATATATATATATATATTATATTTTTTTTTTTTTTTTTTTTTTGAATGAATGAATGAATGCAGCACTTTGTTGTGTTTTATGAGCAAAAACATTCAGAGATGCCAATCATGTGAAAATGCCACTAGCAGGATTTGAACTCGTGTTGCCCACATAAACATGTCAGTGTGCCGGAACACATGCTCTAGCCAGTTTGGCCCTTTGATTAGCTTGTAGAGGTGTGTTTGATCAGGTTTAGAGCAACACTCTGCAGGAAAGCGGACCTCGAGGAATACAGTTGAGAACCCATGATTTAAAACCTCTGCCATGGCTATGACATCTCTTTTTTTATGAAAACATGGTTGGTTGTCTCTTAAGGTAACACCAAGTAACTTTTCCTCTTCGGCCGCCCTACTGGTTGGAAACGAAATTGTCCATTACCGCTGTCGTAAATAATTTAGCCTATCACTTTGATCTATCTTTGTATTGTATGTACTGGCAGGGTAACGTTAGAGTAACTTAATGAGATGTACGAACGCTATGTGTTTACTGATGTATACGTTCTCAGTTTTGTAATAACACAATAACCATAACGCGTTGTTCATTATAAATGTGGGATTATGAATTAATATTGAGAACGTCATACATAGAAAACATGCCGTAATGTACCCTGAGTGTAAACCTTAGCCGCATTCATCGTGAAGCATGCAAGCGATTTGGAAAGATTAATATTAAGGTTGATAAAATTTTACACGCTTCTTCTGGAGGTGCAGCAGGGACATGAATAGTTGGTACCGATTCGTTTTTCAGGAGCAGCTTCTTAGCAAAACCAGCTACTGATCCTCGTTTATAAAGCAGTGTGGTGAGAAAAGATTCGCGAATCGCTCAAACACGAATGCATTGACATTGCTCGTGGGGAATATTCCCTTCGAAAACAAAACTCAGCCACTGTGTCTTCAGAGGTTCGGATTTAGGAACATCAAAATGACTGCTGTGTTCGTTATTACACCCAAGAACAGAACACCACAATCGCTTAGACTCCATTCTGCTCCAGCGTATCAACAATGATGACAGCTCGCTCAGGGCGGGGAATATACGTTCTTTGGCGGGGATGTGTTGAAACGCTGCTGTCAATCAACAATCGTGGGAGGGGTGTCCGACCGTGTGACGTTAAAACACGGTCGAGCGGCCCGATATGAGACTGGGAAAAACAAATAAGGAGATTAAAACAAAAACACTGAATAGACTTTTATCAGACCTTAGTTAAAAGCATAGACTGTAAAACAAAGTATTTAGTGACCATCAGTGACTTAATACTGTATCACCCTTTAAGGACATTTCCTTACCAAAAACACCAACCATGATGTGGTGGAAACTTGTCAAATTATTTAATAACCTGCAATAAGCACACTGAAGACTGTATTTCAGGGTATTTCATTCATTGTTTTGTTTGTTGATTTTATTTAATTATCACATGAAACTCACTACAGTCTAATTTGATACATTCAAACAATCAAGAGGTTTTGAACATTTATCATTGTTTTAACTTTGTGTTCATTTTTTTAATTCACCTCAAAAGACTAAGATCACTTCAGTATACCTGCCACAGATTTAGACACAAACACAGCAGTTGAGAATGCTATGTAACAGATCACTATACACAGATACTGACTGCAAACGTGGCTAACAGACAGACAATCTGTGCAATAGAGAATTCACATGGACTCAAATTCATCAATGCGCTGTTTGGTGTTTCCTTGTCGTATTTGCCGTAAAGTTTTGTATTTGTCCCTTCCCAACCTCACATTCTCAGCATGGATAAGATCATTGGGAGTCTTCATGCTTTCATCACGGGCATCTGCTAGCTCTGAGCTCAGAGCCTAAAAAAACATTAGAAACAATCAGTAAGCATAAGAGTTAAAGCTGCAGAGAATAGTTTCTGCAAGACTGTCACATTTGTTCTTCAGAATTTCTATTAGAATCTTGTTTAATGAATTTTTGTTATTCAGTGTGACAGTGTGCCGTATCACATGCTCTAGCCCAGTGGTTTTCAAAGTGTGCGGCAGAGAGCATGTCAGGAAGATGTGCGGAGTAGGGCTGGGTGATATGTCAATCGATAAGAGTTTTTTTATATAGTTAAATAGTGATCTGTATGTAAATATATCCGTGCAGCGAGGGGCTGCTTAAACATGTTAGAGCAGCAAAGAAACATGGATAAATGAGAAGAAAGAATGGGATGTGCTTGATGAGTTATTAAAAGCACAATAAACCGTGAAAGAGAAATGAGTTCAGTACTGACAGGCAGCTTTCTGTGGTGCACATACGTATATCTTTGACTTTGAAAACCCCTGCTCTAGCCACTAAGACTGTGGTTCTCAACTCTCTTCCTGAAGCCCCTCAACAGTGGAAATTTTGAATGTCTCCTTGGTCTGACGCACCCATTTTAGGTCTTTGAGTTTCATTAGGAAGACTAACAAAATGTGCACTGTTGGGGAAGTTCATGGAACAGAGTTTAGAACCTCAGCACTAGGGCATGGTTATGACTTCTTTTGTATAAAAGTCTCTCATACTCACCTGTAGGCGCTTCTGCAGACGTTCATTCTTCTCAGTTTCTGTTATACGCTGCTCTTCACTGCGGTCCTGATAAGTTCCAGTGGATGTGAGCTCAGCACTGGCCTCAGCACTGCTCTCATCATTCTCATCATGGTCATTCTCCGTCTGGGACGTAGCCTGGATGTGGACCCCAATTAGCTTACTCTTCAACTCCTCTTTTGTCCTCTCCAGGTCTACCTCAACCATAATCGCCTGCCAAGATACTCAAAGAGAAATCTCAGTAAACTATTATGAGACTGCTAATGTGTTTGCCTGAGGTGAACCATGTGAAACAGATAAAACAGTATATTTACACTCTCACCCTTCTCTGCCATTTCCTGGCTTCATCCTCTTTCTTCTTTTTGGCATCTTCCAGAAGAGTGATTTTGGATGTTAGCTCAGCCAGCTCTGTTGCCTTTAAAGATATAATGAAGCAAACATATTTCTTTTGTAAAAAACTATTTTCTATACATTAAACAACAACAACAACAACAACAACATTAACCAGAGGCTGGCAAGCTTTGAAAAGCACACAAAGAACCATAAAAGCACTGCAAACCTGGAAACAAGTAAAAAATATTATCAAAAAATCAAATCTTGCATTTATTTAAAAATGTAATATAGCTGTTTGTGTATGTAAAGAAAGACAACCGAAACGCATTGTTTGTTGGCATTTATTCCATGATTTAGCTTCGTCACCATGTTACACATTTGCACAATGCCCACCTACTGGCTGCTTTGACCCACCTTAACAAAGAACAGTTGGAGTGATTTTACGGTGTTGAGGCGTCAGTAGCTGACGCTATGGGTAAAGTCCATTTCTTCTAAATACTGAAGCCTGATTGAAGGAAAAACTACACTGACAAATGGCGTCTCAGCACACCCAATCTTTCTCTTCATAGTGGAGATTGTCTCCTCACTGACCACGGAAGAAGAAGCCTACCTGCTCACCTTTCTGAAGAACCCAGCAGTGGGCTTGGTGATGCTGAAGAAGCATACTCGGCTGAGACGAAACCTCATCTGGTGAGGGATTTCCCAAAGCAGAGCCAGAAGACCGGCATCCCTTCCGTAGCGTTAATGCTACCTCTTCACAAAGCATCAGGGCCATTGCCCCCAGGTAGTGTTGGACCCTGGTCAGCAGCCCAACCAGTCTTCCTGACTAGACAGGAGTGAAGAGAAGGCAGCCCTTAGAGGAGGCTATGGAGAAAGAGTCAGACTGAGTCCTGAACATGACCAAACAAGTCTTCTCTCCAGTTTGCTCGCAGATCCCCCCGATTTGAGGGTGTGAAAACCCTCACACAGATTCGCTCAGGGGATTGCTTTTTATCAGTGGATCTGAAAGATGATAACTTTCTTATCCAGGTAGCCTCTCATTACAGACAGTTCTTGATGTTCGCATTCAAAGGAGTGGCTTACCAATCTACTATCCTGCCATTTGAACTGTCACTGTTGCAAAAGCATTCACAAAGTGCATAGATGCGGCACTCTCGCCCCTGAGTTGGAATGGGGTGCACATACTGTACTACCTTAACGATTGACTAATCATGGCCCAGTCGAGAGATAAGCTATGTGTGCACAGGTCTCTGCTCCAAAGCCACTTAGAGTGTCTGGGGTTCAGAATCAACCTGGGTACGGTATTCGACTTGGCCCAGATGCGGGCCTGGCTGTCACCGGTGCGCTCGCTGAAAATTCAGTGAGCTCTGAATCATTTAAAGCCGGGGGTCTTTGTACCCTCAAGGCATTTCAAAGGATGCTGTGCCTGATGGCAGCAGCCTCTGCAGTCATTCCGTTAGGCCTGCTTCATATGAGGCTGCTTCAGTTCTGGCTAAAAAGCCCATGTCCTGCACCATGCTTTGCAATTAGGATGCTTGAACCCACGGCTGTGTCAAATTTCTGACATCCTGGAAGGCTCTGCAATTGTACCAATCGGGAATGGATTTCAGGCTGCCTTCCAAAAGTAAAGTAGTTTCAACAGATACCTCTAACACGGGTTGGAGCGCGCTCTGCTATGGCAGGTCAGCGTTCGGCACCTTATAATAATAATAATAACTTTATTTTTACATAGCGCCTTTAAAGCAGCTTCTCAAAGCGCTTTACATTATAGAACAAACAAAGAAAAATACAACACACACAGGAGAGAAAAACAAGAAAAAAAGTCAACAAAAAAAATTTGTTTTTAAATGGAATTTAAAAATACTTAAAGTCTGTGCATTTCTGATATTTAGAGGGAGTGCATCCCAAAGCCTAGGAGCGTAGAATGAAAAAGCCCTGTCCCCTACAGTACACAACCGAGTCTGTTGGACTGCCAATAGACCAGCTTGTGAGGAGCGTAAATGACGCTTTTGTGTATAAAGTTAAAATCGCAGACAGATACTGAGGGGCCAGACCATGCAGTGCCTTGAATGTGAGCGTAAGGATTTTAAAATCAACTCGGAACCTGACCAGGAGCCAGTGCAAAGACTTTAAAATCAGTGTAATATGTTCATTTCTCTTGACTCCAGTCAGGATTCTAGCAGCAGAATTTTGTACACGTTGTAGTTTGTTAAGTGTTGTTTTAGGAACCTCAGCAAAAAGTGCATTGCAGTAGTCAATGCGGGAAAAACAAAGGTATTAATAAGCCTTTCAGTCACAGAGAGGGATACGGAGCAGAGTCTTGCAATGTTTCTGAGATGAAAAAAGGAGTTCTTAACAGTGTACTGCACATGAGAGTCAAAGGACAGACTAGAATCAAATATAACTATTCTAAGTTTTTTTATTCAGTTTGTGCCTCCAAATATTAAGACTCAAACATTTTTGGGACATCCATGTTTTTATCTCAGAAATACAATATATTAAAAAAAGAACATCCAAATTTTGACCAGGCTGAGAGTGCATATAAATCTGAGTGTCGTCTGCATACAAGTGATAATTAAGCCCAAGTAATCTTTGAAGCAATTCGAGTGGAAATATAGCTGCAAGCAGCCATTATGCGGGGCCAAGCAGTAGAAGACGATAAGACATGCCAACATGGCTGAAAGTGTCAGACCAACTGCAAAAATGAGCAATTAAAGACATTTTAAGAGGAATTTCGGCAAATGGTCGAAAAATCATGCATACAGTAACTTATAAGATGATTTATGGTTTATCACTTTCGACCAATAGGTGGCGCAGTTACAAACTCGATGTGATGTGGTCAGAGTGAAGTGTCAATGACACATACAAAGTTTGGTGTCAATATGTCGAGACATTGCAGATATAAAGCCTGAATAGTCATTTTTGCATCATGCCTCAACTTTGCTGCTGCGGTATACTAAAACGGTTTTGTCTATCGACACGAAATCCATAAATTTTGGTCGGGACGGTCTGGAGATGATACGATTCGATTTTGGTGAAAATCGGACAAACGGTCTAGGAGGAGTTCGAAAAAGTAGGTATTGAATGAAAATCAAGATGGCGGACAGGAAGTTCAGCCAAATACGGCAAAATTGGTATCTATGTTCTCGTAGTGACCCAAGGAATCTATTAAGGCCAGTGGCATTTCAACAGGCTGATTTATTCAAAAGTTATTAGCCTTTTTGGAAATTTTGTTATAACTTTTGACCACTATGTGGCGCTGTTTCAAAACTTCTCAGGCTCCTTCAGGGCGTCGTACTGATGACCCATACCGAGTTTCGTAACAATTCGTTCATGCGTTCAGAAAATACAGCATTTTAGCACATAATTCAAAATGGCCGACAGACAAAATGGCCGATATGGGAATATTGGATATCAGTCGACTCGGCATGACGCCCTGAATCTAACAAGGCCAATTTTATTATTTTTGGACAAACTGTTCAGAAGTTATAAGCAAAAATAACCATTTTTCATATCTCCGGACCAGTAGGTGGCGCTGCGCCGAAACGCTGCATGTTGCCTCAGGTCATGCTTGTGATGACATGTACCAAGTTTGGTCTGAATACGATTAAGCATTGCGGAGATACAGCCTTAAGTTTGTTTTTGCAAGCGCTTCGTAAAATTATTTTGCACGGTATTCGAAAACTGTTAAGCGAATAAACTTGAATTCCATAACTTTTTGTCCCCACTGCCTGAAGATGACCTGGTGCAATTTTGGTGAAAATCGGAGCATCGGCCTAGGAGGGGTTTGAAAAAGTAGGTTTTTCTGAAAAAAAAATTTTCTGAAAAATGTGCATGACGGAAAATGACGTCATAGGACGCAATCGAATCGTCATGAGCTCAGGAATCAGAGGAAAAAAGAATTTTGTTGATAGGCCTTACGGTTCAAAAGTTATTAGCATAAATATGAGTGAAACTTTGGACAGGTGGTGGCACTAGAGGAAATGAGTTAGAGACACCAAAATCGGTGCATTTAATGTTGGGACTGTCCTCTATCAGAATGTCAAATCAAAACAACTTTCCCGCAAACGGTTCTATGGGCTGCCATAGACGCCCAGTCGGAAGAAGAAGAAGAAGCGGAAGAAGAAGAATAAGAACCGGAACAGATACAATAGGTGCCTCCGCACCTTCGGTGCTTGGCCCCTAAATATGTAAATGCTAAAAAGTAAGGGGCCCAAAATTGAACCTTGAGGAACACCTGTACGGACAGAGCCGATCTCAGACCTGAAACCACTCATACTGTTGATGATCAGAGAGGTAAGATCTAAACCAGGTTAAAACAGTCTCAGAAACACCAAAGACAGTTTCCAGATGATTGAGCAAAAGATTGTGACTGACAGTATCAATAGCGGCACTAAGATCAAGAAGGATAAGAATAGAAAGAGACCCAGAATCTGATGCTATTAACAGATCATCCGTGACTTTGACCGAGGGCGTCTCAGTACTATGACATTTTCGAAAACCAGACTGAAGGGGCTTAACAAAGATTATTTACTGTGAGATGACTGTGTAGCTGCAAAGCCACAACACTTCTTGCAATTTTAGCAAGAAACGGAAGATTTGATATAGTTTTCAATGCTGCTGTGACAACACCAGTACGCAAAGATTCATTAACAATGAACAGCTGTGCACAGAGAGTCAAAACAAGATTTAAACAAGCTTGTAGGGAGGGGATCAAGTAAACAAGTGGTGACTTTCATACGTGATACCTCCCTAGTGAGCAACTCAGAGTCAATTTCAGAAAAGGTAGTAAAGGATGTACCAGAGAAACTAGACAAGCATAGTGCAGAAGAGCAAACCAGTATTGCATGAATAATTTTATAAACATTGTCAATTTTACTACTAAGGAATTGTAGAAAATCATTACACAACTGATTTGAGACAGGCAGAGAGGTACCAACATTAACTTTGAGAAGTATTTTTATAGTATGAAAGAGATGCCTAGGATTAATTTGATTGTTATCTATATTCTGAGAAAAATAAACAGATCTGGCAGACTCAATTGCAGATCTATATTCCCCCAGGTGGTCTTTTCAAGCTTGATAAAATACATTCAGGCCTGAGTCACGCCACTTACGCTCCAATTTACGGCAAGCTGCTTTCCTAAAGCGCAGGTCATCATTATACCAAGGGGCAGAACATGTAAAAGAGACTCTGCGTGACGTCAGGGGAGCAAAATAATCTAAATTAGAGGCAAGAACAGTATTCAACTGTACAATCTGACTTCAAGAGGAGCTGACGTAAGACCACTAAGAGAGGAAACAACAGAGTCAGCAAAATCTGACGGATTCATTGATTTCATTGATTCTGATGACACTGTGATCATGGATACCACTAATTCACTAAGAGAGCTACAGACCGAGATGGAACTCTTTGCGGAGTGGTGCAAGCAGAACTGTCTTGACCTCAACCCCTCTAAAACACAAGGAACTGGTTGTTGACTTTCGTAAAGATGTTTCCATCATTCCCACTCTGTTAATCAACAATCAGCCAATAGAAAGGGTTGAATCATACAGATACCTTGGGACAATACTCGATCATAAACTTACTTTCCAACTAAACAGTGAAAACATTTTTTCTAAATGTCGGCAGCACCTCTTTTTCTTGAGGAAGCTCCGTCGACTTCAGGTTCACCAGTCAGTCCTGATAGCTTTCTACAAATGCTTCATTGAGTCTGTAATAACCTTTAACATATCAGCCTGGTTTGGATCACTACCCAATATTCATCGTAACACACTAAACAAAATCATAACAATGAGTAGTAAAATAATCGGACAGGTGCAAGAATCACTTATCAGTATTTACAACAGGAGGACAAAAATAAAAGGAAAACAAATAGTCTCTGATACCACTCACACATTGCACAGTCACTATAGTATTTTACCCTCAGGTCAGAGATACAGATCACTCTTATTTAGGACTAAGAGAGCCATGACAAGTTTTGTGCCTACTTCTATTAGGAATATGAATAGTTGATAAACTTATTCACTAAGATGTATGTCCGTGTGTGCGGATTAGTGAATTATTTATCTCTGCTTATTTATCTATTTTTAACGTAACCTTTTTAATGCCTATTGCTTATTTATCATGTACTTATTGTGCTTTGCAAGCTTTATTTATTTATTGCTATTTATTACTATTTATTACTTGTGTGAGTGTGGTATACTGTGCTATGTTTGTGCAACTGTACACGCATTTTTGATGCTCAACACGAATAAAGTTCCTAACGGATAAATAAAGTTCTTTGAATGGAATTGAATTGAATTGAATTTCCATTTACTGAAATTAACAGTGTGTGAAGAAGACATACAAGGAAGAGGCAGTTCCAGATTAAAAAAGATTGCCAGATGATCAGAAAGACCGATATCAGCTGAAGAGAGCTGTGATACAATTGCATCATTTGCAATCACAAGGTCTAATGCATGACCTTTGGTATGTGTTGGGCTGCTAATAAACTGTTTAAGATTAAAACAGTCCAATAAAAATAGAAAGTCTTTTGCCATCACACAGTAATTTTGGTCAATTTGTATGTTGAAGTCCCCTAGAATGAGGATACTTTTAAATTTAAAACACAACATTGACAACAAGTCAACAAACTCAGACATAAAAGCTTAATTTGCCTTTGGTGATCAATAGACAGTAGCGATGGTAATTGCCTTTGGAGCAGAAATATTCAAAACAAGGCATTCAAATGATGAGAACTGTGTTCATTCAAATGAACACACAGCACTGATGTTATATTTCAGGTTATGAACCACAATAATTCCCCCACCTCGACCAGTAAGTCGCGGGAGATCAAACAGTCCATACCCCTCAGGAGTGATCTGGTTGAAGAGGAGTCCGTCATTTTGTTCATGCCTTTTGCGTGTTGGGTTGACGAGAGACGAGGATTCAGTTGCAGAGTGATTTATTAAATGATAGGTAGGCGAGGTACAAACTCCAAAGTACTAAAACAAACGGGAAGGTACACAAGAAACGCGTAACTTGTACAACGAACCAGCACAGGACTGCAGACACAGGGAGATTAAATAGGGCAACAAACAAAAGAGGTAGGCAGGCGGGGGAAATTAACCAAAAACGAGATAAGATGGGCGGGGTTAAACAATAGACATGAGAGCACATGGCACAAGGAAATGACAGCCATGTGCTCACAACAGACCAGACAAACACAAACACATGACAAACTGGCAGTGTCACACCTCTGTCACTAAACCAAGAGAAAACCCAGACAAGGGTGACAGAACTGTGACACTACCCCCCCTCAAAGGGACACCACCTGGCGTTCCCAAGGAGGTACACCAAAAACAAGACAGGAACATCCAACGTGCAAGACCGACAGAAAAACAAGACAAGCAGATCAAAACACAAGTACAGAGAGGGGAGGGAGGGAGAGAAGCTAGGGAGGGATGGGAGGGTTTGGATTCCTGGCTGTGAGCCAGGGTAGTGCAAGCTGTGCAGTACACCAGGGTGGCCAGAACTGAGATGATCCCTCAGGCAGCAAGGGCGAACCAGACTGTGCAGACGGCCACGGCGGTGAAGACCCCTCGGGTGGCCACGGTGGAGGAACAGGAATGGACCCTGGCTCAGGAACAGGCACAGACACCGGCTCAGGCACAGGCACAGACACCGGCTCAGGCACAGGAACCAACACCGGCTTAGGCACAGGAACAGACACCGGCTCAGGCACAGGAACCGACACCGGCTCAGGCTCAGGAACCGACACCGGCTCAGGAACCGACACCGGCTCAGGGACCTCTGGATCGGCAGACGTGACTTGAACAGTCTTTGGATCGGCAGATGTAACGTGACCAGTCTCTGGATCGGCAGACGTGATGTGAACAGTCTCTGGATCAGCAGACGTGATGTGACCAGTCTCTGGATCGGCAGACGTGACGTGACCAGTCTCTGGATCGGCAGACGTGATGTGAACTGTCTCTGGATCAGCCAACGGGACCTGGACAGATTTGGCCTTGATTGGTGGAATGGGTGGTGCCGGCAGGGCCAGGAGCTTGGGCGGCGCTGACAGGGCCAGGAGCTTGGGCGGCGCCAGGAGCTTGGGCGGCTCCGGCAAGGCAAGGAGTATGAAGACGGCCTCTGGGCTGACAGGAAGCACAGGAAGGACCCCCCGAGCATTGCGGGACGCAGGAAATCCTCTTCCTCCTCCTACGTCTCCGAGAGCGAGAGGGCGCTGTGCTGGACGGAACCAGCGGCAAAGGCTCTGGGCTGGACGTGAACAGTGGCGAAGGCTCTGGGCTGGACGGGACGGGACCAGCGGCGAAGACTCTGGGCTGGACGGGACCAGCGGCGAAGGCTCTGTGCTGGACGGGACCAGCGGCGAAGGCTCTGGGCTGGACGGGATCCATGGTGATGGCTTTGTGCTGGGCACAACCAGTGGCGAGAGCTTTGTGCTGGATGAGACCCGCGGGTCGAGGAGGGACCGAAGTGGAGAGTGATGGGACTCACCTCTATCACCTCCTCTCATGCGACCTCGCGAGTCCCAGAAAACCTAGCCAACCGGGTTCCCTCAAAACACTGAGAATCAGTGGGGGTTTTAACATGGTTGCCAGTCGCAGTCCTGGGCTTACCTTCTCTCGGCTGACAGCCGGCTGCCATGGTCTCCTCATTCCTCTGAGCGCACCTGGCAAAATATTTAAACAAGGAGATCCCTTTCTCCTTCCCTGAAGGAAAAAGTTCGCTCTGCTGAATCCACATTATGGCTGGTTCGTTCTGTCATGTGTTGGGTTGACGAGAGATGAGGATTCAGTAGCAGAGTAATTTATTAAATGACAGACAGGCAAGGTACAAACTCCAAAGCACTAAAACAAACGGGAAGGTACACAAGAAACACGTAACTTGTACAACGAACCAGCACAGAACTGCAGACACAGGGAGATTAAATAGGGCAACAAACAAAAGAGGTAACAAGGCAGGCAGGTGGTGGAAATTAACCAATAACGAGATAACAAGATGGACGGGGTTAGACAATAGACAGGAGAGCACATGGCACAAGGAAATAACATGACAGCCATGTGCACACAACAGACCAGACAAACACAAACACATGACAAACTGGGAGTGTCACAGCTCTGTCACTAAACCAAGAGAAAACCCAGACAAGGGTGACAGAACTGTGACAATGCCATGTTTCAGTTAAAAACAATAAATCCAGTTTTCGCTCTGCGATGATATCCGATAAAATAAATTGTTTACTGAGCGTGCATTGAACAACGCAACATTTAAGGGGCTCTGGCACACCACAGAAGGCAACTCTGATCGAACGAGAGAAGATAAATTACTCAAGACTGCACCAGTATTGGGCGCTCTTTTAGCCTGTTGCCGATTCATAGGCACGCGGATGTTGTTAAAGGAAGAAAGGCCATAACTGCGTCCAAAACTCTGATGTATGTACCATTTTTATCTCAGCAGGCCAGCGTTACGACAGAGTTCATAAGCATCTTTTTGTAAATGGTAGTTGTGTTTTAAGTTCAGCAACTGTTGTGCGGTGTACCTTAAAGCCATGCTTCGTGAGTCCAGGACCGCAACAGTCCCAAAGCAGCTAATGTTCAAAATAAGGCCACATGGTATACTCCTCCGATAAGGCTCCAGAGTCCTCCAGAGAATGCAGGCAGATAAAAGCAATAATCCAACAAATGTGAAATAGTCCCACGACATTGCAAAAAGTGAGGAAACTAAAAACAGCAAGTTGAAAACCCTGCGTCAGCATAAATCAAAGAAACAAACAAACAGTGAAAGGAGTGGCAGCCAAAGCGCGCCAGCGTACCCCCACAGTAATGCTGAACACCCTGTCAGTTTCAAGGCTCAGCTGGCACAATAACAGGAGATGGAGTCTGGAGATGATGTTGGTGCACCTGGCACTCAAGTCCTTTCTGCCAGACCTGAGAGACCAGCCATGTCATGATGGTGGTCGCATACATAAACCTCCAAGGAGGCCTTAGATCGCACCTGAGATCGTGCCAACTGAACAGACTGGCAAGGCTCTTCCTCCTGTGGGCACAGAACAACCTCCGGTCAGTGAGAGCAGTGCACATGCTGGGCAGGCTGAACTAGGGTGCGGACATGCTGTCCTGGAGTGGTGTGACTCCAGAAAAATGGAGACTTCACTCCCAGGCGGTTCAGATGATCTGGAGTGTCTTCAAGCAAGCAGAAGTGGACCTCTTCACTCACTCAGATCTTCTCATTGGAGAAGGATGCGCTGTCCCACAAAAAGCCGAAAGAGAGCTTATATGCCTTTCTTCTGCTGGCCCTGACAGTTCCCCGGGATGGTGCAGTTACTGAGTGGGTGGCTTAATCTGTACCCTCAGCTGGAGCTATAGAGCCTTTGTGTGTGGCCCTTTGACAGTGGCCTTTGCGCCTGCCGCAGAGTGTGCTGAACACCGCAGACTGGACATTTCGGAAAGGTGGGCTTTAAAGAGACAGGAACTAAAACAGTGTGTTTTAGGCAGTGGGTAAAAAGAGCTGCTGTAGCAATGTACAGAATGAGAAAAATATAGTGTTTTTTTTTTGCTTTAAATCATGTAAAGTTTGAGTATGGTGCACAAGTAATACAGACTACTTTTATGACAGTGCTTCTATGGAGCTTGAAAGCATCCATTCCTACTGTATGGAAAAGAGCTCAGTGTACATACTTCATAATTTTTCTTGCTGTGTTCTGCAGAATAAAGATATTCATATGTGTTTAGAATGACATAAGGGAAAGTAAATAATAACCTAATTTTCAGTTTTCATTTAGTCACAATTTATCCACACTCCTGTAATTAAGTTGGCTTGTGAGAGCCAACTTAGTGAAATCCTATTTAAACTTATTATTATTATTATTATTCTTTTTCTGAGACTAAAATTTACAACTCTAACTCCTCCTAGAGCTTTAACTCCACATACTCCAAACTCGGCACGGACACTCAGACTGTTCTGACTCGGTGTGCTATATCTTTTCAGACTGATCGGACTTACGGTTTTCCTAAAAATGACGATCAAAGTCGGAAAAAACTCCCATTGACTTTACATTGCGGAATGTTCAGATTTTCAAACTCCCCAACTGTCAAAAATTCAAATCTAAATACCTTGAAGCCCTAGACTAAATCAAACTGCCATTCTATATACTATATGAGCCATTGAGACTCATTTAAACTAATAAACTCATCTATCTATGACACTTATCTATCTAATCTTAAACTCTTAAACTCATAATAAATTTAATAAACTCTAAACTTAAACTCTTAGACTCATTTAAACTTATAAACTCTAAACTCATAAACTCGTACACGTATAAACTCATACACTTTTATGAACTCATGAATTCATAAACTCATGAACTTAAACTCATAAATTAATAAACTGAACTCTTACTCATTTAAACAAACTCTAAACTCATAAACTCATGAATTCATACACTTATGAACTCAACTCATAAACTTATAAACTCTAAACTCATAAACTCATGAAATCATACACTTATGAACTCATAAACTTATAAACTCTAAACTCATAAACTCGTACACATATAAACTCATACACTTATGAACTCATGAATTCATACACTTATGAACTTAAACTCATAAATTAATAAACTCTGAACTCTTACTCATTTAAACAAACTCTAAACTCATAAACTCATGAATTCATACACTTATAAACTCATAAACTTATGAACTTTCATGAATTCATACACTTATGAACTTTCATGAATTCATACACTTATGAACTTTTAAAATCATAAATAGTTCACCATAGCAACCACCCAGAACACCATAGCAACCACCCAAAATACCTTAGAACACCCTAGCAACCACCCAGAACACCCTAGCAACCACCCAAAATACCTTAGAACACCCTAGCAACACCATAGCAACCGCCCAAAATACCTTAGAACACCATAGCAACCACCCAGAACACCCTAGCAACCACCCAAAATACCTTTGAACACCCTAGCAACACCATAGCAACCACCCAAAATTCCTTAGAACACGCTAGCAACCCCCCAAAATACCTTAGAACACCCTAGCAACCACCCAAAATACCTTAGAACACCCTAACAACACCATAGCAACCACTCAAAATACCTTAGAACACCATAGCAACCACCCAGAACACCCTAGCAACCACCCAAAATACCTTAGAACACCCTAGCAACACCATAGCAACCACCCAAAATACCTTAGAACACCCTAGCAACACCATAGCAACCAACCAAAACACCTTAGAACACCCTAGCAACCACCCAGAACACCCTAGCAACCGCCCAAAATACCTTAGAACACCCTAGCAACACCATAGCAACCACCCAAAATACCTTAGAACACCCTAGCAACCCCCCAAAATACCTCTGAACACCCTAGCAACACCATAGCAACCACCCAAAATACCTTAGAACACCCTAGCAACACCCTAGCAACAGCCCAAAATACCTTAGAACACCCTAGCAACACCCTAGCAACCAACCAAAATACCTTAGAACACCCTAGCAACCACCCAGAACACCCTAGCAACCACCCAAAATACCTTAGAACACCCTAGCAACACCATAGCAACCACCCAAAATACCTCAGAACACCATAGCAACCACCCAGAACACCCTAACAACCACCCAAAATACCTTAGAACACCCTAGCAACACCATAGCAACCAACCAAAATACCTTTGAACACCCTAGCAACACCATAGCAACCAACCAAAATACCTTAGAACACCCTAGCAACCCCCCAAAATAGCTTAGAACACCCTAGCAACCCACTAGAAACACAGTAGCAACATTAAATGACTTCAAACTATACCTTAAAATTTAAACTAAACTTTAAACTAATTTAACTTTAAAATAATTTAAACTTCAAACTACTTTCAACTTTAAACTCATTTAAACTTTAAACTAATTTAAACTTTAAAATACTTCAGACTTTAAACTAATTTAAACTTTGAACTAATTTAAACTTCAAACTACTTTAAAATTCAAACTAATTTAAACTTTAAACTAATTAAAACTATAAACTAATTTAAACTTCAAAGTACTTTAAACTTCTTCAAACTTTCTGGTCCAAACTTTCACAAGCCAACTTAAAGTTTGTCTCGACGAACTTTTTAATCTAGTTATTATTATTCTTCTTACTCAAAATTTACAACTCTAACTCCTCCTAGAGCTTTAACTCCACATACTCCAAACTCGGCACGGACACTCAGACTGTTCTGACTCGGTATGCTATATCTTTTCTAACTGATCGGACTTACGGTTTTCCTAAAAATGACGATCAAAGTCGGAAAAAACTCCCATTGACTTAACATTGCGGAATGTTCAGATTTTCAAACTGGCCAACTGCCAAAAATTTAAATCTAAATACCTTGAAGCCCTAGACTAAATCAAACTGCCATTCTATATACTATATGAGCCATTGAGACTCATTTAAACTATTAAACTCATCTATTTATGACACTTATCTATCTAATCTTAAATAATAAACTCTAAACTTAAACTCTTAGACTCATTTAAACTTATAAACTCTAAACTCATTTAAACTTATAAACTCTAAACTCATTTAAACTTATAAACTCTAAACTCGTACAGTATAAACTCATACACTTTTACGAACTCATGAATTCATAAACTCATGAACTTAAACTCATAAATTAATAAACTGAACTCTTACTCATTTAAACATAAACTCTAAACTCATAAACTCATGAATTCATACACTTATGAACTCATCAACTCATAAACTTATAAACTCTAAACTCATAAACTCTAAACTCATGAAATCATACACTTATGAACTCATAAACTTATAAACTCTAAACTCATAAACTCGTACACATATAAACTCATACACTTATGAACTTTCATGAATTTATACACTTATAAACTCATAAACTTATAAACTTTCATGAATTCATACACTTATGAACTCATAAACTTATAAACTTTCATGAATTCATACACTTATGAACTTTCATGAATTCATACACTTATGAACTTTTAAAATCATAAATAGTTCACCATAGCAACCACCCAGAACACCCTAGCAACCACCCAAAATACCTTAGAACACCCCAGCAACCACCCAGAACACCCTAGCAACCAACCAAAATACCTTAGAACACCCTAGCAACCACCCAGAACACCCTAGCAACCACCCAAAATACCTTAGAACACCCTAGCAACCACCCAAAACACCCTAGCAACCACCCAAAATACCTTAGAACACCATAGCAACACCATAGCAACCACCCAAAATACCTTTTAAACACCCTAGCAACACCATAGCAACCACCACCAAAATAACTTAGAACACCCTAGCAACCACCCAAAATACCTTAGAACACCCTAGCAACACCATAGCAACCACCCAAAATACCTTAGAACACCCTAGCAACACCATAGCAACCACCCAAAATACCTTAGAACACCCTAGCAACCACCCAAAATACCCTAGCAACCACCCAAAATACCTTAGAACACCCTAGCAACACCATAGCAACCACCCAAAATACCTTAGAACACCCTAGCAACACCATAGCAACCACCCAAAATACCTTAGAACACCCTAGCAACACCAAACCCAGCAACACCAAATACCTTAGACACCTAGCAACACCAAGCAACCACCAAATACCTTAGAACACCCTAGCAACAAAACCTAGCAACCACCCAAAAATACCTTAGAACACCCTACAACCCTAGCAACCACCACCCAAAATACCTAGCAACCACCCAAAATACCTTATTAGAACACCAAACTAGCAACCCCCAATACTTAGAACACCCTAGCAACCTACAACCACCCAAAATACCTTCGAACACATACACCCCTAGCAACACCATAGCAACCACCCAAAATACCTTAAACACCCTAGCAACACCATAGCAACCACCCAAAATTCTTAGACACCCTAGCAACCCCCAAAATACATTAGAACACCCTAGCAACACCATAGCAACCGCCCAAAATACCTCAGAACACCATAGCAACCACCCAGAACACCTAGCAACCACCCAAAATACCTTAAACACCCTAGCAACCAACCACCAGAAATAACACCAAAACCTTAGAACTACAACCACCCAAAATATCACCCTAGCAAACACCATAGCAACACCACCAGAATAACCCACCTTAGAACACCCAAATACTAACCCTAGCAACCACCCCTTAGACACACCACCCTAGCAACCACCCTAACACCCTAGCAATGCATAACAACCACCCAGAACACCATAGCAACCGCCTAACAACCAACCAGAACACCCTAGCAACCAAACAAAATACCTTAGCAACCACCTAGAACACCCTAGCAACCACCCAGAACACCTTAGCAACCCACTAGAAACACCCTAGCAACTTTAAATAACTATTCTTTAAATTTAAACTACTATAAACTTTAAACTAATTAAAACTTTACGCTACTTTAAACTACTTTAATTTAAACTTCAAACTACTTTAATTTAAACTTCAAACTACTTTAAAATTTGAACTAATTTAAACTTTAAACTAATTTAAACTATAAACTAATTTAAACTTTAAAATACTTTAATTTAAACTTCAAACTATTTTAAAATTCAAACTAATTTAAACTTTAAACTAATTAAAACTATAAACTAATTTAAACTTCAAACTACTTTAAACTTCTTCAAACTTTCTGGTCCAAACTTTCACAAGCCAACTTAAAGTTTGTCTCGACGAACTTTTTAATCTAGTTCCAAACTAGGGGTGTACAGCGGAGCCAATATTTGTATCTGTAACAATCTCAAAATTATCTGTATCTGATAAAACCAGATGTGGCCGGGGCTTTAAAGGAGAACTCCGGCGCAAAATGAAATTTGGTCTAATTACACATTGTTACCTAGTCAACCGTTATCTGAGATTTGTTTTCATGTTATCGAATGTAAATAGTTTTATCTCTAAAAACAGTTTAGCCTATAACGCTAGTATAACGCAAGTAAATAGGGCATAGAGTAATGACAAATAAAAATGGCTAGTTAATACCACTAACAAGGCTCAAAATAGCCCAACACTAACACGGTAGCATAATCAGGGTCCCTACATACAAACCGAAGCATTGAGAACGTTGTAAGTGTACAGACAGTTTAATAAGAAGATATTTTATAAAGACAGTCGACTTCACGAAAACAGACAGGAGCCATCTTTGGAAAACAGTCTTGAGTAGTCGAACCACGAACGCCGAGCCAAGTGCGCTGGTGAGATGTGAACGATAAGTTGTGATAAGGTGGCTCGGCGTTCGTAGATCGACTACTCGAGACTGTTTTCCAAAGATGGCTCCTGTCTGTTTTCGTGAAGTCGACTGTCTTTATAAAATATCTTCTTATTAAACTGTCTGTACACTTACAACGTTCTCAATGCTTTGGTTTGTATGTAGGGACCCTGATTATGCTACCGTGTTAGTGTTGGGCTATTTTGAGCCTTGTTAGTGGTATTAACTAGCGATTTTTATTCCTCATTACTCTATGCCCTATTTACTTGCGTTATACTAGCGTTATAGGCTAAAGTGTTTTTAGAGATAAAACTATCTACATTCGATAATCATGAAAACAAATCTCAGATAACGGTTGACTAGGTAACAATGTGTAATTAGACCAAATTTCATTTTGCGCCGGAGTTCTCCTTTAACAGAAAGTGTGTTAAAGCTGCAGCCCATAATTTATTTTTTTTGTTCAAAATTTACAGAAATTATATAAACCCATTTTCCAAACCATGTTTTTGTTTCATCCTGAACCACTGCACTAAACCTATAATAAGTGTTTATATTCGGACTATTTTATGCCGTTCAGGTCGGTACCGCTGCGGAATAGCCCAGTACTTGCGTGACTCGTCATAGATATAAACAGAGAGAATTAGCTCCGGCTACAATGTTCTTCTGCATGACTGCAGCTTTAAATTATATGAGAAGAACGTTTTAAACGTATATATGTGCCCTTCATATATCTCAGTTAAGGAATATGCCTTGTATAACTCGTATATTAATACATAATATTTTGTATAATATATTTTTTTATTATAATTATAGAATTTATTAAAAAATCTTCTAATTGCAATCAAGCAATCATCCACAACCTCAAATAAAAGTTGTCAGACTTAGTTGATATTACTCTTGACAGAGAGCTAGGTTTTGAGAGACGTGCAGAGACTGCAACGCGTCTATTTGATCTGTGATCATGCAATGCTTATTTCATTAACTCGTATATCATATCGTACAATGTTTAAATAATTTAAATAGACATCCTGTCACAGAGTGGAGGGAAGAGGAGAAGCGAGCATCTATGTGCAACAGTTTATTAAATAAACACAAAAACAAAGAAAATTCCAATAAGAAAGCAGGGAGTGATACCCCAAATATAAATCCAGGCAGGGATGAAGACAATAATCCAAAAGGGGGATAGGCAACAGATTTAACATAAGACATGTAAAGACAACGACAGACAGACAAACACAGACTGAAACACAGATGTATACACAGGCTAACAATTAACAGGTGAAGGTGATTAGCTGTAATGGTAATAAACAAGGATAGATATGGAAAAAATTACAACAGGAACTAAACACAGGAAATGAAAACCAGACACAGTAAGAAAAAAAATTATATAAAAATAAAAATCCTAGAACAAAGAACACATGGAAATTAAAGCTGCAAGCAGCGATGGGCGGGCCCTCGCACATGTAGGTGCATGTAGGTCGAACATGGACGAGGGGCTAATTTTTTCTAATTTTCTAGGTGGCGCTAGCGAGCCATTTTGCCACGCCCATCCACAAAACCCACAAAATACAAACTTTTTCACCAGTCCTGACATGTGTGCAAAATTTGGTGACTTTTCGAGAATGTTGCGGCCTCGAAAATGGGGCTTACTTTGCAGAAAAAATAAAAAATTAAAAAAATTAAAGCTGCAAGCAGCGATGGGCGGGCCCTCGCACATGTAGCGCGTTGGGAAGTGATGCGGCCGCATATTCTGTTGCATATTCTGGAGCTCTGCCAGTGCGGCTGTGAATTTGCTACGCTTTTCAGACACTGCATGAAGGTGTTATACGTCACCTCCTATTGCCAGCAGGTGGCGCTATGACTGTGGGTGAATGTGGGCATGTACATGAGTTCAGGGCGGGACTCTTATCCTACATGTAAAGTTTGGTGCAGCTGTGAGCATGTACACTGAAGTTACAACCACTTCCTGTGTCATGGCGATAAGTTGATCTTTGATGCCATGCCACGGACACACCGATTGACGAAAACTCGCAGATAGCACTAATTTTCATCGTCAATGCCTTTAGAAGGCACAGCAGAAATTTTAAGTCGATCGGACTAAATCCCTAGGAGGAGTTCGTTAAAGTACGGAGTGTGTAAATCAGCCAAAATTTTACGAAAAATTAAAAATCTCTGACTTCCTGTTGGGTTTAGGGCATCACTCCAAGAGGCTTTTTTATGCGTCTGGACATGGTTGATGTGCCATAGAAATTTCGTACATGTAGGTCAAACGTGCGGCGGGGGCTGCTTCGTTAAATGTCACTTCCTGTTGCCAGCAGGTGGCGCTATGACTGGGGGTGAATGTCGGCATGTACATGTGTTCAGGGCGGGACTCTTGTCAAGCGTGCAAAATTTGGTGCAGATCTGAGCATGTACAGCAAAGTTACTCCAACTTCCTGTTTCATGGCGAATCATCAATGCCACGGACACGCCCATTGACGAAAACGCGCAGAGAGCACAACTTTTCATCGTCAATGCCTTTAGAAGGCACAGCAGAAATTTGAAGTCGATCCGACTAAATCCCTAGGAGGAGTTCGTCAAAGTACGGAGTGTGTAAATCGTCCCAAAATGGCCACCAAATTCAAAATGGCGGACTTCTTGTCGAGTTTAGGGTATGGGTTCTTGAGGCTTTTTTGTGCGTCTTGATATGATACACGTCCCCACCAAATTTCGTGCATGTAGGACGAACATGGACGAGGGGCTAATTTTTTCTAATTTTCTAGGTGGCGCTAGCGAGCCATTTTGCCACGCCCATCTGCGAAACCCACAAAATACAAAATTTTTCACCAGTCCTGACATGTGTGCAAAATTTGGTGACTTTTCGAGCATGTTGCGGCCTCGAAAATGGGGCTTACTTTGGAGGAAAAAAAAAATTAATAAAAAAAAATAATAATAATCCTAACAGTTTCAAGAGGGTCCTCGCACGGGTGTTCGGGCCTTAATTAAAGCTGCAAGCAGCGATGGGCGGGCCCTCGCACATGTAGCGCGTCGGGGAGTGATGCGGCCGCATATTCTGTTGCATATTCTGGAGCTCTGCCAGTGCGGCTGTGAATTTGCTACGCTTTTCAGACACTGCATGAAGGTGTTATACGTCACTTCCTGTTGCCAGCAGGTGGCGCTATGACTGTGGGTGAATGTGGGCATGTACATGAGTTCAGGGCGGGACTCTTATCCTACATGTAAAGTTTGGTGCAGCTGTGAGCATGTACACTGAAGTTACAACCACTTCCTGTGTCATGGCGATGAGTTGATCTTTGATGCCATGCCACGGACACACCGATTGAGGAAAACTCGCAGATAGCACAACTTTTCATCGACAATGCTTTTAGAAGGCACAGCAGAAATTTCAAGTCGATCGGACGAAATCCCTAGGAGGAGTTCGTTAAAGTACGGAGTGTGTAAATCAGCCAAAATTTGACGTAAAATTCAAAATGGCCGACTTCCTGTTGGGTTTAGGGCATCGCTCCAAGAGGCTTTTTTGTGCGTCTGGACATGGTTGATGTGCCACAGAAATGACGTACATGTAGGTCAAACGTGCGGCGGGGGCTGCTTCGTTAAAGGTCACTTCCTGTTGCCAGCAGGTGGCGCTATGACTGGGGGTGAATGTCGGCATGTACATGAGTTCAGGGTGGGACTCTTATCCTACATGTAAAGTTTGGTGCAGCTGTGAGCATGTACACTGAAGTTACAACCACTTCCTGTGTCATGGCGATGAGTTGATCTTTGATGCCATGCCACGGACACACCGATTGATGAAAACTCGCAGATAGCACAACTTTTCATCGGCAATGCCTTTAGAAGGCACAGCAGAAATTTCAAGTCGGTCCGACTAAATCCCTAGGAGGAGTTCGTTAAAGTACGGAGTGTGTAAATCAGCCAAAATTTGACGATAAAAATTCAAAATGGCCGACTTCCTGTTGGGTTTAGGGCATCGCTCCAAGAGGCTTTTTTGTGCGTCTGGACATGTTGATGTGCCACAGAAATTTCGTACATGTAGGTCAAACGTGAGGCGGGGGCTGCTTCGTTAAAGGTCACTTCCTGTTGCCAGTAGGTGGCGCTATGACTGGGGGTGAATGTCGGCATGTACATGTGTTCAGGGCGGGACTCTTGTCAAGCGTGCAAAATTTGGTGCAGATCTGAGCATGTACAGCAAAGTTACTCCAACTTCCTGTTTCATGGAGAATCATCGATGCCACGGACACGCCCATTGACGAAAACGCGCAGAGAGCACAACTTTTCATCGTCAATGCCTTTAGAAGGCACAGCAGAAATTTGAAGTCGATCCGACTAAATCCCTAGGAGGAGTTCGTCAAAGTACGGAGTGTGTAAATCGTCCCAAAATGGCCGCCAAATTCAAAATGGCGGACTTCCTGTCGAGTTTAGGGTATGGGTTCTTGAGGCTGTTTTGTGCGTCTTTATATGTTACACGTCTCCACCAAATTTCGTGCATGTAGGTCGAACATGGACGAGGGGCTAATTTTTTCTAATTTTCTAGGTGGCGCTAGCGAGCCATTTTGCCACGCCCATCCGCGAAACCCACAAATACAAAATTTTTCACCAGTCCTGACCTGTGTGCAAAATTTGGTGACTTTTTGAGCATGTTGCGGCCTCGAAAATGGGGCTTACTTTAATGGGGCTTAATTTGGTGAAAAGTCACCAAATTTTGCACACATGTCAGGACTGGTGAAAAATTTTGTATTTTGTGGGTTTCGCGGATGGGCGTGGCAAAATGGCTCGCTAGCGCCACCTAGACAATTAGAAAAAATTAGCCCCTCGTCCATGTTCGACCTACATGCACGAAATGTGGTGGGGATGTGTATCATATCAAGACACACAAAAAAGCCTCATGAACCCATACCCTAAACTCGACAGGAAGTCCGCCATTTTGAATTTGGCGGCCATTTTGGGACGATTTACACACTCCGTACTTTGACGAACTCCTCCTAGGGATTTAGTTGGATCGACTTCAAATTTCTGCTGTGCCTTCTAAAGGCATTGACGATGAAAAGTTGTGCTCTCTGCGCGTTTTCGTCAATGGGCGTGTCCGTGGCATCGATGATTCGCCATGAAACAGGAAGTTGGAGTAACTTTGATGTACATGCTCAGATCTGCACCAAATTTTGCACGCTTGACAAGAGTCCCGCCCTGAACACATATGTACATGCCGACATTCACCCCCAGTCATAGCGCCACCTGCTGGCAACAGGAAGTGACCTTTAACGAAGCAGCCCCCGCCGCACGTTTGACCTACATGTACGGAATTTCTGTGGCACATCAACCATGTCCAGACGCACAAAAAATCCTCTTGGAGTGATGCCCTAAACCCAACAGGAAGTCGGCCATTTTGAATATGTCGTCAAATTTTGGCTGATTTACACACTCCGTACTTTAACGAACTCCTCCTAGGGATTTAGTCCGATCGACTTGAAATTTCTGCTGTGCCTTCTAAAGGCATTGACGATGAAAAGTTGTGCTATCTGCGAGTTTTCGTCAATCGGTGTGTCCGTGGCATGGCATCAAAGATCAACTCATCGCCATGACACAGGAAGTGGTTGTAACTTCAGTGTACATGCTCACAGCTGCACCAAACTTTACATGTAGGATGAGAGTCCCGCCCTGAACTCATGTGCATGCCCACATTCACCCACAGACATAGCGCCACCTGCTGGCAACAGGAAGTGACGTATAACACCTTCATGCAGTGTCTGAAAAGCGTAGCAAATTCACAGCCACACTGGCAGAGCTCCAGAATATGCAACAGAATATGCGGCCGCATCACTCCCCGACGCGCTACATGTGCGAGGGCCCGCCCATCGCTACTTGCAGCTTTAATTTTTTTTTTTCTTTTTTTTTTTTTTTTTTTTTTCCTTTTTTCTGCAAAGTAAGCCCCATTTTCGAGGCCGCAACATGCTCGAAAAGTCACCAAATTTTGCACACATGTCAGGACTGGTGAAAAATTTTGTATTTTGTGGGTTTCGCGGATGGGCGTGGCAAAATGGCTCGCTAGCGCCACCTAGAAAATTAGAAAAAATTAGCCCTCGTCCATGTTCGACCTACATGCACGAAATGTGGTGGGGACGTGTATCATATCAAGACACACAAAAAAGCCTCAAGAACCCATACCCTAAACTCGACAGGAAGTCCGCCATTTTGAATTTGGCGGCCATTTTGGGACGATTTACACACTCCGTACTTTGACGAACTCCTCCTAGGGATTTAGTCCGATCGACTTCAAATTTCTGCTGTGCTTTCTAAAGGCATTGACGATGAAAAGTTGTGCTATCTGCGCGTTTTCGTCAATGGGCGTGTCCGTGGCATCGATGATTCGCCATGAAACAGGAATTTGGAGTTACTTTGCTGTACATGCTCAGATCTGCACCAAATTTTGCACGCTTGACAAGAGTCCCGCCCTGAACACATGTACATGCCAACATTCACCCCCAGTCATAGCGCCACCTGCTGGCAACAGGAAGTGACCTTTAACGAAGCAGCCCCCGCTGCATGTTTGACCTACATGTATGAAATTTCTGTGGCACATCAATCATGTCCAGACGCACAAAAAAGGCTCTTGGAGCGATGCCCTAAACCCAACAGGAAGTCGGCCATTTTTAATTTACCATCAAATTTTGGCTGATTTACACACTCCGTACTTTAACGAACTCCTCCTAGGGATTTAGTCCGATCGACTTGAAATTTCTGCTGTGCCTTCTAAAGGCATTGACGATGAAAATTTGTGCTATCTGCGAGTTTTCGTCAATCGGTGTGTCCGTGGCATGGCATCAAAGATCAACTCATCGCCATGACACAGGAAGTGGTTGTAACTTTAGTATACATGCTCACAGCTGCACCAAACTTTACATGTAGGATAAGAGTCCCGCCCTGAACTCATGTACATGCCCACATTCACCCACAGTCATAGCGCCACCTGCTGGCAACAGGAAGTGACGTATAACACCTTCATGCAGTGTCTGAAAAGCGTAGCAAATTCACAGCCGCACTGGCAGAGCTCCAGAATATGCAACGCGGCCGCATCACTCCCCGACGCGCTACATGTGCGAGGGCCCGCCCATCGCTGCTTGCAGCTTTAATTTTTTTTTTCTTTTTTTTCTTTTTTTTTTTCTGCAAAGTAAGCCCCATTTTCGAGGCCGCAACATGCTCGAAAAGTCACCAAATTTTGCACACATGTCAGGACTGGTGAAAAATTTTGTATTTTGTGGGTTTCGCGGATGGGCGTGGCAAAATGGCTCGCTAGCGCCACCTAGAATATTAGAAAAAATTAGCCCCTCGTCCATATTCGACCTACATGCACGAAATGTGGTGGGGACGTGTATCATATCAAGACACACAAAAAAGCCTCAAGAACCCATACCCTAAACTCGACAGGAAGTCCGCCATTTTGAATTTGGCGGCCATTTTGGGACGATTTACACACTCCGTACTTTGACGAACTCCTCCTAGGGATTTAGTCCGATCGACTTCAAATTTCTGCGGTGCCTTCTAAAGGCATTGACGATGAAAAGTTGTGCTATCTGCGCGTTTTCGTCAATGGGCGTGTCCGTGGCATCGATGATTCGCCATGAAACAGGAAGTTGGAGTAACTTTGCTGTACATGCTCAGATCTGCACCAAATTTTGCACGCTTGACAAGAGTCCCGCCCTGAACACATGTACATGCCGACATTCACCCCCAGTCATAGCGCCACCTGCTGGCAACAGGAAGTGACCTTTAACGAAGCAGCCCCCGCCGCACGTTTGACCTACATGTATGAAATTTCTGTGGCACATAAACCATGTCCAGACGCACAAAAAAGCCTCTTGGAGCGATGCCCTAAACCCAACAGGAAGTCGGCCATTTTTAATTTACCATCAAATTTTGGCTGATTTACACACTCCGTACTTTAACGAACTCCTCCTAGGGATTTAGTCCGATCGACTTGAAATTTCTGCTGTGCCTTCTAAAGGCATTGACGATGAAAAGTTGTGCTATCTGCGAGTTTTCGTCAATCGGTGTGTCCGTGGCATGGCATCAAAGATCAACTCATCGCCATGACAGGAAGTGGTTGTAACTTTAGTATACATGCTCACAGCTGCACCAAACTTTACATGTAGGATAAGAGTCCCGCCCTGAACTCATGTACATGCCCACATTCACCCACAGTCATAGCGCCACCTGCTGGCAACAGGAAGTGACGTATAACACCTTCATGCAGTGTCTGAAAAGCGTAGCAAATTCACAGCCGCACTGGCAGAGCTCCAGAATATGCAACGCCGGCCGCATCACTCCCCGACGCGCTACATGTGCGAGGGCCGCCCATCGCTGCTTGCAGCTTTAATTTTTTTATTTATTTATTTTTTTCTTTTTTCTGCAAAGTAAGCCCCATTTTCGAGGCCGCAACATGCTCGAAAAGTCACCAAATTTTGCACACATGTCAGGACTGGTGAAATATTTTGTATTTTGTGGGTTTCGCGGATGGGCGTGGCAAAATGGCTCGCTAGCGCCACCTAGAAAATTAGAAAAAATTAGCCCCTCGTCCATGTTCGACCTACATGCACGAAATTTGGTGGGGACATGTATCATATCAAGACGCACAAAAAAGCCTCAAGAACCCATACCCTAAACTCGACAGGAAGTCCGCCATTTTTAATTTGGCGGACATTTTGGGACGGTTTACACACTCCGTACTTTAACAAACTCCTCCTAGGGAATTAGTCCGATCGACTTGAAAAGTTCTGCTGTGCCTTCTAAAGGCATTGACGATGAAAATTTGTGCTATCTGCGAGTTTTCGTCGATCGGTGTGTCCGTGGCATCGATGATTCGCCATGAAACAGGAAGTTGGAGTAACTTTGCTGTACATGCTCAGATCTGCACCAAATTTTGCACGCTTGACAAGAGTCCCGCCCTGAACACATGTACATGCCGACATTCACCCCCACGTCATAGCGCCACCTGCTGGCAACAGGAAGTGACCTTTAACGAAGCAGCCCCCGCCGCACGTTTGACCTACATGTACGAAATTTCTGTGGCACATAAACCATGTCCAGACGCACAAAAAAGCCTCTTGGAGCGATGCCCAAAACCCAACAGGAAGTCGGCCATTTTGAAATTTTCATCAAATGTTGGCTGATTTACACACTCCGTACTTTAACGAACTCCTCCTAGGGATTTAGTCCGATCGACTTGAAATTTCTGCTGTGCCTTCTAAAGGCATTGACGATGAAAAGTTGTGCTATCTGCGAGTTTTCGTCAATCGGTGTGTCCGTGGCATCGATGATTCGCCAATGAAACAGGAAGTTGGAGTAACTTTGCTGTACATGCTCAGATCTGCACCAAATTTTGCACGCTTGACAAGAGTCCCGCCCTGAACACATGTACATGCCGACATTCACCCCCAGTCATAGCGCCACCTGCTGGCAACAGGAAGTGACCTTTAACGAAGCAGCCCCCGCCGCACGTTTGACCTACATGTATGAAATTTCTGTGGCACATAAACCATGTCCAGACGCACAAAAAAGCCTCTTGGAGCGATGCCCTAAACCCAACAGGAAGTCGGCCATTTTGAATGTTTCGTTAAATTTTGGCTGATTTACACACTCCGTACTTTAACGAACTCCTCCTAGGGATTTAGTCCGATCGACTTGAAATTTCTGCTGTGCCTTCTAAAGGCATTGGCGATGAAAAGTTGTGCTATCTGCGAGTTTTCGTCAATCGGTGTGTCCGTGGCATGGCATCGAATATCAACTCATCGCCATGACACAGGAAGTGGTTGTAACTTCAGTGTACATGCTCACAGCTGCACCAAACTTTACATGTAGGATAAGAGTCCCGCCCTGAACTCATGTACATGCCCACATTCATCCACAGTCATAGCGCCACCTGCTGGCAACAGGAAGTGACGTATAACACCTTCATGCAGTGTCTGAAAAGCGTAGCAAATTCACAGCCGCACTGGCAGAGCGCCAGAATATGCAACAGAATATGCGGCCGCATTACTCCCCGACGCGCTACATGTGCGAGGGCCCGCCCATCGCTGCTTGCAGCTTTAATTTAGTTATTACTTTTGCCAAGCTTTGATTTCTGAGAGACGCACGGAGATGGCAACGTGGCTACTTGATTTGCACTCATTTTATTCACAGAGTTTACACTTGTTCACTTCACACATACTCATTGTGTAGTGGTTTTAGATGTTTATGTATAATATGGTGCTATCTGCTGGCTCACCTGTTATCCAGCAAACACGAGGAGTGACTGTGTCTGCCAAATATTTTGTCTGTAATTCAGTAGAATTTGTTATTCTTATTGAAGCCATTATCCATGCCTTTAAGAATAATGTAATTGGCTACATGGTACATCCCTATTCCAAACAATGATTCTTCAAAATATCTTTCTTTGTGTTTCTGAAGAATAGAGTAATCAATACATATTTGGAATGACATGAGGGTGAGTAAATGTTGTCAGGATTTTCATTTTTTTTTTTGAGTGAACTAACCCTTTAAGATCTTAAAAAATCTTGTAAAGATACATTTAAGTACTTTTTCTTTCATACCAGATTCTCTTGGTTCTTGACCTGGTTCTCAGATTGCTGCAGTAATGCGGACTTAACCTCTTCTGCAATCCTGCGGTCTTTCTCCAGTCGCTCAGCCTCTTCCTGAGCAAATTTCCTCTCCCGCTCTAGCTCCAATGCTCGCTTGGTCTGCTCCTCTAGCTCTGAACAACAGAACTATTATGTCACACAAATAAACTTTTCTGAAATGTAAAATATGACAGACATATTTATGGTGTTTCTGTTTGTTTGAGCAACCTGGTCCACACTAAAAGATTTTCAAAATGTGAGAGACCACAAACATGATGATTAAAAAAAATCATAGATTTAACAGTTTTGTTCCTATAGTGTGTTGAGTGCCGTGATGTGACCAAGACAGCACACCACACACTAACAGATTCCATTCACAAACAACCAGATTCCCAACTGTGAACACAGGAAAAGTTTGCAAAATCTCTTGCGGTCAAATGTGACTTTAGAGTGAACAAACAACGAAGGGCAAGAAGAAATGGCGATAGTAGTGTTTGGGCTGCTTTTTACAAAAAAAGTTTAAGGGAAAAAAGACTTTGGATGAATTTGTGTTATGCTTCCGTCTTTCGTCTGTCTGCTTTCCGATTGGGTATCAGGCAAAAAATCTGCCCAATAATCTTGTAGTGTGTTGGTGCCTTTAATGTGTGGCAGGACTGTGTGAGTAATGGCAGATGGCACCAATGGCAGACATTTAGAAAACCTATTTAAAAAATGTCATTACTTTTCCAAATCTATCTGATGACATTAGTGGCGAATAGATTACAAGCCTCGCCTTTAAACCCATAAACTAATAATGTGACATTTGTAGTTCTAGGTAGACAGGGTAGTTCCAACCCTCTTGAGCTTTTTTGGTCTGCTCTTCAATTTGTCGAAGTCGTTCCACGAGCTCCATCGTCTCTCTTGCAATCTTCTCAGTTTCTTTCTCTGCATTTTCTCTTCTTTTTTTCTCATTTTCCAGAAGTGCTCTAAAATTAAAATGTACAAAAAAACATTGTCACATCTAAAAGAATGTTATGCTTTGTACCAAAATCTAGTGAGCTGTCTTGTCTACTGGCTTTCTAAAGGTCCTTTCGCACCAAATGTAAATATTATTACCAGGCTAATATATTGGCAGTCACTCTGTAGTTTGGTGCTGTGATATAGTGTCAGCTACTGATGCACAGTTGAGTGAACCGATTAAGAGGAACATCTCGGTTACATGTAAACCTCATTCCCTATGTAGGGAATACTTCTGCATAAATTGGCCATACTTCCGGAGGGTCATCACCCTGAAGGGTGTTCCTATAGCAGGGATGTTTAATCCTGCCCCTTGAGCGCCACTTTCCTGCAGAGTTTATTATCAAGGTAATTTAAGGGTGCTTTGACACTGTCACTTAGTTTGAAATTGTTAAAGTGAAAAATTGGGAATATGGTTATGGTGTTTGTCCAAATGTGAAAGCAACTAGGGTTAGCCGATGACAACGTCATTAGTTCAATAAACAAATATAAGGGATGACAGTGGTGATGATTTACCTTGGATATGAGTGAGAGTGAACCTGCAGTATAATTGCACAATCTGCTGTCTCCTCAAAAGAGTCTGTTTCAAGCAGCAAAAAGCTGCCTTCATGAGACGCAGATCCAGTAAACCTAAATGTTGTTCACTCTGCTACTGCTCATAACAGCACCAAATCAATAAAAATGAATTAATTAATTCACACACATCCTGTTTTCTATTATATGGTGTGCACGTTTGTGATGACATAAAATGAATGTAAATGCATCCACGGTTCGATACAATCAAGTTGAGTGTGAAACTAGACCAACGCTGTGAGGAGCAACAGGAATAATCTTGCTCAGACTCGGACCGCAGCAAATTAAGACTTTGCATCCTCTTACAGGGCATTCTTTTCTGGGTGGGTCGTTCTATAATTTTGGATACATTTCATGTCCATTGATGATAATTATACATTTTTTTCTAACAATTTTCTTTGGAAATATCACATTTAATCTATTAAGAGAATACATACTATGCAATATCACACTATCACAAATATTTTGTGCACCCTGTTTTTCAGTTTGCTTAAAGTTGCCTTTATGTCCCTTAAATTACAGTTTTTGCAAATGTAGCAGGGTGGACTAACTCCACCTACTGAGAGCGTGCACATGTGAGTAATTGATTAGGCGCCGTGGGATGGCGTATAAAGGAAGGGTATTTGGGCGACCGGATGTGTGCCTTGGCAGGTCGGATGTCGCTTTCATCCGTGCCCGACTAAGGGTTAACCACGGTCTGGTCTCCCTGTCTGCTGGGTGCGTGCAGCCGATTCGTCTCTAGCGGCATGTTTCCGACTGAGCGTCTGTATCCCCGCATGGCGCGTGGCCATGAATGGGCCGATTACATCTGCCGAGCTATTGGCATATCTGAGGGCTCCCCCGGTGTAGCTAATGGGATCGAGCGACAAATCTAACTTGGGGAACGGTTGTAGTGGGACTACGTTGCTGTTTTGCTTCTATGGTGTATCTCCTCGTAACTGCGCACGCCGTGATGATCCGGTGTGCTGGTCGGTCGGCTTTTACTCGCGGCCATCTGTTTAACTCTGATGTATGTTTTGCTTCTACGATTAATCTCCTGATGACTGTGCACGCCGTAAAGATACTGTGCTGGTTGGTCTGCCTTTACCCGCGGCCACCGTTTCAAATGTGACTCAACTGAGTTGTGAATGGAGTTGATGTTTATGATTGCTTGTTATTCGTTATAGTTTGCCGTGCATTCTGTGCACTGTATTGATCACTATTGATTGAGTGAACGGGGTGTTTTGAATATGTTTTCTCTTAGGAGAACAGTGATTTGTATGTTTTCTGTGTGTTATGGTGAGTTTATATTGTCTGTTTTAAATGTGCTGATCCATTTTCGTGTGACTTCTTTTTGTAGGAGCTGGAGGTTCCTGGAGAGGGGTGGCTAGCTGCCATTGTGTGTGGGGTGGTTACACCTATGCCGTGTGTCTGTTTGCAGCTAATCTTCACGTGTGTAGGGCAGTTAGTCCCCGGTATTCTGGGGTGGCGTAGTCAACATTTAGCTCTATTCTTCAATTAGCACCAGCCCATGATGCCACACAATGTCTGCTTCTTGTAGTGAGTGGGCCGTGTTACTAACCGAACACCCCCTTGAATAATGTTTTATCCCAAATCCATTTGACCAGCCTCATTTGATGTCATTTTGTTCTGCTGTGTATATTTTACTACTATACATATATGTGGAAGGTCAGTTCCCTATCTGTCACTCACTCTATGTTGTATCGATGTAATGACCTAGGCAGGCCCGCCGACAGGGGGGGACAAACGGGTCTGTTGTCCCGTCCCCAGGGTGGGGGGGTGGGGCCCAGAACTGGGCCCTCATTAAATTATGGAATAATTGTTAAAAAATAAATAAAATAGGCATATTTGTGGAAAAAATATCTAATATTTGAGTTACATAAAAGCTTTTTATTTGTTTTCTTCCTAATTGCCCTTGAAATAGTGGTCAAGAACCCCCCCACCCCCAAAACAAAAATGGTTTGGCCACTGATCAAAAAGCTGGTAACGGTGAAGCTGGAAGTTAAGTCAATGTAGAGCAAGGTAAGAAACAGCGCAGCCAACGTTTATGAGTGTTGTCAAAGACCCGGTACTTCGGTACCAAGTCGGTAAAAAAAATGTTTTAAACGTCACGCCACGGTACCAGCAGGTTTTCTCAAACCCGGTACTTGATGCGCGTGTATGCCCGAAGCGCGTGCAGTTGCGTCCTCTTCATAAAAGCGAAGAGACATGGCGACCGGCGGTGCTGTTGATGTGGTGGCTGTAAATCCACTTGTTGATAAGAAGAGGAGTAAAGAGCCACATATGGAAATATTTTGGATATAAGCTCATAATAGCGACGGGGCGCGCTTTTTTTTACAGGCGCGCCAAAGTTCATTGTTGCATAGCAATGACAGACGCCACGGTGAACAGATAATGCGCCAGATCCAAGTCTATTTTTGCTGCGCTGCTCATGCTTAATTAAAAGTGAAAGCACACTTTTGATGGACAAAAAATAAATATGATTTCACGCAAAAAGTGCCCAAAATGCACAGATTTTGCATGTCTAACGTGTTTTAACAAGAACTGCAGTAGGCTATGTCAGAAAAGAAAATGAAGACATTTATAGAAAATGTACCCATTGGGAAGTCTGCTGTAAAATGGAAGAGCAGAGGAGGGGAGAGGAACAGGAGAGGAAGAGCAGAGGAGGGGAGAAGAGAGGAAGAGCAAGGGAAAAGGAGAGATCTGGGCGTAGGGGGGCGTAGGGGGGCATTCTAAGATTATCTTGTCCCGGGCCCAGGCAAGACTGTCAGCTTGCCTGGACCTAGGGGTCACACTTGGGAGCCCCAAACTGGTACTGATACTTCAGAAAAGGCCAATGAGAATTGCAGAGTGGCTATCTCAAAAAGAGATAGCTTGCTCCACTAATTCAAATTTGTTCTTCGGAGCTGAGCAGTCGCATGAGCACTGGCAACTCATTCACCTCAGAAGAGAAAAAGAGCTGTTGGAAATATGTACAGTGCGTTTCAGCTGTCTCTTTCCAGTAACACTCAGTTAAGTGCAGGGAGTTCTTCTGGGCAATTCGACGGCAAAAAAGAGCTAAATCCTCTAAAAGGCCAGAAACCAGCAGACATCATCTTTCTAAAAATGCTTTTCCACCAGTGTATTTCTGGATAAAAAACGAACCTGCATCTTTTCGTTTAAATTTAAAAAATATTAAACATATTCCAGGCAATATGTGCATTTGTACAAATAATAATCTTAGATAAACAGATAATCTTGTAATACAATAAAAAATGACAAAACTCAACCCTATATCTTTTTGTTAAATTTCCGTTTTATCAATAATAGCCATTATAAAAGTATAAGTAAAAGATAAAGGTGCATTGCGCAATTTTTTATGTTAAAAATACCTGTTTTCTATCCTATACATGCTTAAAGAACTGCCTGATGGGCTGAAGCCCTTCTGTGCTCACTGAGATTGCCTCTATAATCCTGTACAGTAACATATATAAGAGGGATTCGGGCTCGAATCTGAGACTGGGCGTGACGTCATGCGCGTTCACGCTCACCAGGCGATGTCTCGCAGGTTTGTTATTGTTAGCCGCCATTCTCGTATCAGCGAAGACAACTGAGCGACAAAACTTTAGTCAACTTTAAACTACTTCAAAAGTAGAAGATGGATTCAAAGAGACCGGCTTGTAGTTCATTCCAAACCCCAACGCAAACTCCATGTAAGACAAAGAAAAGAAAACTTTTGTCTAGTTATTGACAAAAAGGGCAAAATTGGAGTCAGACAGGCGTCGGAATAAGACGAGTCAGCATCGGGAAGGCTTTCAACAAATGGATAGATCTCCGGTGTGCTCTAGGACTCAAACTGGATCCTCAGTTGTCTTTTTTCTTGATAAAACGGTAAGATATACCCCAGTCTCTAATGTCTGATACGGCAAATCTATGACAACAAATGACGATACGTAAATGCTTTATTGTAATGCTTTAGCGTAAGCTAGATAAATGTACAATCAGAATTGATTTTGCTACCATTGTCAGTGAACAGGTTCATAAACTAGGAATTGTCTTTGGAAGAATCGTACAACATGAAACATAAAACATGTCCCATAAAAGATATAACTATGTTTTTGTGTATGGCCTACCGGTAACGTTAGCCTTGTGTCCTTTGCCTGCGCTCTGCTCTTCTTCTTCCATCATATTACTTAAGATTATATTACGCTGGAGCCTTCGTCTTCTGTGTTTCTCTGTACAGAACTCAAGTATAGTCTTTTAACGCCGCCGTTCGTACTCCGTTATTAAGGTCCCGGCAAGGCAGAACAGGAACATTGCGATAGCCTCCTCCATGCTGGTTTGTTGTTGTATGTGGCGCCGCCGCCGCCGTGCTTCCGTCACTCCTTTATCCCTCGGTTCTGGCCACTGGCGGCCAGTGCGAACGCAAACAGCAAAACCGAGTTTGGGGGAGAGTCGTTCTTAGAACTGTTTAGAAGTGGACAGGGGGGGCGCTATGGAGCAACATAGGAGGTAGACGTGTCTTCCATCTCCTCCACAGCCAAGTCGATAAAATTGTAATTTAAATGTCTCTAATCTACTTTTAAATGGGCTAAAAGTCTATCTTGACGACCATAGCACTACACTTGAACATTAAGCTCTGTCGATGCCGTCAAAAAAGCAGCCCCAGGGCATTAAACCCTCTCAGCCGCAGCCTGATGCTTCTGACAATATGGCGATGGCTGACCAAACGGCAGGCCTCGCGCTGGAAGAAAAAGACATGTCACGGATGATGGAGAAGGTCTCGGAAAAGATCATCAGTGCCTTTGATGAGAGATTTGATAAACTAGAAGCAACTCTTCGAACCATACAAACGGCGCAACGAGAGTTAAGTGAGAGAGTCGATATGGTAGAGGAGCAGGCTAGTGATCATGAAACTCGTATCCACTCTCTGGAAACGTCCCTGGATACCTTAAGTAAAGAGAATAAGATGCTTAAGTTCAAGCTTAACGATCTCGAGGGCCGATCGCGCCGTAATAACATCAGAATTATCGGTATTCCAGAAGGAGCTGAAAAAGGAAGGCCAACTGAGTTCGTGGCGGAGCTGATTAAGCAACTTTTCGAAGACTTTTCCGATCCACCAATCATTGATCGAGCACACCGAATACCGCAGCCAAAGTCCCCGGAAGGAGCCAAGTCGCGCGCAATAATCGCACGAATGCATTATTTTCAAGATAAAGAGCGCATCCTACGCCTTCGCCAGGGACGTCAGCTTGAATACCAGGGGCGTAAGGTGCTGTTTTTTCCGGATTACACGGCTGAGGTAATGGAACAACGCCGGAGCTTCAGTGAGGCGATGCAAAGGTTAAGAGAGCTTAATGTGCGTCATACTCTGCGCTTCCCCGCCAAGCTTTGCATCACCTATAATGGAAATACTGGAATGTTTACATCTCCTAAGGACGCAAAGCTATACATAGACAAAGAACTGAGGCAAGTCGCTGGTACGGATCAAGAATAAACTTTGAGGTGTAGTACTATGGAGTTTGTATAGAGACATAAGTGCATATTATCTTTTTTTAGATAAAGACTTGATTGTGGAGTTGCATTTTTTTGTTTTACATTTCTTTCTTTTTTAATAGCTCGTTTTACTTAGTTTAGCTGTGAGCATTAGTGTAATTGAATACTTTGCTTCAAGTATCGCGTTCTCTAGTCACTAGGGGGAGCCATAATGCTTCGTTTGGGAAGTCATTTGAGGCATTGGGATGGGGGGGAGTTAAAGTTCGAGGTTAAAGTTGTTGTTGTTTTTTTTTTTTTTTTTGGCAGGGGGAATGTTATTGTGGTTTTATTTTGCGTTACAAAAGTTAAATGAAAGGGAACGATAAAACTAATAGAGGAAATCCTACCCTAACTTTAGCATCTTGGAATGTTAAAGGGCTTGGCCACCCCATTAAAAGAGGCAAAGTGTTTACCTATCTTAAATCCTTGAAAGCAGACATCTTATTTCTACAGGAAACACATATAGCTGTGGGACAAGAACACAAACTTAGGGCAAATTGGATATCTCAGATATATCAGGCTCCTTTCAACAGTAAAGCCAGGGGGGTAGCCATTTTAATTCGTAAGGGTATTTCATTTAAGCTTGATTCAATGACTACTGACTCTCATGGCAGATATATCATGATTTCAGGACAACTTAGTTCTTTGCACATCACAATGTTAAATATATATGGTCCCAATATTGATGACCCTCAATTTTTTAAAAAGGTTTTTGATTTAATACCGTCTGGGTGTGTAAATGTCATTATCGGCGGGGACTTCAATTGTTATTTAGATCCGCTTTTAGACCGATCATCCTCAAAGCCACCTCCTAGTATAGCCTCAGTGCAGATCCTCAATAGATTAATTGAGGAAAGGAATATGGTAGATATTTGGAGGCTGCAACACCCAACAGAAAGGGAGTACTCATTCTACTCGCAGGTTCATAAATCTTACACTAGGATTGACCGTTTTTTGGTTACTTCTGAACTGATACACAGAATCACTGGTACACGGTACCATAGCATGCTGATATCAGACCATAGCCCCGTCTCACTTCAGATTAATAAAATCCTGCCACAACAAAGTTATCATTGGCGATTCAACCCTTACCTACTTAAAGATCCAGCTTTTGAAAGTTACATTAACACTAAACTGGATGATTTCTTTATAAATAATGACAATGGCCAAGTCTCTGATTCAATTTTATGGGAGACTCTTAAGGTAGTCATAAGGGGTCATATTATTGCTTTTGAAACTGCGAACAAGAGAAATAGCAAAAGTAGGCTTTTGGGAATTGAAAATTTACTCACAAAATTAGAACAGACATATAGAATCTCCGGATTACAGCAAGATTATAATAAGATACTGAATTTAAAATATGAATATAATTCGATCTTGGGCAAAAGAATTGAGAATCTCTTGCTTAAACTGAAACAAAAACACTTTGAACTAGGTGATAAGCCAGAAACTTTATTAGCGAGGCAATTAAGGGGTGAGCAAGCAAAGCAAACAATTCATCAAATTAAGTCAAACACAGCTGAGATTGTAACCAATCCAGAAGAAATTAATAAATCCTTTAGGGATTTTTATTCTGATCTTTATTCCTCAAAATGCAACGTCAGTCATGAGGATTATGAATCTTTTTTTGATAATCTTAATCTTCCCCAGTTAGATGAAATTGCAAAAGAAGATCTAGAACGCGTATTTTCTGAAGCGGACATCTTAGAGGCTATCAAGTCTTTCCCGTCGGGCAAAGCACCAGGTCCAGACGGCTTTGGATGTGAATTTTATAAAGCCTTCTCTTTAAAACTAGCCCCATACTTATTGAGAATGATCAACGACTCATATGAAAATGGCAGACTCCCCAATTCACTATATGAGGCCAATATTTGTGTTCTATTAAAAAAAGGAAAAGACGACACGGATCCGGCCAATTATAGACCTATATCGCTTCTTAACTTCGATCAGAAGGTGATAACAAAAGTGTTAGCAAACAGACTTGGAAAGCATATCTCAACAATAGTACACCCCGACCAAAGTGGGTTTATACCAGGTCGTTTTCTCCTTTGGCAATGTTCGTCTCCTTCTTAATATTCTTTATAATGAGCGTGGTAAGGAAGCCTCAGGAGCAATCATTTCACTAGATGCCCAAAAGGCGTTTGATCAAATAGAGTGGCCATTCATGCTAAAAGCGCTTGAGCACTTTGGGTCTGGGAGTCGTTTTATCAAGTGGGTAAAAATTTTATATTTATGTCCTCGTTCATCCATTTTGACAAACTCTAACAAATCTAACCCTTTTGAGTTGCATCGAGGAGTTAGACAAGGAGATCCTCTTTCCCCTCTTCTTTTTGATATTGCGCTGGAACCGCTAGCAGTAGGGATTAGAAATCACCCGCATATACATGGAATAAAGATGGGAAAGGATGAAGCTTTGGTCAGTCTATATGCTGATGATCTATTAATCTATCTTTCTGATCCAGCCAAATCAGTTCCGTATTTGCTTGATTATATTAATGCTTTCGGTAAAATCTCCGGGTACACTATTAACTGGTCCAAAAGTGAGTTTATGTCACTTGCTAGACACACAAATTCCAGCCAGGTTGGTCCCTCACCTTTCAAAACAGTTGAAGACCACTTTACATATCTTGGCATTGTGGTACCAAAGAACCCCAAGCAAATATTTAAATTAAACTTTTTGGCTAAGATTGACAAATTAAAAGATAGTATAGAGCGATGGAGGCTCCTTCCACTATCTATGATTGGCAAAATTAATGCAATCAAAATGGTCACTTTACCACAGTTCCTCTACCTTTTTCAAAATGTCCCTACTTATATACCTGTATCTTTTTTTAAGCTTGTGGATTCAGTTATCATGCCTTTTATTTGGGCTTATAAGACTCCACGAATAGCAAAAGCGCACTTACAGAAACCCACTCAGATGGGAGGCCTAGGGCTTCCAGTGTTTAAATATTACTATTGGGCAGCAAATGCTAGGGCTTTATCTTATTGGCAGAGGGGTATTCCTAGTGAAACTTTCTCTGTGGCTGATCCTTTATGGCTTAGGATGGAGACATCGTCTCTTACAACATCTTGTCTCCCAGTTTTACTTTTCTCAAAAGTCTCTCCTTCAACAAAACTAATTGGCACTAATTTGATAGTTAAAAATTCAATACGAATATTAAATCAAATAAGGAAACATCTTAAATCACCTGACGTCTCTGTCCTCACACCCATCGCTAACAATCACATGTTTAAACCCTCTCAGCTAGACCGAGGTTTTATTGAATGGAAAATTAAAGGGCTGATGTCTATTGGGGATCTTTATATAGATGGTAAATTTGCATCTTTTAACCAATTGCAATCTGTATTTAATCTCCCAAGGTCAGACTTTTTTCGATATCTACAAGTGAGACATTATGTTCAAACGGCTATTCCACAATTTATTGACAAACCAGAGATTAATTCATTTGAGAGAACTTTTTTGGTAAATCCAAGCTCTAGACATCTGGTTTCACGCTGTGTTAATTCTTTCCAACTGCCTGTAAACACCAATCATATAAAGGAAGCCTGGGCTAGGGATTTTGATGAAGAAGTATCCGATGAAACCTGGAATGATGGTCTCAATAAGATCCAAGATTGCTCGATAAATGTGAGACACAGGTTGATTCAGTTTAAAGTGGTACATAGATTGTATTATTCGAAAACGAAATTGAGTAAAATATACGATTCTATTTCTCCAGTTTGCGACAGATGTAAAAAAGAGGAGGGTTCTTTGTCACACATGTTTTGGTTTTGTCACAAACTGTTTAATTTTTGGACTGCTATATTTGATTTTTTTTCAAAAGTTTTTCAAAAGGAGGTTAAACCAAACCATGGTCTTGCAATTCTTGGATCCTCTGTGACTTTGAATACTCTTCCAAGATCTCAGCAACAATCTCTATTGATGGGCTTGACTCTTGCGAAAAAAATAATACTTTTAAATTGGAAATCGTCAGACTCTCCATCGTTCAAAGCTTGGCTATGTGAACTGTTTCATGTCATACAACTAGAGAGGATACGTTCCTTGGAGTCCAAATCTCATCGCCAATTTCAAACTGTATGGCAGCCCTTTGTGGATTTCCTCAAGTCTGAATAGTGTATAATTATTGTTCTCTCTGTAATAATTCACCTATGATTAGGTCTTGTCTATGTTAATCTACCCCTGCTTTTTTTTTTTTTTTTTTTTTTTTATGGTTATATTGTCTGGTTTTCCTTGTATTCTTAAATGTATACACTATGTAAAAAATTGGAAAAATAAAATAATATAAAAAAAAGAAGTGGACAGTTCCTATAACTAATTTCCCGTAACTACTTGGTCGGAAAGCGGCTATAGTGTCATTTGATTGTTTATTACCTGGAGACATTTGAGTGTAGGCTACTTTGTTGACCAACTGTATATGGCATGATTATTATTTTGAGCTTTTACAAAGTAATAACTTATATTGTTCATGAACGTGTTTCCATAATAATACAATCATAAGTGGATACAGTAAACACATAAAACAGTTCAACATGGAGATAGATGGAAACAAAAACCGAAGTTTTCTTTTACCCCCGTTTTCCCCTCACACACATAAGTGTGTAATTTACTCAAATGCCTTTCCTTTCATATATTTAAAATGACTTGCAGATTTATAACTTTATTAAATCTGAAGACATTATGACTGTAAACAAAAGATGTGTGCGGCTGATGCTGCTTTGGTTATGAACAGCTCGTGCTCGTGCAAGGTTGCGTGTGCGTGTGCTCCATGAGCGTGCACATCTCTTGTTGCTGTTTCGCTTGTCGCCAGAGGGGCCGTAGTTCTGCAAAAACTCAGAGACCTGCGTTATGCACCTTTAACGTTACAAGAAGCTATACAATAAGAAATAAAGCAAACAATTCAGTCAAATATACAAATTCAACGCTAGTCTAACGTTACAACAGAAAAGATAAATAACCTAAATATATGAAACTTCACTTAACCCTCAGCCAAAACGATTGGCCAGGGAACGAATTATAGATTCACAAGACCAAAGATCGGCCATTAGATATTCACAAGATGAATTACCACTACAGAGATGTCAGAGTCAGCGGCAAACGTCAGAACGACTAGCCGAGGAAAGGCTGTTCCAGGCGGTTGAACATGAGCGCCGAGCGCCCGGTGATCACCTGGAAGAGATCTCTTAACCTGGATCTAATTTTCATAAATCTTTATAAATAAACCACAGATTTGAGCTTTAAACAACTACATTATCACCTGAAAACTCTTAAAACTACATTTCGTAACACAATAACAGTAGTATATTCCAACTGTATATTAAAAAATGGCTCTTCTAATGTTGTCATTCCCCTTGTAGCCTGCGCAAGTGATGATACTCTGTCAACCAATCAACGTTCTGCAGTGAGTCTAGCTACACCCTTTAGTACCGTACCACTGTGCTAAGTACCCCAACGGAAGGGTACCCAAAAAGTGCTATGGTACGGTTCGGCTTTTTGGTACCTTTCACAACTTTTGATAGTGGAAACGTAAATAATTGCGTACCATACCGAACTGTACCGTAGAGCTGCACTTGGGTAGTCCTGACCCAGGACTGATGCAGGAGCTGCACTCAGCAATGATTGACCGACCGATGAAGGTGGTTCAGGAGTTCCATCTGTGCCTTAACCTTGCGCAGAGGCAAGATGCCGAAAAAGTCGCTCCCATCTCTTTGGCACAATACTAAGGACTTCTCACAGCAGTTCTTGGCAGTGAAGAAGCAGACCGAGGCAATCTAATACATCCTGCCCCAGCACGACTTGGCTAATCAGAGACATATATGTGTGAACGCAATGGCCAATCAGAGGTGTTTAAAAATCCACTCAACAGCACTCAAAATGCTAGAGGTAAATGCTGGTATCATCAAAATTTGGTACCAAAGTCGCTACTTTTGAAAACAATACTTTAAAACAGCATTCATCCATCTTAAAAAACATATCAAAATTACGACATATGCTCTCAATAACAAAAGCAGAAAAGTTAGTTCATGCGATCTTGACCACCAGGCTAGATTATTGTAATGCTCTATTGGCTTGTTGCCCTGCACGACTAAAACTTCACCTGGTCCAAAACGCAGCAGCTAGAGTTCTTACTAGAACCAGGAGGTATGACCATATTAGCCCGGTTCTGTCAACACTGCATTGGCTCCCTATTAAACATTGTATACATTTTAAAATCGTGTCAATTACTTATGCTTATATTACTTTTTTATGCTTACAAAGCATAAAATGGTTTAGCTCCCCAGTAGTTGAGCAAGCTCTTAATGCATTTTAGCATTTTATCAAAATTCTGGCCGGTTGATAATACCTAGAATATCAAAATCAACTGCAGCCAGTAGATCGTTTTTCTATTTAGCACCAACACTCTGGAACAGTCTTCCTAGCATTGTTCGTGAAGCAGACACACAGTTTAAATATAGACTAAAAACACATATCTTTAACCTGGCATACACCATAGCACATTATCAATTTCTATAATTCAAATTATGTAAAATGATTATTAGGCTGCATAAATTAGATCAGTCGGAACCAAGAACACTTCCCATATAACACCTGATGTAATTCATCATAAGAAGAATGGCATCTATGCTAATATTAGTCTCTCTCTCTATCCCGAGGTTTATAGTAGTCAGCTAGATCCAGGCCGTATCCAGATCAGAAGAAGGACCTGCGTCTAGACACGACCAATATACAGCCCTGAAGTGTCAGCAGAGACTGTGTCAACTAGACTATACCCTGTGAATGGGGACACGGCAAAAGTTATTTGTTTTTTTCACAACAAATGTTTTTCCTCTGTACAGATGAAAATGTTATCAAAATGATTCCCGTTCACACGGATCCGAGGAAATGACTAGAAGCGCTGCGTTATGCATGCTGGACAGGTGGTTGGTGGTGTCACTTTGTAAAGAAGGACTACGCACCCACGCACATTCAAACGTACATGCCTATAGACTAAACCTGTAATGACCATGTGCATGCCGGAAATTACTAGAACAGGCTGTGTTATTCATGCTGGACAGGTGGTTGGCGGTGTCACTTTGTAAAGAAGGACTATGCACCCATGCACATTCAAATGTGCATGCCTATAGACTAAACATGTAATGCGCATGTGCATGCCGTCGCTGTTTTAGCAGATTCACGTTTTTTAAAGATTGCATGGGAGTAACGGTTTATAACGTATTGCTTATAAAAGGCACCACTTTTAAAACTAGTTTTTTAAAAACTTGCTCTTCGAAACCTACTTCAGGGTTTGTGTTCTTGGACCACTAGGGTGCCATTGTTGTGTAGATGAGTGGCCAGAACACATTGAAGGTTTATGTTTTCAGTTGCTTACCGTTTCGTGTGTACTCTAAGGGAAATTAACCTATCAAAAAATTGCTCTAGTTAGACAATGACTTTGTTTTAGAGCTGCTGTACAGCCAAAACAATCTTTGTTGCTTTCCTATTATCACTGTAAATCTGTTTCGTTAAAACTGCTATATAAATGAAGGTGACTTGACTTGACTCCCAAGTATTCATCTTGCAAATGTCCGATTCCTTACTAACAAAACAGATGAACTACTTCTCCTAACCCGCATCAACAAGGACTTTTCAAACTCTGCTGCATTTTGCTTCACTGAAACCTGGCTGAGTGAAGCCATTTCTGGACAACGGGCTACATCTTCTGGGCTTTCAGCTTTTTCGACTGGATCGCATCCCATTGCATGACTCGTTTTAACGGGGAAAACGAGAGGTGGCGGATTGTGTTTCTACATTAATGAAAGTTGATGTTCAAATGTAAAAACACTGAAAAAGATATGCTGTCCTAATTTAGAGTGCTCTTCATAAACTGTAAAACCTTCTACTTAGTAGGAGTTTTCCTCTTTCATTCTTGTGAATGTGTACATCCCTCCTGCACTGCAACAGCTGAATGAACAAATAACTAAAAAGAAGCAAAAGGTACCAAGACTCTCTTTTGATGGAAGAGATGGAATTTTCTTTTCGTTTTGATTTCTGTTTAGAGAAGGTAATACCAGATGCTGAACGGTTTAATGGTCAGAAAAAGAGCTCCACGACAGCCAGCCTTCGAGTGCTGGTACTGGGAGTGTTATGATGGCGGAAAAGCGGTCCCACTGAAATAATTTCAGAAGCTCCTGGGGTATATGGTGCCCTCGGTGGCAGCAACACCGCTTGGATTGATGCATTTGAGACCTTGCTAGCACTGGCTTCAGACTCGAGTTCTGAGATTGGCCTCCGCCCATGGCACCGCAGGACACATCGCGTGACCAATCTGTCGCCGCATCCTTCAATCCTTGGGCAGACCTTGCATTTTCAAATGCATTTCAATGCAGGGGTTCCCTTAGAACAAGTGTTAAGGTGTGTTGTTGTCACAAACAATACTTCCAAAAGAGGCTGAAGCACTGTATGTAACAGGCACACAGTCTCAGGACCCCGGACAGGGACTCGACTGTATTTGCACATCAACTGCCTCAAGTTGCTGGCTGTGTTGCTGGCCCTGCCAAGGTTTCAGCTGTTTATCGATGGCTGTTTATACTTACATGTGTTAGTCCAGACAGACAACATAGCGATGGTAGCATGCAAAAATTGCCAGGGCGTTCACTCACGTCACATGTAAAAACTCACCTCCCATCTCAAAAAAGTCACTGCATGCCATTCACATTCTGGGCGACTTCAAACATACACATAGATAGCTTTTGTGAAAGTTGGTGCTCAGTGGAGTGTGGAGACTCCATCCCCAGGTGGTCCAGCTGATTTGGAGTTGATTCAGCAAAACACAGGTAGATCTGCTTGTTTCCCAGCAGTCTTCCAAATGCACTCTGTGATATTCCCTTTCTGAAGATCCGCTCTAAACAGATGCACTGGCACACAGCTGGCCCCAGGGACTGTGCAAGTATCCCCCCTGATCACACAGACATTTGCCCACCCAGCCATGGTTCTCTGAGATCATGCTTTTCGTGACAGCCCAAATTCCTGGCGAAATCCTCTGAGGAAGGACCTTCTTTCTCAGACACAGGAGACAATTTGGCACCTGTGCCGATAAATTTGGGGCCTCCATGTCTGGCTCCAGGATGGGATGCAGAAGACCAGAGTGGTCTACCACCAGCGGTGATAGACACTATCACTCAAGCCAGAGCCCCTTCCCCGAGGCAGCTGTATGCTTGGAAGTGGTGCCTTTTTGCTAGATGGCACTCTTCCCTCTCTTTGAAGATAGCCCTCCTGACCATGCTGACTTCTATAAAGAGGGGGTGGGGAACTTGCAAGACCAAGTCCAAGCTATGTGCCCAATATTCCCACTAACCGTTTCAGGGATCAGGTGGTGAACTTGCAAGTGCTCCCTCATATTAAGGCAGATCCAGCCTTATCCCTACTGTGTCCAGTACATGTCCTGTGGAGCTACTAGGGGTTGAACCGACTAGTCGATTAGTCGACTAGTCGACCTTAATGCAATGCCGTGGTGCTTTAAGCTTGACGTCGACTAGTCGCGTTGATCATGTGACACTATGATTGCGCTAATTTTGATACTAACATGTTGCAGACAACAACAGATGAAGAGCCCAGAGGGTTATTGCAGCAAGAAAGCAGCATTGGTACATTAAGTGTGTGTAAATACTTTACTAACCCATATTGTTGAAAACGAAAGTAAAAGCATGACGCACGCTCACTGTTTTACCAGGAAATTAGAGTTCAGTCTTTTTATTAAAATCCTTAAAACATTATGTTTTTCATTTATTTATAACATATTGATGTAGCTTACCTCTAATTTACCCGCAATTAATTGGAATATTATTACTTGGATCTGCGCATCACTTATGCGATCATAATCATGATGATGATGATGGATAACAGCGGGCTGTAAATGCCATCCGTAACGCATTCGAGACGGATTTAAATCGATCGCTCAAACCACTTCAGGTGGAGGTCTGGGCCGCTTAACAGACGAAACTGGACAAGTGTAAATGCATCAGGTTGTTGAAACCACATATGTAAATTGGACTTCTCCTAACAATGCTAAAAATAAACGTGTGAGAGCGTATTATAGCGATGAAGCTGCAACACGCATCACCGCAGATAAGCAGCTGATCGTCTATTCATCAAGCCAACGTGCAAACTATCGCAAATCAAAGTGAAAGTCGCAGACGCTTAACACACAATCATCTCCGTTAAAAGTAGAAACAAAATAATCTTACCAGTGCTGTCTCTCTTATTGCGGTCTTTGATTTTGAAATTAGCTGATGATCAATAAAATGCAGCGCATTACTGTTGGTGACGTGAAATCCGTTAAATCTGCATATAGCGCGTTGTTTGAAGATCGGATTTATATCCGTTTTGCGAAAACATATTTATGTGTAAATGGAATCGTTTTGATAAATCAGATCAGTAAAAACGCATGAAGTGTCCAGGTGTAAACGGCCCCATTATGAGCTGTCAGCATCTGTATCATTTTCTGTTAATTAATTGCAAATTGTGGCATGTTGCAAAGCAGTCCCATCTCTTGTGTTTTTATGAATGACGTCATCGACTAGTCGACGTCGACTCGACTTTGATGTCATAACAGTCGACTTCAAAAAATCTGAAGTCGTTCAACCCCTAGGAGCTACTCTCTCAGCTTCTGGAGTACCTGCTTGACGTGAAGGCAATGTTTGACCTGGTTCCAGGAGTAAATGAGGATGTCGTCGATGTAGATGATGACAAAGTGTTGGAGGAACTCCCGGAACACCTCATTCATGAACGCTTGGAATATGGAGGGTAAGTTGGACAGCTCTTACGGCAACACAGGATAATTGTAGTGGCCCACATGTGTTATGAAGGCCATTTACCACTCATTACCCTCACGTATTCGAATGAGGTTATAATCGCTCCGCAGGTCCAGCTTGGTGATAATGTGAGCTCCCCGCAATTGCTCCAAGGTGGCTGGGACCAGAGGAAATGGATACCGGAATTTGATGGTCTAAGGGTTCAGGGTACGATAATCAATGCACGGCTTCTAGCCTCCATACTTTTTGCTCAAGAAGAAGCAGCTTAAATGTCGGCAGAGAATTCGATGGTCTGATGGATTTCTGCCTTAGTGGCTCCTCGATATATTCCTCCATGGCCTTCTGCTCCGGGATGGACAATGGATATACTCTTCCCTTGGGTAATGTGGCCCCAAGCAGAAGATCAATAGCGCACTCCCATGGCTGATGAGGTGGTAGTTCAGTAGCCAACTGCTTGCTAAACACAAATTCGAACGCCCAGAACTCAGGGGGAATCTCGATTTGGTGTTTGTCTCAGGACTCTCGATGAAGGTGGAATTGAGTGCAATGTCCTGGGTAGATGAGGATTTAGGTCATCGTGGTGGTCTAGAAAGAAGATGGACAGTTTTCGTGACAATATGCACTCAGTATTTCCCCTGTATTCCAGTCCAGTGGAGCGTCAGTGGCATTTACAAAATAGGCTGTGCCTACACTCACCTAAAGGATTATTAGGAACACCTGTTCAATTTCTCATTAATGCAATTATCTAATCAACCAATCACATGGCAGTTGCTTCAATGCATTTAGGGGTGTGGTCCTGGTCAAGAAAATCTCCTGAACTCCAAACTGAATGTCAGAATGGGAAAGAAAGGTGATTTGCATGGTTGTTGGTGCCAGACGGGCCAGTCTGAGTATTTCACAATCTTCCTCAGTTACTGGGATTTTCACGCACAACCAATTCTAGGGTTTACAAAGAATGGTGTGAAAAGGGAAAAATATCCAGTATGCGGCAGTCCTGTGGGCGAAAATGCCTTGATGCTAGAGGTCAGAGGAGAATGGGCCGACTGATTCAAGCTGATAGAAGAGCAACTTTGACTGAAATAACCACTCATGTGTTACAACCGAGGTATGCAGCAAAGCATTTGTGAAGCCACAACACGCACAACCTGGCAAAGGCGGATGGGTTACAACAGCAGAAGATTCTCCAGAAGAACCACTCATCTCCACTACAAATAGGAAAAAGAGGCTACAATTTGCAAGAGCTCACCAAAATTGGACAGTTGAAGACTGGAAAAATGTTGCCTGTCTGATGAGTCTCGATTTCTGTTGAGACATTCAGATGGTAGTGTCAGAATTTGGCATTTAACATAATGAGAACATGGATCCATCATGCCTTGTTACCACTGTGCAGGCTGGTGGTGTAATGGTGTGGCGGATGTTTTCTTGGCACACTTTAGGCCCCTTAGTGCCAATTGGGCATCGTTTAAATGCCACAGCCTACCTGAGCATTGTTTCTGACCATGTCCATCCCTTTATGGCCACCATGTACCCATCCTCTGATGGCTACTTCCAGCAGGATAATGCACCATGTCACAAAGCTCGAATCATTTCAAATTGGTTTCTTGAACATGACAATAAGTTCACTGTACTAAAATGGCCCACACAGTCACCAGATCTCATTCCAATAGAGCATCTTTGGGATGTGGTGGAACGGGAGCTTCGTGCCCTGGATGTGCATCCCACAAATCTCTATCAACTGCAAGATGCTATCCTATCAATATGGGCCAACATTTCTAAACAATGCTTTCAGCACCTTGTTGAATCAATGCCACATAGAATTAAGGCAGTTCTGAAGGCGAAATGGGGCAAACATTAGTATGGTGTTCCTAATAATCCTTTAGGTGAGTGTATATTGTAGGGGTGAAGGACATGTACTTATGGGTACTGGAGGTTCTTGAAAGGACAGCCGAAGGAAGAAGGCAGATGATGTCGGGAATTCTCAAAAGTTGAGTAGGTCAGCAGTTGTGAACAACAAGAACAGACGGAGGTATACAACAACACAACAATTTATTTATAAAGCACATTTAAACCCAATATAGATTTATCTAAAGTGCTGTACATAGGACAAAGCAGGTCTACACTATAAACAACAACAATTACAGGTTCCCAAACCTAAAGAATAAAAATGCGTTTTAAGAGTATATTTAAAAATGTCCAATGAAGGAGCAGACCTCATATGATAAGGGAGACCATTCCAAAGCTTGGGCCCAGCCAAGAGGCCCGATCCCCGTTTGATTTGTAGTGACACCGTGACACATTTAAGAGCATTTGATTGGAATATCTAAGTGCCCTAGCAGGACAGTATGGCACAATAAGATCACTAATATACCTTGGTGGACGGCCAGACAACGCCTTATATACAAATATAAGGATCTTAAAATCAACTCTAAATTTAATGGGAAGCAAGTGAAAGGATGCTAAAACAGAAGAAATAGAAGAAATAAGGAATATAAAAATCCTATTTTTAGACCCAATCAAAAGTCTTGCAGCCGCATTTTGAACAACCTGCAATGGAGATAAAGAGAGTTGCAATAACCTAATCGTGATGTTACAAATGCATGAATCCAATTTCTAGACTTTGCAATAGATCTTAAATGGAAAATACCTGGAACAACACATTTGGCTAAAGAGCTGTTTATGATAGCGGTAACCATAGGACAAATAATAGAAAAAACATCCTTAAAAAATGAGCCTATATGATATAGATAATATCTAACTTAGAACCAGAACACTTCATAGTAGAGATTACATCAGCTAACTGAGTTGGAGAGTCAGGTTGAAAGTTAGACAAACAACTCATAGGACAAGGCAGTTGCAAGTGACATGGTTCAGAGGAAACAATGGAGCTTCTAATATCATTAATTCTTTGAGTGAAATGTTTTAAGAAATCTTCACAAAGCTCTAATGAGGCCTCAGATAAAATATTTGTAGTCGGGTTTAGAAGAGAGTCAATCGTATAAACAGGACTTTAGGTCGCTTCGCGTTGCCAGAAATGATTGAGTAAAGAAATTAGATTTTGCCTTCTTTACTGCCGTTTGATAGTTGAACAGACTTGATTTTAAAATGTCAAATGAAACCTGTTGCCTATCTTTTTTTCCAATTTCACTCAGATTTCCGACACTCTTGTCTGAGAGCACGGGTGACATAAATTAACCACGGCTGGCCAGCAACCTTCATCTTTTTTACGCTTAAGCGGAGCAACAGCTTCCAGAGATATAGAGAATGCTTTATAAAATATCTCAGTAAAGCATTCAGTTTCGTTCATAAAATTATTATTAAAATGTAAAGAAAAATGTTCAGAAAACAAATTTGCAGAGAGAGAGATGAATACTGAGAGCAAATAGAAGATGGGAGAAAGCACTCAGATTCAAACAAAATAGGATAATGGTCAGACACACATGCATCAATAACCTTTAACATAAAAACTCTACATAGTTACAAATTATTAGACCAACGGTTTAGAAGGGCAGCAGAGATTAATGTTAAAATCCCCAAGAATCAATAGTCTATCAGCCCTAGGTCACCAGATCAGAGAGAAAATCTGAAAATTGTTGAATAGAATCCTTATTGCATTTAGGGGGTCTGTAAATCAGAGCACATAGCATAAGACCATTTAAATCAACCTTCAATAACTGGACTTCAAAACTGGAAAAGGTGTCCGTAGGCACAGCCTTACATTTGAAACAACGTTTTTAAAATTGTTGCAACTCCACCATTATATCCATAGGCCCGTGGAGAACTGAAAAAAGCACAGTCAGGAGGAGCAATCTCAGCACACCAGTGTGCAAATGATATAACACCACATTTCAATTTGGGTTCACTCCTCCACATTCAAGTTCACCAAATGAGTCTCAAAAGATCCATACATTCAGATCCTCCGACTCATTCAACCATTGCAAGTGATGAAAGAATACCCAATAATAAACAATAATCAGGTGAGATCTCCTCGATCGAAGGGCAAAAAAATATCCTCAAAATAGGCTAAATTTATAAGAAATAAAACCGGAGAGCAGCGGCAGCCAAACACGCCAGCGTTTGCTTGGACCGGCAGGAACCGGATGCAGTAGGTATAGGTGAACCATGAAGATGAAGGTGAAGTGATGGGTGACTGCTTAAATACTGATAATGGGGTTATCTCAGGTGTGTTGAGTTAGAATTCTGGTGATGATAAGCGAGTGGGTGGAGTTGAGAGGTCTGGTGTTGTTGATGGTGCTGACTCGCGTAGCCAGACCTTAGACTGACGGCTGAAGTCTGGAATTCATAGAGTTCTTGGCCAAGCCCGCCCATAGGCCGTTACGACATGTCAAACATTACAGTCGTTCGTTCAGCGTCACGTTTCGGGGCGTGGAAATGTCACCACAACAACAGACCAGCGTGCAACAAGTCAGTCAGCATAGACAATCAAAGAAGGAGAAGAAAACAAGCAGTAAGTCATTGCTGATTACTACGTTTACTACGTTTAGCTGATCTTGATAAATGCTCATTGTCACTCATGTAAACACAACCGTTTTTCTTCCGCATTCACACGTCTGCGCTTTGTTTCCCGGCGGACTGAAAATAAACGCGACACTCGCGCCCCCCGGAAATCCGATAAAATTCAACCAATCAGATGACGACTTCGACATTGCTGAAGTGTTTCCAGTTAAGTGTACCATATGCATCAGACGTTTAGCCAACGTTCCGTGGGCGTGACGTCTGAGGCTGAGACTACTGACTCTATAACAGTCTACTAACACTCTGAGAGTTAGTTGACATCACTCAGCAATAGTTAGTTGACAAACTCAGCAAGAAAAGAAAATTAATTTTGTAAAATCCAAATAAGCTTTACAGATCATTATTGGTTTAAACAATGTTTTCATGCTTGTTCAATAAACTATAAACAGTATTTGCACATGCACCTGGGGAACAGTCCTTAAGACACTAACAGTTTACAGGTGGTATACAATTAAGGTAACTGTTACAATAACTTAGGACACTAAAAGACATTTCTACTGTCTCCGAAAAACACCAGGAGAAAGATGCCTAGGGTCCCTGATCACCTGTGTGATCAACATACCATCCTGCTGCAGGAGGCATGAGGACTGCAGATATGGCCAAAGCAATGTACTTTGCACCAACAAAGACAGTGCTACAGGGAGACAGAAAGGACAGCTGATCGTTCTTGCAGTGCCAAACCTTGTGTAACCATATGTCATCTGTAGTACGTGACTGTATATGTATATATGACTGTAGCACGTAAAGCAAATGCTGGCCACTCCAGATACTGTCTTTTGATATTTGGAATAATCCAATATTCAATTTTCTATTCATCAAATGTCTTTGAAGTTTGTTGTTTATGTCTCAGTTGTTGAATCTGTTTAACTATTTACACATGAAGAAATTTGCTGGAAACAAAAACACTTGAAAGTGAGAGGATGTTTATTTTATTTATTTAGTTAGTTGAGTTTATTATTAATGAGAGTTACTTGACAGGCAGTTGCAAAGTTACTTCTGGTTAGTAGAATGTGTAAAGTGGGCATTTTCAAATTAAACATTTTCTAATTAAAATGTAACCAAAAACCTTTACAATATGACTAATAATAATTAATCAAATCAAAGTGAATTGAATGACTGGCTAACACATCATTATTTTGTGAAAGTTATTTGTGCTTTTTTGAATGACTTGGGTATTACATTGCAACTGGTAATCTTTTTTTTTTTTTTAGTCAGACAGACTCATCTTTTTGAGCATTTCCCTCTGCCATTGACACCAAATAAAGTCAACTCTTTACATTATTTGTTACTAAAGGCATATACCCATTGGCATTTGTTTAAAAAAATTATTCATAGAAATTAGTACAGGGCCCTTCCAAGGTTGCTAATATAATATAAAGGAGAACACTCAGAAGAAGAATTGATGATATTTTTATACTAAAACAACAAACTTAAAGGACAAACTTAAGAGCATACTTAAAGGGGGGGTGAAATGCTGTTTCATGCATAGTGAGTTTTTTACACTGTTAAAGAGTTGGATTCCCATGCTAAACATGGACAAAGTTTCAAAAATGAAGTTGTAAGTTTGATGGAGTATTTCTGTTCCAAAAATACTCCTTCCGGTTTGTCACAAGTTTCGGAAAGTTTTACGGGCGTGTGTGACGTCAGAGGCGCCGGAATTTCCTTATACGGGTCTTAAGGGCACTTCTTCCGGAAGGGCGCGCACACATCTGTAGCCTAGTGCATGCGAGAGTACGCCTATGCCCATCAGAGCGTTGGGCTCGGCTGCGCTGCAATAAAAAAATGGCACCAAAAAAGTGTGTTTTTGGTTGCCAGGGCAAGACAACACTGCACAAATTGCCAAAGAACCCAGTGTTAAGGGACCTTTGGATGGATTTTGTTTTTCCAGAGCAGCAACGGAGTTGTGCAAGTGTTCTTGTTTGTTCCCTTCATTTCGACGGTAATATAGTTTTTATATACAAGGCCCAGTTCAAAGCCAGATTTGCAGATCGACGAATACTTAAAGATGGAGCAGTGCCAACGATAAAGGTTCACGGTCATGCGTTGGAATCGCAGGCGGTGAGTAAAACTGCTTCAAATGTCTGTGTGTTGTTAACTATCGGCGAGTAAGCCCCCCCCCCCCCCCCCCCCCCCCCCCCTTAAGAACAACTTCTATGCACCTGTGCTGATATCTGGTAACAAATAAAACATTTTAAAAAAAGTGTCAAAGTGTGACATCATTCTACCTTTGGTTTTAACTCATAGACTGTAAGTTTTAACTACTGATGTCAACAAATTAATTAAAGAAAATATATTATCTATTATCAATGGCAAAATGCTTGGCAATATTATACTTGGCACTATAATGCCAGGGGCCTAGCCATCATTTCAGAAGTGAGGGGGACAGAAATGTCAAGTGTAATACCATTTTTTTCAGACCTTTGTCTAATTGACAGTTTTTTTTTCTAATTGACAGATCTAATCTTGCTTTGATCTGGCTAAGTAATCAAATACGCTGCTGAACAACAAGTGTAAAAAAAAAAAATCACGGAATAAGGTAGAAAATATATTTAAAACATAATTAGTACTGCATTATTCATATAGTTAATTGTTATTAAAATACACAAAACATTTTTATTCAGCTACAGCGATGGATGGATGCCTGTTATTATAAGGGATCTCTAGAAACATCATAAGTTAAAGGGCCCTATCCCGCACCCGGCGCAAATTACTTTGTACACTGACGCATGTATCATTCCTATTTTGCACCCGCGCAAAGCAGGCTTTTCCCTCCACAGACGCACGTCGGTAAACTAGGAAATGAACTTGCGCTCCCTGGGTGGGTCAGCGCAAAAAGGAGCTGTGTTTCGGCGCAAACATTTCGCTAGTGCTATTTTGTCAGTTCTGCCACTGACCAGAAAAAACCTAGTCTAAAGTCAGTGGAGCGTTGCGCGTTGTTCATGTTTTGAATAATAATAAAACATCAGGTCATGCATAGACAATCTTGTCTCTTTTAATTTAAATCTAGATTTAGTCACATTGGCCCATGAAACTCTATGTGCCCAAAAAAGTGCAGGGGATTTATATTGTGTTTTATTAAAAGTGTAGGGCACACGTCCCCCACATATTCTACTACCAATGAGCCAAATAATGAAAAATTACCAAATCGCTCAGCTATGCAGATGACACACAGATCTACTTAGCCCTATCGCCTACCGATTACAGCCATTGATCTGTGCCAATGCATTGATGAAGTAAACAGTTGGATTTGCCAAAACTTTCTTCAGTTAAAAAAAGACAAAACTGAAGTCATTGCGTTTGGAAACAAAGATGAAGTTCTCAAGGTGAACGCATACCTTCCCTCTAGGGGTCAAACAACTAAAAATCAAGTCAGGAATCTTGGTGTGTCTCTAGAGTCAAACCTTAGTTTCAGTAGTCATGTCAAAGCAATAACTAAATCAGCATACTATCACCTGAAAAATATTGCAAGAATTAGAAGCTTTGTTTCCAGTCAAGACTTGTGCATGCTTTCATCACCAGCAGGGTGGATTATTGTAATGGACTCCTCACTGGCCTTCCCAAAAACACCATAAAACAGTTGCAGCTCAAACAGAACGCTGCTGCAAGGATTCTGAGCAAAACAAGAAAATATGAGCATATCACACCAGTCCTCAGGTCTTTACACTGGCTCCCAGTTACATACAGTATATGATTGATTTCAAAGTATTATTACTGGTATATAAATCATTAAATGGCCTAGGACCTCAATACATTAGCAGATATTCTCACTGAATATAAACCCAACAGATCACTCAGATCATTAGGATCACATCAGCTAGAAATACCAAGGGTTCACTCTAAGCATGGCGAGTCCGCTTTTAGTACTATGCCAACCGCAGCTGGAACCGGCTTCCAGAAGAGATCAGATGTGCTCCTACAGTATCACATTCAAATCCAGACTCAAAACACTTCTGTTTAACTGTGCATTTACTGAATGAGCACTGCGCCATTGTTCGTCCGACTGTTTGTACTGTATTTTATTTTATTTTTTATTCTAAACTGTATTAATAATTCTTCATTCTTTTGATTATTTTTATGTCTTCTATGTAAAGCACTTTGAATTACCATTGTGTATGAAATGTGCTATATAAATAAACTTGCCTAACTTGCCTACCATACTTCTGGCAGATCAGAATCTGCTGAAAATACTTCATGAATTGACTCACCAGAAATTCAAGACTGCCTACATGTGTAGGTAGAATTCTCTTTATGACTGTTTGCGTCTACTGACAATTCTAAGGGAGAAGCTTTCAGCAATCATGCATGCATTGGCAATTCCTACCATTCAAAATAGTTGAACTCGATGGAAGAATATTGCAGAGTCCTGAAGCTAATATTGACTGTATTCAAGGTCAGACCTCATGCAAATAAAGTGACCTCATACTTAACCTCTTTGCTGTTCAGACTAAGCTACATGAACTGCAAGTCTCAAACCTGTGATACTGCTTGCATATTTAGAAAGCCAACATAGCTGGCTTCGAGAAAAGTTCAATAGTTTGGAATCAAGAGGTAAATAACAGTTTTTTGTTAGTTTGTTTTTGTAATGCAGTAATATAATAACAATTTCTCTAAACATCTTATTGTTTATATCTTATTAATTTGGTTCAATTCTGGGACTGCCTTTCTGCAAAGAATATTTGCAATGATGATTTTTTTCCCAAACTAGGTATACCTAGTCTTACTGACAATGGAACAGCCTTCTCATTAAGAGCATGTCTACGATCACTTAAAAAGCTACGGCACTGTAGTACAGCGGATATAAAAAGTCTGCACACCCCTGTTTAAACTCCTGGGCCCGTATTCTTAAAGCTTCTAAGAATACTCTCAGAAAACTCCTAATTTAGCTTAAAAGCTTCTACGTAGGAGTCTTAGCTTAAGACCAATCCAGGAACAATCTGAGAGCAACTCTGAGAAAGGAAAAGACAAAAACTTTCCTCTTAGTGAGGAGGCGGGGCTGACCCTGTTGCTACGTATGACACAATATTTTGAAGACTGTGATTGGTTGGTTGTCCAAGAAGGAAAAAAAGCGATTTTAAGTATAGGGTCTATTCTAAGCCTTCACTTTGTACTTTTTCCTATTTTACTGTTCTCACATACACACACGGTATTTGAATTGTTCCACTCTTTCCAATTACACTGATTGCCAGCATGTCTATTTAAAGGGATAGTTCACTTTGAGATTAATTTTTGGTATGTTTTAGCTTACCTCAAGGGCATCCAAGATGTAGGTGTCTTTGTTTCCGCAGTAGTTTCAATTTTGATATTTTTAGGTCAAACCGTTCTTGTCTGGGCGTGTACGTCACTCATTGTTTACACAAAACAGAGATTCTAGGTAAGACGGCTAATTAAAATGGTACTAATTTGCGCTTATCCGGGATGTTTAAACCGTCGTAAAAGAAAAAAATTAAATAAATAAAACAATTGTATGAGTGACGTACACGCACGAGAGATCACTTCCGGTGCTTTCCGGAAAAGACTGAAGCGCCCGCGACCTCAGATCACTTGGACGTGGCTGTGTTTACAAGAGGTAAAAACTATATAAAAACTGTTCGTTTTCTCACACAAACTGCTCGTTTCGTGTCTTAGGCCCTCAATGTGTACTTACATTTACGACTCATTAAATCATGTTTAATTTGGACTTCTCTGTGCATGCTCTTTGAGGGAGTGACAATAGACCTGCATTGTATGACTGACAGACAAGAACGGTTTGACCTAAAAATATCAAAATTGAAACTACTGCGGAAAAAAAGACACCTACATCTTGGATGCCCTTGAGGTAAGCTAAAACATACCAACAATTAATTTCAAAGTGAACTATCCCTTTAAGTGGTGGTTTGAATGTTGTTTTTAATGTATCAACTGGTATACAATAACGCTATGGCAAGAAAGCCCATTGACTAGAGAACATTGAAGCCAAAAAAATTATCCTTAATTTTTAATCAATGTAAGCGCTTTGCAGCAGCAAGCAGACCTTAGCGAGACAGCTCGCGCGCCTATTGGCTGACTTGCGGCAAAAGCAGCAGCCTATCGAGAGCAGCTCTGCGTGACGTCATGACGAATGGGGCACTTCGCGCCCATTTCGTCACGTCCCGCCAGAAAGGGCGTGGTCTCGCCCTATAAATAAGCTCGATATCCTGCTATTCACTGATTTTTCAACTCTTCAGCGAAGCTCACGCATGCTGGATCTGGATTGAGAAGCCGCGCCGTCGACCTGTAGCCTTCAGCGGGACGTGCCTTGAGCCTGGAGTCGCTGGCATCGCCGCCTTCAGCCGCCGTACCTGCTGCGCTTTCCGGCGTATTATATCCTTTCAATTGCATTGTATTTCTCTGTTGAGAGTGTGTGTTTGCTTACGTGACGCAACACATACTTCTCCCTAAAAGAGCTGCGTCTTTTTAAAGATGCCTTCTTGTGGCTCGTGCCGCGCCCAACTCAGCGACGAGGGACCGTTATGTCATCTGCGTGTCCTGCCTGGGTGAAGATCACGCGGCTATCGCGCTCGCTGACGGCGGATGCCCCCACTGCGAGCTTTTGCCCATGGTGACTCTGAGGACTCGCCTGGCATCGTTCTCTGAGCCCGCCTCCCAGCCTTCCGTGGCGCCGCGCCGCAAGAAGCGCCGCGCCCAGCGCGCTCCCGAGCCTTCTCCAGCCCGCCAAAGCTCGCCGATTCGCCCGCCTGCTTCGCCGGCTTCACCAGAGTCGCTCCCGGATGGACAACGGCCGCCGTCTGCCGCCGCGTCCGCCCCCGAGTTCGACGAACCTGAGGTATGCTCTCTCGTGGCTTCTGACAGCGAGGATTGGGCGAGCTCCGCGGACCTCCCCCCTGCTGACGTTTCCAGCCAACCCCCGGGAAGAGGCCGGCATTGAGGCTGAGCTGATGCGTCTGCTCACCCAGGCCGTGGAAGCATCGGCCTCGAGCGCCCACGCTCCCACCCCGCAACAGGCTAGACGGACGCTTCCTCGGGAAGGACGAGGCTCCGTCTAAATCCAGGGCCGCCCTTTCCTCCCCGAACTTCACGACGAAGTCTCCAAGTCGTGGAACGCCCCATTCTCCGCCAGGCTGCGTACCTCTGTCTCCGGGGCATTCTCCACTGTCGACGGTGCGGGAGATAGAGGGTACACCTCCATTCCTCCGGTGGAGGTAGCGGTAGCGTCACATCTCTGCCCGCCCTCTGCTGGACGGCGCGCGCAGACAACGCTCCCATCTAAGGCCTGCCGGGTGACATCATCGCTGCACGGGCGCGCTTACACCGCCGCCGGACAAGCAGTCTCAGCGCTGCACACGATGGCTGTCTTGCAGATCTACCAGGCTGACCTTCTCCTTAAACTGGACGAGGAAGGACCCGGGGCTATCTGCGTGGCGGATTTGCAGAGCGCTACGGATCTCGCTCTACGCGCCGCTAAAGCCGCTGCACAGGCCATGGGGCGGAATATGGCCTCTCTCGCCGTCGCGAGAGACATCTATGGTTGACGCTGTCAGAGATGACGGAAGCCGAGCGCTCTGTATTCCTCGACGCGCCCATTTCTCCAGCGGGCCTCTTTGGATCTGCCGTCAAGGATTTCGCGGACAGATACACTGAGGTGCAGAAGACTTCGCAGGCCATGAAGCACTTCCTCCCGAAGCGCTCGAGCTCCGCTTCAGGTCGCCCTAAACAGCCGCCTGTTCGCAGCTCTCAGCCGCAGCATGCACCGCCCGCCGCCGCCGCTTCACAGCGCCGCCAGGCCCGAGACCAGAGACCGCGCTCTCGCTCTGCTGGACGCCGCCCCCCTCAGCGCGGGCCCGGCCGAGGATTGAGCTCAAGCCCGAGGCCTCGAAGCTTTCCTAGCCACTCTAGGAAAACGACGGTGTTCAGATCCGCTGCGGCCGGATTTCCACCAAAACTCCTCGCTCGTTCAGTCCCATGCGATATGACTGTCCCAGCGTATTTAGCAGCGAAGCAGCCGGTGTCTCAGCCCGCTTGCCTGCACACAAAAGCCGTTTTTACGGCTCCCCAGATAAATCCAATAAAGAGTGTATTTTCTGGTGTCCCGGCCACGGCCGATGGTGTTATGTGTGTTGTAAGAATGCCCACGCCCCAGTGCCCATTCCCACACCCAGACACAGCCCGCCACGGTGCAGGGCTTGCACACATAAAATCGACCCAGTTCGATTGTGCAAACAATGTAGTGAATGCGCCCATACATTGCCGCTTACACTACACGCCGCGTGTCCCTTGGTTTCTGTAAAACGAAACCAACACACATCCAATCGGCTCCAGCCGAAAGCATGTGCAGTGCAGTAAATGTGCCCGTACTATCGCGCCCACATTTCCCCGCAGCATGCCGAATCCCACGGGATTCGCCCCGCTCACTCTCGTTGCGAGTCCCGCCATAGAGAGGCTGAGTGCGGCCAGGCTGCCCGCTGTGATCAGCGCGCCCCCCGCCTCAGACGCTGTAAACACGGCGTCGTGTTCTCAGGACACCGGGCTCTCGAGTTGCCGCTTTGTCGCGGCCAGAGCCGGTTTCCATTCTACCTCTAGCTATTCACGCGGACGCGTGGTCAAAGCTTCCTGGGGTATCGAATGGGTGCTGAACACTATAAAGAGAGGCTATTCGCTACAGTTTGCTCGACGCCCCCGCCGCTATACGGCGCGCGTCGAGACTACGGTGGGAAACGAAGTATCTCATCTACTTCGAGCCGAGATAGCGAAACTACTGAGCAAAGGGCTATAGAACCCTTATCTCAGGCTCAGAGCGAGGGGGGCTTATACAGCAGATATTTTTTGGTACCGAAAAAAGATGGGGGTTTCAGACCCATTCTAGATCTGCGACAGCTGAACAGAGCGCTTGTGAAGCGCCAGTTCAGGCTGCTTACGACCAGGAAAATCCTCGCGCAAGTGCGCCACGGGGACTGGTTTATGTCAATAGATCTGAAAGACGCCTATTTCCAAATACAAATAGCGTCCCATCACAGGCGATTCTTGAGATTCGCATTCGAGGGCCAGGCATATCAATACACAGTCCTGCCGTTTGGCCTGTCCCTAGCACCACGTACATTCACGAAGTGCATGGACGCGGCTCTCGCTCCCCTGAGACTTCGGGGCATGCGAGTTATGAACTACTTGGACGATTGGCTGGTTCTAGCTCGATCACGATCGGAGCTCATAGAACACAGGGCCACATTACTCGAGCACCTCGAGAAGCTGGGCCTCACGGTCAATTGGGCAAAGAGTGCACTGTCTCCCAGCCAGAAAATTCCCTTTCTGGGAACAGTGTTAGACTCGCTATCCATGACGGCACGCCTGTCACCGGAGTGCGGACTAAATATTCAGCGCGTCGCGAAATCCTTCCGCCACGGCTCTATAGTCCCACTCAGAAGGTTTCAGAAAATGCTGGGCCTAATGGCCTCAGCGGCCTCTGTACTCCAGCTGGGCCTGCTTCGCATGCGCCCGCTGCAGATGTGGCTGAAAGCACGGGTTCCGCCCCGGGCATGGACCACGGGTCTGTTTCGCCTCAGGGTCGGCCAGCAGTGCGTTTCAGCTCTGAGCCCTTTGGGAAAGGTGTCCACCTGGTACCAGTCAGGTGTGAGTCTGGGGACCGCCTCGAGTGTAAAGGTGGTGTCTACGGATGCCTCCACCTCGGGGTGGGGGGCGCTGCTCGAGGGCAGACCGCTAGCTGGTTTATGGTCAGAGCGGGAGAAGCTCCTTCACATAAACTGCTTGGAGATGGTAGCAGTCGACAGAGCGCTGCGGCGCTTCTGTCCCCAGATAAGAGGCCACCACGTCTTAGTCCGGTCGGACAACATGTCAGTGGTGGCGTATATAAATCGCCAGGGTGGCGTCAGGTCTCGAAACCTTTACAGGCTGACGGAACGCCTCCTGGTCTGGGCTCAGCACAGCCTGCTCTCGCTGAGAGCAGCGCATGTGCCCGGTCACCTAAATGTGGGACCGGACGACTGTCCAGGAACAATGTACCAGCAGGGGAATGGTCGCTGCACCCGCAGACGGTCCAGCTGCTGTGGGAAACATTCGGCAGAGCGCAGGTGGACTTATTTGCGTCCCACGAAAACGCTCACTGCCAGAAGTTTTTCTCGAAAAACAAGGACGCGCTGGCCCATGCCTGGCCCCGCTGTCCTCTGTATGCTTTTCCCCGGTCTCGCTCCTGCCCAGGTGTTGGAACGAATCAGGGAAAACGGATGCCCAGTGCTGCTCGTAGCTCCGCTCTGGACGAACCAGGCTTGGTTCCTGTCCTGATGCAGCTGACCAGCGCTGCTCCATGGCCTGTGCCGTTGAGGAGAGACCTCCTCTCTCAGGCGGAGGGCTCGATTTGGCATCCTCGCCCGGATCTGTGGTCCCTGCACGCATGGGCCATCAACGGGTACCCGCTAGCCTCCCAGAGGGAGTGCTGAACACGATCGCGCAGGCTAGAGCTCCGTCTACTAGACGGCTCTACTCCTCGAAATGGTCAGTGTTCTCTGCCTGGTGTCAAGCCCGAGGCTTTTCGCCAGTGGACTGCGGGGTTACGGAGGTACTGTCCTTCCTTCAAGAGCTGCTGGATAAGGGCAGGACCCCATCCACGCTCAAGGTCTATGTGGCGGCCATAGCAACGTTTGCAAAACCGGTGTCTGGCCAGTCGCTAGGGAAAGAACGACTTTGTCGTGCGTTTCCTAAGAGGAGCCAGGAGGCTAAACCCCCCCAGGCCCCTTCAGTCCCGTCATGGGACCTTTCCATGGTCTTGGAGGCCATGAAGGGTGCCCCATTCGAGCCGATCCAGTTTTCGGACATGAAGCACCTGTCTTTAAGGCGGTGTTCCTCACGGCTCTCGCTTCAGTGAAGCGCATAGGGACTTACAGGCGCTTTCTGTAAGCGCGTCATGTATGGAGTTTGGGCCTAATGACTCAAAGGTCATACTCAAACCTAAGCACGGCTACGTGCCAAAATCCCTCAACACACCGTTCAGGGCCCAGGTGATTTCCCTGTCTGCCCTTCCGGTTATCAATGAGGAGGAGGATGCGAATCTTCTTTGCCCAGTTAGGGTATTAAGAGCTTATGTGTCCCGCTCGTCTGGGTTCAGACAGACCGAGCAGCTTTTCGTTTCGTTCAGTGGGCGTTCCAAGGGACTTGCTGCTTCGAAACAGAGCCTATCCAGATGGATAGTTGATGCCATTGCGCTGGCTTACACTTCAAAGGGCCTGCAGTGCCCCTTGGGTGTCAGGGCGCACTCCACAAGAGGCGTGGCCTCGTCGTGGGCATGGTCTAGCAGGGTCACCCTGCAAGATATCTGTACGGCCGCGGCTGGGCCTCGCCGTCTACATTTATAAAATACTACAACCTGGAGGTGCCTGCCTTACAAGCTAAGCTTTTGGCTATTTAAACTTCAGTGCTATCTGCCCGCTGTGCGGCTCGGATGCTGAGTGTTTGGCCTGCGCATCGTTCAGACTGATGCAGCAGCTCCATGAGTACTGGCACAAGTAGGGCCACCCAGTTCAGAGGAAAAGACAACTTTCCTCTTGGGGGCGGGTGATGTTGTAACGTGCCAAATATGTTGAGACTGTGGGTTGGTTGTCCTAAGGGAAAAGAAAGTGGTCTATTCCCAGCCTTCACTTCTTTTCTATTACGTCTCATCAGGTATTGAAATTGTTACTTTTCCATTAATGTTGCCACTGCATTGGATGTCTTTGAGATTAATTTTGGTATGTTTTATCTTATCAAGGCTCGTGTAGTGTCTTTGTTTCCGCATAGTTTCAATTGATATTTTTAGGTCAAACGTACTTGTCTGGGCGTGTACGTACTCTTGTTTACACAAAACAGGATTCTAGTAAGAGGCTAATTAAATGTACTAATTTGCGCTTATCGCGGATGTTTTAACCGCGTAAAAGAAAAAATTAATAAATAAAACATTGTATGATGACGTACACGCACGAGAGATCACTTCGGTGCTTTCGGAAAGACTGAAGCGCCCGCGACCTCATCTTGGACGGGCTGTGTTTACAAGATGGTAAAACTATATAAAAACTGTTCGTTTTCCACACAAACTGCTCGTTCGTTCTTAGGCCTCATGTGTACTTACATGTTAGACTCATTAAATCATGTTAATTTGGACTTCTCTGTCATGCTCTTGAGGGGTGACAATAGACTGCATTGTATGACTGACAACAAGAACGGTTTGACCTAAAATATCAAAATTAGAAATACTGCGTAAAAAAGACCTACATCTGGATTGCCCTTAGGTAAGCTAATACATACCAACAATTAATTTCAAAGTGAACTATCCCTTTAAGTGGTGGTTTGAATGTTGATTTTAATGTATCAAACATGGAATCAAAAACAAGAAGGCCAAGAAAGCCCAACTGAACAGAGGAACAGTCTTTACTGTTAGCCCAGTTAGTGAATGAAGACAAGGCCATCGTTAAAGGAAAATTCGGGCCGGGTGTCACAGCACGGGCAAGAAGCAGATGTGGGAGCTTATAGCGCAAATTATTAACTGTTCATTCCCCCTGCTTGTGCGCACCAGAGAAGCCTAGTATATTCATAAATGCAGTTATTTCAGCCTGTAATGTAGTGGAATGCTCCAGTGGGTTATGAAAGTGCTGTAATTGTTTGAGGGATCACTCTGCTTACAGAAGGTTGTGACAGACCTAAATCATCACTGCTGCATTGTTGCATTTTCCAAGTTGCCAAATATCTTAATGTAGTGATTACTTTAATTTCTGGCGCTATGGTATTTCTGTGCTGTGTCGGATATGTTAGCGTGTCTCTAATAAGATCGGTCACAAACATGATCCCTGCACAATCTAGTGTCTTATTAACTCACTGTCATCCATTGTCTGCAACACATTTCTTCTCCCTCTTCGCCTTTCTGCCGTTTTCTCCTCTGCTAAAAAAAACCTCTTAAGCCTCTTAAAAGTCCTCGTCCGTACTCCTAACAATTTTGAACTTAAGACCTCTTTTAAGGGTTAAGATGCTTTCTGAATTACTTTTTTCTTTACTAGGATTTTTCTTTAATTTTAATAGTAAACACCCACATTTCTAAGAATTTTCTTAAGATTGTCACTAGGAGCTACTCTTTGCACTAAGATTTTTTTATGAATATGGGCCCTGATTTTTTGTGATGTAAAAAATAAAACAAAGATAAATTATACCAGGACTTTTGCAATCTATGCAATTGCAAATACCACTGAAAACCACTGTGAAATATAGGTAAATGGTAATAATAAAAACGTAATAAATGTGTATACCCTTTTATATTTGATTATGTACTGTAACTGTGCTCAGAATTACCTAATTATCAACCTCATGTGAAATAGTACAAAGCTTTTTTGACCGGAAGTGACTCTGATTAACTCCAAACTCTCAGCTGTTCTTGCAAGATTTTCTGACATCTTCTTGGTTGCATACTACTACAAGAGCCACGGGTCATAAAGAAATGATGAAGCATCAACGGGATCTCATTGTTGAAATGTATCAATCAGGTAAGGGGTACAATACAATTTCCAAGACATTAGATATAAATGGAACACAGTGAAGATAGTCATCAACAAGAGGAGAGAGTCTGGCATAACAGTGACATGATCAAGAACAGAGTGTCCCAAAATTTACAAGAAGACAAAGAGAAAACTGGTCATGGAGGATGTCAAGAGGCCTACAGCAGCATGAAAAGAGTTGTCCCCTACATGTGACAACTATCTCCTGCATTTTCTGGGCTAGAAGACTCAAGCCATTTCTGACTGAAACACATCCAAACCTGTATGAACTTTGGCCAAAATTGTAAAAGATATGTTTGCCACAAAAACAACACAGCACATCCGCAAAAGAAATACTTATGCTCAAGCATGATGGTGACAGCATCACACTTTGGGGCTGCTTTTCTTTAGCTCGTACTAAGGCTTTAGTAAAGATGTAGGGAATCATGAATAGCCCCAAGAACTAGTCGATTTTAGCACAGAACCTTCTGGTGTCTGCTAGAGCTGAAAATGAAGAGAACTTTCACCTTTCATCATGATCCTAAACACACATCTAAAACTAAATTGAAAATCAAATAATGGCTTCAGCAAAGAAAGATTAATGTTTTGGAATGGCTCAATCCTGTATAACACCTGAAGAGGGTGATGCACAGGAGATGCCCATAAAATTGAACAGATCTGGAATATTATTTTGCGAAGACGAATGGGGAAATTTTCCTAAGTCAAAATGCATCAAGCTGATAGACTACTATCCAAACAGAGTGCTGTAACAAAAAAGCATGCACACGTTTGCAGTTAGTTATTACATTTTTAAAAAAACTTTTCTAAATGAAATGTCATTTTGGTTTTCAGTGGAATTACATGGGTTGTGATTTTTACGTTAAACATGCAAAACTTCTGATATTATTTATCTTAGTTTCACTTGTTTTAAATGACAAAAACAGCGTTAACAGGGGCGAGTAGACTTTGTATATCAACTGTAGCTAGGCAGCTGACTAGGTTTTAGAACAGAGCTCCTCTGATGTTGATTTACATTCATAAAAAAATACACAATTAGTACATTTGCATGAAAGACAGTATCTCCTTTCAGCACTAGATAGTGACTGCATTTGGTGTCTGTGCTGTCAGATATGTTTGTTATTAATGTTCTTACCTTTCTTGTTGTCTCTTGTTCTTCTCTTCTCTGGCCTGTGCTTTCATCTGCTGCACCTCAATAGTGTCTGGTTTGCGTCGTCTCATGTAAAGATCATGGTTTCCCATGCACAGAGCCAGGATACGCTTGTTAATGCGCAGACGAGGTGCATAGAACACAAAGTCCTGTGGTTGGAGCAGAGGACACGTCATAACACTTCAGACAGGAGTAATACAACTGTAATAGAACATGTGTAAGACAACTGAAATCTCCAAAAATGAGTGAATGAAAGAAAAAATAAATTTGGGATTAAGTTTATTATTTTAAGTTACCGGTGACTTTTTGTCTATGGGCTTAATGACAAATTTCTTGTCATTGAAAGAAATATTCCGTATCTCACTCCAAGGAAATCCAATCTTAGGTGTCAGCCTGTTAAAAAACAGCGATATTGCATGGCACAGTCCATTGCAAAGAATTTACAACAAAACACTTGTAACAAAAGTTAAAAATGAAATATAGATGGTATACTTGTCTGAACGTTCATATATGTTGAGTCCCAAAGCATCAACACCCAACCACAACTCCGATCCTTTTTTGTTTTTGATGCTGAAATAGTTCACTCCATACATCTCCAGATCCTGGGAAATCTTCAAGTATTCTATCATTGCATCCTCTCTGTAGAGATAAAGCTGTATTGACTATACTCAAATATACTCCTATGTTCAGGAAATAGTTGTGAAGTTGTTTTTAATTGTATAAATAGGTCTTCTGGATTGTACCTGATCATGCCCTTGTGTTGTTCATGCCACACCCGAATTCGATCTTCCCACTGCTCTTTAGTCAGTTTATGTTGTTCTAGAACTCTAGAAGAAGGTATTAGTATATAAAGCAGCAACTTTCAAAACATAATAAAGTACTATAAAGTGATCTTAGTGCTACAAAAAATAGAACAGAGTTGGTGTTAAGCTCTTAAAAGAATAGAGAAACACCTTTGTGGCAGCAATTTGTCTCTGCACAAATATCCAGGGATGTGATATTCTTTACTGAAGTCACTGTATTTCATCTGCACAGCATATGAGGCCAGTAGAACAGCCGTCTCAGGTGGACAGTAGATATCATCATTCAAGATTCCCTCTTTCACCTGGAGGAAGAACAAGCGCTGTGTGGCTTCCTGGATCAGCTCTTCAGCCACGTCCTCGGGGTAGAACTTTGCTCTAAATTTAATCAGCAATGGGGTTTCTTTTCTGACATCTTGAGCGGTTACCTAACATAAACGCAAATGTTTTTGTTAGATGTTTTTCGATATGTTCTTTAAAATGCTTATATAAAACGGTTCCAGTCCTTGATTCTGATTGGTTAATGGTTTTGTTTTATTCATGATAAAACACGACTATGACTGCTTCACCCAACGGTTCTATGTATCACTACACAACACTCCTAGCAACCACTCATAGCAACTTAAACACATGTTCTAATTAATAGTTCATTGAAGCTTATAGAGTAGTGTGAGGTACCGAGTGGCCCACCAAATATTGGGATGTGCAGGCTCACTGGCTTTGGGTGGTGGAGGTGGAAAAGACGGTTACCAGAGCTCAATTTGTTCCAAAAAATAAAATAAAGTTTATTTATATTTTAACTCAGAAGTCAAGGAAACAAAATAACCAAAATAAATCAAAATAAATCAAAACAGCACAATGTTTCTGGCTTTCAATGATAATACAGCAAATACTTTGTACATAGCCTCACAGCAAGCTAGTACTCACCCTCACTCTCCCTAATGCAGAATGAGGCCCTCTTAAATAGGCCAAAGCATTAAGCCAAATTGGACCATACCAACAATCAGGGTATTACATTTAGCCTAAGGCCATAAATAAGCTATAAGCTAAGTAGAAAATAAACATGACATGAAAATAAAATCGTATCATCATATCACTATCATTTTATACCACATTTACACCACCTATTCACACCACCCATATACATACAAAACATTATTACAAACAAACACCCCTCTGAACAATGCTCTGCACCCTCTGCCTTATGACAAGCATAAATACTGCCCGTACAGCGGCGCGCGCATCCGCCGAGGAGCAGTCGAACCGGACCACCGGACCGGGATGCCGGAAATGCGCGAGTTGTAATATGTACAGTATGAATTCACTAGGATTTTAGTCAGAAACAGGGAGTAAATGGGACATGAACTAGTGGGTACCGCACTACATGTCATGGAGGTGGTGAAGTAGGAAGTTATAAGCAATGACAAATTCGTTTTGAGTGTTGTGAATGAAATCGCGGACAAACCGTGCTACAAACAAATCAACGCGAATAAGTTAATGGCGCCTAGCCTCGCGTGAGCCTTTTCTTTAAACACAACTTCCCCCCCGTGTTCATTAGCCGTCCATACACCTTCACAAAATAACACAATTAGCCTAAGCCAGGCATCATTTTTATCAAGGAGCGTGCGGGTGTATGTGTGTGCAAATGTGTATGCAACTGTCCAGAGTCTCTCCCGCTCTCGCGTGTAACGCCATTCACAGTCAATGCGGGAGTGTGTAACAGTGAGAAGTGAGTTTCAGTTTCTCACATTTCCCTCCCCCTTTGGAGTCTCGCCAACAGGGTGGCGAGACAGAAAGTCCGCAAAAGTATTCTGCTTGCCCGCTCTGTACTGCACCGTGAACCTGTAGGGCTGCAGGGCTAAAAACCAGCGGGTGACTCTAGCATTGGAGTCCTTCATCCGCCCTAGCCACTGCAAGGCGCGCGGTGGTCAGTCTCTAGGGTGAAGTCTCACCCAAGCAGGTAATATTTCAAAGTGTCAAGCGCCCACTTTACGGCCAGGCACTCAAGTTCTATGGCCGCATATCTGGTCTCTCTCGGGAACAGTTTCCGGCTAATATAAGCCACAGGTTTCTTGTCGTCACCCTCTCCTTGGAGCAGCACCGCCCCAAGACCAACACCAGATGCATCCGTCTGGACAGTGAAGTGCTTTCCAAAGTCAGGGCTCTGGAGAACTGGATCTTTGCAGAGGGTCTCTTTTAAATCCAAAAAGGCTTTGTCTTGCTCCTCCCCCCATTGAAGCTGGCTGGAGCCTGACTTCCGAGTCAAGTCCGACAAGGGAGCTGCTCGTCGGGCAAAGTCCGGCACAAAACGGCGATACCAGCCCACCAGCCCCAGAAATGACCTAACCTCCTTCTTTGTCTGGGGCCTGGGACAGTCCTGTACTGCCTCGACATTGTCTTTTTGCGGCCGGATCACACCACGACCCAGAACATGGCCAAGGTATTTGACCTCCTCTTGGGCTATGGCACACTTTCTTGGGTGGATGGTCAGGCCAGCTCGCTGAATGCGCTGCAATATCTCACCTAGATGACGCTGATGCTCTCTCCAAGTGGCGCTGTACACCACTATGTCATCCAGGTATGCCGCAGCAAAAGAGTCTGTACCTGCCAACACAATATCCATAAGTCTTTGAAAATTGGCCGGCGCCCCCTGCAGGCCAAATGGCATTACCACAAAATGAAACAGACCCTGCGGGGTCCGGAATGCCGTGTACGGCCTGTCTGTCCTGGCCAAAGGCACCTGCCAGTATCCCTTGCATAAATCCAGGGTAGTTATGAAGGATGCTTTGCCGAGGCGCTCGATCAAGTCCTCAAGCCTAGGCATGGGGTAAGCATCAAAGTGGGACTGAGCATTCACCCGCCAAAAGTCAATACAAAAGCGCATAGTGCCATCCTTTTTGGGGACTAGCACCACAGGATTACTCCACTCACTGGAAGAGCGCTCAATCACCCCCAAGGCCAGCATCTCCTCCACCTCGGCTTTGAGAGACGGCAGAAGACGCTCAGGAACCCGGTACATCCTTTGGCGTATTGGAATAGTGTCTTTGAGTGGAATGGAGTGTTCCACCATAGAAGTAAATCCTGGCTTTTCCTGAAATAGGTCAGGAGGGATGATTCCTTCGAGCTCCCTCTGCTGGAGGGAGGTCAAGTGGGATACCTCCAGGATAGATGCTGGTTGACTGGTGGGAAAGAATTGCTCAGGACTCTCTTCTTCCTCCATCACCGCCTGCACCTGGAGTTGTAATCCTGGCTGTCCGGCCCTCTCATGCCATTCTTTCAGGAGGTTGACATGAAAGGTCTGTCTGGGTTTTCTTCTCCCAGGCAGGTCAATTTCATAGGTGGCCGGACCCATTTTCGGCACCACCTCGTACGGACCCTGCCACCTAGCAAGCAGTTTGTTTTCGGAGGTGGGCAGGAGAAGCAAAACTTTCTGCCCTGGGTTGAGATGCCGCTGCCTGGCAGCCTTGTCATACCAGGCCTTCTGGTGTGTTTGGGCCTGCTCCAGGTTAGTCCGCACCAGCTCGGTCATTTCCTCCATCTTGTCCCTCATTTTGAGGATATGCATGAGGACGCTGTGGGACTTGGGGGTCTGAGGACCCTCCCAGGCCTCTCTCAGGACATCCAAAGGCCCCCTCACCTGTCTCCCATACAGAAGTTCAAACGGCGAGAAGCCGGTGGAGGCCTGGGGAACCTCCCGGTAGGCAAAAAGCAAGTAAGGCAACCAGCGGTCCCAGTCTTTACCATTGACCGCTACAAACTTCCTCAACATGCCCTTTAAAGTGTGGTTATAGCGTTCAACCAGCCTGTCGGTCTGAGGGTGGTATGGGGTGGTCCGGATGCCTTTGATGCCTAGCAAGCTATACACCTGTTTTAATGTCTTTGACAGGAAGGCGGTGCCCTGATCGGTTAGAACTTCCTGGGGAATGCCTACCCTAGAAAATAGCTGCAACAGGGCTTGTGCAATTGGACCTGCCGTAACTTTGCGCAAAGGAAACGCCTCAGGGTAGCGGGTGGCATAATCACAAATGACTAAAATGTATTTGAACCCCGATTGGGTCCTTTCCAGGGGCCCTACAATGTCCATGGCTATGCGAGAGAAAGGAACTTCTATGATCGGCAGTGGCTGAAGGGGGTAAGGGCTAGTTTTCCTTTTGCTGGTGATCTGGCACTCGGGACAGGATTTACAGTATTGCTGCACCTCACTATAAAGCCCTGGCCAATAGAACCTGGCTGCAATACGCTCATAGATTTTGGGGTTGCTCAAGTGACCTGCCCAAGGGATGGTATGCCCCATGGCTAACACCCTCTCTCTCAATTGCCTAGGAACCACCAGCTGCTCTGCCCTGCCCTCTCCTGGCTCGTGGTAAAGTAATCCCTCCTTCACTACGTAGCCTTCTCCAGACAGTGAAGTAGGCATCCCAGTGGACATACCATCTATTTGTGTGACCCTGTCATACGCTTTCTGCAAAGTGGGGTCCTCTCTCTGCAGCTGCCCAAAATTATCTGGGACCTCACCCCAATCATCCACTGGCTGGGTAAGTTGTAGCTCTTCATTTCTCTCCATGGTGCCCACTAGCCTAGCCTGCCTCCGCTGTCTTCTGGTCTTCCGGCACCTTGTTTTGGCCGGAGGGGTATTTTCCCCCTCTATAAAAGGCAACTCTGCCAGGCTATTTGGCTCAGTCGACTCATCTGTCTCCTCTTTCTCAGGGTCCTGCTCTTGGCTCTGGGATCGCGTAATGACCATATTCACTGGCCTGCTGGACTGCACTAATTGTGGTAGCACAATAATGTCCTGGCCTATTACAACAGGATGGCTCAGCCTCTCCACCACACCAACCATCATCTGGTATGTCTGTCCTCTAATATATAGGTATACTTCGGCTGTAGGATACTCATGTTCATCCCCATTGACACACAGAACCTTCACCTTCCTACCCTGCACAAAGTCCCTCTTCTCCACTAAGTGGGGCTGCACAAGTGTTTGGGTACTTCCTGTGTCTAGCAGGGCAGTAGTATCTTTACCATTAACTAGGACCGGCATTGTCTGTAGCCTTCCCCTAAAACCTATATTTCCCTCTTCTGGACGAGGAATACAGCTATGGCTGGAGTGCTTCGGCTTCCTGTTCGGGCATTCAGGCTTTATATGTCCTTCTTGACCACAAAAATAGCATACCACCGGACCTGTGGCTCTTGGCTCTAGGCTATCTCTGGGCTTGGTTGGACCAACATAGTTACGGGCAGGCATTCGACTGGGCCCACTACCCTTTGCACCACTCCCCTGATCAAAGCCCTCAGACCTCTCACGGGCTACCGGTCTTGCCTGTGACTCCAGACGGAAGTGTCTGTGGCCCTGTCGGGCCGCCATGAAGTTCTCCACCAGGTCCGCCGCCCTCTGACCATTCTAGGGATTGTGCTCCTTCACCCAGACTCAATGTCCGGTGTCAGAGTGCGGAGGTACTGTTCCAATATGAGTATCTCAGCGATCTCTTCAACCGACTTATTTGCCGGCCTAATCCACTTCTGGAATAAATCTCTGAGGCGGGTGTACAGCTTCCGGGGGGTCTCTCCTGGCCTGACATCCGGTTCACGGAACCTCCTCCGGTACACCTCCTCGTTGATTTCATACTTCTGCAATATTGCTTCCTTCACACTGTCGTACTCCATCGACCGGTCCATACCCATTGCCACATAGGCGCTACGGGCCTTCCCTGTTAGGTATGGCACCAGCACCACGGCCCAGTCCTCTCTAGGCCAGCGGTAAGCTGTGGCCAGCCGCTCGAACGTAGTGAGGTATTGTTCAATGTCGTCCCCTTCCTCGTACCTTGGAATGGCCGATCTGGCCCAGGCCGCTGGAGCTGCTAGCGCCGGTGCTGGCGCCTGTGCTGCCAGCTGAGCTGGCACTCCTGGTTGAGACCCTGGTGGAGCTGTAGGCAGATGCCTCCTCTCTGCCTCCACATCATCCCTTAACTGGTTCAGCTGTATCTGCACACTCCTCCAGCGCTGCTCCTGCTTGTACGCCTCCCTCTCATGTGTCTGTAGAGTCTTTTCAAGGAGATGACGCAGGGTTGCTAGATCAGTTCCCTCTGTCTGGTCTCCGCCCAATGCTTGGGCCCCAGCATCGCCATCTGGGCATTCATCTGTCTCCTCCTCAACATCCTTCTGGTCACCTTTGGCTAGCCGCCTACATGCCATTCTCCCCCGGGACTGGCACCGTTTTCCTCCTCTATTAGCCAGTGTCGGTCAGCGTACTATCCCACCGCTGCCACCAAATGTGAGGTACCGAGTGGCCCCCCAAATATTGGGATGTGCAGGCTCACAGGCTTTGGGTGGTGGAGGTGGAAAAGACGGTTACCAGAGCTCAATTTGTTCCAAAAAATAAAATAAAGTTTATTTATATTTTAACTCAGAAGTCAAGAAAACAAAATAACCAAAATAAATCAAAATAAATCAAAACAGCACAATGTTTCTGGCTTTCAATGATAATACAGCAAATACTTTGTACATAGCCTCACAGCAAGCTAGTTCTCACCCTCACTCTCCCTAATACAGAATGAGGCCCTCTTAAATAGGCCAAAGCATTAAGCCAAATTGGACCATACCAACAATCAGGGTATTACATTTAGCCTAAGGCCATAAATAAGCTATAAGCTAAGTAGAAAATAAACATGACATGAAAATAAAATCGTATCATCATATCACTATCATTTTATACCACATTTACACCACCTATTCACACCACCCATATACATACAAAACATTATTACAAACAAACACCCCTCTGAACAATGCTCTGCACCCTCTGCCTTATGACAAGCATAAATACTGCCCCTACAGCGGCGCGCGCATCCGCCGAGGAGCAGTCGAACCGGACCACCGGACCGGGATGCCGGAAATGCGTGAGTTGTAATATGTACAGTATGAATTCACTAGGATTTTAGTCAGAAACAGGGAGTAAATGGGACATGAACTAGTGGGTACCGCACTACATGTCATGGAGGTGGTGAAGTAGGAAGTTATAAGCAATGACAAATTCGTTTTGAGTGTTGTGAATGAAATCACGGACAAACCGTGCTACAAACAAATCAACGCGAATAAGTTAATGGCGCCTAGCCTCGCGTGAGCCTTCTCTTTAAACACAACTCCCCCCCCCCCCCCCCCCGTGTTCATTAGCCGTCCATACACCTTCACAAAATAACACAATTAGCCTAAGCCAGGCATCATTTTTATCAAGGAGCGTGCGGGTGTATGTGTGTGCAAATGTGTATGCAACTGTCCAGAGTCTCTCCCGCTCTCGCGTGTAACGCCATTCACAGTCAATACGTGTGTGTAACAGTGAGAAGTGAGTTTCAGTTTCTCACAAGTAGAGTATTGTGAGAGATCGAGTAAGCGAGTGTACCTACATTTTCCTTCAGCTCAATCCTATATTCATAATAAAAAAAAATCAGTTTGAATGTCCACAGCGATATCTTGTCCTTTAAACAGTTAAGGGGTTTTCCGTGCCCTGACACACTAGTCATTTGACAGTTGTGTCTTGCTTCTCGGTGTTCACAAGTTTCAGTCCTTTCGATATAAAAGTCTTCTCTACTGACAGACTCTCTCATAAATTATATTCTCTCACTCTGATATTTGTATTGTGTGGTAACCATTTTGTAAAAGCAATAAGGTACTCGAGGCTAGTGTTGTAATGTGAATAAGTCGCGGCTGAAGGGGTTGCAAGGGGTCCCTTTGGCCTTGACCTATTTACGATACAGCACAGCCTCGAGTACCTTATTGCTTACTCCAGTGGTATTAAACTGCTGGTCAAATCAGTATCAGAAGGAGTTTTTTGGCCAAATCTGCTCACACAGAGAGAATCTGACCGTGCAAGCCAAAGAAATAGAAATACAATTACAGATATACAGAATAACATGAACAGACAATAGTAGTGTAATATACTGTACATAAATAATTAAGAGTTGCTATTAAAGGTATGTACAAAGAACATCTAGGTTACTAATGCAACCGCCATCCCCTGATGGAGGAAACGGAGACGTTACGTCGGACTGACAAATTGGGATCTCGCCAGAGAGCCCAATGCATCAGTCCGACGTAACGTCAAATGTGGCTGACTGATAAGGAACAAAGTTTTTGCACATACAATTTTAGTGAAGAAACGCGTTTGTCTGTTTAGGGCTACTGTAGAAACACGTCGGCTCATTTCAATGTAAGGGGAACCACTGTGTATGTAGATAGAAACAGCTCATTCTAAGGTAATAAAAACATAACAGTTCATTAAGTAAGGTCTTTATACACCACTGAAAACATATTTATCTATATGATATTGCATTTCTGTCAACAGATTTCCTAAATATTACACATTGCACCTTTAATGAGATAAGCCTAATTAATAACTATTAACTAACTGACAAAGTATAGAGAACATTATCATGTGTCTGAGATGTAACCAGTCATAATTTTTACTCTGAATAAAGTCATAAAATGCATCACTAATTACTCAAGTGTTACATAGTCACTATTCTTGAAGATTGTCTTTTTTTACTCAGAATATGGCCATAAAATACATCACTAATTACTCAAGTAGTCACTCTTCAAGGACTACTAGTGATTTGGACCATTATTTTAAAGTGAAAATATGTTGGTTTTTTTTACATATTTTACATCAAAATAATGATCCAGATAACTAATACGTCCTGCATAGGGACTAGGTAACATTTGACTGATTATGTCTCAGACAAGTTAATGTTGTGATTAGCAATTCATTAGTAATTCTTTATAATTTGTCATGATTCCCTTTTAGTTTTTAATGATGCTAATCTCATTGAGTAATTATTGATTACCTAATAAGGTATTCAATATTAAGTAGTACCTTATTAAGTACTATTAAGTAGTAATAATAATTACTACTTAATAGTAGTAGCTTAAGTGTTAATGTAGTGTTACTCATTAGTCCTGCATTACTTCCTGCATAGTTACTTATTAATGACGGACTATTATTCTAAAAAGTTACCAAGTTGTTTTAGAAGTATGAACTACCTGTTATCCCAGCTTGGTGCCATGTTTAGGATTCAGAAAGGCTCATTATGAATTTGACCTCTGGGACTAACTCCCTCCCAGCAGACTGTGAGCCCTCATCATTCGCAATTTTCTCAATGCGAGGACTGCTTCTACACAACAGTTGTATGCTACTAGAAGTGTTTTTGTTCCTGGTACTGGAATCATGAACTGTGTATTGCACAGTTTTAGCAGTTTTGAATTTCCTACAAGGTCTTTTGAACAGTGCCAAGGCAACTCTTTCCCTGACAGTGTGTTTTTTTTTTTTTTATTGCCAGCAAATGGCAGCATTTTTGGTTATTTTCACAAAAGTTACATGGCCCCCAGAATATTTTGTTGCATGAATATCTGAAAATGCAATATATAAAAAGGAAAGAACAGAACAGGCCTTCTGTTTTAAAAACAAACAAAAATAATAATAAATTAAAAACATTTATAAAAACGTTTTGATGTTGATGATCGCATTATTTTTCATATGCATCTGCGTACATATGAAATCACTTGTTTCTGCTTCTTCTTTACCTGTGTTTTGATCATGAGATTCTGTACTCGCTCAGGAGATGCATAATAGTGCCCCATACCCATAACAGTGATAACACGGTGTGGCGAGCAGGACGAGGACGAGGGCCATGAGAGAATGGCGCAAGCCCAGTGGCGTGATTGATGATGTGCGACACCTGACAGACGCACTGGTATCGTCTCTCTCACGGAGGAGTGGAAGCATAAAAGGAGGAGCGACGACAGTGAAGGACGAGAGAGGACAGGCCTGGTGTTGAAGTTTCTTTGTCTACCTTCTTTTGATCCATTGAAGGATGCAGACCTTAAATAAAAGCTTTTGAAAGCAGACTTTCTTCTGGCTGTTACTTAAACAAAAATTATGAATGAGCTTCATATGAAATGAAATGAAAATGACAAATAAAGGAATCTCTAATCTCGAATCTCATATATTGTCCATGATGTAGTCCAGCATGATATGGAAGCCAGGGGTTGCAAGTGTCAGCCTCAAGCCCAACCCAACTATCCAAACGTTTATTAATCAGTCCATTAAGCTCTGCATTCAGTCTCCAGCTCTTAAATCTGAGGTTAAAAGATAATTTGTTCTTTTGTCTTGTTAAAGTAACACCAAGTAACTTTTCCTCTTTGGTCGCCCTACTGGTTGGAAACTAAATTCTCCATTGCCGCTGTCGTAAATAATATAGCCTGCCGTCGCACGCACGCTCGCTGTTTATCCAGCGTTACATGATTTCATGAAAGGATGATGTATTGCGACAGAAACGAAGAAAAACGAAATAATGACTATTGTAGCTCTTGACGTAAAGCAGACAAATATTGTAGTTCTTTTTGTGGTCGGGTTCCTACCCGAACCCCGAAGTTACATAGTGACAGTAAAATTAATACAGACCCCGTCAGGCTATGGCAGAAGTGCCTTTCACCCTGTACGAGTTGATTAACCTCTGATAAGATTTTGGAAACATTATTTTAAGGTAAACAATGTTACATAGTTTTGCTTTAAAAGCTTTAAGGTGTTATGTTGATGCTATGGCACAGTTGAGATAATCTGATAACCAGTCCATCACAAGGCTGACACACACAGACATACACACATTCACACTCTCACTCACACCTATGGGCAAATTTTTCACTCAAATTCACTTATATTGCATGTGTGAGAAACCAGAGAACCCAGAGGAAAACCACATGACAAACTGCAGTGGCCTATATTTCCCTCAGCTCAGTTTGTGTCATTGTGCCGTTCATTCTCAGTTCCATGCAACAAAATAACAGTAATCCGCTGCTATAATTGAACCGATTTATTACAACTATATATTTTTTTCCTCACTCCAAACAAACAGGATTAAGGAATGTCTTGACACAAAACATTCTGAGGCAAGGCCTAGACAGGGTTTTCTTCTCTGAAGGCATAGGTTCGCCTACTTCTTAGGCTGCCTGTTTATTTTAGCTGTCCAGCTATCAAAATCTGCATGGCAAAACTGCACGACCCACTGGACAGAAGCATTTATGTTGTAGTGAAGCTGTAATGTCAGATGATCAGAATGCAGCAGTGCTTTTAATTATTTTAAATTAAAAAAAAGAAGAGGCTTTGTGAAGATGAAGCAGACGTCAACAACCGGAATAATTAAATGCAACAGCTAGCATTTCACTGTACATAGACAATCACAAACAAAGAGCAACTCAAACGCGGAGCAACATAGGTTAACAAGGAACTATACAAGAAACAGTTGAACATAAGGAGCCATGGAAACTTATTCAAACACAGGAATTCAACTCAGGAAAAGAAAAGAGAAGCAATGAAATATCTTTCAAACTAAAAGTATTTGCAATGTTAAGTGCAGTAAATTCGTATTTCTCTTAGTGGATCAGTTCAAATGCCTATCAAAATACCAGAATGCATTTATTGAGCAATGTTCTACTATTTATCATTGCTGTTGTCCTTACTGAATGTCTCATGATGTGGTAGATGTATTGATTAAATAAAAGGCAGCAATTGCCCAAAAACATACATTGACTCACTGAGATTAGATTTCACTTTCAGAGAATCTCAATTCTTTTTTTATTTATTTGCATTAAGTAGATCCCTATCATTCAACAACTCACCCTAACTCTCATCACATGAAAGAGCTGACTCTGCACTCTTCCTAATGCCCTTTCCTTAAAATATTGCTGTTTTCATTTTCTGAAATGAAGAAATCAATTGACAACATCATAGTTTGTCTAGACTCGAGACGAGCACAACGCCTGCCTGCAAGCTGTATTCAAGAGACTTAGAGAGAAAAACCTCACCCTCAACAAAGACATGTGTGAGTACAGCAAGACGAAACTAGACTTCTTTGGATAAGTGTTTTCAGACAAGGAATTTCTGCAGATCCGAAGAAGATAGTCATAATAGCCATTTAGAACCTCCCAGCCCCACAGAATGTGTCCGAATTACGCAGCCTGCTTGAAATGAAAACATACTCTTCACGTTTCATTTAAGATTACGCAACAACCACACAGCCACTTCGTGAACTCATTCGGAAAGGCCACTCATGGAATTGGGGGCCGGAGAATACCATCTGTACCTCAAACTGGAGAAATGCTCATTCCATCAGACCTCCATCCAGTTCCTTGGTTACCAGCTCACCCCAGAAGTTATCAAGATGGACGAGGGGAAGATATAGGCAGTCAAGCCATGACCCACTCCTACAACCATTAAAGAACTCCAACGCTTCCTGGGTTTTATTTCTCCATAACTAAAGCACTCTTACTGCTCCATTGATGTCACTCCTCAAGTCCATTCCTCAAGTCTCTGTCCTGGTCCACAGAAACCACCCAGGAAGCAACTCAAGGAATCTTTCACGTCGCCCCTTTCCTTGTGCATCCAGATCCTGATAAGCCATTCATCGTGGTAGTTGATGCCTCAAGGACTGCCGTGGGTGCAATTCTTTCCCAGTAGGAGGGGAAACCCTCCTGACTCCATTCATGAGCCTTCTTTTCTAAGAAACTCACCTCGGCGGAGCAAAACCATGATGTTGGCAAAAGAGAACTCCTGGCAGTCAAACTGGCTCTCGAAGTGCGGCGCCATTGATTGTAGGGAGCCCATCATCCCTTCCTAGTGTTTACTGACCATCGCAACCTGGAATACCTTTATGACAGAAAACATCTCAACTCATGAGAAGCAAGATGGGCCCTCTTCTCCATGCGATTCAAGATCACCATCTCCTATCATCCAGGAATGAAGAATGTCAAGGCAGATGCCCTTTCCTGTCTCTTCGCCCTAGAGGAAAGCCCATATAAACCAGACAACATTCTCCCTCCTGACCTAGTGATTAGTCCCATTCAAAAATCATTGGAAAATAGAATCGTTGAAGCAGTCACCACTGAGCTTGCTCTGCTGGGCTTCCCTGCAACCGTATCTTTGTACCCACCTCCCAAATGATTCCGATCATTTAATCCACACATTAAATTTAGGCACTGGCAACCCAGAGAACAATCAATCCCTTTTGCTCCTCCAATACTTATACTGTTGGCCCCACATAGCAAAAGACATCAGAAGGTTCATTCAAGGATGTCAGGAATGCACCATGGCCAAAACTCCTCGCCAGTTACCATCTTGCAATCTTCTCATGCTGCCCATTCAATGCGGCCCATGGTCACACCTAGGAGTCGTCTTCAGGGAGATCCTGGATTCTGGTGGTGCATGGGTCATCTTGAGTACTTAGTCGGGGAAGTCTATAGATCATGGCTTACTCAGGACGACATTCTAGATCTGGCCCTCACTGCCAGCTTCCATTAAAAAGTCATCCCCATTGTCAAACTCCACGCTGGCCAAAGCGCTGGGGTCCTCGGCCCTTAGGAGCGGTAACGTTATGGTCACATCAGGCTCTCTTTCCTTTATTAAACTTTTAAATATTTTAAATAAATCCCCACTCAGTGAAACACCCACTGTGAATCCTGTTGAATGTGCTCTAGTTATTGGCAATTCTATTACACGGAATGTGAAAATAGAAACACCAGCCCCCATGGTCACATGTTTGCCGGGAGCCAGAGCACCTGACATCAAAGCAAATTCAAAAGTACTGGCTAATGCTAATCGTAAATTCTCTAAGATTATTAATCACGTTGGCACCAATGATGTTCGACTTCGCCAGTCAGAGATCACCAAAATTAACGTTAAAGAGGTGTGTGAACTCGCAAGTACGATGTCGGGCACTGTAATTTGCTCTGGCCCTCTTCCTGCTCGCCGGAGTGATGAGATACTTGGTAGACTCTCCTCACTCAATGGCTGGCTCTCTAAGTGGTGTCCGCAAAATAATATATAATTCATAGACAATTGGAAAAGATTTTGCGGCAGACCTGACCTGTTGAAAAGAGATGGTATTCATCCCTCCTGGGATGCTCTTCTCTCTAGTAATATTGTCACGATTCACACACAGAAGAGAGAGATCCATTAGCAGTTATTTATTGAAGGGTAATCCGTACTCACAACAGTCCAGGCAAATGGTCAAAATCCGATAAGTCAATCCAAGAACATAAAACATGAACAAGAACAGGCAGCAACGCGAACAGAAATGTGCGGACAATAAACAAGGACTCCGTAACAAACACTGACACAGACAGGGATTTTATACACACAGAACTAACAAGGTGACGGGATACAGCTGAGTGTGATAATTAGATGAGTGACAGACTAGAATGCTGGGAAATGTAGTAAATGTGAATGACACCGTGAGAACGAGGACCTCTAGTGATAACCCAGGGAAACACAACCAGACACTGTGACAGAACCTCCCCTCTACGGAGCGGCTACCAGACGCTCCATGACAGTACACAAGACAACACAAGAGTCCAAGAGGAAGGTGGAATGTGGGAAATCCAAGGGAGGGATGGGAGGGCCAGGACCATGAAGGGGAACAAGAACAAGAGGTGAGGGCTTAACCGGAGACCAGGGCAAAACACAGAGTCCATCGGGCGGCCAGGGCAGTGAAGACCCCTCGGGCGGCCAGGGCGGTGAAGACCCCTCGAGTGGCCAGGGCGGTGAAGACCCCTCGGGCGGCCAGGGCGGTGAAGACCCTCGGGCGGCCAGGGTTGAAACACAGAGTCCATCGGGCGGCCAGGGCGGTGAAGACCCCTCGGGCGGCCAGGGTGGTGAAGACCTCTCGGGCGGCCAGGGCGGTGAGGGCCCCGGCTCAGCAACAGCAGGCACTGGCTCCGGCTCAGCAACAGCAGGCACTGGCTCCGGCTCAGCAACAGCAGGCACTGGTTCCGGCTCAGCAACAGCAATTAAAACAGAAATGGTGACAAGGACAGATACAAACACAGACACAAACACTGGGTCCGGAACTGGCATTGGCTCTGCCTCTGGAACAGGCATTGGCTCTGCCTCTGGAACAGGCATTGGCTCTGCCTCTGGAACAGACATTGGCTCTGCCTCTGAAAGGCATGCTGCCTGGAACAGGCATTGGCTCTGCCTCTGGAACAGGCATTGGCTCTGCCTCTGGAACAGGCATTGGCTCTGCCTCTGGAACAGGCATTGGCTCTGCCTCTGGAACAGGCATTGGCTCTGCCTCTGGAACAGGCATAGGCTCTGCCTCTGGAACAGGCATTGGCTCTGCCTCTGGAACAAGCACAGCAGAGACTGGCATCTTCAAGATCCGAGCCAGACACTCCAGATAGTCCGTCACAACCTTGGCGGCCACGCCAAAGGTGATCTCTGGTTCTGTCCCAGACTGGGCAGACGGGACGTGAGCAGTCTCTCGCTGGGCAGACGGGACGTGAGCAGTCTCTCGCTGGGCAGACGGGATGTGAGCAGTCTCTCGCTGGGCAGACGGGACGTGAGCAGTCTCTCGCTGTGCAGACGGGACGTGAGCAGTCTCTCGCTGGGCAGACGGGACGTGAGCAGTCTCTCGCTGGGCAGACGGGAAGGGAACCATCTCTGAATCAGCCTCCAGAAAAGCGGCGGGCTGCTGGGACACGCCCTCCGGGCCCTTGGAGAGGCTAGAGGTCTTCCTCCTCCTCCGCCGTTTCCGCTGGTGAAGTGCGCGCTCTGGGCTGGATGGAAACAGCGCCGGATGAAACTCTGGACTGGATCTCACCAGCCCAGGGTCGAAGAGGGGCCTGAGTGGAAAATGGCGTTGGGATTCCTCTCGACCACCCCCTCCACTGCGACCTCCACGGGTCCTGCGAAACTTGACCAACCGGGTCCCCTCAAAAAAATGTCTTCTCTCCCGCTCGGTGGCTGGGGAAGAGACACTGGCGAACATACTGCTGGATCTTTGTGTTTGACGGAGTCCTTCTGTCACGATTCACACACAGAAGAGAGAGATTAGCAGTTATTTATTGAAGGGTAATCCGTACTCACAACAGTCCAGGCAAATGGTCAAAATCCGATAAGTCAATCCAAGAACATAAAACATGAACAAGAACAGGCAGCAACGCGAACAGAAGTGTGCGGACATTAAACAAGGACTCCGTAACAAACACTGACACAGACAGGGATTTTATACACACAGAACTAACAAGGTGACGGGATACAGCTGAGTGTGATAATTAGATGAGTGACAGACTAGAATGCTGGGAAATGTAGTAAATGTGAATGACACCGTGAGAACGAGGACCTCTAGTGATAACCCAGGGAAACACAACCAGACACTGTGACAAATATGGCACATAGTCTTAGAGCTCAAACATGAATTAGAGCTCAGGTCAGGAAGCAGACAGACTGGCTAAACCCACCTTCTTCTAGCTGTCTCACGTCACTGAGGTCAGATAAATCCCATCACATAGAGACTCTGTCACCTAGAGATCATCATATAGAGACAGTGTCTGTTCCCCGGATTAGGACATACAAAAAATTCCTAAACCCATTTAAGGGTAAACATATAATTGATGTTCAAAAGATAAAAAGCAGATATAATACGGGATGAACAAATGATAAAGCTTGGGTTGCTGAATTTTCTATTTTCAATCCTCAAAACCACTTATTGTTAATGATATGATTACAGATTATAACCTAGATGTGCTGTGTTTGACAGAAACCTGGCTAAAACCAGACGATTACATTACTTTAAATGAGTCCACCCCGCAAGATTACTGTTATAAACATGAGCCTCATCGGAAAGGCAAAGGGGGAGGTGTTGCTGTAATTTATAGTAATATCTTCAGAATTACTTTGAAGTCTAGTTTTAAATATAATTCTTTTGAATTGTTGGTTCTTAATGTAACACTATCTAGTGTAAATGATAAATCCTGTTTGAGATTTGTGCTGGCTATACAGACCACCAGGGTACCATACAGATAAAGTCCTAATTGTTGGTGATTTTAATATACATCTAGATAACAAAAGGATGCATTGGGATCAAGATATTCTGAATTCTATCGGAGTTAGACAACACGTGTTAGGACCTACTCATTGTCATAATAATACTCTAGATCTAATATTATTGCATGAAATCAATGTTGATGGCATTGAAATTCTACAACAGTGCGATGACATCCCAGATCATTATTTAGTCTCGTGTATATTTCATTTAGCCAAGGCTGCAAAGTTGACTGTGTTACAAATATGTTATACCTATCACTTCTGCCACTAAAGATTGCTTTATTAATAATAATCCTGATCAGTTTCATCTCCTTAGCATCCCAGATAGCTTAGAAGAACTCGATATTGCGAGAAACTTTTGACTCTCTCTTTTTCAGCACTTTAGACACAGTTGCTCCTTTGCGCTTAAAGTTTAAAGAATATAGTCCAACACCGTGGTACAACGAGCACACTCAGGTCCTTAAGAGAGCAGCCAGAAAAATGGAGCGCAACTGGAAGAAAACAAAAGTAGAGGGGTTTTTTTGCATTTCATGGAAATATTGTGTACAGAGAGGCCTTAAAAGCTGCTAGATCTACTTATTTTTCAACCCTATTACAAGAACATAAACAAAAAACAAAAAAGTATTTATTTGAAACAGTGGCTAAGTTATCGAAAAATAAAATTTCAACCCCAGACGTTTCCAAGCAGCACAGCAGTAATGATTTTATGAACTTCTTTACTTACAAGATTGATAATATCAGGTAGAAAATTATAACTATGCAACCGTCTACTACAGTATCGCATCAGGCAGTGCATTGTAGTCTCCCTTAGAAAAAAATTGATTCATTCATTGCTATAGGAGAGGAAGAATTTACTAACTCGTTAAATCATCTAAATCGACAACTTGTATGTTAGACCCTATACCGACTAAAGAGATGCTTCCAGAGGTCATAGATCCTCTTCTTAATATCATTAATTCATCTTTGTCATTAGGATACGTACCAAAAACATTTAAGCTGGCTATGATTAAACCGCTTGTTTAAAGGGTACCTATTATGGCATTTAAAATGTTCCTAATAATGTTCTGGGAGTCCCCAACAACAGTTTTACATGCATGCAATGACAAAAAACACTATTGTTGTCTTATAATATGCATTTATTTTTAGCTGATTTGCTCACCGACTCCCTAATGATTCATTTGACGACTCATTTGTCCAAACCCCTCCTTTGCGTGACGCTAATCGGCGGTGATTGGTCAGATGACGCAGTCAGTTATATTTTGCGTTAGCCCAAAGCTTAAACATATTGATAAAGCACTGCAGTACTACAATACGCTTCACATAATTTCACATATTTCAAAAAACAAAAAAAATGACATTGGAGACCTAGAAGCTGCTGAGCGTAACTCTCACTCTCTCACACACACACGCACGCACGCACGCACGCACACACAACACACACACACACACACACACACACACACACACACACACCACACACACACACACACACACACACACACATAAAAGCAACAATTATTAATAGTACTTACAGGTTGTGATTCGGAGGAGGAAGCTGATCCAAATAAACTTGGTATTGAACGTTCCTTCAGTATCAGGCGACTCGCGAATTCACACTTGAAAGCATTTGTGTTTGTGAAGCGATCGTCATTAAAATAACGCGAACACAGCTCAAGGTGGCTATACTTGTGTGGTATAGTTGTAAATATAAACTCTAGCCACTGAGTCTTCACATGCTTGTCCCTGGCCAGTGGAAAAAAAAGTTTGCTTTTGATTCGCACTTCAGAACAGAGTCTCGTCGACATGATGTTATCATGTTTCTCCGTCTGCTCGGCGCGCACACTGAGCGTGTCGAATTCAAATAACTTGTACAAGTGATGTACGAAAGTTAGAGAAAATGCATCGTTCGTCTATCGATTCATATCAGCGACTCAGAGTCGACTCTTACTTTTGAGAGACAATAACTTTGTATACGGTGAACTTTCATATTTAAAACTTTGCAGGATGTTTTTGTTCACTTAGATCTATGTTACACACTACACGAAAGGTAATTTTCAAAATTCCATGATAGGTACCCTTTAAAAAACGCAACTTGATCCTACAGAATTAGTTAACTACAGGCCGATCTCAAATCTACCTTTTCTTTCAAAGATACTAGGCAATACCCTCACAACTATCCTCACTAACCTTTTTTGAAAGAAAACTGCGAGGATTTTCAGTCAGGATTTAAACCGTATCATAGTACTGAGACCGCTCTCATCAGAGTCACAAATGATTTGCTCTTATCATCCGATTGTGGTTGTATCTCTCTATTAGTGTTACTCGATCTTAGTGCTGCATTTGATACCATTGACCACAACATTCTTTAAAAAAGATTTAAAAATGATGTTGGCATTAGTGGAATTGCATTAGCATGGTTTAAATCATACTTATCTGACCGTTATCAGTTTGTAGCAGTAAATGAAGAGATGTCTTGTCGATCAAAAGTTCAGTATGGCGTACCACAAGGCTCAGTACTAGGACCGTTGCTGTTCACTCTGTACATGCTACCCTTAGGAGATATCATTAGGAAGCATGGTATTAGTTTTCACTGTTATGCTGATTATACTCAGCTCTATATTTCCTCACGCCCTAACGAAACTTACCAATTCACAAAATTAACGGAAATGCAGCTTATATAAAAAACTGGATGACTTGTAATTTCCTACTAGTTAATTCTGGAAAAAAAAACAGAGATTCTAATTATTGGGCAAAAAATGTTCTCAGGTAATAACCTAGAATGCTGTCTAACACGTGATGGCTGCTCTGTCAAGTCTTCGCAGTCGGTTAGGAACCTGGGTGTGCTCTTTGATACCAATCTTTGCAGATACGTGTCTAGTATCTGTAAAACCACTTTCTTCCATCTTAAAAATATATCTAAATTACGTCATATGCTCTCAATGACAAATGCAGAACAGTTAGTTAAAGCGTTCATTACATCAAGGCTAGATTATTGTAATGCTCTTATGGGTTGTTGCCCTGCACGCTTCATAAACAAACTACAGCTGGTCCAAAATGCAACAGCTCGAGTTCCATATTAGCCCGGTTCTATCAACACTGCATTGGCTCCCTATTAAACATTGTATAAATTTAAAAATATTGCTGATTACTTACAAAGCACTAAAATGGTTTAGCTCCCCAGTACTTGAGCGAGCTCACGCATTATAGTCCTTCATGTCTATTGCGATCTCAAAATTCTGGCCAGTTGATAATACCTACAGTCTTCCTAAACATTGTCATAAACATTGGCAGACACACTCTGTCAGTTTAAATCTAGATTAAAAACACATCTCTTCAACCTGGCATCCACATAGAACACTATACATTCCTATTATTCAATCAGTTAAAGGTACAATATGTAGGATTTTTCTCGCTAACCTCTTACAATAACAAATACATTGATGTTTTTAACATGACTGTGGTATGAAGCATGGCGTGATTGCTAGACATATACCAGCGCCACACACAACGCGAACGCGAGTCCCGCGAATATAAAGGAATAAGGACATTTCATTCTACTGAACTACACGCAAGTGCTGAATTAATACTTACACAGGTCAGTTTATTAGATGAATGAACTTGCTCTAACAGTTACACTATCACACTAAACGTTGAGTGTTGAATGTGTTGAATGTTTTAGTTAGGTTGTTTGTTGTCTATATGAGACTAGCAGTAAGCTAGATCGACATTAGAATAACATACAGATTATATTCTAACATTTTATCATTGATTAGTTTTATGTACATTTGCTCACCTGTCTAATAAAGTAGATGCAACACTCGCGTCTCTGTCAAGTCGAAGTTAGTCGCGGACGTGGAGCTCTCGGCATCTCAAAAAGATGTTGATCTTCGTTTTAGTCTTCTTTTTGTCTCAAAGTCTGCTTGCCATGGTCCACAATGTTTAAACAAAACAACAACAGCGTGAGCGTCCTGCTAGGCATAATGGGCATAACCCGGTTGACCACGTCTGTCGCCATGGTTACTATGGCAGTACGTGCTCAAACCTGGCGGATCCCGAGGCTAACGCGGATATGACGCATGCCATTGACTGGCGACTCCTCACCCCTGCTCACACGGTGGACCTGTGCCTAGACACGACCACAATGCATCCCTGAAGTGTCAGCAGAGCTTGTGTCAACTAGACTCTCCCCTGTGACGGCCTCATCGACACGACAGCCATCAGCACTGATCCTCAACAAACTCGTCCCCATACGTGCGTGAATACTTCGATCTTGAACCAGATGAACTGCATAATATAATGTTCTGATCCAATCTGACTTCTGACCTATAATGCTGCCTGAATCATAATCATACACTGTTCGTCACTGTTCTCCAGAGGAGAACTGCCCCCCGACTGAGCCTGGGTTCTCCCAAGGTTTTTTCTCCATTCTGTCACTGATGGAGTTTTGGTTCCTTGCCACTGTTGCCTTTTTCGCCTTTGTCGCCATTGGCTTTTGGGTTGCTTAGTTGGGGATATTTAATTTTATATTTAACAATATTATTACAACATTATTTTCCTGTTATGTCTGTAAATCTGCTTCGAAACAATCTGCATTGTAAAAAGCGTTATATAAATACAGGTGACTTGACTTGTCTACAGATGCAATTTGTTTTGTATTTCACTCAAACAATAAAAAAAAAAAATTGCATCAAAACTTGAGGTTGCGCAATTACTAGAAAGCACCTGCTGTACTTTGGTCAAAGAACAAAGTACCCTTGGCTCTCATAAGAGTATTTTAGCATTTTTAAATGGGCCTAATGATGGAATGGATCACATATATTTTATGATGTACATAATTTTGTGAATGCATTTTATTAAAAACAACTCTGTCCATTTGATTGATGTCGCTTTGTGATTCTCTCAGTCAGCACATGGTGGCGGACTAATACACCTCAAATGAAAGAGGGCATTTCAAGTTGAATGCACTAATGTCATATGCAGGTATAGTTAGCTGATTAAAAAATATCAAACAGAGTGGAAAAATAATACTGGTTAAAAGACAAAGAACAATGTTTGATAATCTTCTGCTAAAATTTCGTTTGTTTCTGTTTGTTTCTGGAAACAGTTCAGAGCCCTGTTTATAAGACATAAAGCTTATGACAAAAACATTGTCAAATATGCAAGTATGATCAAGATTAACCCGCTTATTAAGTTTCAGCCAAGTAGAGAAGCCCTTGGTGTCCTGATACTGCAGTCCAAAGTACCAGATCTCTCGGAGCCCAATAGTTTTCACAACCTTCAAAAGAACAAATGTAATGATGTCACTAATTGTTCCCTCTTTAGGGTCTATATGTCATGTTCCTTTTATTGACTCTTGTCTAAATTCCATGTGAAATACATACTTGGTCAAAAAGTTGTTTACCAGTTGTACTGGGCTGAATGGCAAACTCCAGCTCAGCATCCATTGTAGTGACCCTTACGTTCATCTAAAAAGAGCAAATACATTATGTGCAATAATATATGGCATTGTAAATTGAATATTACACTAAGTATCAATAACTCAAAACAACTGGAAGCCATTCAGATGAAAATGTACTTAATACACTATAGTATTTAGAGAAGGTGCAATTTGTTCCAGCCACACCAATCCAGTATATTATGATTAGGAGTTTAGCCATATATTATATATATATAACAATTAAATAACAGCATTTTAAAAGATAAAGGGTAACTACAATTAGGTTTCATTAGTTAACATGAACTAAGATTTAACACTTCTACAGCATTTAATAATCTTAGTAGATCTTAATTTCTGTAAATGTTAATTTCCACATTTACTAATACATTATTAAAATAAAATGTTATATTAATGCACTGTGAACTAACATGAACAATGAAAAGCTGGATTTTTATTAACATTAACAAAGATTAATAAATACTGACACATATGTATTGCTCATTGTTAGTTCATGTCAGTTAATACATTAACTGATGTTAATAAATGAGACCTGATTGTAAAGTGTTACCAGATAAAGTATACAGTACAATACATTACTCTTATTTAAATTAAATTACTCCGCTTTAACAAAGTCATAGTTGTGTACTACATGTGGTCAATATTTCCAAATAGGAAAATCATCTGTATTATAGTAATAATAAATATATGATGTTTACTCACAGACATTTGACTATATTTTAGAGCTCCTGACTGTGTCCTTCTTGTAGTGGTCTCTATGCTCTCGTCAGAGTCATATGAAAGGACTTGCAATATTTGCCAGGATTACCCCTAATTAATGTGGTCCATTGTACCTCTAATCCAATAGCAGCCCTGGAATCTCTTTTCAGATTAAACCCTAAAATTAACCTCAGGAAAAAATAAATAAAAAGGAAATGAATAGAAATTACAGGATGCAATTATTTATAAAGAATTATTTTTGTTGTTGAGGTTCAACACAAGGCCACACTGGCAGACAGACATGTAGTCAGCTGGAGAATAGTTATGTGTAGCATTTTAGATGCATGTGTAATCGCTATAGTTAAACAGATCCAGCAAAAATCACATGTAGATGATGGGACACACACACACACACACACACACACACACACACACACACACACACACACACACACACACACACACACACACACACACACACTAATAGTAATATTGAGTGATTTTATATTGTCTACAGAAAGTAAAAAATACCGATGTTTTCTTTCTTTGGCTTTCAGGTTTTACCAGTTATGATAAGACTTGTAATGACAATTATAACTGCATGTGTGATTCACAGAGTCAGCCACACCGTCACAGCCCCAATCATCACTCAGTCACCAGGACCCGCGTTCACTATCACCAGAGTACTGACTCGCTGCACCTGCACTCCTTCATCAACACACCCTTTATATGCCCCGTTCACCTTTCACTTCTCGTCTGGTCTCGTTGCAGTATATACTGCTTTATGTCAGACTCCTTACCAATCTACTCACCTGATATCGTCTCGTCCTGTGTCCAGTCTCCTGTCCGTCTTCCGGCCGGCATCCAGATCGCCTGTGTTCGTGTTCACTCGTCACCTGTATAGAGAATCCTCTTCAGTCATCGCCAGCTAAGTCATCATCATCATGTTACAAGTCACCATCCTCTCACCATCATCTGGTTCCCGTTGTTCCACCACCACTCTGCTTTTAATAAACACTCCTTCTGTGTTTGTGACAGTATGAATATGCAATGATATTATGCATTTTAATGAATACAGAGAAAATAAGTAAGGTAACACTTTAATAACTGCATGCTATGAACCATTAGTTAAGCGGCTATATTAGTTAAGCTTCACATTAGTAAAAAGTTAATTAATCATTTATAAAGCATTAATAGAAATGATTAAGCAGTGTATAAATATAGCTATAAATGCTTTATTCTTGATTTATAAGCATATGATTTATAAGCACACATTTAGTTACATTTGTTTTGTATAACATTTCAGTTATACATGTATTAAATCACTAAATAAATAAACATCACAATTCAATTTTCTGAGAAAATAAAAATAAAATTCACGGAAAAACAATGTGCAGAAGTGAATAATGCATTATTTACAAACTATTTACTACTGTCTTCTTCGCTTGTCTCTGCACTCAGATTTCAGTGTTTCTTCTACAGCAGCTGATCTGAAAAATAACTAATATAAATATTTCAGAAATTGTTCAGGAAATCAGAAATAAATACAAAGCTTCATTTTGCAAATAAAATAATGTAATTGTAATGTTGTACATGTTATAATGACTAATTGTGTTTTTTGCAGATGCATTGGACAATGTTTTATAGTTGTTTTAAAGGGACTATATGGAACTTTTTCCCCAAAATAAACATAAAAATAGCCTTTTTATTTTACCATTTATGACTCAAACATCTCCTGTTGAGCACACTGACACCTTGTCCGCTCACAGTTGGTGCACCTATAAGCCTGTATCCTATTTTTCCTATTTTCTGTCGGGTCGGATTTTTCCCGCGCTGTCTGCGGATGTGACGTCAAGCGCGTTCATGTTAAACGTTTCAGATCACTCTGCCACCACCGCTAGTCAGCAAGTAGCCTACACTCGCAAACTTATCTCAAACAATATATGTTTGACTGTTCTTACCTCTGTAAACATAATGTTGACCTCCTTGCAGGCAGCAGATGACTTGTGAAGTGTGCACGCACGTACGAGCGCTGTGTTGCCAGGTCCGTATGCCTGCACTGTTTCCCCGGGTTGTTTGTGTAGTGCACGGGTTGATGCGATTGTTTTACTCACTTGAACATGATTGTTATCGGGGAAACACCCGGGAAGGCTATTTGACTATTTTTGGCCGTGATTGGGTTAGTTTTGATGAGCAATTGGGCTGGTTTTGTTGTGCAGACCTGGCAACCCTGCTGCGAGAGCGAGCAAAAAGGAAGAGCAGTTCTGTTTTTTGGCCACAGGTGTCAGTCGCGAGTTTAAATTTCAGAAAAACGCATACAGGCCCTTTAAGACAGCAAATTGTCTCCATAGATTTTAAACAGATTTATCAAAGACTTTGACTATATACCCAGTGCTGCCCTTGTGAAAAAAGTATACTTTATTGTCAAGTCAAGTCAAGTCACCTTTATTTATATAGCGCTTTTTACAATACAAATTGTTTCAAAGCAGCTTTACAGAGATAACAGGAAAACAATGTTGTAATAGTATTGTTCAATTGAAAATTAAATGTCCCCAACTAAGCAAGCCAAAAGGTGAAGGCAACAGTGGCAAGGAACCAAAACTCCATCAGGTGGCAGAATGGAGAAAAAAACCTTGGGAGAACCCAGGCTCAGTCGGGGGGCCAGTCCTCCTTTGGCCAACGAATGAACAGTGTATGATTATGAGTTAGGCAGCATAATGTCAGGAGTCAGATGGGATCAGAACTTTCACGATATTATCCAGTTCATCTGGTTGGGTAGGGTCATCCGGCCGGTGAGGAGATGAGTGGTGAGGTGTCCATGGGCCTTCATAATTGCCTTGATAATGCGTGTCGTCGTGTCCATGTGATGGTCCTTCATCAGATCTGGATATGCCCTGGATCCGGCGGTCTGCGGTAAACCTCGGGATAAACAGAGAGACTAATATTAGCGTAGACGCCATCCTTCTTATGATGTACAAAGTACATCAGGAATTATGGGAAGTGTTCCCGGTTCCGGCTGATCTAATCTATGCAGCCTAACATTGAATTATAGAAATCTATAATGTGTTATGTGTATGCTAAGCCAAAGAGATGTGTTTTTAGTCTAGATTTAAACTGACAGACTGTATCTGCTTCCCGGACCATGTTAGGAAGATTGTTCCAAAGTTTTGGTGCTAAATAGGAAAAGGATCTACCGCCAGCAGTCGATTTTGATATTCTAGGTATTATCAACTGGCCAGAATTTTGAGATCGCAATAGACGTGAAGGACTATAATGCGTTAAGAGCTCGCTTAAGTACTGGGGAGCTAAACCATTTAGTGCTTTGTAAGTAATCAGCAATATTTTAAAATTTATACGATGTTTAATAGGCAGCCAATGCAGTGTTGACAGAACCGGGCTAATATGGTCATACTTCCTGGTTCTGGTAAGAACTCTAGCGGCTGCATTTTGAACTAGCTGTAGTTTGTTTAATAAGCGCGCAGGGCAACCACCCAGTAGAGCATTACAATAATCTAGCCTTGAGGTCATGAAAGCATGAACTAATTGTTCCGCATTTGTCAGTGAGAGCATATGACGTAATTTAGATATATTTTTAAGATGGAAAAAAGCGGTTTTACAGATACTAGACACGTGACTTTCAAATGAAAGATTGGTATCAAAGAGCACACCCAGGTTCCTAACTGACGTCGAAGACTTAACAGAGCAGCCATCAAGTGTTAGACAGTATTCTAGGTTATTAGGTGAGGAAGTTTTTTGTCCAATGATTAGAATCTCTGTTTTTTCAGATTTTAGTAATAGGAAATTACTGGTCATCCAATTTTTTATATCAGCTATGCATTCCGTTAATTTTGTGAATTGGTAAGTTTCGTTAGGTTTTGAAGAAATATACAGCTGAGTATCATCAGCATAACAGTGAAAGCTAATTCCATATTTCCTAATTATATGTCCTAATGGTAGCATGTACAGAGTGAACAGCAGCGGTCCTAGTACTGAGCCTTGTGGTACGCCATACTGAACTTGTGATCGATAAGACATCTCTTCATTTACTGATACAAACTGAAAACGGTCAGATAAGTATGATTTAAACCATGCTAGTGCAATTCCGCTAATGCCAACATAGTTTTCTAGTCTATTTAAAAGAATGTTGTGGTCGATAGTATCAAATGCAGCACTAAGATCAAGTAACACTAATAGAGAGATACAACCACGATCGGATGATAGGAGCAAATCATTTGTGACTTTAATGAGAGCAGTCTCAGTACTATGGTACGGTCTAAATCCGGACTGAAAATCCTCGCAGATATTATTTCTTTCTAAAAAGGAACACAGTTGTGAGGATACTGCTTTTTCTAGTATCTTTGACAGAAAAGGCAGATTCGAGATTGGCCTGTAATTGACTAATTCTGTAGGATCAAGTTGCGGTTTTTTAACAAGCGGTTTAATCATAGCCAACTTAAAGGTTTTTGGTACGTATCCTAATGACAAAGATGAATTAATGATATCTAGAAGAGGATCTATGACCTCTGGAAGCATCTCTTTCAGTAGCTTAGTCGGTATAGGGTCTAGCATACAAGTTGTTGATTTAGATGAATTAACAATTTTGCAAAATTCTTCCTCTCCTATAGCAACAAATGAATCAAAATGTTCCTCACAGAGACTACAATATACTCCCTGATGCGATACTGTAGTAGACGGTTGCATAGTTATAATTTTGTCCCTAATATTATCAATCTTATAAGTGAAGAAGTTCATAAAGTCATTACTGCTGTGTTTCTTATAAACTTCTGGGCTTGAAGCTTTCTTTTTCGTTAGTTTAGTCACTTGTTCAAATAAATACCTAGGATTATGTTTATTTTCTTCTAATAGGGTTGAAAAATAATTAGTTCTAGCATCTTTTAAGGCCTCTCTGTAAGCAATCGAGCTCTCCTTCCATGAAATCCGAAATACCTCTAGTTTTGTTTTCTTCCAGTTTCGCTCCATTTTTTTTGGAGCGAAACTTATATATATATATTTTTATATATATATATATATATATATATATATATATATATATATATATATATATATATATATATATATATAAAATATATATATATATATATATATATATATTAGGGCTGTCACTTTTGTGAAAAAATCCTGTTCGATTTTTGAGACATAAGTGTTCATTGAATGATTGTAAAATCGATTTTTTTTCCGTGTCTAAAGACGTTTCCATTTTCAACACCAAATATAGGCAAATCCGGAAAACTAACATGCATGCATTAGGACGAAAGAGGGAGCTTGAGACGCGCAGCGCCCACAAGTTAGCAATATTCCTGATGATTTATTGGCGTGAAGTTTCGTGCACAATGACAAACAGGAGTGCAACATTCAGGGATTGAAATTAACACCCTCAACTCGCCAAATGCGGGTAAAAATGAACTTTGGCGGCTAACGCTGTCAAATCAAGAGGCGTGCGTCCATGTTTAGCTACTCACTTTCTTTGCTGTGGAAGTTCGTGTAAGCCAAATCTGTGTGGATTCAGCGCAAATACGCAACTCGTGAGTCCTCGTCATAGAGATATACACATCTATGAGTCCTCGTGATATTAAATACAGCATATTGCCCAGAATCTGCGCATTTCTGGCTTACTTGAACACACACGTCACTAAGCAACGGCTCTGGCAACAAATAACGGCGCGCTTGTTCACTTGCCTTGAAGTAATAGCGAATATTAAAAAGCATTTGGTTAACAGAAAAGACATTGTTATTTTCCAACATCCTACATGTTCTATTGACCTGTCCACCTAAAACACATTTTTGGTAAAAAAAAAATACATAAAAAAAAAGGCTGTTAAAATCGATTCCCTATTTTCGTTTCGATACTTGTTGTTGGTTGGTCCGATCGATTGTGCAATCGATTTTCGAACGTAAAGTGACAGCCCTAATATATATATATATATATATATATATATATATATATATATATATATATATATATTTTTTTTTTTATTGTATTTGAAATATATTAATTTCTCTTTGTACTCTCATTGTACTAAAATTATACTCTCTTTAAATAAATTAAAAGTACAGTCATGCTCAGAATTAATGGCACCCCTGGTAAACATGATCAAAACTGTCTGTAAAAAATATATCTTTCATTTAAAAAATTTACTAAAATCTAACCTTTCATTGAAGTAAAAGAATTGAAAGTGTGTGTGTGTGGGGGGGGGGGGGGGGGTGTCACATTACGCAATAAATTAATCAAACCATTTCGAAAATCTTACGTTCATCTTCAAAAAAAACCCCAGATATTTTAATGAAACCAGAGAGAGATTTATATCCCTCCGATGAATGATTCACCAAATCCGTTTACGTTTCAAAAGGTTAATAGCAAAAAACATAACCTAATCCATTTGAATTGCGTGGTTTGCTGCTTTCCTCCAAGTCTTCTAAAGAGACATGATTGCTCTATATATTTTAGGAGTTTAAATTACTTCAAAATCTTCAAAATCTTAAAGGAACACGCCACCGTTTTTTGAAATAGGGGTTATTCACCATCTCCCTTGAATTTAGATAGGTGGGCAAACGCATTTTTGTCTCAGTACATGCATTTTCTCAGTCTGGCAGTGCCGACGCTAGCTTAGCTTATCATAATGAATGGAATCCTTTGTTGCCGGATAGCATGTCGTGAGTTAAAGTGATAAAAAAAAATAGCGCTTGTGGCCTGCGTATTCACAACGAGTACAAATAGCAATGCAGATTAAAGGCCTTTTCACACCAGGACGAATTTCGCATGCCATATTCGCCGACGTTGAATGCCTCATGACTAAACAAAGGGCGCCAATGCGAGAGTGCACACTGACGCGGAAAACGCCACGTGGAAAAGCGTCATTTTTTAAAAATGCCTCGGGTTTGTTTTTTTGGTTTGACGCGCTGCGTAAAAAACTATCCGACCAATGACATTGGTACTTTTACTCACGTGTCTGGAGCTTCTGAAGTTACAGTAAAACACAACTTGGGGGCACTCAAACACAAAACGGTCTTACCGAGCACACATATGTGACGGCGAAGAAGACATACGCGCCGGGAAGAAATAAGACGAGGTAGATGCAAGGCAAGATGAATGTAGAGCTGCCGGTCTCGTTGGTGTCGGAACATAAAGAACTATATGACAAACTTGCTCTCTTCTTCTGAATGACAAGCGAGTGTCAGAAGCGTAAAGTTGCGCAGCGCCACTTTGTGTACCGGGGTATTTCTGTACATTAAGCGCCATCTAATGTCAGGGAATGAATTTGCATGTTCAATCGGCTCATCGTCAGCGAAAATCGCTTGGGTGTGTAACACAAAAAACGTGTTGAAAAACGCTGACGAATAACGCGCACCGATATTCGTCCCGGTGTGTAAGGCCCTTAAGACTAGGCGATTTCCTAGGCAGATATTGACTTGGGACTATATGGGGGGGAAGCACAGGCAGAGATGTATAAAGTACTAGAGACAAAGACTTGAGTAAAAGTACAAGTACTCTATCAAAAAAGTGACTTGAGTAGAAGTTGAAGTGCTCTTTAAGCACCATACTTAAGTGGAAGTACTAAAGTATTCAAAAAAATTGTACTTAAGTATTGCAAGTAGTTTTTTAAAAAAAGTACTACTCAAGTACTGAAAGTAAAAGTACAAGTATTGTATGTAGTAAAGCGTCTCAGCCTTCTTTTCCCTGCTTGTGCCTTTTTTCTCCACAGCTTACTGGGTATTTATCTCCATGTTACAGCAATTAATAGCTGCGTCCCAATGTGCATACTTGGCCTAAATAGTATTGAAAATTACTAATGTCACATACTATTTAGGATGGATAGTATGCACATTGGGGCAGCTCAAGAAAACTTTATGTCAGGGACATAGACTGTAAAAAATAGGGAGTTCCTGGAATGTCACATGATATGGCTCTGTGTTCCATATATGGACAAAATGTGCACAGGGCGCCCCAGGCTGCAGTATGGATTGAAAATACATATCAGAGTATCCAAAACTCATACTAATTACATCGGCCCATTTTGGGTATAAATTTAATACATATTATTCCTCTCTAAAGACATCTGACGTAACTCTATGAAAATCGATCAATATTTAACTGCACAAGTTAAAAACCTTGAGGGACATTGTTTGGTCAAGCGCTTTCATGACGACTACACGGGAGGGTTTTTTTTTTAATGGGAGCGGCTGACGCTCATAATTCATATTAAAGGTATCGACTCATTTTATCATTACTCCTGACACAAATTAAGAAATAACTGTCACTATAAGTTTCTCAGAATAAAATAGTGGTCAAATAATGAAACTTGAGTCTTATATCTGTTTAATGATGTATAGTTTGTCAAGGTAAAATTAAATTTAACTTTGCCCGTGCAATTCTTGGTTACCTGGTCGGTAGGTCACGGTGAAGACAAATCGTGTGAAGAACAGAGCCCAACAGGCTAGTCATGGGTTGAGTCGTTTGGCTTCTCTGAGATATTTCAGGTTCCGGTGATCTGTGATGACTTCGAAATCCCTCCTTCCAGTGTCTCCATTCCTCCAAGACGAGCTTGATCGCCAGCAGCTCAAGGTTTCCAATATCGTAATTATGCTCCGCAGGGGACAGCTTCTTGGAGTAGAAGGCGCATGGATGGAGTCGTGGAGACTCACCCTGCCGCTGTGATAGTACCGCTCCAACCCATATGGGGGTGGAGGCGCCAACCTCGACCACAAATGGGAGTTCTGGATTGGGTTGTACCAGGATATGAGCGGTGAAGAAAGCATTCTTCATTTTATGTATACTTTGTGTAAGAACATAGCAATGATTACGCTTTTAGTAGGTTTAAAATATATGTACTTTCTAAACACTTAGGCCTACTGCAATATATTTTAAATATTTATATATTTAGCATTTTAAATATTTTGAAAAATGATTTTTACATTTACAATGTACCAACTTATAATGTATTATAAACATTTGTCAATTACTGTTAAGCATTGCATAAACATACTTAAAATTAATGTTCACTTTTACTTTTTTGTAGGCTACTTATAAAAGGCTACTTAAAAGGCTGTTGTCCATTACATGATACGTTTGTACCACTGAAATTCCCACAAGGATTTCAACATCATGTTATTTGAAATGCATCATAAATAAATTTTACAAAGATGTTAAATAAAGTTTGTAATTGTTTAACTTAAAAACAACACGCATAACACACATGACTAATCCTACTTGGTTCCAGAGCCGTAAAATGGCTCCGATTGGTTCTTATGATAATGAGATCGCCTCACATGCTCTGAGAGGGAATGGGCCTCAGCTCATGTGCATCTCCAGCGGGCAGTGCGAAGACACCAACGCCAGGCGGATGTCCGAAGAGCTGAAGCCACCCAATATATATAGGTCCCTTCACTGTGCAGAGGCAGGTCAACGAGGTCACATACAGGCTCAACTTTCCATCTTACTACAGTATATCACCTTTATTTCATGTCTCCCTCCTAAAACCCTTCACTGAACCTCTGTCCTCTTCTCTCACAGAACCCCCCACGGACGAAGTACCTCCTCCTCCAGATGTCGCTGACGAGGACCTAGTGTACCGAGTCCATACCATCCCCGACTCGTAGCGACGGGGCGCCCGCCTAGAGTACCTGATCGACTGGGATGGAATACGGTCCAGAGGAAGGTTCATGGGTCTCTCTCGGGATGATTTCCTGGATCCGTTGCTACTCACTCAACCTGACCGTCCAGACCCCAGAGCTCGAGGTCGGCCCCGTCGCAGAGTCAGTCAGTGATCAGGAGCCGGCCGTGGATGAGGGGGTACTGTCACAGAGTCAATCACACCTTCACAGCCCCAATCATCACCCTATCACCAAGACCCGCCCACTCATTCACAATTACCAGAGTACTGACTCGCTGCACCTACTCCCATCAACTGTCATCAACACAGCCTACTTATTCACAGTTCACCTTCCACTCATTGTCTGGTCTCGTCACAGTTACCATTGCTTACCGTCAGACTCCTTACCCATCTACTTACCTGTGATTCGTCTCGTCAAGCTTCCAGTCTTCTGTCTGCCTTCCATCCTTCGTCCTGATCCAGAACTACTGTCTTCTTGTTCACTCGTCACCTGCACAGAGAATCCACTTCAGTCTTCCCCTGATTGTTCCAGAAGAAACAGCGCCATCTGTTGGTTATTAAAAAGTTAGCAGCCAAGTCTGTGGAAGAATATCCCTTGTATGAAGCAGGCAGCTACCACACACTCACTGTATGTGTGTATTGAATTGCTCAATCTAATAAATGAATCTACTTGACACACTCACACATATATATTTATACAGTTATACAGTGAGATAGTAAATTATAAGATCATCTGATTATTAAATGTGCTTATGAGACTTAACAGTGATATTGCTTGTGTGAAATGACAGAAAAGTGACAAAGAATTGTTAATTATTTTTATTGAGAAATAAGAGCTGTTTCACAGTGTTGGGGCTAAGTCGATTTCTTCTCTTAGACAGTACTTCCCCTGCCTTGGATAACACTCTTTCACTTGGTACAGAGGAGGCAGGTGTACAAAGAAACGGCAATGTCAAAGTGTATAGATGGGGGTACAAATATTTCTGCATTTTCCAGTATTCTAGTGGATCTTCAGCTCTTTGAATGTTTGCCTCTGTAAGATATTTATCAACATCTGCAATAGCATCAGCTGTGGCACTTGAGCTTGGTTTGCAATGGTCCACAGCACTGTCCAACACTGCACAGCCAAAGGTTAAAAATATTTGATTGGGACTGTACATGTACATTGACTGAATCTAATATGACATACAAACACTCAACAACTAAAAAACATTAAATTATGGGAAAAATTTAAGAAATAAATACTTGAGCTTTTAGGCTGTTGAGATGATGACGGTGATTCTAGTTGACTTAGTGCTTGTCGATGGTCTTTCATTCTCAAATCTGATGACATTTGCACATTCAGCTTTTAGCTGTTTGACAGTCATCTTAATTTGGTTAAGGAAAACCAAGGTTTTAAACCCTGAGTTTTTTTCTGTTGAGTTGGGTAAGTTTTCTTCGTCTGTTGCTCCTATCATCTGCGGAGTGCCCGCAGGGCCACTTCTTTTTAATTTATATATGCGACCTTTGGGAGACATTATTAGGAGACATAAAGTTGCATTTCATCTATATGCTGATGATACTCAGCTGTACATTCCATTGAAAGCTGGTGATACCATTCAACCTTTATTGGCCTGCTTAGGGGACATTAAAGATTGGCTTTCAAAAAACTTTCTTAGACTTAATGAAAATAAAACGGAAGTAATCGTCTTTGGCCCCTCTAAGTTAAGAAGTAGTCTCTTAAATGAGCTCGGCAAGTACTTCCCCTCAGTCTCCTCCCAGGTCAGGAATCTTGGTGTCATTCTGGACTCTGAACTTTGTTTAACTAAACAAATTAATACAGTTGTCAAAAACAGTTTTTATCAGTTACGAATAATTTCGAGACTGAAATCATTTTTAACTCTTAATGATCTGGAGAAAGTTATTCATGCTTTTATTACTTCTCGTCTCGACTACTGCAATTCATTATATTTGGGTCTTCCTCAGTCATCCATTGCACGCTTACAGATGGTACAAAATGCTGCTGCAAGGTTGTTGACTGGGGCAAAGAAAACAGATCATATTACACCGGTTTTGGCCTCTCTTCATTGGCTTCCTGTTTATCTCAGAATTCAATTTAAAATTTTGTTGTTTGTTTATAAAGCTCTCAATGGTAAAGCTCCGTCTTATCTCTCAGATCATCTTATACTTTATTCATCCTCCAGATCATTAAGATCTTCTGATAGATCTCTCTTAGTTGTCCCTCGTTCACGCCTGAAGACAAAGGGTGATAGGGCTTTTTCTATTGCGGCCCCCCGACTCTGGAACCAACTACCACTGGACATTCGTCTTGCAACGTCTATCACAACCTTTAAAAATAAGTTGAAAACATATTTTTATTCTCAGGCATTTTAATTTTTTACATTGTTGTATAATTGTTCATTGTTATCTATGTTTTATTGTTTATTGTATTGTATGTGTTGTCTATTTTATTTTATTCTTTTGACTTTGTTCAGCGCTTTGGTCAGCTTTGCTGTGATAAATGTGCTATATAAATAAATTTTACTTACTTTACTTACTTACTTACTGAGTCCAGCAAAGTTGCCATACAAAATGTGTTACTAAAGGTGCAAAAAAAGACAATCTAAACGTTGATTACTTTTGCTAACGAGTACACTAAATAAATACTAAATAATACCGGATTTGCTCACCCCGTAATCATTAAAGGAATGACATGGGAGCCAGACACTCGTTTTTCTACTGTGTCCAGGTGGAATAGGGAGAGAGCAAACTGAATTTGCTCTATGGCTTCATAATCCTGTGCATGAAGTGGAGTGACATCAGTTTTAAGTGAGGCAAGGGATGCTACCACAGTTCGTCTTTCATTGTGTTTCCACTTCATTGATCAGTTTATGAACTGGTCGGTGCATCTGCATCTTGCTTTGTTCCGGATGTCACAGAGAGCAGGAACCTAATCATAAGATTTTTTAACAATGGTGTTTAGGGTATGTGCAATGCAAACTGAATGTCTCACTTTTTTATGTTTTCATGTTTGCTGCCGCATCTGTGACAAGGCGTTTCAACTTTGTCCTTGATTGTCCACTCCAAAAACTTTTTTTCCATCAAGGCCATATTTTCCGCCGTGTGTCTATTTGGGAACTTTTCAACATCCAACTGTTGTCAGCTTATCATTGTCATCAATATAATGGCAGGTTATAGCAAGATATCCATCCATGTTAATTGAAGTCCATATATCTGATGTTAGAGACACAGCAGTAGCATTTTCCATCTCAGCCTTGGCCTTTCTCTTTGCTTCTTCATATTTAGAAGCCACCACTTTCTTTAAACCTTAAAGAACACACACACAAAAAAGAGTAAAATAAAGATCATCACAACCTAATTATGCCTCTGCTATAATATCAAACAGGGGAAAGTCTTTCTTTTTTTACTATATTGTAAATATTCACCCCTTCACCAAACGCCAACCCCTATTCCTTAACCCACAGCCTATCCCAAATGCCAACACCAAATTACGTAAACTAAACAAAAAAATGCAAAAATGGAGAGAAAAAACAAACAAACAAAAAAACACAAAATAATTAGTGACAAATATTTGCGATGATGATTTAAATAGAATGTATTGATTATCAATCTTTCAAAGCACAGTACTCTCCTCCTCACAAACCCACCAACCAGACTGAGCCAGCAAGCTGTAAATGACTGCCATAAAACTTTGAACTGCAGGCACTGACGTCACTGCCATTACACGACAGTCTGAGGTGCCTCACGAGATCCAAGTTAGATGTTACGCTTTCTCCCATGTTAAAACCCCAGACCCTCTCATCTCCCTATAATAAGACAATCTCTGACTAGGGAAAAACAAGATCTGATCATACTGTATGAGGGCAAGGAATCACATGACAAGGAACCAGGAAACATGACTACATTTCAAAATAAAAGACATGAAAACAAAAACATGAAATTAAACCAAAAACAGACATGACACACACACACACACACACACACACACACACACACAACAATGGTATTTATCCTTTAATTCAAGAGAAAAAATCCTTTTGTTATGAATAAAATTGTTGATCACTAGATAAATCTAGTGTGTCCATCTCAACACTTTTTGTGCTGTCAATATTCACATATGTAGACCTACAGTATAAGATTAATATTCCACCGTTGACCCAGCAGTATTTACATGGCCTCATCATGATACAGTGCAACAGTGACTACAGTACCCAGGGCTATTTAAATATAAACATTGCTCATTTTACATTCACAATGATTTGAGACAACTTTAATTTAATTTATTGAAAAAACTATGCGAGAGAGGTGGATTTTGAAGAATTCAAATTAGGCCAAATTAGTCCAGTGACACCCAACCCCTCCCCATCAATTCATTTTGTTCTTTATAGTCAGTTTAGCAGTAGAAATCTGAACTCCAAAACAGTAAGAAAACAAAAATAACTTGAGAACATTTGTCTCTCAGGGACTTAGGTACATCAGCAGCTGACGTCATCTATAGCCCCTGACAGCTGCAACCCAATGACAGTTATCAAGACAAAAGTACCAGATGACTCTTATAACACAATTATAACATAAACTACTACAGCCTTAATAGTTTCAACACAACATTGTTGTTTTGCAAATGTTCTCATTGGTTATTGTCCATTTATAGACCACATGCATTCCAATGGCATTCCAAACGTACACCAACAGCTCGAGCTGTCTGCGACTGTCACAGGTCTATCACCTTTCTAATTATAACTCCCTCCTCTGGCCCTCCAAGAATGGAAGTTTGGTCCGATCCATTTGTGGCCTAAACTTAGCCCTGTGGCGGCTCAATCAGTTTGTGTCACACTGACCCTCAGTGCTTCATGTGTTTCTCTCTGTGGATACTGCACACTGTACAGGTAAGCTACAATTACACAAGAAATTGTACTTTATTAGCAGAAACATTTAATAACCTGCATTACGTGTCATTTAAAGTGCCTCCAAACTTCTCTTGGTGGATTGACAACATTGTTGGTGAAATATGAACTGTTGTTAACGATGGCATTTGTGACTTTTATTTAAAAAATTACAAAGGCATAGTTTGTTTTTGAAGTAGTGCAGCAGTGACTTATATTGGAATAAATAAATATGTTTAATTTGGAGATTTCTGTTCACGGGTGCCATTTGCTAGACTGTGACTACAACTCAAACAGATGCTAAATATGGACACCAGAGCTAGTTATCACAGTGGAAAGTTATCAGAGGGCAATATCTCAGTTAATATTTGGTTTTGAGTCAAATGTCAAATTACACACATTTTGTTTTCTCTAGCAATGATTTCCAACAGCTAGTTTTAAATTAGGATGTGTTTTGCCAGTTCAATGCAGCAAATGAAACACATTCTGTCTCTATCAGAATAACATTTATGGGGACATTTAATAATATTTTCAACATTATTTTCCTGTTATCTCTGTAAAGCTGCTTTGAAACAATCTGTACTGTAAAAAGCACTATATAAATAAAGGTGACTTGACTATAATCAACAAAATCTTTTTATTAACAAATTAACATCCAAATCATATTGACAGACATTATTTGATTGTAAATGAAGGTAGATGTAAACTGAAAGGTAGAACTGTTTTCAGAACAAAATATTTTCATTAATGTCAGATCAGGGCAAATTTCCACGTGTTTTAAATATTCTTATTTAGTAAATTACATGATCTTTCGGCAAACAATATTTAATTATAATATGTATCAACTGCTTTGTACTTCATAATTGTTATTAGGTTATAATTTGCAATTTAATGGCAGGTTTCCACATCAAAACACAATAGTACAAATTGTGTGTTACTTAACCCCAATCCCCCACACAAGAAAATATTTTGTTTTTGAGATATTTATAACAGCATAGGCTTGTACTTGACTATCTATAAACATTAGCTATGAATGTTCATTAAAGGGTAGACTGAGTACAGTTACAGAGTACAGACAGATGTGAAACTGTCATTGGTAACACTTTACAATAAGGTTCATTAGTTAATGTATTAACCGAACTAACAATGAGCAATACATTTGTTACAGTATTTATTAATCTTTGTTAATGTTAGTTAATAAAAATACAGCTGTTCATTGTTTGTTCATGTTAGTTCACTGTGCATTAACTAATGTTAACAAATACAACCTTTGATTTTGATAACGTATTAGTAAATGTTGAAATTAATATTAACTAAGATGAATAAATGCTGAAGAAGAATTGTTCAATCTTAGTTCATGTTAACTAAGGTAGGTAACTAATGAACCTTATTGTAAGTGTTACCCTGTCATTGACAGTAATTTTCATCATCTGTGCAGTGTGCAGGCATTCACATTATAGCACATAGTCCACAATAAAACATTTTTAATGGGACGTTATGTTTTAAATTGACTTCCTCCTCTTTTATTGTGAATAGATTGATTATTTTATGATCATCAGCTGTCTCTGTTTTCTAAATATACATTTTTCATTCACCAAATATATATATATTTTTTTTGCAAATATGTTAGGAAGCGGAGAAAATCAGGCAAATATCCAGTGTGATCAGCTGTAACACTGTGTTATAATATGTGCACCCATTACGACTGCTCTGACGGTGGGACAAAGGCTGCGTCCAAAAACCTAGACAGCTGCCAGGAACTGACTTGTTGCCTCGATGCCCTGTCAGGCAATGACTTAACAGACAGCGTTTATGCATAAAGATACCACACAAGACTGATTTCATTTCATTTTTTGATCCATAACAAAACAGAGAGAGCTTTGGTGACAACAAATTAATTATTTCAATAACTACAATACTAACTTCTCACTAGAGACGTCATCACAAGTGGGAAAAGTTGGTTGCAAATGTACATTTTACACACAAACTGACCTCCAACCTCAAATTTCAGACGCCAGCACAGGATTGTGGGATATCAAAAATCGAATCGGACACAGCCAATGTGTATCTGCCCCAAGTGTGAAAATGATTAAGAGCATAAATTCCACAAAGAAAAATTAAAAAAATTAAATACTGACGTGATATAAGATGAGATACGCATCTTTATTGTCATTGTATGCACACAGTAGTACACATCAACATTTTGGAATTAGAAGCTCTAAAAAAGAAGCATAAATCAATAAGTAAAGGTAAGATAAACATCAAAGATGCTTTGCTACAAGCAGGAACTGCAAGAGCTACTCGGATATGGTAACTTTGAGATGGTATTCCACGGTGAGAAGGTGGGCGGAGCATCCACATTGTTGAAGATAAAAATAATAAATAACTAGTAAAATAAAATAAACAATATAAATATTATTTAAACAATACACACTATAAACAGTAGTTCAACCACAGTATAGTGTTGCTGTAAAGTGAGGTGTGCAAGAGTACTTTAAAAACAACATCAGAATTTTGGGTATGTGCATAATTGTAAACACTGTTCATAGTAAAACAGATAAAACAGTATATTGTGATGGTAAAAAGTACAAACATTAATGCAGCAGCACTATAATAAATAATAATGTTCACTGTTATGTGTCATAATATGCATTTAAAAAGGATGCATTAGCAGATTTGTGGTTGATTAGTTGCATTGTAAGTTCCAGGATTGATATATATGCATACATTACAAATATTTAAAAACGATCAGAGTAAAATAAACATATATAATAAATAAAGAAATAAAAATAATAAAAACATACACTGCTGTTCAAAAGTTTGGGGTCGGTAAGATTTTTAATGTTTTTAAAAGAAGTATCTTCTGCTCACCAAGGCTGCATTTATTTGACTAAAAATACAAAAGAAACCCAGTAATATTGTGAAATATTATTTCAATGTAAAACCGCTGTTTTCTATGTGAATTTATAGTAAAGTGTAATTTATTCCTGTTATTTTTAGCATCATTACTCCAGTCTTCAGTGTCACATGATCCTTCAGAAATCAGTATAATATGATTATTTGATGCTCAAGAAACATTATTATCACAGTTGAAAACAGTTGTGCTGCTTCATATTTTTGAGCAAACCGTGATTAATTTTTTTCCGGATTCTCTGAAAGTTCAGGAGAAAAGCATTTAATTAAAAAATAAATATTTTGCATTGTTATAAATGTCTTTACTGTCACTTTTGATCAATTTAATGTGTCCTTTCTGAAGTATAGTTTCTTTAAAAAAAATCGTATTGACCCAAACTTTTGAACGGTAGTGTGTATAAAATATTTCATATTTAATAAAATAATATTTAATTTAAATGTTGACCCAGTTTAGCACATTAAACTTGATTGCTGTACCACGCATGAGGACAGTTCTAACAAAAGCATCCTTATCCTCATGAGGAATTGTATAGGGGCAAACCCTAATATACCCAACAGTATACCCAAATACCAACAGCATTAGGACTTTTAACTGTTGCTATCACTTCGCTTATCTGTGTCTTGCATACTCCAGATGATAGACTATCAGTCTCTGCATTAGTGGAGGGATTTTTAAAGTTCAACAAACTTGAATGCGATATAAAATTAGCTTTTTCCGCTATCAGAAGTCCTGATTATTTCCCCCACAGAATCTGGCTGTGCAAGGGTTTGCTCGATTTGCTAAAAAACACGGACTTGCTAAACGAAACACCAATACTCTGCTGCTCAGAGACATAAAACGGTTATTCCTGTTTCGTTTGGAACTAAAGCAAAAACAGACAACTAAATATTGTGTCTAAAAATGAATCTATATTAACTTTGTTCATGAAAGCTCTCAAGCTATGAATATATTAAGCTATTAATATAAGGCTATTAAGCGTGGGCTTGGAAACAAAAGCATGATTTTGAGTGTGCTTTGCTTTAAAGGAGAACTCCGGCGCAAAATGAAATTTGGTCTAATTACACATTGTTACCTAGTCAACTGTTATCTGAGATTTGTTTTCATGATTATCGAATGTAAATACTTTTATCTCAGTTTACAGTTTAGCCTATAACACTAGTATAACGCTAGTATATGGGGCATAGAGTAATGACAAATAAAAATCGCTAGTTAATATCACTAACAAGGCTCAAAATAGCCCAACACTAACACGGTAGCATAATCAGGGTCCCTACATACAAACCGAAGCATTGAGAACGTTGTAAGTGTACAAACAGTTTAATAAGAAGATATTTTATACATACAGTCAGCTTCGCGAAAACACACAGGAGCCATCTTTGGAAAACAGTCTCGAGCAATCGAACCACGAACGCCGAGCCACCTTATCACAACAACTGGCTCGTTCACATCTCAACAGCGCACTTGGCTCGGCGTTCGTGGTTCGATTGCTCGAGACTGTTTTCCAAAGATGGCTCCTGTCTGTTTTCGCAAAGCTGACTGTATGTATAAAATATCTTCTTATTAAACTGCTTGTACACTTACAACGTTCTCAATGCTTCGATTTGTATGTAGGGACCCTGATTATGCTACCGTGTTAGTGTTGGGCTATTTTGAGCCTTGTTAGTGGTATTAACTAGCGATTTTTATTTGTCATTACTCTTTGCCCCATATACTAGCGTTATGCTAGTGTTATAGGCTAAACTGTTTTTAGAGATTAAACTATTTACATTCGATAATCATGAAAACAAATCTCAGATAACAGTTGACTAGGTAACAAAGTGTAATTAGACCAAATTTCATTTTGCGCCGGAGTTCTCCTTTAAATATAACAACTATGTTGATCTCTTTTTTATGTTGTAGAGCTTGAGAGTAATTTTAATCTTTCTTTCCTGTTGTCGAATGGAGACTTGAGCAGTTTGCTGAAGAATGCTTTTGGATAAGTCCACCAGCATGAGCTTGATGGACATCTCTAAGATCTTTTCTCTTCTTCAACCCAAAGAGGATGAGGAAGAAGACACAAACTGTAGCCAGGAACTGAATCAAGCCGTCTATAAAGATGACGACAAACTCCTCACTGATCTCCTGACTCAGGATAAGTACAGAAAATGCATCAACCATCGCAGCGGCTGGGGCATCCCGGTTACTCCACTGCGCACTGCCGCGTCTCAGGGTCACCTGCACTGTCTCGAGGTCCTCCTGGCTCACGAGGCGGAGGTGGACAGCCTAGATGTCAAAGCTCAGACTCCACTTTTCACGGCCGTCGCTGCCAAACACCTAGACTGTGTTGTTGCTTTATTAGAAGCTGGTGCAAACCCTAACGGTAGCATGTATAACAACTGCTCCCCGGTGCTCACTGCGGCCCGAGAGGGGGACGTGGACATCCTGAGGGAGCTTCTGCGACACGGAGCGGACGTAGACGTCAAGCCCAAAATGCCCGACTGGGCCTCGAACGCCACGACATGTCGAGGACCGCTCTACATTTCAGCTGTTTATGGCCATCTGGATTGCTTCAAACTGTTACTGCAGCACGGAGCGAACCCGGACTACAACTGCACTGAGGAAAAGATGCTGACCAGGATCAAACAGCCTAAAACCGTCCTTGAGATGTGTCTGAGATACGGCTGTGGGCTAGAATACATTCAGCTGCTCATAGACTTTGGAGCAAATGTCTTTCTACCCACTTTAATTGTTGACAAAACAACCAGACAAAATGAAGCAGTAATGCTTCTGCTGAAAGAGAGAGGTAAGTCTGCAATACATTCATTTGTGATATCTAGCACTAGTTCACTCAAATTATTTTTACATTTTTTAATTTATCAAAAATTAAACAATTTGCTGTTAATTGTCTCACCTTCAGGCCATCCAAGATGTTGGTGAGTTCTTCAGCAGAACAGTAAATAATATTTTTAGCTGAAACCGTGGTTCTTGGAGAATCACAAAATGTAAATCAAAATTAATACCCGTGACTCCTGATGATCGGTCTGTTCAAAAACTGAACATTATTTACAACATTATTACTTGTAATACACAGTCTTGGCAAATGGTCCTAAGCATGTTCACTGCAGTCTGGAGCTCGAGCTTCCTGACGCATTATGACATGTATATATAATGTACCACTTTTCACATATTTCATTTGTAATGTGGAAGTTAAACACTAATAGGGTAAACTTCCGTAGTGGTGAATGTGAGATAACAGCAACACATATACGTCCTTCCTCTCTGTTGTAAACACAGTTTTCTCCCGCGCATACGCAGCGCATATGTGACACGACACTCGACCTCCAGACTGTTTGCCGAGGCTGTGGATTACAGGTAATAATGTTCTTAATAATGTTTCGTTTCTTGAACAGACCGATCATTTTGCTTTATGAGACCTCAGGCTACGTCCACATTAATCCGGATAAATTTGAAAACGGAGTTTTCGTTTAAAAACGCTCTCCGTCCACACTAGCGTTTTCAGGCGTTTTCAGACGTTTCAGTGTGGATGAGAAACTTATAAATTCACCTTACTGCGCATGCGTGAAACCTCACAAAAGCTCACTGACAGATGGAAAAATAAAGAAAGGTATCGCGCAACTCTTCTAACATGATCATTTTATTTAGCAAAATATCTCACCATTCACTGATGCGTCCAGGTCGCACTCAGTCACCATATGTTTGGTCTAAAACGCGACTGCTCTCCTGTATTGCCGCACGACAGCAAATGTGAGTACATTTTCTGTCATCTGTGCAGTACTGTGACATGAAGAGTGTGCAAAGTAACATATTTTAGCAACAGTGTGAAAGTGAATAGCACATAACAGGCACAATACCGGTAAACATCAGGTAAACATCTATTGGTACAACATGGATCACATGACTAAACTTACGTCATCGTTTTCAAATACCTCCGGCTTCACAGTCCACACTACAACGCGAAAACGGAGTTTTCAAATTTATCCACTTTGGAGAGCGTTTTCCAAAAGCTACGTTTTCGTTGACTTAAAACGCCGTTTCAGTGTGGACGGAAGGCCAAAACGGAGAAAAAAATATACGTTTTCAAACGAAAACGTATTAGTGTGGACATGGCCTTAGTGTGGACATGGCCTCAGTGTATCGTCAGGAGCCACGGGTGTTCATTTTATTTTGTCTGCACATGTTTTTTTGACTGGCAAAGTGACAGTAGCCGTTGACTTGCATTTTGAATCACCAAGGATTCAAACCATTTCAGCTAAAAATCTTCTTTACTGTTTCACTAAAGAAAAAAAGTCACCTACATTTTGGATGCCCTAAGCGTGAGTAAATTAACAGCAAATTTTAATTTTGGGGTGAACTATCCCTTTAAGACCTGTTGTTTCAACATTGTAAGAAATCTTCTAAATTCACTTTTAGCACTCAATATGCACTTAAATCTGATCTTAAGTGTTTGTGAGGGATAGGTTTAGATTTAGTGCATGGACGTAACTTGTGGAAAGGCCAAAATATATTACTAAAGATAAAAAAAATAATAAATAAATTTAAAAAAAAATAACTCCAAAATTAAGTAATTTAATTAATATGTCAAAAATAAATAAATAATAATAAAAACAATTATTAAAAACAAATCTGCTCGCTTGTGTATTAAAGCTGAATCTGCTTTGGTGGTTCATAGCCTATCAAGACAGTATTGTTGATTGACAGTTGTGGTGCATAAATAGATTGAAAGATAAGGCTTAAAACCGTTAGGACACCAAATTTTTATCCTAAAAAAATATGTTGTGGTATGTTTTTGTGCTAAAGCTTTACAGTGCATAATGATTCGATGATTATATTATATGAATAATATATTAAATATGTAAAGCAGTGGTTCTTAACTCCGGTCCTGGGGACGCATTTAGCACACATGATTCTGATCATCAGCTCATTAGGGAAAAGCTTCATGAACTGGACTCTGGCTGCATCTTACATTTTTAAAATGATGCCTTTGGAGAATGCATTCAAAGGAAGGCATCAAGACACATCCAAATTCACAGCTTCACTTCCAGTCTCCTGAGATTTCTGAAAGCAGCAAATATCCCACAATCCTGTGCATTCCATTCCAGTGACAGTTGAGCTAAATAAATACATGAATAAATAAAACAAAGATGGCATCTGCAAGCTGCGGTTGGTGGTCAGTTTGTGTTTAAATATATAGTACATTTTGACTGACGGTTTCCACTTTTGATGTTATTTCTAGTGAGAAATTACTATAGTTATAAATACATATTCGCTTAGTTTTCACCAAAGCTCTCTCTATTTTGGTGTAGATTTGTGAGGTACCTCTGTGCACAAACGGTTCCTGCAGTTATTGCAACAAGTCAGCTGCCTAAGCTTTCGAATGCAGCCAGTGGCCCTGTCCCAAATAGCACCCTAAACACTCACGAGCGTTTCTCAATATGTGTTCTTGTCTGTACTTGTGTTCTTGTGGGCTTGTGAAACGTCATCAGTCGCTGCCCAAGTACGGTTCCAATTCAAAATTCACATCTAGCCAATTACAGTTCAGATCCCCGGATGTGTTCTTGATCCGCCCCTTTTATCGAGGACGCATCGAGAGGTGACTTGTGCGTATTTGAGACGGTTAGGTATCCCAGAATGCATCTCACACCAACTAGCAAGCGTCAATAATAGAGGAGACAACCCACGTAATTTAAAAACACTGTTATTGTGTCACGAAATAAAGTTTATGAGTTTTTTAGGTGAGAATGTAGTTGTTTAAAGCTCAAATCTTTGGTTTATTAATAAAGATAGCTCCTATTAGAACATTTGATGTGACGTTTTTGTTTTGTGAGATGCAGTAGATCACCGGGCGCTCGCCGTTCATGTTCCCCGCCTGGAACAGCTTTTCCTCGGCTCTGATGTCTCTGTAGTGCTTAAACATGAGATATAATTAATCTTGTGTATATCTAAAGGGCAATCTTTGGTCTCATGAATCTATAAATTGTTTTGGCTGAGGGCAAAGGAAGTTTAAATATTATATATTATAATAACTTTGTATATTTATTTAGGCTATTTATCTTTACCGTTGTAGTCTTAGAGTGCTGCTGACTTTTCTTCTTATACCTCTTATACTTTTAGAATGGCTATTATTGATCATTAAACCTGACATTTAACAAAAAGAGGCATGGCTATATTGTATGTCATATTTCATTTAATTACAGTGAAGATAATCAGAGTACAAATGCACATATTGCCTGAACCACATTTTAATGTTTAATAATGGTAAAAAATTTAAGGCAGGGTTGGGTTTTGTTTGCCTAAACTACATTAATGTGACTTAATATGTTCAATATTTTTAAATAAAAAATTAAAAGAGGCAGGGGGGTGTTTTATAACACATTTCATTTTATTGAAGCCTAAATATACAAACAGAAATAACCATATTCAAGTAAGCTGCTGTACCATTTACAGAATTACCGGACTTGCGTCTCCCTCTGGAGTCCAAACTGTGGGTACTTGTATTGAGAAATGCCTGCGGTCTTCCTACGAGTCCAAACTTTCGTGACGTAACGCCGCTTTGACTGGGAAGAAGTCTTTAGTGCGGGCTCGGCAAAAGTGCACATCGAGGACGGTCCTCATGGACTTAACGGACACGTGTACGCGGCGGCCATTGTTAGACCGAAAGTGCATATGAAGTGTGCCATTTGGGACAGGGCCAGTGTGTCATATAAGAGATAAACCTAATTGTGGTGAGCGGTGGATGGAGTTGAAAACCAGTGATATAGAAATTAGCATGTAGTAGCTAAGAATGAAAACCACTGATTCTATGAGAGGTGCTCTCTAATACAGCCTCAAAGATTGTGTTTATGTGTGTGAGTGTGTGCTCTGCTTTTATTTTTTCATTCATTTCTATGTGATTGTAACACCAAATCCTCTCTACAGTTTGTCCAAAACCACTGATGTCTCAGGTGCGACTTGCTTTATGGAAGTTTCTTCCCACGGAAAACAAAATGTGCTCCATAGATTGTCTGGACATTCCAAAAATACTGAAGGACTATTTGAATCATGTATCCTGATTTCCCTACATTTCCCTTCTAATGTGGAATACACTACTTAAAATTTGACTAATTATTTTCCCTTTTTGTAAAATGTTGTGATATTTAATATTTGTAATGTTTTCTGTATTAGGAAATCTAAATATTATATAATGGTTTATACAGGAATGTCTTTATTATTCATAATAAATGATTTATGAATACCTGGTTAATGAAACAACCGAAAAGAGTTTAAAATTTGTTTGTTCATACAATAGGTTAGGTTCTTGTTTTGTTGATGGATAGCATCAGTTCATGTGAAAGATGTTCTGCCCTCTAATGGTTAAAATGATTACTGTCTTGTGGTGACCCTGGGCAAGATGGGTTTCTGTTCAATGGTTGGCTAAAAGCTAATTGATATATCAAAAAAGCTAATTGATATATTAAACTTTTGCCGTATCAGGTCGGCAAAACTCCGAACACATCTTCCTATTTTAAGAATGACTTAAGTGACGTTCTCTTAACTCCAAGTCCTCCAGAGTCGCGGCCAAAGCCGATTCGAAAGACCGCTGCATCTTCATTGTTTTCAAGTAGCAGGGAAATCACCTATGGAAATCACGCGGAACGTCATGAACTGTGCCGTCATTGTGGTAAGCCCGCCCGCCGACTCTATATACACGATGTGATTGGCCTGACCAGTTTTTGTTTTTTCAGCTCAAAAGCCTATGGAGAGTTGCTAGACCACACTGGCTGTGAAATAATTTCCGCTGCCGCTAGGGTGCGTCTAGGCTACCTTTAATGCAGAGCTGCTTCTGAACTCTGCTGCAGACGGTGACTCTCCAGGAGCGAACTTTGACAGAATTGACACCCCTGGTCTACTCTGCACTGAAGTATAAGGACTTAAGTAGATCAGATCAGAAAAAAAATAGAACAAGTAAAACTAAAATCTATTTATGAAGGCAGGGGTGAGCGGGGCACAACCTAACGCGGGGTTAGGTAACACACATGGTTTAAAACTTTTCACACATGCTAGCATGACAAAACTTAGTGTATTTACTAGTTGTTATATCCACAAAAAATTGTGCCAAAATAAAAAAAAAATCTTTGAAAGATATCACTGAACATAGCAAAAGTAAATTTCTTAAGTTGAATTTTTAATCTCTTTTTTGTGTTTATTTAAAATGAGAGAAATCTGATTAATTTTTGTATCATATATCTGTTATTTAACAGTTGAGATAGTTATTTAATGATCTCACCAGCAGAAGACACTAGCCGGGTTTAAATCCCAGTTACGCAGGTGGGGAACGTTGCAATGTGCCCCTATAGAACTACGCTATTCTTTTCTATACTTTAATCAATTCTATTGAGAAACCATTTGAAAAAGGTGAATCAAGACTGAGAGTCAATGTTCAGAAATGATTAATTATCAGTATGTTTTGAACTATGCTGTATAGCTGTGTGTGTGGTGTGTTTGTTGTCAAACTCAATTATTATAAAAAAAGTCATTATTTTATATGAAAAAGTCAATAATTGCATTTTATTTTATTTCTGCATCTAGAATATCTTCAAGTTGCCTTTTTGCATAATAAATTATGTCATGCCTCAAAACATCACTTCAGATACTATTTGTCATTAATTTTGTTCTATAACAATCATTTACCACATCTGATATGCATTTAGTTGGTTACATCTGGACAAATAAACTCTTGCCATGCTAGTCAAGTCCATTTTATTTGTATAGTGTTTTCCACAATACATGTTTTAAAATAGATTTATAGAAATTGCTGATATTAATATTTATATTACCTCTACACTGAACAGTTTGGCACTAGGATAGTTTAAACATGGCGATAATATAAACAATGAAGCAGTTGAGATTTGCTAAAAGCCTATATATCACTTTGAGTGTATTTTGTGGGTAGTTGGATTTACATATTTTAGTCTTATGGGGGATAATTTGATATGACTGTAAGGTTTTGTTATAGCAATATGGCTTAGTGATAACCTAATTGCTATTTGGTGATGTGCTAGCTACGTTTCAATCCATATATTTGTATGCATATGTTGGGATATAGCATAAAAATGCTGGATGGAAACACCAAGATGCATAAAATCTTAAAATGAATCAAAATAAAAGGAGGATCATTTTTTGTTTATCCGATAAGAAGACATAAAAAAACCATGATACCAAATAAATTTCTCTATGTGCAACAAAAAAACACTACAGGATTTAAAGCCTGATTTAAGCCCGATTTGCAAGTCAATGAGCTAGCAGACAGCTTGGGCTGTGATCAGGGGCAAATCAGCAGGTGATCAGCACTCGCCAATATTTATTGTATGTGAACTACTCAACAACGCATCAAAGAGGCTCGCTGACGCCTCGCAGACACCTCACAAACGGCAGACAAATATCTAGCATAATAAATATCTGGAGCTGTTGGCTGACATCATGTGGTGTCAAGTGTCTTGACGAGCTACAGCCAATGAGAGAGCAAGACATAGGTTGAGGTAACCGGAAGAAAAACAGCAGCAGCAACTTTTTCATTATAAACATGTTTTACTCACCTCAAACTTTCTGTGTAGCACAGACAATCCCTACTGCCCACGTGTCCTGATATATTCTTTCCCCTATAATCTATAATAGCGCAAACAGCTTGTAGGGCTAATTTCTTCCCGATGTCCATTTCCAAATAAACGACCCCTGTTTCACGCATTGTTTCGCATCATTTAACTTCTTGCATGTGTTTTCGAGATAAAACGTGGTTAAAATAGCGATAAACTGAAGTTGCTGTATTTAACAAATCAGGCGGGGCGGGGCCGAGAGCCGTGGAAACAGAGTGAGGATGGTGGTGCGAGTGACAATGAGTATCACCTGCGCACCACACCGGTCTCGAGTCTCACGGAGTAACTCTTGAAAGGATAAAAGGAGGACTGACTATGACAGTGCAAGAGGAATGAGGACCAGGTCTAGATATTATTGGTGTTTTGTTTTAATTTAAGTGGCGGTAGTCTTTACTTTCGTTTTGTTATTTGTTCATTTTGTCCTTAAAGTTTTACGTTGAACGTTTGCCAGTTCCCACTTCCTTCTTCTCTGAGCCTTTAAACCTTGTTACAATGGTGCCAAAGCTCGCCTGGGTTGTGGAGGGGCCATGATGGACAGGAGCAGATGACAGGGGACTCGCTGCCGCTTCCCGAAAACCGGAGAAGCCATTGTCGTCCACCAGGCGGTTTCAAGAGGTATCCAGCGCTACCACCAGGCATTGCGGAGGAGTTCACCGAGCTGGTGGAGGACCGGATGTCAGAGTGTTTTGGGAACAGACCAATAATTTTTTTTCCTCCTCTCTCCCCTCTCTTGTCTCTGTCTCTCCTCATCCTTCCGTCACTCTTGCCTCTTCGTTCCTTTCACAGAAGTGCTGCCCCCTGGAGGGACAATGGGGGTATGTGGAAAGAGGGGCGGGGCCAAGAGCCGTGGGAACGGAGCGAGGTGATTTACAGAGAAAATTGCAGTGTTTTCGTCTTGGTCAGGATCTGTGTGAAGCAGAATGCATGACCTGCAAAGTTGGCACGTATGTGTCGGTGTCAAATAAAGGTGCTAGCGACCTAGAAGCCCACATAAGGAAAGTATACCAAAGGTTTAAGGCATCAGGAGGACTAAAATATTTTAATTTTTACTGAAAAAGTGTAGTAGTATTTTTTGCATTTGTCAAGTATTTGTTGATGCATTCAGGATCCCTCATTCATCCCCAAGGAAAAGTGCTTAGGAAAGTTTGCGAGTGTATGAGTGCATTTTAGGCTACGTCTACATTAAATCCGGATACATTCGGCATGAGGTTGGTGGCGTGATAGCGGTTGAGTGACACCTGCGTGACGCACCGGTCTCGTATCTCTCACGGAAGGAGCGGAAGCATAAAAGGAGGAGTGACGACAGTGGAGATCGAGAGAGGCCATGCCTGGATTTGTGTTGTGTTTGTTTTGTTATATGTGACAGCAGTCGTCTATGAGGGGCTGCTGTCTTTCACTTTCATTTTGTATTTGCTTTATTTTTGGTATTAAATTCTTTGATTGTTCGCCGGTTCCCGCCTCCTACTTCCCATAACATTTGAACCTCGTTACAGTATGGAAAAAGGATGTCAGTTTGAAAATTTGGACCGACTTCAGGTGGCAAAATGCCAGGACTCTAAAAGACACACAGATTTAACTTATACTTACTCATCAACATATATTAGATATTTATATCACATTAATCTAAAATCGCTAACTTTTATCTAAATAGTTATCGCTTACACAACATGCTAGTTTCTTGCTAGCCTGTTAACCTGCCATCCGTGCTTGCCGTCTTGTGTGCGCTTGCACTTTTTAGTCTGTTAAACAACTGTGGTGAGTAGGATCAGTCAAAAAACATGGCGAGTAATGTCTTCTCCTGTTATTGCCACTTGCACTACGTGTTGCATGTATACTATAGCCTTCTGGTCAGCGGTGAGGACTACACATGTGATAAATGCAGGGAGACAGTCAATCTGACGGAGAAGATTTCAGAACTAGAGACATTCATCTAAACTTTAATCGAGGATAGTAAGAATGCAACGGCTTTAGATATTGCTTTGGATGCGACTAGCTTAGTGAAGTCTGTATGTTGTTCAGTTCCAGCTATAGAGCCTGTACAGCCGGGCAACTGGGTGACCGTGAGATGCTGTAGTCACGGTACAAAACACTGCTCTTCCGTTCTGATTACCATAAACAAATAGATTCTCCCCACCACTGTGAATCTTGCTGAATGTGCTCTAGTTATTGGCGATTCTATTACATGGAATGTGAAAATAGAGACATGTTATAGAAAAATTAATATTTTAGTTTTCACTTTGATATTGTATGGGTTTTCCTGTATTTCAATCATGTATTTTCTCTCTTGGATTATTTTGTATACCTGGGGGAAACTGAGACACACACACCCACAGCAACTGGTCAGACAGCCTCTAAATTCTTTAGCATGGATAATCAGGAAAGACAAGTGGGACTATTCAGCCTTTTGGCCTCACAGGTGGGGAGATAGTATAAGTCCAGGAAGGGGGCTAGGAAAGACCATTGTACTTCTAACAAACCTGCTTTATCTGTTTTCTCTAACGAAACTAGAACTGGTTTAACTGAGATGAGTGGAAATATCGGCTAGAACTGGTTAGTTTGGGGTAAATGGAAAACTACAGAGAAAGGACTCTGAGGAAGGGGTATAAAGTCTGTCTGTTTGCATTGTGTGTCAGGTCTGTTCCGATCGTGAGGTAGCTGTCACGGTGTTGTTGTGAACAGGCCTCCTTTAAAAGAATAAACCTCTTTTGAAGTACAATTCGAATCCTTGTCTCTTACGCTGTGATGCTGTTTGTTTAAATATTGTTTTTTGCCACAACAATTTGGCGACGAGGAATGGGATTCCTTGGATGTGCCTTCTGGACCTGAGAGCGGACGGTGTTTGGCCACCTGGACTGCAGTTCCAGCTCTACCTCGTAAACTTGAGAGAGAGGGGCCGACCGCTATCAGGGCCAGGAAAAACTCCACTGGAATCAATTGAAAGAACCCGGTGGCAGTAAAAGCATCTCGGGTAAGAGACCTAAAATTATTTTATTTTTATTTCGTATGGTGTAAATTAATATGACTGTGAATGAACTATAGTGGCTGGAACTATCGCTTTGGTGCGAGCAGAGAAGGTTTTCCGAGAGGCAAACTTAAATTGTAACCTGTGGTGGTGACGGACGTTCCGGCTTTTTTCCTTGAGCCAGCTCGTTGAAATCGGCTCACTGAAAAGAGCCGTCTCTTTTGACTTAAAAATTTGAATCGGCTCACTGAAAGGAGCCGGCTCTTAGATCCAGCTCATTTACGAACGACCCATCACCAAGTCAATTTTATGCCGAAAACTGGCTCGTAAAAGTGGACTGATTAGGTTTACTCAAAATCTTTAATTGGAACTTGAGGAAGTCAGGTCAATATTATGAAATTGGAACTTGAGGAAGTCAAGTCAATTTCATGCAATCGAGCGTTAGAAAGCGCTCACAAAAACAAACAAACAAACAAACAAAAAATCTTTAATTGGAACTTGAGGAAGTCAGGTCAATTTTATGAAATTGGAACTTGAGGAAGTCAAGTCAATTTCATGCAATCGAGCGTTAGAAAGCGCTCACAAAAACAAACAAACAAACAAACAAAAAATCTTTAATTGGAACTTGAGGAAGTCAGGTCAATTTTATGCAATTGGAACTTGAGGAAGTCAAGTCAATTTCATGCAATTGAGCGCTAGAAAGCACTCACAAAAAAAAAAAAAAAAAAAAAAAGGATTTTGAGTAAACTGTAATTACAGAGCATATTTGTTAACCTTACGATTCGAGGTGAGAGAATCGGACCTGTTAAAGACGTTTGACAGATTATAGACGCGCGTCGACGGAAAAATCCAGGGGATAAAAGTTCAGCCAATATGGGTCATTTAACGGTAGGCCTAAACCAGATAATTTTTATACACCAGTTTTTGGTCAAATGAAGAAGAATTGCGATTGTAAAAAGGGTCAGTAAAAGCAACAGAGGGGGTTGCGGGTGGTTTAGTCATGTGTGTAGAGAAAACGGCTCCACCGGAGCAGAATACTACTAATAAACAGTGTATTTGTGTTTTCCAAAATGAAACCGAGATTGTCTCTGCGCTGAGAGCCCTGACCACGATCTCACTGCTCTCCGATTCAAAGACCAGCACGAAAAGCAGCACGAAACACACAAGCGCGAGCAGCGGCAGAAGCAGCAAAACAGACCTAAAACTAAACAGGCCTAAAACTAAACAAAAGAAGGGAAAGAAATGGCGGTGTATTGTATGTGCTACAAACAACCATACAGTCAGAGACTGTACCGTATGCAGATTGTGCAAGAGAGACGGGCATTGGAGCATAATTATGCTTGTCCGAATCTGAAGTCGGATTGGAACGGAGAGCAGGAGAGGATCTGGTTTGGAGCGAGAGGCGATCGTGTCCGCAAGACAGAGAAGTAATTTTTTTTATTTTTTATTAACACACAACACACACACACACACACAACACACACACACACACACACACACAACACACACACACACACACACACACACACACACACACACACACACACACACACACACACACACACACACACACACACACACACACGCACGTAGGCCTAATACTGATTTAAACTATGCTATCTAAGAAAGATTCTGCTGTAAATCCTGTGTGCTTTTGTGAATTATGACATTTCAGCAGTGTTTTAGATGAATGTTTGAAGAAAAAAAAAAAAAAAAAAAAAAAAAAAGGTGAAAAGCAGTTGTGATTGTATTTGTAATGGGTATAAAGGATAGATATTAGGGAAAATGCGAGTTTTTCCACACAGTGAGTTGTGGGATCGAAGAAAATTGAAAAGAATCAGAATGTAGAAATAGAATGTATAAGGAAAGAGAATTTGTATGTAGGGAGATGGAGAACGGGAACACTAATAGTGTTGAGAGAAAGATAATAGATGGTTAGAGAAGAAAATGTTTGATAGAATTTTTTGCACTATTAATGAATGCCTGTTAACTAAGTTGAAGTACCGGTAATATGAAAATGAGTTTCATAGAATATGATCAAACAGTAATATGAAGAGTTTTATCAAGTAAAACGGGAAAATTCTGTATATTAATGATCGAAATGATGATATAAATGTGCTTTATTGTATTGATATTATGAAAACAGGGAAATTAAAGAATAGATTGCCATATATTTTTATTTTTTTTTGAGTGGAAGATGCAAGCAGATATGATAGGGGTAATTTAGGGATTGAGATATGGACAATATAATCTTGTGGTGAAAACAGCAGAAATAAGTGTAATTGAGAATAATTATAATACTAAGTTGATTCTGCAGACTTACTATTTTATAGAAGAATAAGCTTTCAAACCAGTGTTAATGAAATTGATGACATGCTAAAAATTTGTTTATACTATATGAAGAGTAACTGAATAGTCCTGATAAATAATAGTGAGACAAATGATAGCAAAAGCTGTAACCAGCTGAAGCTCTCACTTTAAATAAATTTGCAAATTATGCTTTTGTAAAAGTTTGATTCTGATCGGGAAGCTAAACAATAATTTGACTGGCTCCAAACTAAGAAAGTGCCAAAATGATACAAATTTAAAGAAAAATTCTGTGCGAATATGGTTAGAAAATTAGATTAATGTTACTATGACTTGGCTTTTGTAATTGAATTTACAACTGAGATTGTATTGCTGTTTGCTTTCCTGAAACGGGACAGAATTGAATTGCAATGAATGTGGGATAATTTAGCCATAAAATGAGAAAACCCCGAGGGGAGGGGAATTTGACCTAGGAGGGAAGACAGTGAAGGGCGGAGGCCAGAAGGATCACTGTATTATTATACTGTTTTAACTTCACATGGGTGACAACTATAAAAACGCCCACTGTTAAATTGAATTTTTTTTAACCTAATAGATCTGGTTTCGCTGGTGTTGATGTAAATCTACAGATAAAGAATGAGTTGTAAATACTTTTAAAAGTATTTCTAATTGCAGATTGGTAAATTAGAAGTTGATATGTTGATTTTAGAAAATTAAGCTGTGGGTTTTTGGCTGAAACAATTTGAATATCTCAATTTGTGTGTTGGGACTGAAGCTGTCAGCACAGATATTCTATCTGAATGAAATTTGTTAATGTCTAAATTCCCTGTATGGGCCAAGGAGAGCAAAAAAAATTGTTTTGCTTGTATTAAAAATACATACAATTTATGGAAAAGATGCCTTAAGCTGGGCTAGAATTAAAAGATGATAGATAAAGTCTGAAGTTAGAAAGTTTATAAATGCAACAGTACCAGGTCCTGAAATAACTCAGTCAATCTCTCTCATTAAGATGTTAAAATAAATCATGGCCATTCAGAGGACAAGTTATATTTGAATGTTGTAAATGTAAAACTGAATGACTTTAAAGAAGTTTTTAAAATAATGCAGACCTTATACAATAGAAGTGACATTTTGATTAGTTTAAAATAATGAAAAGTCTGGATGACGAAGTTTAATGGTAAAAGGCTATTGTGATGAATTTAATATTACATTCTGTCTAAATTATATTCTTAGAAGGCTGTTGAAAAAAAAAAATTTAAAAAAAATACTATTTGTTTATAGTGGGAGAGACTTCTTGAATGGAGGAAGGGCATGGTACTCTGTGTTTTTCTGTTGTAATTAAGCCAAAGCGGAAGAAATGTATGATACAATGAATCAAAAAACCAACACAGCTGACTTTTCTAAAATCAAATGAATAAGGAACAAACATGTTTTTGAAACTATAGCTAAGAGGCCATAGAAAATAATTAGATAAAAGGCTGTAGGAATATGCAGGGCTTAAAATATCATTTAAACTGTAAAATATCTTTAGAGAAAGGATGTTAATGGGTTATTCTGAAGAAATATGAGCGGTTCATATTTAGATGTGTTTGATGGTGACTGCACTTTATGTCTTGATAAGAGCGAGTTTAGAGGAGTTTACTCTGTCCAAATAGTGTGTATTATTTGAAAAGGGTTAAGGCGAGTTGATGGTTCTGAGATAATCTGATCATAAAGCTTTATCTATTAGTCAGTCATTTTGTCATTTGTGACGTACAGTAGACTTGAATTACTTTCTGGATCAGTTTAAGTATTGATGGAAACAGTACAGAGAATTTTGTGATAAAAAGTTGAAAAGTTATAGATGGCTGATAGATAAATAAAACAAATTCGTAGACTTGATTATTAATGTAGATTTGATATTGGTTTGAAACATTAAAGTGACATATTGGCTAAGATATCGAATTATCAAGGGAGCCATTAACATTCTTGATTATTGTAAACAAAAGGAAAAATTATGACTGACACTGACAAGTCTGTACAGCATGACCTGACGTGACAGAAACAATTGATGAGAGGGCACCATTGCGTTAATTTTTGATGCACAAATTGGATTCATGCATCAAAAAGGGGGATAATGGCAAAAATAATGGCAAGAAAATGATTTGCCAGGGACAAAAATGCCCTAATAAGATTTTGATACGGGGATGTACCCAATAAAACAATGACTATGTTGAATTTCTTTGTTCTCCTTAGTGTTGTTCTCCTTAGTGGAAAACTCTGCTGTTTTTTCAATAATAGCTAGAGCAAGACCAGATAAAGGAACACAGAATTATCATGTGGTTAAAACATGATTCACAATTGCATTAACCTTGAAAATGTTTTCCTCACAACAGGATTCAGCAACTCTGAACTTTGCACTTTTTATCATGTTTCCTAAAAAGATATTTGTGTGGGAGAATTTGAGCCAGGTCACATCTCACTCAGGCTGGTTACCTGTTTGATTCAGGACTAAATTTACAACACGATTGTAATAAAACCCACTCTCTGTTTTGAAACATGATAAATTTACACATAGCCACAAGTTAAATTGTGATTTCCACACAAAATCAAATCTACATCCATCTGATTCCGCCTCACAAAAGATAATACATACAATTTTATTATTTTTATTTTATTGAATTGTTTGTTTTGTTTTTCTTTGAATTCACTCACGTTATCATTTGTCCAAGTTAAAATCATTATTTTTAATTTTTCATCCAAGTACAAATAATTGTATTCTCATTAGTGCTTTGAAACATTTCTGAAATTTATTTTGATTTCTGCTTATTTTTATTTTTGTTTTGTTCATTTTACTTTCATGTTTTGGGACATTAATTCAATTGAATTTCTGTGTTTGGTTACACTGAATGGTTTGATGATACTTTTAATAGTAATGCAATTTATTTAAATGTTTCCAGAAAACAGTGTAAGAGCTTGTAAGATCGTTTACTCTCCCTTGACCATATTTTGAATTACATAAATTTAAGAACATTTTAATCTGACCATATCGAACCTCTGAACAATGAAGAATGCCGAATGCTTTGTTGGTTGTTGTGCTATGTTCTTTTAAATTACAGAATCCATGCTAAGTTCATATCCAGTGTCCTGTCTAAGAAAGAGACAGCTCCCAGTTTGTTCGAAGGTCCAGTGCCTGTTTCTTGTGGAAGTGTGAAATGTGTGATGGACATAATGAAGAGCACGCACATTTCTATTTCTGTGAAAGCCCATGTAAGTGGACCGACGTAAAAGCATAACGCTCATCACTACAAGACGGAATACGACGAAAGATTTCAGGTGTGCGCTGTAGATGAAATGAATAACAACAGATACGGAATGAGAGTAAAATTGGAACGGGCGACATGTGCGGACCAAGGCAGGTATTACTGTGCCCTGGATTTGACTGAAACTGACTGGTATGAGACAATAGACATTATGGTAATCGAGGCAAGCAGACCTCGAACAACAACGACGACGACACATTTCTTGTCACCTGTGTTACCCGAGGTCGAACAGGCTACTGGAGAGGAACTGGCCTGGATGGAAAACGGAGACATAAGCAAAGGTAAAATAAATCCTGAAGTGCGGAAAGTCATGATGAAATGCCAAGGGAACAAAGCCTGTGCGCTGGCAATGCAACAGTGGAACTGGAGATCAAAAACGAGTTGCTGGATGTGTCTGCAAATATCTCATGCCTGGAAAGCCGTCACTCTGAGGACAACAACAGTCAACGAGACTAAGTTCTTATTCCCCAACAAATGACTGATGTGCAAAAAACTGCTGTGAACCTGAAGGAAGGAAGGACACCAACGAAACAGCCCGATGAAAATAGCAATTCCACCTTTAAGAGTCAATTGTACAGCGATCATCAACAACAAAGAAATCAACTTCACACGCCCATTCAACAAACCGAACGAAAGTTCACCAGCTGCGGTGTGGGTATGTGGTGACAGAGCTTATCGCCGTTTGCCAAAGATAATATAACCAACATAATTGAACACATGAGAGAAGCCGTAAAAGAACCTGAAAGGACTGACAACCAGTGGATCGGATGGATTATGTCTTTGTGGGGAGGATGGATGTACTGGGTAATTCGAACTGTTCCCAAGTGTAAGTGATTGGAATTCTGATTTGTTATGCTGCCATGGTAGTTACATGAAATTGGTTTCCATTCAGTACATGAGTTGGTGGCGTGAAGGGACGTACACGGCAGTGAAACTGGTCTGTTTTACACCGATAGTGAGCGGACAAAATGGATGAGTATGAGACGAACGAGAGGCGGACATTTTACATAGAGTTGATTGTTGGAAATAGGAACTAGCTTGTTTATAAGGTTGTGTTTTTATTTATTTCTGTATTATTATTTATGAGTATTAATTTTTTTATCTTTCTGTCTCCAGATTCAAGTAAATTGAACGTTACGAAAAACAGACATTGAAAGTATTAACTTCATGGTAAAATCATGACAAAATGTAACACAGTTATTTTGATGTAATGAGTCTTATCTATCAATATATTAGTATTTATTTCAATTTAATATTTTATCGCTTTATTTTTATTTGAGAAATAGAGGTTATAGATAACATCAATATTTTAGTTTCTTTGTAGTGTATGGTCATTCCGTGTATTCAACATGTTTTGCTCTCTTATTATTTTGTAACCTGTGGTGGAAACTGAGTACACAACAACCACAATGGTCAGAAGCTAATTCTTTGATGAAAATCACGAAGACAGTGGCTTATACATGCCTTTTGGTCACGGTGGGATAAATGTGAGTCAGAATGGCAGGGAAGGCCATGTCATCTACGGAGCACAGTTTTCTAGAAACTAGAGACATGTATTAAACTATTAATGAGTAGTAAATAACGGCTTAGAGTATGTTTGGGTAATGGAAAAGCTACGGAAGTCTGTTGTGTGGGTTAAGTATGACTGTATGCATGGTGCAGCTGTGATCGTGGGATGTTTGTCACGTGTTTTGAAACATGCCTCCTTATGAACCATTTAAACAATACGAATTCCTTGATCTTCGCTGAATGTGCTTAGTTTGATTTAATTATGTATTTGCAAACAGACACCAGCCACCATAGTCACATGTTTGCCTGGAGCCAGAGCGCCTGACATCAAAGCAAATTTAAAAGTGCTGGCTAATGCCAATCAAAAATTCTCTAAGATTATTATTCACGTCGATACTAATGATGTTCGACTTCGCCAGTCGGAGATCACCAAAATTAACATTAAATATGTGTGTGAACTCGCAAGTATGATGTCGAGCACTGTCATTTGCTCTGGCCCCCTTCCTGTTCGAAGGAGTGATGAGATAGTTGGTAGACTCTCCTCACTCACCAGTCTAAGTGGTGCCCGCAAAATAGTATAGAATTCATAGACAATTGGAAAAGTTTTTGGGGCAGACCTGACCTGTTGAAAAGAGATGGTGTTCATCCCTCCTGGGATGGTGCTGCTCTTCTCTCTAGTAATATGGCACAAATTCTTAGAGCTCAAACATGAATTGGGGCTCAGGTCAGGAAGCAGACAAACTGGCTAAACTCACCGTCTGCTAGCGGCCTTGCGTCACCAAGGTCAGATAAATCCCATCACATAGAGACTTAGTATACAAAAAACTCCCAAACCCATTTAAGTGTAAAAATGTAATCGATGTTCAACAAATAAAAAATAGATATGATACAGATGAAACAAATGATAAAGCTTGAGTTTCTGAATATTCGATCCCTTACTTTAAAAGCACTTATTGTTAATGGTATGATTACAGATTATAACCTAGATGTGCTGTGTTTGACAGAAACCTGGCTAAAACCAAATGATTACATTACTTTAAATGAGTCCAACAGCAAGATTACTGTTATAAAAACGAGCCTCGTCTGAAAGGAAAAGGGAGAGGTGTTGCTGTAATCTATAGTAACATCTTAAGAATTACTGAGCAGTCTAGTTTTAAATATAATTCATTTGAATAGTTGGTGCTTAATGTAACACTATCTAATGTAAATGATAAATCGCGCTTGACATTTGTGCTGGCAGGCCACCATACAGACTTTGTCAAAGAATTTGCTAATTGAGTTAGTACTGGCTTAGCAGTCCTAATTGTTGGTGATTTTAATATACATATAGATAATGAAAATTGGAGTTAGACAACATGTGTCAGGATCCACTCATTGCCATAATCATACTTTAGATCTAATATTGTCACATGGAATCAATGTTAAGCCGTTGAAATTCTGCAGATCATTATCTAGTCTCGTTTATACTACTGTACATTTAGCCAAGGCTGCAAAGCCGACTCTGTGTTACAAATATGTTAGAACTATCACTTCTGCCACTAAAGATTGCTTTATTAATAATAATCCTGATCAGTTTCATCTCCTCAGCATCCCAGATAGCTTAGAAGAACTCGATATTGCGACAGAAACTTTGGACTCTCTCTTTTCCAGCACTTTCGACACTGTTGCTCTTTTGCGCTTAAAGAAGATTAAAGAAAATAGTCCAACGCCATGGTACAACGAGCACACCCGGACCCTTAAGAGAGCAGCCAGAATAATGGAGCGCAACTAGAAGAAAACAAAACTAGACGTTTTTAGAATTTAAGAAATGTCTTATCGATCACAAGTTCAGTATGGCGTAGGGCTGCACGATGTATGGAAAAATTATAGTCATAGCCATATAGTCATAATATCGTTATCGTGATCCTCAACACATCGCATATCGCATATTTTCCCTGTATCGTGCAGCCCTACTCAGTACTAGGACCGCTGCTGTTCACTCTGTACATGCTACCCTTAGGAGATATCATTAGGAAACATGGAATTAGCTTTCACTGTTATGCTGATGATACTCAGCTCTATATTTCTTCACAGCCCTGACGAAACTTACCAATTCACAAAATTAACGGAATGATATAAAAAACTGGATGACTAATAATTTCCTACAACTAAATTCTGAAAAAACAGAGATTCTAATTATTGGACAAAAAACTTCCTCACCTAATAACCTAGAATACTGTTTAACACTTGATGGCTGCTCTGTCAAGTCCTCGTCGTCGGTTAGGAACCTGGGTGTGCTTTTTGATACCAATCTTTCATGTGTTCATGACCTCAAGGCTAGATTATTGTAGTGTTGTTATCAGGGACGTGCACAGACATTTTGAGGGGCAGGGGCTCAAGTGAAAAAAAGGGCACTTCTCATAATTACATTTTTTTTAACAAAAAAGTATATATATATATATTAAAGGTGCATTGCGCAACATTTCATGTTAAAAATACCCGTTTTTTAACCCATACATGCGTAAACAATTGCCTGATGGGCTGAATGAGCCCTTCTCTGATCACTGAGATTGCCTCTATAGTCCTGTACAGTAAAATAAATAAGAGGGATTCGGGCTCGAATCTGAGACTGGGCGTGACGTCATGCGCGTTCACGCTCACCAGGCGATGTCTCGGAGGTTTGTTATTGTTAGCCGCCATTCTCCGTATCAGCGAAGACAACTCGAGCGACAAAACTTTAGTCAACTTTCGACAAAAGTAGAAGATTGATTCAAAGAGACCGGCTTGTAGTTCATTGCAAACCCCAACGCAAACTCCACGTAAGACAAAGAAAAGAAAACTTTTGTCTAGTTATTGACCAAAAGGGCCAAATTGGAGTCAGGCGTCGGAATAAGACGAGACGAGAGTCAGCATCGGGAAGGCTTTCAACAAATGGATAGATCTCCGGTCTGCTCTAGGGCTCAAACGGGATCCTCAGTTGGCTGTTTTCTTGATAAAACGGTAAGATATACCCCAGTCTCTAATGTCTGATGCGGCAAATCTATGACAACAAATGACGATGCGTAAAATGTGTAATGCTTTAACGTTAGCAAGCTAGATAAATGTACAATCAGAATTGATTTGACCATTGTCAGTGAACAGGTTCATAAACTAGGAATTGTCTTCGGAAGAATAGTACAACATGAAACATAAAACATGTCCCATAAAAGATGCTAACTATGTTTTTGTGTATGGCCTACCGGTAGCCTTGTGTTCTTTGCTAACGTCCTTTGCCTGCACTCTGCTCTTCTATCTTCTTCCATCATATTACTTTAGACTTTCCACCATAGTCTTTAAACGCCGCCGTTCGTACTCTGTTATTAAGGTCCCGGTAGGCAGAACGGGAACATTGCGATAGCCTCCTCCATGCTGGTTTGTTGTTGTTATATGTGGCGCCGCCGCCGCCGTGCTCGCGTCATTCCCTTACTCATCGGTTCTGGCCACTGGCCAGTGCGACCGCAAACAGCAAAACCGAGTTTGGGGGAGAGTAGTTCTTAGAACTGTTTAGAAGTGGCAGTTCCTATAACTAAGTTCCTATAACTACTTGTTATGAAAGCGGATATAGTGCCATTTGATTGTTTATTACCTTGAGACATTTGAGTGTACTTTGTTGACCAACTGTGTATGGTATGATTATTATTTTAAGCTTTTACAAATTAATAACTTATATTGTTCATGAACGTGTTTCCATAATAATACAATCATAAGTGGATACAGTAAACGCATAAAACAGTTCAACATGGAGATAACTTAGATGGAAACAAAAACTTTTCTTCTACCCCCGTTTTCCCCTCACACATAAGTGTGTAATTTACTCAAATGCCTTTCCTTTCATATATTTAAAATGACTTGCAGATTTATAACTTTATTACCTCTGAAGACATTATGACTGTAAACAAAAGATTTGTGCGGCTGATGCTCCTTTTGGTTATGAACAGCTCGTGCTCGTGCAAGCGTGCGTGTGTGTGCTCCATGAGCGTGCACACCTCTGGTTGCAGTTTTGCTTGTCGCCAGAGGGGGTGTAGTTCTGAAAAACTCAGAGACCTGCGTTATGCACCTTTAACACAACTCTGACTTCTTTTTAGAAAAATAATTAAAAACTCAAACTCCTTAAACTCACGCAATTGTTTCACGCATGACTGTCATCATCAAATAAAACCTTCAAAATTCACAATTAGATGGAGTTTGTTTTAAACCTGCTATCCTCCATCTGTTTGCATCTGTAGCAGGGGTGTCACTAGGATTTTCATTTTAGGGGGGCTAAGCCCCCAATGAGGGTATGATTTTTTTTATAATTTTAAATTATATATATATATATATATATATATATATATATATATATATATATATATATATATATATATATATATATATATATATATATATATAATATATATATAAGGTAACACTAGTTTAGGATTTAATGTTTTATAATCACTGTGGTCCCAAATGTGAAGTAGGGAAGGGGTTCGGGGTTTCCCGAGAAAATTTTGATTTCTCTAATCTACATATGTGCATTTTAAGATGTTTTGAAGGCCAAAAAATTGGATAACAGCTTTAAAACCATGTCAGTGGGCAGCTGATTATTTTTCTCTTTTTATTTTTTTCTCTGATATGTGCATTTCAAGACGTTTGAAGACCAACATAGAAATATAAATAGCTTTAAAAAACCATGTCAGTGGGCAGTAGATTATTTGTCAATACCTGCTCGTCTCCTCATCTCCATCACTCTTTCTTTTTTTCCTCAGTCTCTTCCTCCCTTTCTCTTCCCCTCCTAAAGCTGAGCTTTTTTAATTTACTAAAGGCTACAATTTGTATTATATTCTCAATATGTAGCTACACATTCATTATTAATCTTGTGCCTAACATGATGAAAACGGCTTTGTTAATGTTTCTTGTCCCGTCACAATGACAGTAGGCTAAACTAATTATTACATTACATGAGTCACGTTACATAGGCCTATTTTCAGTTCAAAATGGCGAAATTAGACAACTATATTAGTTTGCCTGATTATTTTTTGTCATTCGTTTAACATTTACGACCTAAAAAAAATCAAATATGAAATGTTAAGTTTAGCTACTTACATCGTATCTCGTCGTACTTGGCCGTCGAGTCGCACTGTTAAAATTCGCGCGCAGCAGCGTCTGTGAACATAAAGCCCGCCTACTTTGATTTGATTGGTCATCTCAAATATTCTGACATTGACGAGCAGTGACAGACCAATGAGGCTCAGATAAACACACCCACACACGTCCTCTGCTTCTGACGTGCTCTCTGCTCGGCCGCTGCGGATTAAGATGAAGAACGCGCTGAATCTGATAATAACAAGACTGAAGCGAACACGAATTTGTGTAGCCTACATACATTAATCACACATTTTTAGGGGGGCTAGGCAGAAGTTGGGCCTAGCGACGACCAACAGGAATATTATTTTTTTAAAAATTAAAAAAGCACCCCAGAAAAAAGGGCACTTTCTCTCCAGGAATAAAAAGGGCAGGTGCTCAAGCCCCCTTTGATGTCTATGTGTGCACGTGCCTGGTTGTTATGGGTGGTTGCCCTGCATGCTTAATAAACAAACTACAGCTGGTCCAAAACGCAGCCGCTAGAGTTCTTACCAGAACCAGTAAGTATGACCATATTAGCCCGGTTCTGTCAACACTGCATTGGCTCCCTGTTAAACATCAAATACATTTGAAAATATTGCTGATTACTTACAAAGCTTTAAATGGTTTAGCTCCCCTGAGCAAACTCTTAACGCATTATAATCTTCTATCATCTTTCACATCTATTGCTATCTCAAAATTACAGATAAAACATTGTCTGATTCCGGTTAACATGGCTTTGGCATTTTCTATCATCACTATGAAGCTGCTTTGAAACAATCTATATTGTTAAAAGAGCTATATAAATGAAGGTGACTTGACTACTGAAGACCAATTTGAGAAACTGTAACACAATTCAACACTGATATTGAAAAAAAATACTATCTCTTACAAAGCTACAGTCACTTCACATAGCTCAAAACAATATGTAAGATGTACTCAAATGTAAGATGCATATAAATCACCTTCATATGACTTAGAACATAGCGATGTTACAGTGAATAAAGAATCTAGCATCACAATCACATGCCTCGAGTTACATTGAGCATTTCACATGGTAATAGGTCTCAAACACATCCATAACTTATAAAAATACACATAACCATGTGTTACTGCATAGATTAACCTTTTAAACTTACAGATTGTGTCTTTTCAAGAGCAAAACAAGATGGATGGACGTGGATCCACCTCACTCTGCACCATGAGCTCTGAAAATCCAAACTGTGTGGTGACCACTAGGTGTCAGTGTTGTTGTTTTATTTGGCAGAGAATACAGAATTTCAAGCAGCAGATGCTCTATACATGCTTATAGCTTTTTTTGTGGCACGTATCCCTGCTAGGATATTAGCAATAATCAACAATTTAGAACACACTAATACCAGAGCCCTCTTTAGGCAAGCTTCAGAGTTACTGGTCAAGAGACAAGAGACTCTTTTTAATGGATGGAGAGACATTTTTGCCATTTAAACATTTGTTGTTGTTGTTGTTGTTGTTGTTTAACTTTATTTAGTTTTGTTGTTTATACCTAAACATATAGCTCTTTTACAAAAAGCAACAGAAAATGTGGCATTAGATCGGACCTAGATTATGACACTTCCCAATAATTTCTATGGTTTTCTCAAACAGAGATTGAATTTCTGTCAGAGTTGTATGACAGTCACTGCTTAAATGCAATATTGTGATGGGTTATCAAGGGACAAGAGAATGTGAGTTTAACTGATCTTTAAATGATCTTACTGAAAAAGTTGGAAGAATTCTTTAGAATTTAACTGAATAGTGAATTAGAATTTAAAGGCACAATATGGAACTTTTCGGCTTTCAAAATAGCAAAAATAACTGTATCTATGTTATATATTTCTTTTAGTTGTGTACTAACATTATCCCAAAAGTTCCCACCAACTTTCAAATCCGGAGAAATTTATATTTTAATTTGAAGACACAGGCCGTGTCTTTATTTCCGTTTCGTCGCCCGTCTATGACGTCATATAACCTTTGACTCTAGTTTCTCTAACTTCGTGCGGATCCCGGCGAAAAACCGCCAAACGCAAATGTAAACACCGGACGCACGTCACTAAAATAAAAGAAGACGATAAAGAATCAATAGTTGGATATCAATAATGGACCATGATTATGCTTTGCCTGCACGTTCTGCTGCTGGAGGCAGATCCGTGAAGCGGAAACGCACGGGTGACAGAAATGACTCGAGAAGGGTTTGGGACAGGAGAAGAGACATGACTCGCGTTAACATTGGAGTTGCATTTCCACGAGCTTCGTGACTGGAACTACAGAGAGATGCCGATCTCGCTTGCATTCTAATAAACAAGTAAGCACCCATTCAGCTAACTATATCTATCCGTAACTTATATGTTGTGAAACGATGATGGCATGTGCAAAACGCAGACGGACTAGCTCTCATGTATAGTATAATGTAAATTCACATTTGTTGTAGATATAGCGGCAGAAAGTAGCTTCATATGCAATTCACCATCTTTTTCAATATCATAGTATAAACGTAATTATAATTATTAACGAAAGGTGACCGTGTTTTTTAACATCTATTAATACTAGCTAGATGGAATATTGATTCAATAGCCCTGATAATTCATATATCTCTCCGTTCGAAGAGACGTGATTTTAAAAACACTAAGTTAGAATGAGTGAGGAATGTGGGGAGCGACAGAGCGCGCGTGTTCATTACAATGGCATTACATAAAGTTAATAGCCATAACTAAACGTAACAAGAATAGAGATATAATATAAATAACAACACATTACCTCGTCAGTGAACATGTTATCTGCTGGAGATGCTAGATGGCTGGGGAATGACAGATCGCGCGTGTCCCAATGAACATCGTATAGCTGGTTCGCGCGCGCACTCTCTCTCTCTCTCTCTCTCTCTCTCTCTCTCTCTCTCTCTCTCTCTCTCTCTCTCTCTCTCTCTCTCTCTCTCTCTCTCTCTCTTTCGACAACGACAACAACTCCCATGAGCACACGCTCTTTCACGACGTCATCAGAATACGTCTTTTGCTATTATTTTGATTGAGTGACCCCTGGTGGCCAAAAGTTACATACTGTACGTTTAATGATTTAGGCTTCAATTGAATTACTAGAATAACCAAACCTGTTAATCAGAAAAGGGTGTCCACATACGTTTGGCCATATAGGCCTGGTTTCACAGACGGGGCTTAGATTAAGCCAGGATTAGGCCTTAGTTCAATTAGAACATTTAAGTAGCTTTTATAAACATGCCTTAGAAAGAAATATTGTTGGTGTGTTAATTGAGACAAAACAATGGTACTGACATATTTTAAGGTATGCCAGTGCAAGTTGTTTTCAGTTAGAACAGCTCTAACATGCATTTTATTCTGGGATTAGGCTTAAATGCCATGTCTGTGAAACAGGGCGATAGTGAAGCAGTATGTTCTGTAGGTATGCAACAGGAAGTGAGACTGGAATTGCTGATGACTAAATTAAAGGTAATAATAAGGGCACTTTAATACCACGCTGTAGGTGACAGTAAGCATTATTGGCCACTGGTTTATAAAAGTTAAACTGCTAATTCAAATATTGTAAGATTAAGAATTAATCAAGTTTCAGAAGAGCAAGAGAGCAGGAAATGGATTTTCAAAACAGAACACAACCTCCCATTTCAACGATAAACAAAACACACTAGCTGTAAAAAAATAAAAAAATAAAATTAAACGCACTAATATTATTATTTTGTTTACTTACATTATAGACTGATTAGAGCAGAGGTATTCATCAGGGGCGTTCAAGTTTGTAAAGGTTACGTCTATAAATGTTCTTCCTAGCCAGAGTCCAAACAAGCATTGTTTGGGTTATAAGGTTAGGGAAATAAGTAGGGTGAATTAAGGGTCATTGGGACAGTTTTTCAATTTCCGCATTGTGCAAGGTTTCTTGCCATAAATTAAAAACATCAGCCCAACACATAATACATTTCTGTAATACTGAGGATGTTACCTATCAATTTGAACAGGAAAAAAAGTTTATATTGTAATGAAAGGATGAGTTATATACACTTTTGTGTAAAATGAGCCAAAACCCATTTTTTTGGTAATATTTGGGTGATTGGGACACAACGTTTGGGTGATTGGGACAGCACATCTTTTCATTAATTTAGGGTAGTGTGAGCATATTTACTGTATTGCACAAGTTAGTTCATACTTATAATTTTATATGCAATTTTGCTTTTCCTGTTCATTATTTAGAGTTATGTTTATTTCTGTTTAACTTTATTTCTCAATGTTTATAAATTGGGGGGGGGGGGGGGGGGGGCTTATTTGGATGAGATGTTGGGTGCCTCCATGAATTAACTGTTTGACAAACGCATTTAAGCTGCACAAACCTTTAATGGAAACAACATGCATATCTATATGTTGTTTCTATTTTTAGAATTAGTTTTTTTTATTTTAGCAAAATCTAGCTAGTTCATGAAAATGATTGTGCTTGATTAGGGCTTACTCAAATAAAGAGGTTGGGAACCACTGATTTAGAGCATACAGAGCATAAACAATGGTTCTCTATTGCAAGGTTAATAATTTTCTTAATTAGCAAAGCCTTTAAGCACTGTCTCAATCACACAAAATCATGCTGTCCCATCCACCCAAATTGTGTTTGGGTGGATGGGACAAAATTAAAACAACCTATTCTGAAAATAGAAAAATGATATTAACATTTTTTTTTAACTGATTTTGCATCATATTCATGTTTCCATCAAAATTTGGTACAATATAGTAGCTATGACAATTTTAGGACCCTATTCTGAAATCAGCAAAAGCTAGTGTTATTTTCCCCAGTTCATGTATTTCAGGGTCAACTTCCTGTTTGATGCCTGCCCCGCCCACCTACAGGAGGTCACACCAATAAGGGCATCCCATTTTGATTATGTGGTCCCACAGCTAGGGCTCAGCAAAAAAAAAAAGGTTTATTTTCACCCATTAGGTGAGAAAATAAACAATGCATAGTTATACTGTCCCATTCAACCTCATGTCCCAATCACCCTTAAATTCACCCATGTGTGTTTAAAACATTTTTTTTATTAAAGTTGACAGTACTGTAACAATATAAAAAGAAGAAAGATATTGGAACAATCCCAAGTCAAAGATGATGATGATGATGATGATGATGATGATGATGATGATGATGATGATGATGATGAAGAAGGCAGAATAAGTATTTCCCAATAACAGCTGATTTATTCAATATGGACAAACAATACCAGACAATGAGTGATACAAACAGATGATCTTAAATAGACAGACATAATAAACTAAATGATAAGCAGCTGTGAAGATTAATCCATAGAAACTAATGATTGGCGGGAAACTAAGACAAAGGAGAACATGTTACTGAAAAAAACAAACTAAAAGTCTGTGAAAATGAAACTAACTGTACAGAACCGTGACAGATATATTACCATATAATATGTTATTAAAATATAATTTTACTGTTTCTTTATACTTTTACTGAAGGGAGCTTTGCCTATAGATAGTTACTATTAAAAAAAGTTCAGGTTTAGCTTCATCCATTCAACCAAATGTCTCCACAAAGATAGTACTGTAATACCAGTACATTTTTACCTTGGAGTAATCATGGGAAAATGTAAAAAATGCAGAAAGTTTTCTGTAATGGGTTTAGAAGTAATATTACTGTAAGGGGATTGAATATATAGTTTTTTTCAGTAAAAAACTAACAAAAAAACCCAACAAATCCAAAAGAAGCCAGTTCATTGCAAGTTCAGGTTTAGCTCGAACCGTGTGTGTGTGTGTGTGTGTGTGTGTGTGTGTGTGTGTGTTGTGTGTGTGTGTGTGTGTGTGTGTGTGTGTGTGTGTGTGTGTGTGTGTGTGTGTGTGTGTGTGTGTGTGTGTGTGTGTGTGTGTGTGTGTGTGTGTGTGTGTGTGCCTATCATGATGTTGATCTGGAACTATGTCACAGGAAACTAAGGAAAAGGCCAATTGTTCTACAAGATAAAAAGTGATGACATCACACGAGGCGCTTTCTGAACAACATTTTGAAATGGAGATAATATGGAACAAACATCAAAGGTAGTTGATAAAATGTTTTTTTTTTAATTTTGAGTTGTTTTTTTTTTTTACCCTTTTCCCATTAATCATCTCTCTGTCTGTCAGTATAAACGGGAATTCAACTTGTGTGTGTGTTCAGCTCATTGACAAAAGAATTTAGTCTTTTTAGTTTTAAAAAGCAAATAAATAAATAAAAATAAAGGAGGGTGAACTTATCCAGGATGTGCATTGTGACAGAAATGGATAGCAGGAAAGCTGCTCATGCACAGGAAGCGTGCTGAATGTGAGGCGTTTGGAGAATGTTTCATGGTCTTTTGTCTTTAAGTAAACAGTTTAAGAAAAGTTGATCCCAATAAAAAACCTTTAAATGTATATGCGTGTGTTTGATATGTACAGTTCGGCAGTAATATGCTTTAGCTGATTAAATGGCTACAGCGGCAGGATCATGTTGACAAACTGGAGCGTACTGACTCACAAGGGGAAAGAAAACCCAATTGTCTTCCCCTCACAATGGTGCCGCACAGACAGAAGGGAAAGAGTGTACGGAGCAGATATTTACATGCTGTCAGCCAGGCTTCCTGTCTTTGTCAAACTTAAAGCATTTTTTCACTCAGATCCACTCTTTCCTGTGTAGAGCAGGAAAATTGCATGTGATTACAGTAGTACCAAAACAGGACAAAAAGGAAGTGTTTAAAATAGGCCCTCAAACTTTGACCCTACGTTTTGTGTATTGTGTTGATTTATTATGTACATTGCAGTGGTAAACATATTCAAAACTACTGTGGCAATGAATTATTTTGAAAGTTGTTTTAAATTCACTGCAAATGTAAAAAGGCCTGACCCAGCCTAATAGTGTGTTCCAGTCTTTGTAGTTGCAGTGGAAGAGTGGCAAAAATAACTGGATCATGACTTCAAACTTAATGAGAGGAACTGGGCGTGTGTGTATGTGGCGTCTGTTCGGTCTCTGTGGGGCATCAGGCTGAGAAAAACCCTAGACCATTCCTGAAGAATGCTGTGGATTAACAGTCGTCCAAATGATTATATTGGAAAATCATTTTTAATGTTAAAGGATTCACACAGAATGTTTTTTGTTCTTCTATGAGACAAACACTCTGATTCAACCGGAGAAGTCTAAATTGGTAAGTTTTTCCAAATACATTTTCTTATCAAAGAATAGGAATTTCCTGATGTGTGGGTTCATAACATTGATTTTTTTTTTCATTCCGATTATAAAGCATTATGAAAACTTTTACAGGATTAAAATTTGAAATCACATCTCATGTTGTAAGTAGATTCTTGTATATGCGTATACAGTTCAAACATTTGGAGTCAGTACGAAGTTTTTGTTTTTGAAAAAAATTCTAAATCTCACTAAGGCTAAATACATATAAACAGTAATATTGTGAAAACTGTTTTTTACATATACATTATAATATATATATATTTGATTTTTCCCCCTGTATTTTCAGCAGCCATTACTAACAGCAGTTCAGTTTCACATGATCCTTAAAAAATCATTGTAATATTTCTTATGACAGTTGAAAAAGTTAGTTCTGCTTATAATTAAGTGTGTGAAACTGTGATTACAGTGTTTTTTTCTTTTTAAACTTTTTAAAATAAAAAAAATGTTTTGTAACATTCTGAATGTCCATTTAAATCATTCTTGCTAAATAAAAGTATGAATTTATTTCCAAAAAATGTTTACAGACCACAAACTTTTGAATGGTTGTTTGTGTGGGGTTTTTTTATAAAGAGAATGTGTTAGAGAGAGAAGAGAGAGAGAGAGAGAGAGAGAGAGAGAGAGAGAGAGAGAGAGAGAGAGAGAGAGAGAGAGAGGAGAGAGAGAGAGAGAGAGAGAGAGAGAGAGAGAGAGAGAGAGAGAGAGAGAGAGAGAGAGAGAGAAAGAAATGATGCTTCATTGTGGACCTGGATTAAGAACAAGCAGATACGTATTCTTGTTTGTCTTTAATGGGCACATTGGGTTTTTACAATAGGGACATATCTGAATGTAGAATGTTAAACAGATCATTTGCATTTTCGTGGTAATCTCCCATATTGTGTGATTTTTGCTTTATCACAGATTTTCTCAAGGATGACAAAAATGATGCTTCATAAACTGGACACCTGACATTTTGTCTTAAAATGAGAGAGGATGGATAGCACAACCAGCCCCATGTCAGAGTCTAATCTCACCAATGGATTTGTCAATAGTGTCTTCAACGTCTCAGTTGACGAAGACAGCAAAACTGAGATCTCATGGATTCCAGAGTCCAGTTCCTCAGACTCCATTACTCCCTGTCAGACCCTCAGAAGAGAAAAACAGGAACCCAACCGGCGCTCCAGGACCGCAGCCATCTGGAGGATCCTGCACCGCCGCAAAGCCACCTCTGACCTGGACAGGCGACCTCACTCAGTGATCCTCCCAGGTGAAGCGTCCTTTCTAAAACTGTCAATCACAAACAAAGTAAGGTCCTTCAAGAAATTAAAGTCCCCATCTGTTTTTAAAGGGAAAGCTGGTAAGATTTCTGATGCCAAATTCGACCTGAAAGATGACGTAGATGATGTTTATATGTGCAAGGAATCTCCTTCTTCAGAGTTCAAGCATGTGTTTAGGAATAAAGCCAAGAGACATTCATTTGCAGGAGACACTGCAGACTTCTACTGTACATTTGAGGACATAGACCCAGTTGCGACCCCAGAGAATGTCCACCAGGAGACCAAGGACACCGTTAGCAACCAAAATGGGTATAAGTTGTCAGAAAGAGTCATATATACAAAGAAATCTCACCCCAACTTCTCAAACTGCAACAATTCATCTGTGATGGAACAGGAATCCTGCTATGTGAAGCAAAGCCTCAAGATACCTCAAAGAAGACGATGGTCAAAGGGGGGTGACGTTTTGAATTACTTGAGAAGAATTTCCCTCAAAGGAAAAGGAAGTCAGACGTTGGCAGAGAGTAGTTTTGAGTCAATGAACACCCTGGACAAAACCATTGATTCGGACTATGGCTCGGTCAGCTTTGAGCTGGTCAAAGATTTGAACTCTGCACCTGAACAAACGGGCCTTGATGGAAAAAGCAGCCATTTTCGAGGCATTATGCGATTCTTCAACACTGTAGCCGAGACAGCAATGAAATGGAGAAACTCGTCTCGCTCATTCTCCCCCCCTGAAGGACAGCAGTCGCCTCTTAATTTGAGAAAGCCAGATCAGTCAGGAGAGTTTATCCCCAATATCAGGAGCGAGCACAAAGCCGATACCTCAGTTCACTGTCAATCTACGTTATCTACTGACATGCTGGTCTCAACTGTCAGTGACAAGGTGGATTGCTCTCCTCCTGTGGTGCTGAAGGCCTGGAGAACTTGCCCAGACTCTCCAAGAGATAGCAATTCCCTGTGTAATAACTCGGATGAATCCCAGTCTCAGCTCAGCTCGACTCATATCTCTCTTGCCACCATTGAGAGCCACCCAAGATATGAAGAACCAGATACACCAAAAGAAAACTCTGTGATCTCACATCACTTATCTAACAAAACTGTTGATGAAAACCAAGATATTTGCACAGATAGGAAAAAGATAAACTGCCCGGAGGACATATTTAAGGTAACGTAAGCTGCCTTAAACTATGACTTTTTTAATGACAGAGATGACATTCACAACCAGTATTATTTCTGTAATGTTTTCAGGTGAAAGGGATTTTCAATATGAAAGTGTACTGTAGGATTTTGTCCTTTGATATCTGATTGGATGGTAAAAGTTGGGGTTGGTGGAATGGTGTTGTCAGCTAAAATGTTTTAGAAATCATTACTTTTTGGAACAAACTTCCAGGAATGGTTATTAAGAAAGTAAATATAAGATTTCATGTTGAAAAACATTTAATAAGAAGTCTATCCTAATGCTGCTCAATCTTATTGTCATGGCTGGCATTCATTTGAATACCTTGTGTTCTATCATGCTGACATTGCTATCAAAGCATTACTAACTTGTTTACACAACTAACTAATTTTGCTGTCAATGAAAGATGTATTTTCAAATGCTATCATAAATATGTCATGGATCTGACTATTTAAACAGTTTCATCTAGAGCGGGAATGAGAAACTTTGGTCCTGGTAGGCCTCTATCCTGCAGAATTTAGTTCCATTTAGTGCCAGTACCCGGATTACACATTCCTTGTCAAACACACAAGCATGTATACCAAGCAATCCTGAAGACTTAAAGTCCCTATGAAATCCAATTTATTTATTTTTTTGTTTTTAGTATGAATATGTTATCCTTAAGGTTATCTATAAGTAAGTGTGCTCCCAAACAATGACAACATTTGCATTTAGGCATGCATCTGTCCCAGATGGCCCCTTTGGAGTCCACACTTTGGTGACGTCATGTAGTGCAGACCTATAGTGCCCTTGGCGCGAGTTCACGAGGGCGCATTGAGACGTATTTTTCAGACTTCAGACAGACAGATCGAGCCTCCATACGGAGCCGAATAAACTGACAGGTCATCTCATCAGTCCCTTTATTAGATAAAAATCACAAATATCATATACAAATATTATACTATTTAGCATTGATCGAGAACAGGATTTCTTTTCTTTTCCCAAATCTTATCTCCATGTCAACTACACAGCCTGCTTTTACAGTTCTATATTTTGATATTGTGTATGCCGTCTGGGCATTAGACAATAGATACATGCTTATTTAAATGATGTATTGTACATAATAATATATAATGTTCCATTTGAACTAAGATTACAATTTTAACACATAATGAAAATGTGTGTGTTTCAGATGAATTTACAGGTTTAAATATTCACACTACGTTTACATATGACTCAGTAAAGCCCTGACATTCGGTTCTATTTATTTAATGAATCATAATGTGATCATATTATTCAGCTGCTATTATTAGCCTATGTTTGAGACATCAACTACTGGTCGATGACCATAATGTTTGTATAAACTGTAGGTAATAACTGGTAAAATGATACTTAAACTTAATTATTTTCTTTTCAGCCATGTTAATAATTGTCCGTGAGCGAAATCTCCTCCCATCCGTTGTCTGATTAGTCTTTCGCAAGGATTCCTGGGTAGTTAAAGTGTGTGAACCTGCATCCATGTGGGCTTCACGGAAGACCGCTTAAGGTACAAAGGGGGCACTGCTGAGCACACTAGAGCGTTAAAATGATGAATGGGACGGCCTACGGACTCGTAGACTCAGAGAGCACGCGCAATTTAAGTCCACGAGATCGAAAGTCCACATGAAATGCCCCATTTGAGACAGGGCCTTATAAGATATAAGCGTTCAAAACTTACAGTATCGCACTTCCTCCATTATGGATCAATGATTTTGATGACATCACTCTGCACTTCAGCTTCTCATCAAATGTCCTGTCCAATCAAAAGGCTCTCTAGAATCTGAGTTGTTTGTCTTGGCCGAGCTGTGATATGAACAAACGCTACTGGCCATTTAAAAAAGGGAGGAGCTGCTTAATATGTTCCTCCTGCTTCCTGTTGCAGTGGAAATTACATCAACACTGAATAACCCTGCAGGTTTCAAGGCACCTCATCAAGGCACTACAGCCTTTAAGCTGTGTCTCATTTTCCTTTCAGTAAACTGACCACTACATTCCAAAGTCATAAACAATTACGCTTCATAATTGTTTATAATAAAAGTTTATAAAAAAAAGTAATAACGGTCAATTTGATAATGGTTACCTTTCTAAAATAAGACCTCTTTTATAATGTACTTGGCTGACAAATGAAAACCTCAGGACGACACAGCCTTTGAAATGAGGCACAGCTTTAGATTTGATTTTTCAGGTGTCTGGTTAGTGATAGAGCTAAACAGGATAGTGGCCCTCCAGGACCGGACTTTCCCATCCTTGATTTAGTGTGTTCAATTGTAATCCTTATCTTAAATATCATCGAGAATCTACTTTCTCTTTGTATTCCAAGAGAGAGAGTGATATAAAAAATCAAAACTTTATTTAACATTTTGTAACCTGTAACTTTACATTAGTAACTGACTAATGTAAAAGTCCTTTGATTTCCATCTAGACCTTTGTAAATACAGCAGTGCCCGCCTTGGTCTAGTTTGTTCTAGTGAGTGTTGCATTTGCTTTGTTCACACTGTAGAGGAAATTCGATTAGTTTTTTTCCTCAAAATCTACCAACCTTTTAGACTAACTGTTAAAATAATAATTAGACAGATCAGATATTATTTCTGTTTAGACTGCAGTCACTTTTGCTAGCTTATGAACATTGGTCACAGTAACAAACTTGAGTAGGTTCATCATGCATGCAACTTTAACAATGGATGTATTTTCTCATGAGGGCAGAATGGACCATGTACATGATAGATTGTTTTTCAATTTGAAAAGGGAAATATGATGGTGGTTTTACAGCAGGAATATTAGATGTGGTTGGATCTGAAATGCCTGCTGATTTGTCAACAAAACCTTAATGTGACATCAAGTCATCCTCTATTTATATAGCGCTTTTAACAATGTAGATTGTTTCAAAGCAGCTTTACAGAGATAAACATAATTTAAGGTTTTATAGCGTTTTTCCAGCTAATGTTAGTTTTGATTGATTCACTTCCGTCGAAATGATCATTTGTTATTAAAGTAGGGGACGCTAAGACAACGCCGTTCTCTCTAAACAGACTTTAAACGCAAACCTGTGATAAGCGCTGATGGCGTTCACATGCGCATTAAGAATTGATTCTATAGTTATGTGCGTTTGAATATATGTGTGCGGAGGTTTGTAATTCGCTACAAACCATGCCTAAACAAACTGTCTTGCCTATAAATTTTGATGCAGAATTTTATTTTATCAATTCGGCGTAGGGACGCAAAACCGTAATTTCATAGCGCTTTGTAAAGTGGAATAGGGATTCTCCATAGGGAGAGGCTAGTTGGCACTTCAGCACTGCGTTGTCATCGGGTCCAGGCGAAGGTCCTTCATCAGATCTGGAACGGCCTGGATCCAGCAGGCTGCAGGAAAACCTCGGATAAACAAAGACATAATATTAGCGTAGATGCCATTCTTCTTATGATGTAACGAGTACATTAGGATTTAAGGGAAGTGTTCCCAGTTCCGGCTGGACCTAATCTATGCAGCCTAACATTTAATTATAGAAGTCGATAATGTATTATGTGAATGCTATGTAAAAGAGATGTGTTTTTAGTCTAGCTTTAAACTCATAGACTGTGTCTGCTTCCCGGACAATGGTAGGAAGATTGTTCCAGAGTTTCGGTGCTAAATAGGAAAATGATCTACCGCCAGCAGTCGATTTAGATATTCTAGGTATTATCAACTGGCCGAATTTTGAGATCTCAATAGACATGAAGCGTTAAGATGCGTTAAGAGCTCGCTCAAGTACTGGGGAGCTAAACCATTGAGTGCTTTGTAAGTAATCAGCAATATTTTAAAATTTATACGATGTTTAATAGGCAACCAATGCAGTGTTGACAGAACCGGGCTAATATGGTTTACATCCTGGTTCTGGTAAGAACTCTAGCGGCTGCGTTTTGGAACCAGCTGTAGTTTGTTTATTAAGCGTGCAGGGCAACCACCCAGTAGAGCATTACAATCATCTAGCCTTGAGGTCATGAACGCATGAACTAATTGTTCCGCATTTGTCCGTGAGAGCATATGACGTAATTTATATATAGATATATTTTTAAGATGGAAAAATGCTGTTTTACAGATACTAGACACGTGACTTTCAAATTAAAGATTGGTATCAAAGAGCACACTAGTTCAATGATGACGAAGACTTAACAGAGCAGCCATCAAGTGTTAGACAGTATTCTAGGTTATTAGGTGAGGAAGTTTTTTGTCCAATAATTAGAATCTCTGTTTTTTCAGAATTTAGTAGTAGGAATTTACTGGTCATCCAATTTTTGATTGTGATTGTAATGATTAATTTAATGGTAATATTTGGCATTTTGTCTATCAAAAAATGGCATCATCAGAAGTGCGGCTTGATCCAAACTGGGGTTACCATGGGATGGGCCTCCTGGGATAAAATCAGGAAAGCAAAAGGATTATTGTTAATTTGTGTAATTTATATATTTCTCCAAGCTCAAACATACCTATAGGCATATGGAATGGTGAATCAAACAAATTCATAAAGAACATTTTTTAAATAATAAATCAGTTCCATAGTGGGTTCAAAGTGATAAAGGCTTAGGACTTTCCAGTTCAATTGCATGGGTTCTGCCATGTGTGAGAACTGACGCAACGTAAGCAATGATGTACATCCGAGTCAACGAGATGGGGAAGTTAGCGAGGGAAGGGCATAAACAAGTGGAACGCAGCCCAGAAATACATGGGTCAGATAAGGGAGGTTTTTGTTTTTCCCTCCAGGAACAGGCTTGGGAAACACTGCCCATATTGAAAAGTAAAACTGTGACTCTCTATTCATTATAATTATTATTTAAAATTCCGATTAAAATAATTTAGTGCCTATTTACATTAACTCCACCCTTCACTGTCTGGTTGAAAAAATTACAAAAGAAATCAAGCAGTAACTGGGACAGTGGAGAGTAAAGAACGGTTTGTTTAGCTTTTGACTCAACCAACCCAAGTTTTCTTTCTCCAAAACTCACTCTTCTTATGTCAGCCCAGAGAGGCATTTGTTTTAAATGAAGAAAACGTTTGAAAACTGGAAATAAAGTGCCCAATGTGAATTTAATAGACCTATAATTGACACTAGAAGCATTGTCCTCGTGTTAATCGGACGGGGTGCACCTTCTAACACACCTTTACTGATCAGCAGGGTCAGTATGGTTAGGAGTAGGAGTACCCTGGTGAAAAAGAAAAGAAGTATACTTGCAGCCAGACTAATTAAGACTAAAAGTGTGTTAATGATTAGCTAACTTGAAGTGTGCTATTTTGAAACAACTAATGTTGTACTAAGTATATTTTAGTTCTAATAAAGTTGTAGTAAAGCCTAACTTTTAAATTACATGCTTGATTAGTGATAGTAAAGTGCATTTTATTTGTGTTACAAGTACATTACGAGTATCTTTGAAACATACAAGCAATATACCATTAGAGGATATATGTATGTACTGTAGTATGTAGACAGAAAGTGAGGACGGGATTTGGGAAAGGTCCACGAGATGGGACTCGAACTCCGTTCTCCCAAAGTACAATAGCGATACATGACAGTGCACTTGCCCAAGAGGCTATCAGTGCCAAGTTGCCAACCATATATGTATACGACAAATTGCACACTTTGTCTTCAATAAAACATGCATAAAACTTAGTACTTTGTACAAAATACTATTGTATACTTTAATGTATTTTGAACGTAAACTTTCATTGTTACAACAACCATTTCCAGCACACAGTTAAAATATACCTAAAATATATGTTTAATAAAGTGCAAATAAATACACTTTTAAAAAAAAACTGAATTTTCACTTCAAGTATATTTTTCTAAAATATATTTTTAGAAAACATACTAAAGTACAATTATTTTAAAGTGTGTTAAAAGTTGTATTGTGAAAATAGGTAAAAGCATGATGCTAATATACTTTTAATATATTTAAAGATAGAACAATTTGTCTTAGTACTGTACTTTATATTTGCAATGTACTATTGAAAAAGAAATATATTTCAAACACAATAAAGAATACTTTTTTTCACTATATATAATCCACAATAAGACAGCATCCATTTATAATGGTAGTGGAAATTTGGCATTAATGCTGCCACACAGTTAAGCAGAGATATAGACCTGCAGTAACAGAACGGTCAGTGCTCATTGAATGTTTGGAGAGGATAGTTGGTTTGCTAACTTCAAATTGTTTGCTAAGTAACATATGACATGCTGTGTGGTCTTTTACACACTAACCTTGCATTTAATACCTGTATGTATTGAACATCTGACATATTAACAACCATTCGATCCATGATGTTCTAAAATATATTTGAAATACATTTATTTTATGCTAAGTATACAACAAATACATTTACATATGTATGTAAATACCCTGCAATTGTAGTTGTGGTATACCAAATTAGTATACTTAAAGTCTACTAAATTGGAACAATTAATTTTGTACTTTATGTACTTTAGTTATCCAGAAATAGTGCTGAGATCCAACTAAAGATACACTTAAGTATAATTAATTGTGCTAAAATGTAACTATTGCAAGTACTTTAGATACACTTTAAATATCTTGCATTTGAAGACTGATATTATATCATACTATCCTTTCTAACAATGATATTAAACACATTTTAGGCTTAATATTAAGAAATGTGTATTGTGCAATAAGTACTATTATAATATTTATATCAGTAAGTCTCAAGCGATAACAGTATGTCAGTAAACACATGAAATATGATCTTACTGTTCAGACTAAGATGCACTAGGGGGAAAAAACTTAATTTTCTCAGATTTCAAACCACCTTTAGAGGGCTAGTACAATAGGATTTCATGTTTCCTGTTCATACTAAACTCAAAAAGACCAAAACACTCAATATTTGAGTTGAAAAGGCCACAACTTTAAGCTATTGTTCTGCCTGTGTAGAATAGCTAAAAGTATTTATTATCAATTTACTGTTGACTGTATTCTCAGTTAGATGTTTTCAGATACTGCTCTTCTCCTGATTAACCCCACTCACTACTTGACATGAAACATGTTATTCGCCAGTTGGTAAATGAGACCCTTTGGAAGCAGTGTAATGTAATGTGTTGCTGTTTTAAGGGTTATCTGACTTAATGCAGTGATTTCAGACCCTCTCACGCCTCCTGGCCAGTCGCCTGCAGATCCTCCACTTAAAGCTCTGCTTCAGCGGTGTTGCTCACTGCCGCTGCCAACCACTCTCTCGGCACTAGAGCCCATTGCCCTGACACATGTGCTCACTCCTCCAGGTACAGTGCATGTCAAACTCATATACATAAGCAGAAATATAGAGAATTAATTTCAAAATGGTTATTTTAAGCCCTTTTTATATTACATTTTGCTGTGGTGTGTCAGTAGGAAATATCAGTTAACATTTCCAAACATTCCTTTAGCCATTCATCGTGATTACCAACGCATTCTCACCCCAAGGCGTCATCTAACTGACAATTTTGACCATGCTTCAATATTCGACGCTAAGGTACCCTTTAGCGTCAGTTAGTTGACGCGATCCCAGGGCGTCATCTAACTGACGCTAAGGGTAACGCGTCAGTTAGATGACGCGGTAGGTTTAGGTCTGGGTAGAAGGGCGTCATCTAACTGACGCTAAGGGTAACGCGTCAGTTAGATGACGCCCTGGGATCGCGTCAACTAACTGACGCTAAAGGGTACCTTTAGCGTCGAATATTGAAGCATGGTCAAACTGATTCCCAAGGCGTCAGTTAGATGACGCCTTGGGGTGAGAATGGGCTGTGATTACATGAAGAAACATGAAGAAATAACATGATTACATGAAGAAACAGACAAAACTGAGACTAAATCCAGAAGAACTGTGGCAACGTCTCCAAGACGCTTGAAGAAACCTTCCTCCAAAGCTACAGTACTATGAAAAGTTTTAGGCACTTGTGTAAAAATGCTGTAGAGTAAGGATGCTTTCAAAAATTATGTCATAAAAATATTTTATTAATCAGATCAATATTTGGTGTGACCACCCTTTGCGATGAAAACAGCTTTTGTCCAGGTACACTTGCACATAGTTTTTCAGGTAGATTTGCAGGGGTTTCTTCAAGCGTCTTGGAGACGTTCCCTCAGTTCTTCTGAATTCTCAGTTTTTTTCTGTTTCATGTAATCACAGACGGACTCGATGATGGTGAGATCAGATCTCACACTGCAAAAAATACTTTTCTTACTCAGCATTTTTGTCTTGTTTCCAGTGCAAATATCAAACATTTCTTAAATCAAGATGCATTTGCTAAAGTAGTAAAATGACGTAAGATATTAAATCTTGTTTTCTGGGGAAATAAATAAAAATGAAGTGAGTTTTTGCTTAAAACAAGCTAAATTATCTGCCAATGGGGTGAGAAAAATAAACTTGTTTGGCAGAAACCCCATTGGCAGATAATTTAGTTGTTTTTTTTTTAAGCAAAAACTCATTTAATTTTGATTAATTCCCCCAGAAAACAAGACATCATATCTTATGTCATTTTACTCATCTAAACGGTTCTTGATTTAAGAATTATTTGATATTTGGACTGGAAACAAGACAAAAATACTGAGTAAGAAAAGCATTTTTTGCAGTGCAGTGTGTGGATCATACCGACTGTTGTCAACTTCTTCTGCATACAAAATTCTCACTGGATTATAACAATTAATGGGAAAAGGAATGTTTGGAAATGCAAACTGATATTTCCTACTGACACACTACAGCAAAAAAAAAAAAAATACAAATAACTGTCTTAAATTTTTTTGGGGTGAAAATACTAGCTTGCCTAAGACTTTTGTACAGAATACAAAAAAACGTAACACAAGGAGTGCAAAACAATATAGTGCAAAATAAACATAACCAGCAGTCTGAACATTCTTCAAACAATCTGATCTCTGAGCAATATTTATAATATGAAAGCATAAAATTGCATAGGACTACCACCCTTCTCTTAGGTCAGTGTGACGACATCTTTCATAGCAGTTTCATTCCCTCAAGTTTCTCATGTAGTTCTGGTTAGAGTTTCATTAGAGCTTCACGAATTTTAATATAATTTTATATGGAGCACATGCACTTATTCTAGCAATCTGTTCTGCAGTTAAATCGCTGGCTAAGTCAGGCATTCTGCGTGTGAGGAACAGCAGCACAGGACCCAGCAGACGGAGGCTGTTCAGACCAGGATCTGGACCACTGCATGTGAACATGGTGAGTAACCCACCCTCGATTCATCATCTGGTGTTTGCTTTATGTTTGTAGGAATAATGTTTTTGTGTGAGGAAGTAATGCAAGACAAATGAGTGGTACAACATTAACTCTTCAGTTACTTCTTTTAAAGGGATAGTTCACCTAAAAATGAAATCATAATTATCATTTACTAAACCTCAAGTCATTCCAAACCGATAAGACTTTTGTTTATCCTCAAAACACAAATGAAATGTTTTTATAATACCTGAGAGATATTTTTCCCTACATTTAAATTCCATGCAAACAAAACTTAGGCTCTTCAAAAAAGTTCACAAAGACATTGTTAATGTAATCAATATGAATCAAGCAGTTTCATCTACGTTTTCTGAAAGTGACAGTCTCTTTATACATTGAACAGATTAAATATAAGCTTTTATTCACATATAAACACATACAATCTGTGAAACTCATGATAAGCCTCACCATCATTTCTCAAGTGTTATCTTGTCACTCGACAGTAAGCGATCTGGACCTGGAACCTTTAAACACATTTTTCACTTTGATCAAGATCACTAGTAGTCACAGAGTAACTAGTTAACACTTGACTTCAAATATCAGACATGTTAATGTTGTGATTAGAAGTGAATTACTAATTCTTTATAATTGGTCGTATACTGTAGTAGTTAATAGTTTTTTTATGAGGCTAATTTCATTCTATATTTACTGATTAGCTGACTACATCAGTCCTAAATTTGATATTCCCTAATGATTAATTATTCTTGTATCCATATTAGTTATTAGTGGTAGCTGAAGTGTTACTGTAGCACTACTCAGTTGTCCTGCATTACTTGCTAGTTGCATTTGAAAGTGTAACTTCGCTGATTTTCAACCATCTTTGTATTGTTACAATGTCAGAAGTAAATGTAAATGAATAGTGTGTACCTGCACCAAGATCTTCCCATTTATTTGTTATCAAAATCTGCCGGATGACGTGTTTTCACTTCTGGCAGCTCCAGGGCTTCTGTTTAAACTACAGATTAGACTTCTGCATTTTTGTATTCCCACTGATGGATTGAGCTCAGTGTATTATGGATGTGTTCCTATCTTTTTGGCAAAAGGGAACACCACAGCCCTTTTTCTGTTTTCTTTGGTCATGCAGCACTGATTTAAAAAAAAACAAAGAATCACAAAGAAACTTTCACAAAGACAGACAAATTATATGAAAAGGAAATCTTGCCTGTCCTGATTTTAATGATGGACGATTATTCTAAAGCGTTACCGGTTTTCATTGGGAATCGGCTGATCGAGGCCAGTTGGCATGGTTATGGTTTATTTTTCCACTGTTGCAATGACATCAGGTATGTACATTGCAAGAGTAGACAACATTGTGATACTGTAGGTCAGGGTTCCTCAAATCCGGTCCTGGAGGGACAATGCACTGCAGAAACAGGCTTCAACCCCAATCAAAGACACCAGAGAAAGCTAATCGAGGTCTTCAGAGTTACAGCAATGTACACTAGCAGCCCAAAAACACTGCTTGTGTAATGGCGATTTTTATTCATAAAAAAACATTTTGAAAAATCTTTCATATCTATGATGTAATATTTAATAGTTTAATTTAATAGTTGTTGTCTGGGGTTTTGTTGTGAGTATATCTCATTGCACATTTTGTCATGCCTGCGATCTTTAAAAATCTCTTAGTCTGTTTAAATGGGCCTGCATGTATCTCTACTCTTCACATATTTCATTATACGTGCGTCTGAAAGCATCAGAATGGTAAACGGCATCATAAAGAGTAAATGAGTAAGGTTTTCTTCCTGCACATGTTTAGGAGTAATGTGTACATGCGCGAATCCCTTCTACATAAATTATCTGAATGATAGCTTCTGATGAAGCTACTGTGAGTTCTAGTTTAGTGATGAGCTCATGTCATCTTTAGATCATGCTCGCAAAGGATTGCTGTAATTTGGGGAGTGAAATCTCAGCCTCAAAGCTAATTTGGGGTCACTATTAAAATTGCATTATGTAAAGGTTTTATTTAAAGAAATGAGTCATCAATTCAAACCAAGCATGCATGCTGGGAATCAGAGATTAACTATGGTGTCGAGTGCCTCTTTCCTCATCAGTCTGGTAAAAGCCATTCCACTCCACAATCATATTCTATACTCTTTTTTGCACTTCTCATTTAATATTTGGTACTTCACTTTCGCTCGTACTGCAATTTGTGTATAAAAAAAAGTACTCTTATTTTGATACATGATAGCTTTGATTTGATTGATTGTTTTTGTTGTTTAATTGTCTCACATTAGTTTGTGTTTATTTGTCTTTACTTAAAGCAACACTATGTTGCTTTAACACTACTAACATTATTTACCTTAAAATAATGTTTCCAAAATCTTATCAGTGGTTCATCAAGTCGTAACAGGGTGAAAGGCACTTCTGCCATCGCCTGACGTGGTCTGTATCGCTTTTACTGGCACTATAACTTCGGGGTTCGAGTAGGAAGCCGACCACAAAAAGAACTACAAAATTCAACTGCTTTACACCAAGCGCTACAATAGTCATTATTTCGTTTTTCTTCGTTTCTGATGTCGCAATACATCATCCTTTCATGAAATCATGTAACATACTCTACGCGCGTTCTCGTCTACTTGGGCTTACATCCGGCAGCCATTAGTAAGCAGCGGCAATCGCTAGCAGTGTTTCAAATGGACTCTGCGGATGGAAAGAAGCGACCAGCCTCCAGCACAATCCAGACACCCACAGAAACTACTCGTAAGTAAAAAAAAAAATCCTTATCTAGTGCGGCCAACGAGCGTGCGGGCGTGCGCACTGAGAACGAGCATGAGACTGGCTGCAGTTTCTCTAAAGGCCACTGGTGTCAGTATTGGTTAGAAATTTCAGAACTTCCGCAATGCTCCTTTAAGTTTAGAAGCCGAAACTGACTCAGTAAGACCAGGTTTACAATTTAGAAAATTGTCAAGGCAATAATGTGATTAAAATGTTTGTTACAGACAAGCAGTTAATGGTGACTTAATTGCAATGGCAGGTGCATAATGTATCACAATTGGCTTTCAAAATGATGAAAATATGCATAATTCATGTTCAATTGTAATTGCAGTGCAATTATCACAGATTATGTTTACAAGATCGCACACTCGCAGACTTTGAACAGCAAAGGTTTGAGGTCCTTTTAAGGACTTGGAATAACTCCTTGACCTGCTGTTGAAGAATGTATTTATTCATGCTGTAATGATGATGGGTTGTTAAAGAGGAGAATCAGGCTCCTTGTTTCAAGGCTGCATGAATTACTCATCAGGAGTTAAACAGTGTGGGACATGACCGGTCATTTCTACTGTGTTTAAACAGACAGTTTGTCATCCACTAGTGTCCAGTTGCTTGCTTATGAGTGTTTATAGGAACAGAAAGGTTTTCATGGGTGCTTTATAGTGCTGATGCTTACTGAGCTCATTACCTCAAATCTGTCATCAAATTCATCAAGGGCAAATGATCTGAGATATTGTCCACATTCCTTTTATAGCTCCATTCTCTTACTGTGCGTCAAAAAATGATTTATTGTGTCTATTTTTATTTCTCCTAAGAAACTTTATGAGAAACATTTGAGACAAGGAACCCGTTAACTGTCAACTTGCCATTATATATTTAGAACAATAATATCTTAGTAAAAACCTAAAGTAATATTGACAAACTATATATAATTTGAAAGCTTACAATCTCTAGTTTTATATTTGGTGGCTGTTTCTTAAAATAAATTACAGAGGAGCAGTTATTTTTCAATTTGCAACAAGAATATTTCATATTCATTAGGCGTGTTTAGGCCTTTATTTTGAAATAGCAATAAACATGAAAAATCATGAAAGATTGGTAGAAACCTCAGTTTGTTTTCAAGCCAAGAGTTCAAAAGATAACACCAATTACATTTTATGAGAAAAAAGGTCTGAATTTTTTTTAAATGTAAAGAACAATATTATAGATTCTCGATTTGTGATGCAGCTGTGAGCTATAACACACATATGTGGTATTTTTATGCGTTTATTAGAGGTTGAATTCAAATCAAATACTGCCAAACCACCCATAATATGTCTGAATAGGATATCTACTTCATAAATTGTATGAAAATTATGGAAATACATGGTTCAGATCACTCAAAACATAAGAAAATGAAGGCGTGCTTATGTGGTCAGTAAGGACGCTTGGCTGTCCATCTAGTGAAAAAGTTTGGTACAGCGGCCAAATAAATCTAACTAAAAGCTCTTTTTTTTGAGATATCAACCTAAAATTTGGAACACAAACACAGATTTTGGAACACAGATTTTTGTTTTTCATTTTCTTGCAGTTTTAGTGTAAAATATATTTTGTTATGTATTGCTTCACTTTTTATAATTTACTTCTTAGTTTACATAATTTTCACTTCTACAATAATCTGCAAATGTCTTCTCTAAAACAAGACCACCAACCGTAGGTCTATGTTCCAAAGCATTCTTAAATTACAACCATTTAAGTTTGGATGGTGATTTTCATGTCCATGCGCAAAAAAAAGGTAGGGATATACTACCTCTATTTCCTTGGTAGTATATTTTACTATAAAGCAATGGTGTTGTTGTATATTTATTGGTGAGGTCAGCCTCCAAGTTGATTTGAAAAGAACCGAGAAGCATTTGCTATTACGCACAAACTCTCAGACAGGAAGTATCATTGTTTTCCTGTTCGTCAACATTTTATCCTGTCTATTGTTGTTTCCTCAGCCAGACTACTCAAAATGTATGCCTACATGACTTATGGCCCGTTCACACCAAGTACAATAACTAAAGATAACTATAATGATAATAGCATCCACACCAAGGCATTATAACGATCTGTGTATTATAAGAGTACAATGTCATCTGCCACTTTAAATGCTCATGGTCTTTAAAGTTAGGTGAGTTCGTCATTGTTGTTGACAGTGTGGTAAGAACTACCATATTATCATAGAATTAGAAAGATTTTTAAAACTTAGTCTAACAAAAGTATAGTCATCATTCATGGTGTGAATGGGCCTTTACAGTACGGTTCCCCTAAAGCTAAAGGTTAAAATGTGAACAGTGTAATATTGAGTTGGTTTCCTTTTGCTGGAATGGAGTGAATTAAAGGGTCAGGTTATGTTAAGGAGACATTTGAATTTTAGGAGAAAAACTGGTTAATTTTTAGCTTTTAGTTTTTCGTCCTCGGGTTTAAATCTTCATCATGTCAATGTTACAGGATGTGATGTGTTCTTGCACCTATAGTACATTGAAGACTCTTGTCTCTCATATGTCTGGATTATTCACAACCGCAAGTATTATTGCTTTCCTAACAGACTTTGGAAATTGTGAGAGTAGCTGTGAGACGCGTTCATGAATCATTTTCCAAGGACATTCCCATTTTTTGGTGTCCTGTAGCTGACTGGAAGTGTCCACAGTATCCACAACTCTAATTGCAAATTAGAAAACCAGTGTTGCAATTTAAATCTCCAAAACAAAATGAAATATGAATAAATCTCAGACTTTACTTTACTTTACTTTACTTAACAACTTATGTACTTTAGCAAGAATATTGCTTTGTAGGTCCAATCACTTTCTCAGTTTCTTCAGCAACATCTTTAGGCATTGATTTGCAGGTGTTGGTACAGGAGGCAATGCCTTTTTTGCAGCAACCACATTAGGAACACCATCATTTTATACAGTAACTGAGTCCTGGATGTGTGAATTCTGGAAACTCAACTCTTCGTCTTGAGCAGGTGTTTTCAATTTCTTCTGTAGATTTCTCCACCATGTATTTGTACCAGGTATGACCTTGGCTTTTCACTGCTGGCTGCCAACGATCCTCAGCTCTCAGGCTCATCCTTTCTCCTTCACTCAAGTAGGCAGGTTACTTGCCCCACGATCATAGTAGGACATTTGCTTCAACTGCCTGTCCTTTAGGCTTTTCTGAACATATTTGAGCAGTTGCGGCTGTAGCAGTTTACTCGTTGTTGGTAGTATGGCTTTCAATCTACAGCCCATAAGAAGCTGTGCAGGAGATAACTTCACTCCTCCTAGTAGCGTATTCCTGTATTTAAGATGAGCAATGTATGGATCTCCTTGACTTTCTTGCACCTTCTTGAGTAGGTTTATGATGGTTTGTACAGCTCTTTCACTTTGACCATTAGACTTAGGATATCTTAGACTTGAAGTTGAGTGGTTGAACTCCCAGTTATCTCTGAAGTTGCTGAATTGAGCACTGACAAACTGCGGTCTGTTATCTGAAACAACTTCATCTGGAATCAAAGTGACGCTCAAAGTTCAATGCAAAGGGTGATATTTTCTTTTACATAAATCACTTTTAAGGACTACAACAAACGGCTGATATGGACTACAATGAGATTCCCGGGTTGGTGACATCACAAACCCTAAAATTTGCATAAACCCTGCACCCGGGAACACGCAACAAAGAGGGTGAGGTCATGTTAGGCTGCTTTAGAGAAGAGGAGTTGTTGTACAGTTGTAGAGGGTTGTTTCCATGTTGTTGAAATGCTGTTACTTTCACTCCGATTTCAGGTCCTTTTTTTGGCCTTCCTAGGGACGCTGGACTTAGGGGAAAATGGCGAAGAAATTAGCTAAATTATTATATGTTTATGTGAATTATTGTACACTGAACTGCTTCGCAAATGAGGGTCAGCAAAGTGCAGAATTTGCACAAAAGTTGCTTCTCCCAGATGGATCAATAGCAACTCTTTGTGATTCAACTTCATATCTGCACATATCTTCAAGTACTGCACTTTATAATGTGTGTGTTTGCAAATTGCCTTTCTGAATGTGCTTATGTGGCTAAAGTAACCATTGTCTCTTACTGTTTTCACAAAGACTAGAGCTTGTTATTTTTATGACAAAAACTAATGACATAGCTGTGATCTCTGTGAATTCAGTCAGATGGTAACTTTAGCCATATTAGCCATACAGCGTGCTAACAAGTACATTCACTAAAGGCGATTTGCGTACATTCACAAAATATAACATGCAGTACTTGTATGTTCTGAATATAAAGTTGGACAAACAGTTGGTCAGTTGGTCTAGAATTCTACTCGCTGTGTGAGGTTCTCCACACTCCAGTTGTTGCTGCCGGAGTATCGATCCAAACTAGCATGAGCTGTGCAGGCTCCACCCTCTTCTGAAAAGGGAGCAGTAGCAGCAGCTCATTTGCATTTAAAGAGACATGAAATCAGCGTGTTTTTGCTCTCACTCAAATAGGGGGTAATAGTTCCCCTTTAAAACCTTCCAAATGAGCTTCATATACCCTCTCCAGCATTTCTGCTTGGAACCATTAGTCTTGCGTTTTTGAACAGCAGTCCTTCTGAGAGGGTCAGATCTCCTCTGAATGTCCATTACATTCTTATTGCAGTCGACAAATGTCTGATTTGTTCAGGCCATCCTGTCTTGACTACTGCCATCACCATTTGCAGTTCTCTATCCGCTTATGTTGCTTTCTTGACAGCTTCAAGTTTCTCTTCTGAAATCGGTAGACATTCTGACAACTGATGTACTTCCAAGTCACTGTCCAGTAATTGTTCTGGTTTTTCCTCCAGGTAGGCTCTGCTAAGCATATCTGCTATTTTCAACTCCTTTCCTGGTTTGTAGGTTACCTGCAGATTATACGGTTGAAGTTTCACCAACACCGTGTCTGTGTTTTTTCTAGAGGCTTTTTGAACACTGTCTCCAGTGGCTTGTGATCTGACTGCATTCTTACCGGTTTACCATAGAGGTATTGACTGACATTTTTACACCCATACACAATGGCTAAAAGTTTTCTTTTCAATCTGAGCATACCTTTTCTGGCAGTCAGTCAGGGATCTTGATCCATATGCTACAGGATATCCTTCCTGCAAGATGACAGGACCTAAACCTTCTGAACTTGCATCAACAGAAAGAGTCACATCCTTGTTGACATCGAAGAATTTGAGAACTGGGCCATTGCTCAGTTGTGACATCAGCATCTCTCTTTTGCTGTGAAGTTTCCCAGTGCCATGGTACACCACTTTCCAGGAGTTCCCTTAGTGGCATACAAAGTGATCATGGTGGGAACCCCGACAGCTTTGGAACAAACTTTGCAAAATATTGAACCATGCCAAGAAATGTCATCAAGGCAGCTTAGGCATTTCCACAATTGCTTTAACCCTCTGAGCCCGACGGCATCGTCGACGACGCCACAAATCAGCTCCGAGAAATTATGATATAACTCGACAACAGATTTATCGATTTTCTTACCGTTTTTTCCAGCAGAAAGCTAACGAGCTAGCCATCACGGGGGTGTCTTTGGTGTCTTTCTAGCCTTTACAGAAGGTTTTCTATCCAGCCTGGAACTTGTGCATCCTTTCGGAGTTTTTCAGCCATAAATCCAAACGTTTATATCCAACTTTGATACACTTGAAGTCCATAACTTATAAATATTCCGTCATATTTGCCGCTAGCTCGATGCTAGCTGCCATTTTGGATATCCACGTGATGGTTTTTGACCAATTACAGGCTGATCCGTCGTAAACATTGGGTGCGTCACTGGGTCATTGCGCTCTCTCCAAGGGAGGGAGGGAGAGAGAGTAGCACAGAGACGCAGGTTTCACAGAGAATCACAGAGAAATGGATCTAAATCGAGCGCAGAATTATGGATTTTCAGGAGAACAGAGCTTTTTGACAGATGAGGAACTAGATTACCAGGATAGACCCAGCTGAAGTGCCATTTATTTATTTACTGTAAAAAAGTATTATAGAAGTATAAATGTAGTATAAAAGTATAAAAAGAATAGAATAAATAAAATAATAAATAAAATAAATAAAATATAAATGCAAAGCCTGTGATGTGGCCTCTTTGTGATTGCTGATAGGAACTGTTTTGAGGCTTGGCACCAGTGAATTTCATGAACCCCTGGACTTCTTTTGGAAAAATGTAAATAGTTTTGGTTCTGTACAAGTTATAATGTTTATTCCTGTGCTCCAGGACTCCAAAGACATGAACAAACTGTTTTCCAGAGGAAATTTGCTTAGCTTTTATTTATTTGTGTGTGATTTCAATAAATATTTGAGTGATTCAATTTCCGATTTCTTTTTTCATCTGTCTTTATGGTCCCATAACTTATTTTACATTCAGGTGACATCAATGTAACACAGATATGCTGAAAGTTCAATTTGTCCTGAAAAAAAAGAGGTGTGTCAATTGTCTGTACACAAAAGGGTTGATGTTTTACAAGCTTTTTTAGTGAATAACACCAGACGGAAAAATTATTGTAAAAATACCCTTAGGTCTCTGAGGGTTAATTTTGTCTTGGTCTGGCTTCAAACATTCTCTCTCCAATCTGTATATGCCCTATGTACTTTGTTTTAGAAATTCTGATCTTGCATTTTATTTCTTATTTAATTTCAGATTTATGTTCCTGATTCTCTTTACAACCAGCCTTTCGTCTGGTTGTTGCAAATTTTCTCCCCACACGAGTGTCTTCCATGATATTCATGACTCCCTCAAGCCTGAGCTATACACTTCTGGAAGACTTTCTGGGGAAAATTTGTATTAAAATCTACAAAACTTGGAACTTTCTTCATCCAATTGAATTTGCCAAAACCCTTCTTGAGTGGAAAGTGTTCCCTTCTTTGTTCAAATCTTTGGGGTCAATGCAGATTTAAAGTTTGTTCGGCTTCACAATAGACGCCATACCATGTTAGTTCAATCTGTTTCTCAATCATTCCAAGACTTTTCATTCTTTTTAGATATGTTTTTATTTTGTCTTTTAGTGCGATTTGCACTTTTCTCTGTGGATGCATTACCAGAGACACTATCAGATCAATCTTGATATGATATAATCCAGGTATGCACGCCAAACTATTGAACACATCATCAAATTCTTTCATGATGTCTGTGTTTCCTTCACAGTCTACTTTATAAATTTGACCAGTCCTAACATGTGCATGCTGACCTTCCCAGGATAGCAGTTGAGTTTTTCTCTATAATCTGGAACTCAATCTCAATTTCATTCTCTTTGAACTTTGCCCTTTTGGCTCCATCTTGTGGCCAGAGTACGCCACTAAACACGCAGTTCGACCTTGCAACTGCTCTGAGATCTTTATATGAAGTCATGTTGCACTTCGTTCCAGTATCCAGTTTAAAAGGATTTTTGTTTACTTTAAGTGTTTCTGTCCACTTGTCTTTTACTGTGGCATTAGTTGCTTTGTTAACATACAAAGTTCTGTCATGAAACTCTAGATGGCGCAGGCTAATAGGTCCTTTAGCTCAACCTGCTTGTAATCATAGACATCATATAGAGACTAGATGCCATATTGCCCGCTGTGGCGCAAGAAATGCGGCCGCCATCTTAAACCGGTCATACTCCTATTTGCGTTGCACAGCAGCAGTAGATGCCAGAGCACTGTGCAGTATATTCCTGCTCAAATCGGCAGACCATCACTCGGGGATTACTTTTAACAAGTAAGATTTAACATTTAACATTACCGTACTAATGGTTGTATTTTTTGAATACAATATTCAATGTGTCCTGTATCGTAGCTACATGTATGACCTTTGCAGCAAAAAAAAAACCCGCGTGGAAATCATTTCGGTATTCAGTGAGATATGATTAGTTAAATGCGCTGACAGCTCATTGCACCAGCCAAACAGATTACACTGAGCGGAGCGGGTGACCGGTTTAAGATGGCGGCCCCACGGCTCGTCCACGCCAATAGGCAGTAGCGGTCGATAGGGCGTCTATCTACAGTATGTGATGTCTATGCTTGTAATCACATTTTTATTTATAGAGCACAGCTGATTGGTTCCTGCTCAATCAGTAGCCAATGAGCTCACATGCTCAACCTTCAAGTAGTTGGGTAGCATTTGCCTTAGCAGTGCAGCGCGTTTTCAGAAATCCTCTGAAATTCAACATCCAAGATAAGTTAACAGATTTTTATGTTCTATCTTAGTAACCACACATGAGGTTTAATTCATGTGTCATGCACTAAGCATTTTAGCAGCTAGCGAATATGCAATATTGCATTCATGCAGCAAGCAGGCAATTTAGTTGCCTTAAGGATACGGAGACAAGCTTTGCTGCACTCTTTAAAGTGAAATAGGCTTTCGCTTTTGTATTCGCATATCTAACGGAGCTATAGCAATTCCTAGTATTTTTGTGCAGCAGCAGCATGTATAAAAATGAAGATTGCAATGTTAGCGGATGTCAACCGCACTAGAACGCTAGCAGACATTGTCTAGTCAAGTCACATTTATTTATATAGCGCTTTTTACAATACAAATAGTTTCAAAGCAGCAGAGATAACAGGACAATAATGCAAAAAAGTTTGTTTCCAGAAGAAAATCACAGTCCAGCTTAAGTAAGTTCAGTGATTTTTTTTTTAGTTCATATATATATATATATATATATATATATATATATATATATATATATATATATATATATATATTTATTATATATATATATATATATATATATATATATATATATATATATAGGCAGATCAATATTATTGTTGAATATTAAATTAAATGTTAAATTTAATGTCCCCAACTAAGCAAGCCAAGCCAATGGCAACAAAGGAACACTTGGAAAAAGGCGGCAGTGGCAAGGAACCAAAACTCCATCAGTGGCAGAATGGAGAAAAAAACCTTGGGAGAACCCAGGCTCAGTCGGGGGCGGGTTCTCCTCTGGCCAGTGAACGAACAGTGTATGATTATGATGAGTCGATCATGCAATGTGAACATTCTCATGATTTTAATGCAAACAATGTATTCACCTTATTTACATACATAGTATGCAAGAAACTGCATTTAGGCATAATTATATTGGGCATATATACTATTTCATAACAGGACGAATAGCGATGTATGCCAATGTCGGATACTTTATCGTCAGCTTATTAACTGACATCAGTGCTGTCACGTAAGAAAATGATAATTATTAATTTCAACTTACTAGAGTATGCCCAGGTAGTTTCCAGGTATTTTTTAACAAAAGCAAGAGTACGCTATAGTTGAGGCTGTAATAATATAATTTTGGCAAATGCTCCACTGGGTATCTGTCTGTTTGTGCGGAGAACATCAGTCGTTTTCGTTTGTGGTGCGTTTTGCACAGTGGGTGGGTGGTGTGATCACGGACATATTTGTTGATCCTGAGCGGTGGCCATTATATTATTGGTGTTTATTATAAATCAGAATCCCTCACTGCTCAAAACGTCTCAGGTTACTATTGTAACCATAGTTCCCTGAGAAACAGGGAACGAGACGATGCGTCGAACGACACGGTGGGAACGCCTCTTGCGTGATTGCGTCTGAAGCATCTATGCCAACTAGTCCAACGGAATGAGAGAATGAGCGTCACGGGCGGGTGACGTCATGAACCAGGAAAGGATAAGAGCACTTCCGCTGCTCGCCGGCATTTAGCTTCGACAGTTGCCGAAGCAAGCCGATCGCAGGGACGCAGGAAAGTATGGCAGGGGGACGCATCGTCTCGTTCCCTGTTTCTCAGGGAACTATGGTTACAATAGTAACCTGAGACGTTCCCTTTATCGAAAAAGGGAACTTCGAGATGCGTCGAACGACACGGTGGGAACGAGAATACCCAACCCGCCATAATTACAAGTACCTGAGTGTCAGTCTATTGATCTAAGCACTCAGCACCTGAGAACCTGGGGCAGCATCCAGGTCCAAACTGTAAAATCTCACGAATGTGAGCGGAGAGGACCAGCCCGCCACATCACAAACATCTTGAAGAGATACCCCCTGCAATATGGCTTTAGAAGCCGCCATACTCCTGGTCGAGTGAGCTCGGACCACCAAAGGACAAGGCTGGCCCGAGTACTCGTATGCCAGTGAAATAGCCTCGACTATCCACTTACTGACTGTCTGTTTTGAAGCAGGAAGACCTTTCTTAGGTGATCCAAAGCAAATCAGTAATTGGTCGGACTTTCTGATTGAGGAAGTCCGCCGTACATAAGTGTCCAGTGCTCGCACTGGACACAAAAGGTGCAGTATTTCCTGGTCCGCAGTTGCAAAAGGAGGAGGACAGAAAGCCTGCAGCACAATAGGCCTCGGAGTCAAGGTTGGAACCTTAGGGACGTATCCCTGTTTTGGATATAGGAACGCCTTGACCATCCCCGGTGCAAATTCAAGGCAGGTGGGGGAGACCGAAAGAGCCTGAAGGTCACCAACTCTCTTTAGGGACGAAATAGCTAGCAGAAAGATAGTCTTGAAAGTAAGGAACTTTTCTGAGACCGAATCTAAGGGCTCGAATGGGGCCCTAGACAGGCCTTCTAGAACTATAGTCAAATCCCAAGCTGGCACCTTAGTGCGAGTTGCAGGCCTTAGCCTCAAAGTGCCACGAAGGAAACGTGTAATCAGGGGGTCTCGACCCAAAGAAATACCTCCCACCATAGTATGGTAAGCCGCAATGGCTGCCACGTAAACTTTTAGTGTGGAAGGACAAAGACCTGACACAAAGCGCTCCTGCAGGAACTCGAGTACTGTGTTGACAGAACAGTTAACTGGATCCCACTGGTGTCGGTGACACCACAAGGAGAAAACTCTCCATTTAAGCGCATAAAGTTTCCTCGTAGCCGGAGCTCTGGAGCTTAGGATGGTCTCAGCAGCCTCAGCTGAAAGACCACTATCTATAAGTTGGGCCCCCTAGAGGCCAAACCCAAAGATTCCAAATGTTCTGGTCGAGGGTGAAATATTGTGCCCCGGCCTGAGACAGAAGGTCCCTCCTCAAAGGGATCTCCAATGGAGGCCCGTCTAGAAGAAGGATCAGGTCCGCAAACCAGATCCGACTTGGCCAGCGTGGTGCTACTAGCAGTAGGCTTATTCCATACCGACGGACCCTCTCCAGAACTCCTGGGAGCAGAGCAACAGGGGGAAAGGCGTACAGACGTAGCCTCGGCCACGTCTGCACCATGGCGTCCAGCCCCAGGGGGGCTGGGTGCGTCAGAGAATACCAGAGAGGACAGTGCGTCGTGTTCTGAGACGCGAACAGATCCACCTCTGCCTGACCATATGCCTCCCAGATTTTCTCCACCGCCTCGGGGTGGAGTCTCCAATCCCCTGGCCTCAGCTCCTGCCTCGACAGGATGTCTGCTCCTATATTCTGGTCCCCAGGAATATACACTGCCCTCAGAGAGAGTACCTTCCCCAGAGACCACAGGAGGATCTGGTGCGCCAGTTTGCAAAGCGGACGCGAGCGCAGACCCCCCTGGCGGTTCAGATAAGAGACCACTGATGTGTTGTCTGTTCGAACGAGCACATGATGGCCTCTTAGGTCCGGAAGGAAATGTCTCAACGCATTGAAGACGGCCATCATCTCCAGGCAATTTATGTGCCAAGAAAGATGATGGCTTTTCCACAGACCCTGAACCGAGCGGCCTTCCATTACCGCTCCCCAGCCGGTGAGAGAAGCATCTGTCGAGATCACTACTCGATGGCAAAGAGCTCCCAACACCAGACCCTGGGTTAAGAACCAGTGTTTTTTCCATATCTCTAAGGCACGAAGGCATCGCCGCGTAACCTTGATCATACGAAACGGGTTTCCCCTCGGGGAGAACCCCCTGGTTCTGAGCCACCACTGTAAAGGCCTCATGTACAGCAGGCCAAAAGGTATCACGTTGGACGCTGCTGCCAGTAGACCCAACAGTCTCTCGAACTGTTTTACAGTGCGTGACTAACCTAGCTTTAGCTCTTTGATGGCTGACAGGATAGCAGCTACACGAACGGGCGACAGGCTGGCCCTCATCGTCACTGAATCCCATACCACACCAAGGAAAGTGGTTCTCTGTACTGGAGAAAGTACACTCTTCTTGGCATTGAGCCTCAACCCCAACATTCGTATATGAGCCAGAAACGACACCTCGGTGTCGAACCGCCAACTGTTCTGATTCCGCTAGAATCAGCCAGTCGTCGATATAATTCAAAATGCGTATGCCCTGAAGCCTGAGAGGGGCTAAAGCTGCATCCATGCATTTCGTGAATGTGCGGGGTGACAGAGCTAGGCCGAAAGGAAGAACCCGATACTGGTATTCTTTGCCCCTGAAAGAAAACCTTAGGAACTTCCTGTGCTGAGGGAGGATGGAGATATGGAAGTATGCATCCTTTAGATCTATCGTGACGAACCAGTCCTCGGATCTGATTTGGGTCACGATCTGTTTGATGGTCAACATCTTGAACTTGAGTTTCTGAACTGACCGATTCAACAGGCGAAGATCTAAAATGGGACGCAACCCCCCATCCTTCTTTGGAACAATGAAATAACGGCTGTAAAAACCCGATTCTCTGTCGGGAGGTACACCTGTTCTATAGCTTCTTTTGCTAACAGGGCATTTACTTCTTGCTCCATTACCAGAGCCTGCTCGGGATGCACCACAGTGGGCAGCACCCCGCTGTAACGAGGAGGACGAGAACCGAACTGGATTCTGTACCCTATCTCTACAATCTGCAGGACCCAAGGAGAAATATTCGGCAGAAGCTTCCACGCTGCCAGAAAATTTACTAAGGGAACCAGCCTCTCGAGGCTGGTCTCTGGTGTTACTGAGAGAGCCAAATCTGGAGCCTGAAACATAATGGCAGGAACTACCTGACCTGACTGCTCTAAAGCCCCCCTCAGAGGGCGCGAAACCGATGCTGTGCCGCAACACAGCATCATCGACTCGCTGGAGACCACTGCGCCCTGAAGCACCGGAGGTGGCAGGGTTAGCAGAGGGGCCTCGTGAGGACCCCGAAGTGGAACGGGCACCGTGTGATGAGGTGAACACCACTCCACTTCGGTCGGGGCTGTCCCCACAGGCCTGGTGCCTAAGCATCAGGACCTTTTTTTTTTTTTTTGAGCCGAAGCCTTCTTCGCCTGAAGAACGGTCCTCAGATCCGGCTTAGGCTTAGTCGACTTCGGTTGAGAGGGTTGCGTCTGTCTCCAGTATCTATGTGTAGGTGCACGAGACGCAACACTCTCTTTTTGTTGCACACGATATGATGAGCTATGCGGCTGGGGCTGCTCACGCCCAGCATCCCCAGGGGGCTGGACACGGCGAGGGATAAACTTTTTAAATGCATCAGACTGTTTTTTAGTCTCCTGGAACCTTTCCACTGCAGCGTGGACTGCGTCACCGAAGAGACCAGAGGGTTCAAGAGGAGCGTCTAATAAAAAAGTTTGATCTTTATCTTTAATCTCAGAAAGATTCAACCTTAAGTGCCTCTCAGTGGCTACCAAAGCTGCTATAGACCGCCCAATAGCTCTAGCGGTCTCTTTAGTAGCCCTGAGAGAAAGATCGGTAGCTCTACGAAGTTCTCGAACATCGTCATGACTAACACCCTCACTATTATCCAAATCCCCCAGCAGGTCAGCCTGATAAGCCTGGAGCAGTGCCATGGTGTGTAAACACGCTCCAGCTTGACCTGCCGCCGCATAAGCTTTGCCCACTAAAGTGGATGTAGTTTTGAGCGGTCTAGTGGGCAAAACTGGGGCTCTCATAGCCGATGCTGGACCAGGCGCGAGATAACTCGCTAAATTTTGCTCAGCCTGGGGCATCGACTCATAACCATATTCTTTTAGCCCTCTAATTCTTGAATAAGTGGTGGTTTGAGGGCTAAAAACACGAGATGAATATGGTTTATTCCAAGATCTAGATATTTCACTATGTAATCAGGGAAAATAGGAGCCCTCGTGGTGGACATAATGTGGCTGAAGAGAGAAATCGCTCATCTAACTTGCTTTTTAGGGCGAGTGTTTTTATTCTCAGATGGCCATTCAATATTTAACTTCTCTACAGCTCGTGACATGACATCCACCAGCTCATCATACGCCGGGGAAATAAACTGTGTATCCCTTTCCCCCGTGTGTGCATTCTCACTTTCAACACTCACAACATCAACTTCCTCAGAAGAAGAACAATGCAGAAAGGGAGAGCTCTCTTCCCGGGCGGGAGAAACCGCAGAGCGTGCTTCCGACACCGGGAGAGGAGAGCTAGATCTCCCAGGTAGGGAAGGAGAAAAGGTCCGCGGACCCGTCTCCAACCCCTCCGAGAGATCTAACTGCGATCCCCAAGAATGCATTCTCCGCGTTGCCTCGGCAGACGCGGGTCCTGATCCTTGTGGATCGCGAGCCTGACCACTCACACTATCAAAGAGTGACAGGCGGGAGCGAAGCATGCGAAGCGGTAGCTTCTCACAGTGTTGGCACTCAGCCCCCTCGAAGGCTGAGGCCGCATGCTCCGCACCCAAACAAATCACACAAAGCTCGTGTGTGTCCCCACCCGTTAAATAACGCGGGCAGGGAGGAACACACTGCTTGTAAACTTGTTTCGCCATAACGTTTCCAACAATATTGTAACAGACAACAATAAATAGACAGAGACAGTTTGACACAGATCGCTTGCTGAGGCAACAGAAGCTAAATGCCGGCGACAGCGGAAGTGCTCTTATCCTTTCCTGGTTCATGACGTCACCCGCCCGTGACGCTCATTCTCTCATTCCGTTGGACTAGTTGGCATAGATGCTTCAGACGCAATCACGCAAGAGGCGTTCCCACCGTGTCGTTCGACGCATCTCGAAGTTCCCTTTTTCGATAAAGGGAACTCTGAGGTATTTGCTTGATGACAGAATTGTAAATAGGAGACTCATTTAAAATTCATGCAAATAATGAACTTTAATGATGATGAAGAACTGCAATGTCACATGAGCTTAGGCATAAATGCATAAATCATAGGCGTAAATCGCGTGGTCGGTAAGGTCAGATACTCCCCCGCCTGAGGGTTGTCCCCCCTTAAAAATATCATTAAAAGCCACGCTGTGTAATATAATGATATATACTTAAAATAATTGTGGAAGTAGTAAAACAAGACAAACGCAAACGGGAAAAAATAGCATTTTAAGTTTAGAAACATTGAGCTCCCTTGCCTCATAGTGCTTTGATCCAACCACTGCCTGTTTTCCCCCTTTACCTAACCCACACAAACAAGTCTGGTGGGAGAGAACAAAGTTCACGCTGGTTTATTCCACACTTAGGTTGTTTCTCTGTATGTCATCTCTTCACCCAAAAAAAAGTCATTCTGGGACATCTATGGTTAGCAGCCCATGACCCTCAGATTTCCTGGAATCACAAAGAACTTGTACAATGGTCACCTTACTGTCAAACCCACTTTCAAACCCATCTAATATCCAGCTTCCCTGTTTAACCACCAGTATAGAAAGCCCTACAACCCAGAAGCAGCCAAAATACCCCCAGAATACTCTGAGTTCATGGAAGTATTCAGCAATAACAAGGCCACACAATTACCACCTTACCGTCCCTGGGACTGTGCTATTGACCTTTTACCCAATACTGCAACATCAGTACCTTGTCTGACAGTACTGCACTTATTCATCTACCTACATCCCCATCAGCATCAGGTTTATGCTTTGTAGGGAAAAGGGGTGGTGGCCTTTGCCCATATATTGACTATTGTGTCCTTAATTCTGTCACAGGTACTATATTCCCCTGGTCCCCACAGCTCTTGAGCAATTATAAGAAGCTAAGATTTTCACTAAACTAGACCTGCGTAGTGCATATAAACTCATTTGAATACGAGAGGGGGACGAATGGAAAACTGCCTTCCTCACCACTGTATTGTGGCGGTTACTGGGAAATCACCAGTACTTCAAGCCAGAGAAGTGTGATGTCCTCAACACAACCTTCCTCGGTTACAACATCAGCCATCAGGGGGTGGAGATGGATTCAACTAAGGTTAAAGCAGTCACTTAGAGGCGCCATCCTACCACAGTGAAGGAGTTACAAAGATTTTTAGGATTTGCAAACTTCTGCATACGATTTATCCACAACTACAGTACCATTGCCGCTCCACTCATAACATCACTCCTCAAAGGAAAACCTAGAAGATTACAATGGACCTAATCTGCTCGAGCTGCCTTTAGCTCTTTAAAGACAGGTTTCACCACAGATCCTCAAACAACCTGATCCCAAACTCCAAACCTTCCCTAAATGCCCTCCGAACAAGCAGAATGGTCTTAGAGGATCCTCAGGCAACGCATCATTAAATGGGTCCACTCTTCCTTAGCAGTGGGCACCCTGGTATTCAACAAACTGTCAGTCTGGTACGTAACTCCTTCTGGTGGCTTCTGTGTGCACAAGACCCATGAGAACTTATTGTCGAGAACTTCTTGAGCCATTACCCATTCCTCAGTGGCCTTGACCTCACCTGGCAGTTGACATTGTTATATTCCCAACTATTATACTACAATTCTGGTAATCATTGACAGATTCTCAAAAATCATTCTCATCTAATCTACCCACAGCTATGGAAACTGATAGCCTTATTATCCGTCTTCAAGTTTATGGTATTCAGAAGAATTGTCTCAGATCGGGATCACAGTTTACTACACTGTAAAAATATTGTACAATTTAGTTGTTCAACTTATTTTTTAACTAGATTGTCCAGAAACAAGAAATTTAAGTTTTGTCCTCAACTTATCGAATAAGTAGTTAAACTAAAAAACCATGCAAAAGATACTCAAATAATGAGTTAACTTTTTACAGTGTATTGGATTTGGTGAGCTTTCTACAAAAAAACTTGATATACACCTGCTCCATCATGATCGGAGATGTCAACACGGCCGCCCTGTCAAGCCCCATATCGGAAGGCAAAACAGACCATCCCTCAGGCTGCCGCTAAACCCTCTATGCGTCCATCTAAGTGGGCCTGATACGGGAAGCCCAGAGATAGAGGTAGCTGCTCCGAACCAGGAGGTGGTGATTGCGTCACTACTTTGCCCGGCCCTCCTCCTGGGAGAGAATCTTCAGTTTTGGTTATATCTGTACCGCTGCTGATGAACATATGGACCTTAGCGATCTGGGGCTTTGGGTCAACTGGGAGAAGAGCAAGCTCTCCCCTGTGCAGAGCATCCCTTTTTTTCTCTGTATGGAGTTAGACTCAGTCAATTTGATGTTGCGTGCATTCATGGGGAAGACAACGATTCCACTGAAAAAAATTGAGAGGCTCCTCGCTTATGGCATCAGCAGACGTGGCAACTCTGCTTGGATTGATGCATATTAGATCGCTTCAGCACACCGCATTCTTCTCTGCCTAGTCTCTGTGTCTGTAGTAGTTCCATCCCTGTCTAGACAGGACCTACTGCAGAGATCTTTCCATTATGTAGCACTGCCCCAAGGGTCAGTCCATAATGTGTATTTCTACCAGAAAGACTCGGGAGAATAAGTACTGTAACAATAAATACATTTATTGATAGCCCAGCAAGCAATAAAGTTCTTTGGCGTAGGCCCCGTCCATAGCTCGCAATCCGAGGGTCCGGACTCTGCATTTCCCGCCTGAAGACGAAGGCAGGGGCGCAGCCGACCCCCCCTGGGAGGTATAGGAAGGGACCATCCTGGTGGTGGTGGGGAGGATGGAGGGGAAGGAACTGTCTTGGTGGTGGTGGGGAGGATGGAGGTGAATGAAAGCGTCAGCATCTGCGAACTCAAACATGTGTAAGTACCGGTCTTTATACCACGAGCATTAGACGCGATTGGATAGATGAGAAGGTAATAAGTGACGTAACAATTGAGTCTTCCTGGCAGAACTTAACGCTAAAGCTTCCATTTCCACATGCTCAAAAATAATTGAGAACCGAAGCACTTTTCCCGTGAAGTAAACATACTAAGCAACTGCAGCTACAACTGTCTCCATGGTAACCCTTCTATCCTGTTGGTATGGAGGACTATTATTCTTTGGGCTTACATGGGGAGCTGGGAAGGTTACAACTGTACAGGAGCAGTTGCCAAAGGGACACAATAGAGCTTGCCAGCATCTGCGTTTCTAATACTTGGAATGATGTTTTATTAACAAAGTTCTGGAGGAGCACGCTCAGATAATTAACGCAAGTGGAGAGCACTCAGCAATCAACGATAAGAGATGTGTATATATATATATATATATATAATATTCAGCAGTCTCACCTCAATTCGTTGACAGTTTAGCAGCATCCCTCCCCCACCCCTTCTCCACTTCTAGTCCTAAGCATTTACATACGTGGGGGAGTACTCTGGGTTCGGGCCAAACTCCGATCTTGAAGCCCTCCCCCCAAATACTCATTAAACTTTACTCCCTCTAATTGTATGTAAGTGTGAACTTGTGAAACACAATTCAGTAGATTTGGTGCTTTCCTTTCCTCCACAGTCGACAATGTTGAATGTGACTGACAGCTCGGGCACGTCTTGTTTACTGATGTAACCCACGTTCCCTGATGGAGGGAACAAAGACATTATGTCCCTCCTGCCACAACCCTGAACCACCACGCTGAATGGCCATCAACCCTATCTCAGCTCCCCAGCATAAACCTGAGTGCATGTGTGCCACCATCTTATATACTTTTATGTATGGGGGAGTGGCTTGGTATGTATTTCACTTGCCAATTCCATTGGCCCTTTTTATACAAAATGCTCCCAAGTGAGACTCCATTTCTCAGTCTTCAACATAATTCCCTCCAACAGCAACCAAGACGTTTTCTAATCTTGCTATACACATGGCTGGAGTTTAATGAAATTTTTAAAAAATTGACTTATGTGGGCAATAGCTTGATGCCATGTAATTGGAAATTTAAAAAAAAGATGATGGTGAAATCTTGTTAGAAAAAAATGAGAAGGAAATTCACTAAGAATATATTTTCATCATCATTCACATGTTTGCTGGTGCTATGCAAAGAAATGTTCCTCCTTAGCAGCCTTTCTTTATCTTTCTGCTGCTTTTTTTGTGAAGCCATGCTACTAAAAAATTTAAGGAAAAAAACAGATAATTTGTACTGGACAGATTTTTTTTTTCTTACCGTTATTTACATATAGGGAAGTCATTACCAATTTTTTGACAGGTTGGTTTAATTGTACAGCACTACACGTTAATTTCGAGGGTGTACACAAACAGTGATTGATTGTGGTAAAACTCTGAGCAATTCAGTGACATCAAAGCCAGTTCACACTCTGCTCACGTGCTGCCCAAGCTTGCAGTACTAAACAGTTGTATGTAAATAAAGTACAAGACACATTATCCCCTTCCCTACAATATAACAGAATTAAGGATAATATTTTCAGTTCGACTTCACATTGGTTTGAAGTTAAATCTAGTTCTTTGAGAAGATATTTTATGTCAGTGTGGAATAATGTGTTTAACTGCTGAAATCATACATGATCCTTACCAACTTTGGCTTTGTATTCATGAAATCCTCTGCGTCTGTTTGAATTTCTGATGTGACCTTTGTTGTGTAAATGTCAGGCTGGGTGGAATCAAGCCATATGGGAATCTCTGTGTCAGCATTATGTAACTGTCTGTTCTGCATCAGAAGAGAAAATCTGTTTTAAACACATTATGCTTAAGATATTTTATAAGAATAATCCGGAGACACAAACAATTATTTGTCTTCTGCTATATACTCTTAGAAAAATGGTACAAAAGCTGTCACTGGGACATAACTTTTAAAAATGTTCTAATTTGTACCATTTAGGTACTAATATGTACATTTTTGGTAGCAATATGTACCTTTAAGATACTAATATGCACTGACGTAGGTACAATGGTGTACGTGACAGTACAGCCCCAGTGACTGCTTTTGTATCTTTTTTTTATAGTGTACTGTGTGAAACAACACAATACACACATTCAGTTGGGTGACATTTATAGTTTTGTGTAAAGAAGTAAGATCACCTATTAGCAGGTTTTAACTCATGATAAACAGAAACTGATAGGGTTAGTTTTTTTGTTGTGTGTGTGGCCTATTATTCCTTGGCTATATGAATATCAATTATCTGTTACAAATATCTATTACAAAGGGAATAGATCCACCATCAGTTACCGGAGTGAGGTATATGAGGCACTTGTCTTAAAAAGTAACTAACGTTAAACCGTTTGAGTTTAATTTAAAATGCAAATGGAAGGTTTGTGCAATATATTGTTTTTGTGTAAGAATGCCTCAAGCTTTTTCACAGAGCACTGGCATCCTGCAGTTTGTATTATGTTTGGGTGGTTAATAATAATAATAATAATAATAATTTATTTATATATGCCTAGTCCCTTTCCAACACCCAAGGTCGCTAAACATAGATAGGTTAAGGCAGTGGTTCTCAAACTGGGGTATGTGAGGTGACAGAAGGGGTAACGTTTGCCTACGCGAACAATGCAGAATTTTCCATTCATTATGCTAAGCTAAGCTAGCATCGGCGCTGCCAGACTAAGACAATGCATGCACTGAGACAAAAATGTGTGTGCCCACCTATCTAAATGTAGGGAGATGGTGAATAACCCTATTTCAAAAATGGTGGCGTATTCCTTTATGGCTCTGACATACCAAGCCTGTGGTCGGCATCCGTCAGTGTCTGGTTGGTGTGTCAGGTTGATGCAGTCAGCTTCGTCACCACTAGTTCTTTTACGTTGACTTGGTGTGTAACAGCCTTTAAGATTAGGCAGTCAGGTAGCAGCCTTAAAGGGGTCATATAATGCCATTTTTGTTCAAGTTAATATGAATCTTTAGGGTCTAAATGAAAACTTTGTAATATCCTTTTATTAAAAATTCTCATTAGTATTTTAAAAAAACACTCATTTTACCTGCTCAAAAACAGCTCTGTTTTCAGCACGCCGTTTCAGTGCATATGCCTTTAAATGATAATGAGCTTTGCTGACTCCGCTTCTCTGCGTACACAGTTTTTAATAACACATTAACCATAACACATTGTTCATTATAAACGTGGGATTATGAATTATATGAGAACGTCGTAACGTTAAATAGAATACATGCCGTAATGCACCCTGAGTGTAAACATTAGCCACATTCATCGTGAAGCGTGCAAGCGATTTATTTAAAGGTTAATAAAACGTTACACTCACTTCAGTTCTTCTGGAGGTGCAGCAGGTACACGAATAGTTGGTACCGATTCCTTTTTCAGGAGCAGCTTCTTAGCAAAACCAGCTTTATACTGACTCATTTTAAAGCAGTCCGGTGAGAAATGATTCACGCTAACATGAACGCATTGACGTTGATCGTGGGGAATATTCCCATCGTAAACAAAACTCAGCCACTGTGTCTTCAGGGGTTTAAATTTAGGAACATCAAAATGACTGCTGTGTTCCTTATTGAACCCAAGAATAGAACACCACTTCGCTTAGACTACAGTCTGCTCAGTGGCAGTGCTCCAGCGTACTTTTCGGCACGACACCGGTCCGCGCGGACTATGATTGACAGCTCGCTCACGAGCGAGGGCGGGTCTGTGTTGAAACGCTGCTGTAAATCAACAATCGTGGGAGGGGCGTCCGACCGTGTGACGTCACACGGTCGACCGGCTCGATTTAAGACGGGAAAACATATAAGGAGATTAAAACAAAAACACTGGGTGGATTTTTATCATTATATGAGGGTTGTGTACAGGCACTGCCAACACACATTTCAGTACAATCAACTTGAAAAAGTGCATGTACCATTATATGACCCCTTTAAAGGCCCTGAAGCGAGTTCAGCAACAGACTTCTACCCGACAGTCAAAGTGGCATTACGTTGAGAAATTGCAGACTCGTAGGAAGACCAGTTTAGGGTGCCATAACACAGAGCCAAAGATAGGACACAACAAAATCAGTAAGACTGCATTAAAGTGCGGTTACATTTGCAAAAATTACACCTGCAAAAAGGTCGATTTTCTATTGTCATTAGTGTAGAGATTTATGAAGCACTGCTCACACAAGTCACTTTTTCCAACATACAAATGACAAAAAATTGGCATGTCTGCATGTGGAAATCGAGTGGAATTGACAGTAAATTCACTGGCAATAATTACTAGAAAGTTTCTCAATGTTATGAAGTATTATGTTAAAGGTGCAGTCTGTAAGAATGACCTAGTGGTCAAAATAGGTACTGCAGTCCAAATTTTAAATATCAGAGATCATTGTTTCCCCCGCCCCCTCCTCTTCACACTCGACACTCAAGCGGGTTGCCAGTGTGAGGACACGCAACAGGAACGAGGGCAATTGACAATGAAACCCGAGGATACTGTAAGTTGATTTGTTGATTTATCCGCATTTTAATATGCTCTCGTTCATACATTTTTTTTTAGATGGATACCGAGGCTTTTCAGGTTGCATAGAATCTGTAATCTCTGACCCAGTTTGTTTGCTGACTGGAATACACTGTGTTTCAAAGTACATTTCACATTTCAAAGTAAAATAACTGGCTGTAGAAGTGTTTTTCAGAGAAACGAGTATGTGAGCATGTTCCCTAAATATCTGCAATCATATGGTATTTTTATGCTGTAGAGTGAAAAAGTGACATACAGCACATTTAAGTTATTAAATTGTTAGATGATTCTCTTTTTTTATGAGATAAGTAATTGGCTAGTGAAAAGAAAAAGCCTATGGATGATTGTTGATGTTCCTTCATTTCACTTTTGATATTCGGTACCCACACTCTGTAAATCATTTGTGGGATCTTAGATTTATGTCTTGCACATGGACGATTTTGAACTGCTTAGTTTTAACCTCAGTTCATCCTTCATTAATAAGTCAGTAATATTCTTAACTGCATGCACATTGACTAATGGAGACACACCGTAAGACCTTACATAATAGAGTATGAATGTTTGTTAATGACAGTGTTTCCATGGTGAGGGTGTATCATCTCGCACGCGGGATCTGGTTGGTTGAACGCAGATGCGCGTCATCTGTGCTATAGAATAAGCAGTGTGAATAGTGAGCTCGCGCTGAATTCCGCTGCTGTTTTGACGACTAAAGATGCCGATAAAGATGATGGTGAGGATGAGGATGTGTGCGTGTCTTGGCGTGTAAAGCACAGAGAGAAACAGATCTGTATCTCAAAACCTGGCGAGCTGCGTACTTGCCTAGCAACACAGCATTGCCGGACATTACAGGTGCGCGCAGATGCTCAGCCCAAATATGCTGTCTAGGTAGGCAGCTCACTAGGGTTTGAGACGTAGCCGGAGTGTCGTGGTGTTTTACCTCTTGCATGCATATCTATGAGGCTGGATGCATTTATAATTGTAGGCTACTGATCGCAGGTTTGACACCCGCTTCACGAATCTCGCAGCACTGCAGCATGACCTTGGACGTGCAAACAGTGGCGGTGTTCGCTGTTATCGCCTTTCTACTGCTGGTTAACGTGATTCTTATAATCTTCATGGGCTCCAACTGAAGGATCCTTCAGCATGACTGACACACAGTCGTAAAGAGACACAAAGATATGTGATTGTTTCTTGTCCTGGAAACATCTGAGGCTGCTTCACGAGTCCTCGTATCTGCGATTCTACTCTATACAGCGGTGGATATGGTAAAATATATTTTACAGTTACAATTTGAAGTGAGTGCGTGTTCAACGGGTAACTATGTGTGTGTTATGTGTGAATGATTTATGAACATAAGGGTTATTAATATCCATGGCCAATGCTCTAAAACCATAAGAAAATCAGATGCCATTTAATTAGACACATTATAGCTATTTGGGCTACAATCGTAATAATCAGTTATTTCTGAAGATATTTATGAACCATTTATGATTTTAAAATGAGATAAAATACTGTGCAATCTTGCTTCAGAGGAGTTCAGACAATTAAGCTTCTTTAAGCCAGAGTCCTTCCAAATATAATGAGGCAAAATTACAGTCAAAGGGTTATAGAAAGGCTATGGCCAGATGTCATTCTGTATAGAGAAAGGTACATTCTGGTAATCTGTTATTATCATGTTTGATCAGAGCTGTGATCACATGCCAGTACACGTGGTGCCACATTTTGGCAAGTTGTGAATTGTCAGTTTCCACAGGATTACTGTGGAAAGCTTGACAGGGGCTAGGAGCTGTTTTCTAAACTGTTTTAGTTTTGTTTACTTGGAGTCTAGATAGATGGTTGACAGTCTTATGCTTTAAAATGCATATTATATGTTTAAAATGTTGCGTATGTGTTTGAATGCGTATACCTGTCTTTGGCAATTTTGTGCATCTTTCATTGGCCCTCACTCTCAGGACACAAGTCTGTTACATAATATTTTTCTGTAATAATAAAGACATTGTACGTTCCTTATTTTCATTCTAATTTGATGTTAATCCAAAGCTTTCATTTGTAGAAGTTCACTTTAGTCAGCTTTAGTAAGTTGTATTTTTCTTCCTAAATGAGAAGAAAGTCTACATGAATCTGACAGTAATAATAACACATTAATGTTAATGATAGATAGAGACATGTTCATGTTTGGGTTCATGTTTTGACATCTTTGTGTGTTCATATGCGCTCGGTGCTACGTCAGATAGCATTCATCACCGCATACCGTATGCAGAAACATGAAGGGAACAGAGGCCGATTATGTAACAACAATTCCATTACATCCACTGGAATCCTTAGACTCCACAAGAGAGGCGACTTTGAAGTTGTCTTAATATTATGATCTGTTGACATAGTTCTTCAAGATTTTAATAATTTACATTCACAGAACAGTCTAAAACTTGCTAATTGCCTGAGAGGATATTTATTGGCATTAATCATCCGGATAATTCCATGGTACACTCAAAAAAATGAACTAGGAAGGTTGTGCACTTTACATAATATATTTATATTTAGTTTACTTATAATAATTGTGTTTTTTTACTTTAAATGTTTTTTTCTATTAAGGTCTACGTAATTATGTCTCAACTTAACAGTACAAAATCCTAATGTGTTGCCTAAACACAAACCATTTATGTTAAGTAAAAAATTCTTACATCCAGAGGGTGGCAGTATAGTGCGACGCCAACGGCCTTTTTGCCCGAACTTAATTTGATTGTGTTCAATCTGCTTAAATATGTCAAATTTAAGTTTACTTAATCCGCTTGTGTTGGGTTTACATGATTGATTTGTGTTGCATTAACTGAAAATGGGCGGTGCTTGTTAGTTCCCAGCATGATTTGCATATGGTTGAATTAAGAGAGAATAAATGTTAAAATTAAGTGTTATTTAATGTTTTTTTTTTTTGAGAAAATGAGAAAAGGGAAAGACTTGATAGTGTGTAATTGTGTTTAATGTTCAATTACATTTGAATTATTAGAACCATTTAAATTACAGTGAGTTACCATTGTGGAGAAGAGTGGAGCATTTTGTTTGGCTGTGGACTAATTTTCTTATTTTAACTGTTTGATTTAATGAGCATGTAAATCTTAGCATCTAAGATGTTAATATGTGCCACTACTAGCAAATAGCTAGCTGTAGTCTAACAATTTAATTATGTGTCACTAAAATAAATGAAATAGTGATGGGATTTATGGCTCTTTGAGGGGATCCGGATCTTGGCGATCCGTTCCTTTCAAAGAGCCGTTCAAAAGAACGGCTCTTTTGGCTCTTTTTTTAAATATTTAGTCAGTTTTAAGAAGCCAGCTTGGGGGCATCTCAGTTTATCCTGGAAATAATCACAGGGAGGAATGATGAGGTGAGATTTGTAGTCAAATAATTAAAACTCAGATATCACACACCAATATCGGAGTTTGAATTATTCTGAAATATTGATTATTACCTCATTTGTCATGTGTGGACTATATTCCATAGGGTAGCACAACATCCCTCTGCTTAGAAAGTGACATCACTATTTTGGATGTACCTTTAGTACAAAGTGCGTGTATGTGTAAAGCTATGTTGACTTATGTTATTCATACAATACCACAATAACATTTTGATAAAAAAAATATATATATATATTTAAGTTGTAAATACTGTAGATACAATAACATGAACACAAAATGCAATGTAAATAAATACAAAGCAGTTCCTTACTTTAGACAGAGAGGCACTCGCACGTGTGTGTGTGTTTTTTTTTTTTTTTTTTTAACTGGAGTAACCATGTGACGGCATTGTTCCGTTCCTCCCCAATGACAGAGGCACGTAGGGGTTTTTTTTTTTCACTGGAGTACTCACGTAAAGTATGCGCGCGCGTGCACAACTATCATCATGCTTTTAGGCAGTAGCATAGACATAATAAATAACTGAGGAGCTAATTTGTGTGCATCTGTGTGAAACACGCATAGGAAAAGAACGACAGAAAGAACGGCTCCCCTTCAGCCGCGACTCGGCTCCCATCGTTCATGTTTATGAGCCGTTCAAAAGAATCGGTTCGTTCGCGAACGTCACAACTCTAAAATGAAATATTAATGGATGAATGAATATAAGAAAATATTCAAATCATGTCAGGAAGCCTTTAAAAAATCACTTTGAGACTACTTAAATAAAGTCGCTTAAAATGACTTAATTCCATGATGTTGAAGTTACATGAACAAATTATGTTGAAGTTACATGAACAAATTATGTTGAAGTTACATGAAAAATTATGTTTGTTTAACATAACCTAGTTATGTGGAACCTGTTGACGAAATAAAATTAAGTAAAGCCAACATATTATTTTTTTGAGTGTATGTGTTTGATCTTTGTGGTTATGTACATGGAGTCTTGGCCCAGAGAAGGCTTCGGGCATTTGTGGCTGGAGTGTAAATGTGCTGTACCTGTGGCTGCTGTACGCAGCAGAGGAGTTCGGAGACAACCATCGACAAATGCTCTGACTGCACTCATGCTCGAGGTGACACGTCAGAGGAGCCATAAACTGTACAATACAGCCAATTAAGAATCCCCCTGCTGTGTGTTTTACTGTTTATATCACATGAGTTGCTCGATTTAAGAAAGAAAGCTGAGCAATCAGTGTTTCACTAGTTCGCCTGCCCGTTCAGCCTTAAAGGTTAATAGTGAACTAACTTGGCTTGCTGTCCTTGGAGGAGACTCGAACTCGAGTTAACTCTCCAGAGAAGCCAGGTAATCCCAGTATATTTTTCTGTTGATATGAAAAGTCGGGTAAATTTAACACCTTGGAAATTCTTGATTTAAGCACTACTATACAAATTTTAAAAAAGACATGGAAATTGTTTGATGAGGTGGTGAGAATAGTAAGTGACTTATCTCCATAGCAAAATCACTAAATTATTAATCTTTTATGAATCGTTAAAACGTTGGTGTCCATGATGCCGTGAGCACAAAGACTGTCTCTCATTGCTTAGTTGGGTCTTTAGGCTATACAGTCTGTTATTTCACCTAACCTCTCGATCCGAGTCATTTGTTCTTTTGTTACGTCACATCCCCATAGGCTGAATGCAGTCTGTACCAGAAAACAAAATTAGTTCACTTCCGGGTCTAAGTTGTTCGTTCATCGCGAGTTTTGGAAAAGAACCATCATGACTGAAATTCACAAATTTAGAAACTGTAAGACATTTGTGACCAGAAATGCATCACGATAAAAAAAAAAAAAGTTAAAACAAAAAACCTTGCTACGTGTTTGTGTGTAAGGAAGGTTGGGAATTATTAACTCATGTCTGTATCCAATACAGCTGTCATGTGACAAAAGAACAAACGACTCAAACCCGAAGAGGTTTCCTGTGCAGATCCTATGGGATTTTGTGCATGCGCGGTCAATGCAAAATGAACAAATCAGCCTCTGAGATAACTCGTTGTTCCTGAGTCATGTTAATGATTTGTTCAAAATGATGATTTGTTCATGATCGACCCATCACTATTCTCACTTGAAACAGAGGACCTGGAAATACCATTCCTTACGAGCAGATAAATAGCATAAAGGACAAGAAATTGTTGTACTGCATGTGTAGATTATAAATTAGCCTGTGAATCACTGCAAGAATGCGTGGTTTAGGCTCATTCTGCATATTATATACCCTAAGACAGTAGTTCTCAATCCTGGTCCTGGGGACCCACAGCTCTTCACAGTTTATATGTATCCCTCATTTAACACACTTGATTCAGTGTCTTTTATGAATTTAATAAAGAACTCCGTCTCGTATTCTGTCCAAACACACTGCGTCATCTACGTCAGGTAACCTGTAAATGTCAAAAACTGTTTCCATTGCAGTTTTGCAAAATATTTGTTTTCCGAATTGCCTGAAAAACCACCTCATGCGAGCGTAAAAACTTTTTTGCAATAAATGGGAGATTTTGCGAATTTGGGCATATTTTCAATTTGCAATTTCAATTTGCACAATTTGAAGGATAATGGAAACAGCTTGGAAACAGATAAAAGAGGCATATAAGATGTGCAGAGCAGTGGGTCCCCAGGACCAGGATTGAGAACCACTGGCCTAAGATAATATGGGACTAATATCTCAGCCCAACACAGCAACACTGGCTCCACCGGTGCCATGAGTTTGAGACGGGACTTCCTGTCTTCTGAGGAATGGCAGATGGTGGGGGGGGTGTTTCGAAACAGTCACGTGTGCGAAAGAATGAACGCTTCTCCATCATGGTCATTGTATTTTTCTACAGTTGATCAGCGGAGGTTCAGTGGTCAGCGCAGAGGCAGTATGGGATCACGTGACGATGGCCGAGAGGGAGTTGGCGTTTAAGGCGGGAGACGTCATCAAAGTCCTGGATGCCTCCAATAAAGACTGGTGGTGGGGTCAAATCGATGACGAGGAGGGCTGGTTCCCCGCCAGCTTTGTGAGGGTAGGTTACAGACACATCTTGGACTAACTCTCTCATCTCATCTTATTAGGTCATTGATCTTCTTAGTTAATTGTGATGCGACTCAAGGTCTCAAGTGAAGAAATGAGGTCTTGGGACACTGATCCTGATTCGATGCGTCTGTCTGGACTTTGAAATGAACACAGTCAGTGTTGAATCAGTGTTGCCAAGCCACTTCCATCTCACTGTTCCATTTCTATTCTTCCACAACAAGAGTAAATTAAAACAAAGTGTATTTTTGTCATTCTTTCCAAAGGTTGATCCCCACCCTCCTCAACCTTACACAAAACCAGTTTTCTATATCAACCCTATAGCAACTCCAAGGTTCCATAACACAACAGCAAAGGTGCGTTCCCAGCTCCTCAAATCTCATCAAGTGCTGCTGATTTTGTCAACACAGCCGTCTCTCACAAAGCATTTTAAAGCATCCAATTGAAATCATGCTGTCAGTGTGTTTCCTAGCTTTTCAAGTAGATTTAGAACATAAGCATCCAACATGTTTCTTCATTACATGTGCTGCTTTGGATCAGTTTTGTAGTAGCCTCCAAATCCATGTTGAAATAAATGTTAGCAGCTGCTTTTCATTCAGAACCATCTTCTCTTTTTTGCCAGGCAACATCCCATTTTGTGTTTGCAACTTTGTAGATGCCAAGATTTGTAACACAACAAGTGTGTACGATTTAAAATACTCTAATAGTTCCTAATGGAATTTCACAGGCATTGGTACGTATTAAGCTGTTTTAAGCTGGAACATGGTTTTAGACTCTCAAGCAAATCTTTCTGATGGGAACGGGTTTCTAAGTGATTAGTAGGCCATGCAAGGGTGACTTGTGAAATGGAGATGGTCAATGGTCTTTCTTAAAGGGTTAGTTCACCCAAAAATGAAAATTCTATCATAGTTTACTTACCCTCAAGTTGTTCCAAACCTCTATGTGTTTATTTGTTCTGCTGAACACAAAGGAAGATATCTGGAAGAAAACAGATTTCATTCCCCATTGACTACAATAGTATGTATTTTTTCCTACTATGGTAGTCAATGGGGAATGAGATCTGTTTTCTTCCAAATATCTTCCTTTGTGTTCAGCAGAACAAATAAACACATAGAGGTTTGGAACAACTTGAGGGTAAGTAAACTATGATAGAATTTTCATTTTTGGGTGAACTAACCCTTTAAGACCCTCTGAAACCCAGACTATGACAAGACCCAAACACACATAAAAAATAAAAATAAAAAACATTTCTTTTAAATTAATTTAAAACAAGTTTAATATTACTGTCAATGTTTCCAATTTCTTCAAATAACTGAAATTTTTAATAAATTTCTTTTTTGTATTGCTACATTTTTTATATTAAAGGCACAATATGTAAGATTTGTTGATTTAAAATATCCCAAAACCACTAGGACAATGTTATATAATTTGTTGACTTACTTTATCCCAAATGTTTCCAAGAATGTCTAAATCCAGAAAAATAAGCTGTTTTAACCAGGACACGGACCGTGTCTGTGCATCACATATCAATGACATCACATCCCTCGATTTCCGTAATTTTGTAGAAACCATGGAAACATCAAAGACGCTTTAATATATTATGTGTTTTATTAGACAGGTGAGCAACTGTTTGGATACATTCATCGACAGAAAACTAATCATCATTATATAGCTCAACACAATTAGTCTTATTGTTTAACTCTAGTTTTCTTGATTTACCGCGAGTACCATATTTTATCATACCTAATATCGATCTAGTTCACTGCAGTGTGTAGCAAGTGTCTCATAGTAGCAAACGCACAGAGTAGTGCTTTAACATGACTTTCAACACACTCAAATGTATATAAACTGTTACCCCACATATATGACCGGAAGAGGTCGTCTGCGGCATAATAAAAACTCCACTGCTCTCGAGCCGAAATCACGGCGTCATCAAGCTACTACTTTGTTTTGAATAAGCTTCCTCTGTCGACGAAAAATTACATAGTGTGCCTTTAAATTCATACTTTTTTATTTTTTATTTTACACCAAGAACAATTATTTCATTATTTTTCGTAATGAACATAAAAAAAAGCACAAGACTATTAAGCAAGTTTCAAAGATGTTTTTCACACCGTTTCTTACACCCAGTGTGTGTTACAAGGGATGCACTTCTTTGAACTAATAAAGTACCACACTACTATCCATAATACCCAGTTACTTTTTTAAAGCAACACCAAGTAAATTTTCCTCTTCGGTCGCCCTACTGGTTGGAAACGAAATTGTCCATTGCCACTGTCGTAAATAATTTAGCCTACCGTCGCACGCACGCTCGCTGTTTATCCAGCACCGGCTTTAGAATGAACGATGTCCACAGACAAGGTAGAGTATGTTACATGATTTCATGAAAGGATGATGTATTGCGACATCAGAAACGAAGAAAAACGAAATAATGACTATTGTAGCGTTTGACGTAAAGCAGTCGAGTTTTGTAGTTCTTTTTGTGGTCGGGTTCCTACCCGAACCCCGAAGTTACATAGTGCCAGTAAAAGCGACACAGACCCCGTCAGGCTATAGCAGACGAGTCATTTAACTTAAAGTCGATGTACCATCACAAGGGTCTTGGAAATATATTATGAAGGTTGAAAAACTACTTAGTGTTACTTTAAAGTACATTATTTTTTCTGAAACGTCACCCTTTTCCATAACCTTCTAGACCTTCTCAGTGCAATTAAAAACCACAAAATATACTAGCGCTGACCCACCACGGAATCAATCCAGAAGACATATTATCATAATATAACATTAAAGAGTGGGATTCATTGTTTCCCAGGATTGTGATTCCTATTTAAATTTAAAAATTTATGCCACCATTATATTTCTGAGCCCCATTAAAACATAAAAAGTCTATGTGAACTGCATATATATGCTACTTAAGAAGCAGCTTTTGTGCCACCTTGCCACACAATGTGGTCTTAATAAACCATAAGCTGAGACCCAGACCAAAGACACATATTTGGTCTTATTACCAAGGCTATGAGAGCAAGACTCCAAGTAGTCATTCGTTTGGAAGGAGTGTCCAGTCGAAAAGGTTAAAGAACAACTATCTTTAGTGGAACTCTGCAGAGAAATGAATTTGCATTTTTGTAACCATTGTACTATGGGACCTTTAATTGCCCAAACTTCTCAGTCCAATCAACTGTCTGTCAGTCAGCAAGCCCTATCTTGATCCCAGTGAGAATTTGGGGTCAGACCTGTTCCCCTTTGCAAAACTCACAGCTTGGAGATACTGTATAATGTATGACTCGATGCCTTTGTTTTGCTTTTTTCCTGCCAGCTATGGGTTAACCAAGAAATTGTGGCCACAGACTCAAACGAGGGTGCCAATGAGGTCGAAAATGGACACACTGACCCGAGCAACGGCTGCCTGTGCATTGGCCAACCACTTCAGAACCGAGATCAGATGAGGGCCAACGTTATCAATGAGATCATGAGCACTGAGCGTCACTATATCAAACACCTGAAGGACATATGTGAGGTACAGCTGCCATTATCAGATGACTATAATTGTTGACCTCTTGGTATCACTGAGAGATTAAAGTGATAGTTCACCCAAAAAAATTAAGTTGCCATCATTTATTCACCCTCGTTTTGTTTCAAACCTGAGATATTTCTGTCCATTCCACCAAAACTTTGATGGTTCAAAACATTCTTTATAGCATTGTAAAAATGAGGTTACTGAAGAGACATAATCACTTAGGAAGAATGAGTTTCCGCACACTTTCGCTGTTGATCTGTGGTGGACATCACTTGATTTACTCGTCTGGGCTTTGCAGAATGCTGAACTTGAGGTGTTTCTCTCTGTAGGGCTACTTGAGGCAGTGCCGAAAGAGGATTGACATGTTCAATGATGACCAATTGAAAGTGATTTTTGGTAACATTGAGGAAATCTACAGATTTCAAATGGGATTTGTGCGGGACTTGGAGAAACAGTACAACATGGAGGATCCCCATCTTAGTGAAATTGGACCGTGTTTTCTGGAACATGTGAGTAAATTTCCATATGACTTGATATTAACAACATCTTATTTGAAATTATAGCCATTTTTTACCTACAAGCTCTTTCATAATAAATCTAGAAAATGTCAAGCATGTGTATAATGGTTGGGTATTGACTATTCAAACTTTTGAACTGATTCCTGAAAACCTTAAAGTTTATTTTGATTCAGTTCTGACCTTAACAACTGTCTTCCATACAGCAAGACGGTTTCTGGATCTATTCAGAGTATTGCAACAACCACCTTGATGCCTGTATGGAGCTCTCCAAGCTGATGAAGGATGGGCGCTATCAGCACTTTTTTGAAGCCTGTCGCCTCCTCCAGCAGATGATCGACATCGCCATTGATGGCTTCCTCCTCACCCCTGTGCAGAAGATCTGCAAGTACCCTCTGCAACTTGCAGAGTTACTAAAGTACACATCACAGGAACATAGGTAACATACACAGTTTTCACAGTGAAGCCTGTTAATTTGTTAATTTTCCTTTAGCAGCAAAACCTTCATGAAATGTGTTCTGTTGCAGCTTATAAGACTTTTATAAGATTTTGAACCATCCCTTCAAATCTGTTTCAGTATATAAATATTTCAGGTTTGTCCTGATAACACAGAACACTTTAGATGATGCCGTCATCCAAACTGGCTAAAAGAGGACCTATTATGCTTTTTTGCATGTTTAAGTGTGTAGTGTAACTTTCTTTAGAGTGCAATGCTGCTGTTTGAAAAAGGTCTAAGGTATTATTTATTGTCCCAAAGGAAAATTTGTCTTGGACTCAAAAATACATTCACTGGATCACATAAAACGCATAGTAAAATAACACAATAACACAATTTCACATAAATTAGAGGGTGGGAAAGGGGGGGGGGGGGGTGGAGCACAATAGGTCCCATCACAAATGCATATGCCATAATTCACAACTATACATCCAAGAACATAAAGTAAAAAAAAAAAATGGTGTTATTTAATAGCGTTATTGCAGAAGGAATGACCGAATTCTTAAACCGGTTTAATCCCCAACTTGGCATTCTTAATCTCCTACCCGATTGCAACAGTTCAGTGTGTGTGTTGTATCATGCAGAATCTTAAATGCCTCCCATGCCAAGGTCTGGAGATAAAAATGTTCTATTCTGCCCATGGTTTTCATGGCCGCTTGAATAAGAAGTCTAGGCCTGGATTTCAACTGTACTGTCAAATTACCGTACCAAAGGTGTATTCCGTAACGTATTGTATCGTATCTAATCACGTTCTCCAGTACAGCTTGATAAAACAACATCATAATCTTACTACTGACACCATAAAGTCTGAACCTTCTCAAAAAATACAAACTTTACTGTAACTGAGTGCACAAGTTGAACATGAACATGCCATGTAAGAGAACAGTCAATATAAACATCAAGATATTTATATGAGAATACCTCTGTGATTGGAACGATATAAATATGTACTGGGCTATTGACTTTGTATCGAATATCATCTCCTCAATTTTCTTCACATTCACAATTAGGCGGTGTGCATCACACCACTTTACAAACTGGTTCATTTCAGATTAAGACGAGAAGTCTTGATCTTTATATAATAAGCTTAGAATAGCAGTATCATCACTAAATTTCACTTTGTAATAGTTAATGTTTTTGCTAGGGGATAGTCAAGGCTACTTCAGGGGGTCCAGAGACCATGAAAGAAAATTACGACCAGATTTATTTACAGCTTGTACCAGCAAAAACCCTCTTTTGATATAAAATAAACTGTCAGGATTTACTAAAGACACGCAGTGAGAAATGAGCACTGAAAAGGTTTGGACAGGGTTATTTTTTACAGCTGACCTTATTGCAAATGCATTCATAGGAGTTTTACTTTCAGATGCAAAATTTATGGGAGGAGAGTATTTAAATGAATCATGCAAAGTGATTCTCTAAGGTTTGTGGTAGTCAATTTACCATAATTGGGCTTGTGCCATAATTTAACACTGAAAAAAGCATTTCTTATCCCATTTAGCTCTTGACATGGCTGCGATAGTTGCTGCTAGGAGGAGAACCGTGGAGAGTGTGTGGTAGAGGGAAGAGAATTTTCTCCACTCATGTTAATTTATTTGAAATGCCAGAGGAAGACGCTACCCGAACATATCAATTACCAAGCCACGCTATTTTTAATTTGCTGAGACCCTATGCTCATTTGCACTGCTCTTGGTAGTTTGCATCGGTCATTATGGAAATGAGCTGCTGCGTCTGTGCTATTTATTTTGCTCATTGCTAAAATGGCATTTTAAACCTTAAACATACTTCAAATATAGGCTCTGATGAACACCAGACAGGCGGCAGTCCAAAACAGTGAATCTAATCACTATACGGGCAAAAAGCTTACTTCAAGATTGAAAAAAGTGATGTAGATGACCGCTGTAAAAACAGGGAACAAACAGGGAAAAGGGTGATCTATATATTTTTTCTCCAGATATAAAACATAGACTTTTATTAATCCAGACAAAGACTATATAAATTAATCAAAAAATGCCTATACACACTCTTCTAGCCTAGGGTGAAGTCATAATGTACATTCAATTATATTATAGTTGACCAAAATCATTGTTAAAGGTAAACTTAGAGTTGTAACTCTTCAATAAAATGTTGAAAATTTTCAGTATTAAAATCTAATTAGTTAACTTTACTTAAAAAGGCTGCTAACTAACTTAGGGTTAGTAAAAAACACAACAACAACCAGTTTCAAAAATCCATTTAAAGTTAAATGCTTATACTGGGTGTGTATACCAAACAACTCGTTTATTTAAGTTGAGCTAACTAATGTAACATTTCCTGCAACTTGGATTTCCTTAGTTGCATTTACATGGATAGTGATCTGATTTACTTGTTAAAACCATGCAAACTGATTGCATTAAAAAGACCAAGTAAGTGTTACTCCAGTAAATGAAGTACTTCGATCATCCAGCTTGCCATAGCTAACTATCTCTAACTAACAGAGAGACTACCACTTTATCAGTGCTGGTGCTATAGTTTTAGAGTTTGAAGACCCATCCTCGACCATAATACAGGCTCTACTCTTCAGCACGATGTTAACCTCCCCAAAATACACAATACAAACCCTTTGAAAACCAAACATGAGAACATAAAACACTTACAAATCTCTCCCCATATTAATCTTGTACAAAAACGCATAACATAACTTCATTTCAACATTTGCTCCTAGAGCAAAGCATGCTGGGAACTATAAATCTGATGCAACTCATTCAAGTTCTGCCTCAAATGATAAATTTATATTAACTAGTGTTTTCTGAGTAAAAGGCATATTTTATGCAAATAGTACAATTCCTAGTTCCTACATTTGCTAATCCCTAGATTTTTACAATTTAAGTCAACTCAAATGGAAAGTGTTAGGTAAGTTTTACAGTGTACAATTGTTTGTGTGTTATTAGTTTGGTCAGGTTGTGTCTTTACTATGACTCACGTCCAAACCATGTTTTATGAGTTCTATATGTATATAATATATCAATAGTCTGTGGGTCTTTATGTTCCCCCCCACAGTGATTACCGCTATGTGGCAGCAGCACTTGCAGTCATGAGGAACGTCACCCAGCAAATCAATGAGCGCAAAAGAAGACTGGAGAACATTGACAAGATCGCTCAATGGCAGGCCTCAGTGTTGGACTGGGAGGTGTGTTGAGTGGTGTTTATTAATAAAAGGTTATTTAGGGTGTCCACTGCCGATCCCAGTTTGTCTGCCTTGACTACAAAGTTTTCTTTTGTTTTTGCTTAGGGTGATGACATTCTGGACAGAAGTTCAGAGCTGATCTACACGGGTGAGATGTCGTGGATATATCAGCCTTATGGCAGGAGTCAGCAGCGAGTCTTCTTCCTTTTTGATCATCAGCTGGTCTTGTGCAAAAAGGTACATGGCATTTACAAAATATATTGTGTTTTGAGGTCTTCAGCATGAACAATGAGAGAAATAAGTGTAAACACTGATCATAAAAATACTCATAGACTCATTTAAATTCATAAGCATTTTTTAACTTACATTGCCAGATTTGAATCTCAAAATGTGATTATAAATTGCATTCTAAACGCATCCTAATATCTGTATTTTTTGATACATGATGTATCTAAAATAACACGAAATAACACTAAGTAGCAGTTGCAGATCTTTTACAAGTAAAATCAATTGGACATACAGTAGTTAGAGTTGCCAACTCTCAAGCATTCAAGACACACGCTTTACAGGATCTGTATCACGCTCTAACAACACCATGCTAAATCTGCCAAATAATAAGACAACACAAAATATGTTACTACAAATCTGCTTGTTGCATCTTTTCCATTGTTGTTGTTTTTTCAAAAACAGATATTTAGCTAGCATTCACACTTTTGCCCTAAGTGAGAGACATATCATTTATGACCATCAATAGTCTGTTTTTCCCATTTTAATACTTGTCAACATGCTTTTACTCCGTCAGCATTCTTTCACAACATCTATAAATTTGCATGTTTTTCCTTTTGCATAAGGTCATATTTTTCATGACTGTCAAAAGATTAAAGTTAATCGCAATTGTTGGGATGGTTGTTGTTGCAGCACAGACTGTATTCAGTGTAACACCTGTTGACTTCCGTTGTTTTACATCTGAGAGTACAGGCCGGGTTGGTTGTGTTCAAAAAAGCAAGTGTACGCAACTATATTGGCGTTAACCGTCCATTCTATTTATAGTAAAGGATAGAATGAAACAGCAATGAATATAAAGAATATCACGAGTTTTATTGTAGTCATGTATGTATCAGATTACATAAAAAATTCTGTCATCTCACAATCATGTTGTTCAAAAACCCTGACTTCTGCAAAACAAACAAAACAGGGTGTTTTAAAGAAGTGTCCAACTGTTTTTATCTATGCAATGAAAGTCAGTGGGGTCTAACACAACACTGGACCTCACACTTTCACTGCATGGACAAAACCAGTTTTAAGATATTATTAAGGATAAGTCTGTGTAAAAAAAACTTTCTAATAATTTAAATATATTAATTATAATATAACTTTTTTTCTATAAATCATTGCTTCTAGCCAGCTGACACAAGCACATTTACGAGGATTGAGTTTTATGCGCATACATTTTATGCAATATAAATGCGTGTCATGAAGCTCAGGCTACAAGTGACGCAGAGGCTTACAAATGCTTTATAGACATCTTGAAACTCTCCTTCAGCAAATCAAGTTCACAGGCTTTAAAGGGCTAGTTTACCCTAAAATGAAAATTAAGTCCTCATTTGCTCATCCTGGTGTTGTTTTAATGCTGTATCCCTTCTTTCTTTTATGGACCACAAAATAAGAATTCTTTAATTCTAATTCCCGCTCGCGCTCATCCATATAATGGCAGTGAATAGTGACCAGCATCAAGCTTTTTAAAAAGTAACACAGAATGATCCCAATGCAACACATGCCTTATGTTCCAAGTGTTCTGGGGGAATAATATAGGGTTTAGTGAAAAACAAACTTGAAATGTAATGTATTATTTAACAAAATTCTTGAACTTGGCCGTTGGTCTTCTCTGCACGTCTATGCGACGTGCGCATTTGTGAGACTATTATCGCCCCCAAAAAAGCACTTGAGTTGTATGAAATCATAATTAACAAAAACACAAAATGAAATACAACACCTAGAAATCCCCAAAATAATAATTTATTATCTCCGTGTAATTTCTTCACGGAGTCAAATATCAACTGACCAGAATTCTGTTTGTCTGAGGACAGTCAGAATGACAGTTGACAGATGTGAACACAATAACTTCTTGTTACAATGAGCTCAATATATATATTCAGCTCAAAGAAGAAGAGTTGTATGTCATGTCGTGTTATTGTTAATCTTGATTCCTCACAACTTGTGTGCTTTTCCGGAAAAGATGGAGTGAACTGAAATGATTTTGTAAGCATATTGCGTAGTTGTGTTTTCTCGAGTCAATTGTTTTGTTTTATAACGCATTGAAACATGCCAAATTGTGCAGACATATTTTTTGTCCAGGGTGTCATATAAAGAAATTATGAACATATGGAAAACCAAAAGAGAACTAACAAAATATGAATAACTGATTATTGTCAATGGATGATTTTCCGGTCCGTGTACGTTGCGTTCATTCGTTTTTCGATTTAATATTGAAAGTAGAAAAATGAGAAAACGGCTCATTTATTCATTTTTCGTTTTCTCAAAAAAGTAAAAAAATGAGAATTCGGCTTGATTTTTATATTTTTATGTTCAGGGATAGAAAATGGAAAAATGGCTTGAATATCCGATTTCCACGTGTGGGCGCGCATGAAACGCCCCTTTCCGTTGATTGTTCAATCAAAGATCAACGCTTTCGGTTCTTCCACAGTCCTCCGCTGCTGGACAGGGCCTAGGAAGGGTTTTCTTCTCGATAGGCATCTAGTGTAGATTTGACAATCTACACTAGAGAAATATTAGCTGATTATTTCAGAAATATTATAGATTATCTCGCATCTGCACCTACATGACCCATCATTAGCCTACTTGGTGACCCACTGACAGTGCGCAGACCAGTATCCATTTAAGTGTAAACATGCAGCAGTCATAACTATTATTTTAGACTGCACATTGAGTTTTGGACAAGGGATGAAGCTGAAATATGATAGATATGAAAAGATATAAATTGCATTATTTAGTGTCCATGTCACAGCACATCTATTTTGGTTGTTATTCTATTCGTTTTGTTGTTGTTTGTTTGTTTATTTTTCATAGCTTACAGCTTTCATAGCTTGTTGTCATAGCATCATGTTTACCTATATTCTAATATTTTTTAAATATAGGCTATTTGTCATCTTTTATAAAAAAATATTGGAAATGTAATCGACTAAATTCAATTCGAATAATAAGACAATAAGCTGTTACCAATCAATTTAAATTAGTATCTTTTTTTACAGTCTATGGTATCAACCAAAGAGGCTGCATATGGCTGTAAATGTTCCATATACAGCCAATTGGTTCATGAATGAATCAGCGTTTTGAACGAATCGGTTGAATGAATGACTCACTGACTGACTATTAAGACAGTTACGTGCTGCCACCTACTGGGGGTCTAACTCTCATAATATTGTTTAATTTTGTCATTAATTTAATATTTTAAAAGGCTATTCAAAATATTATATTTCAAACTTTAATATCATAATACTATGTAATTGTAATTACTGTGTAAATCCTCTGAGCAGCATTAAACAGTTAATAGTAATAGGTATACATGCCACTTCAAAATTCAGATGCAGCTTCTTTGGTTGATACTAATTTAATTTGATTGGTAACAGCTTATTGTCTTATTATTCTAAATGAATTTGTTGATTAAATTTTCATTTTTTTTAATAAAAGATGACAAATAGCCTATATTTAAAAAATATTAGAATAATTGCCCTTGCAAAGGTAAAAATGATTATATAAGCTATGAAAGCTATGAAAAACAAACAACAACAACAACAACAAAAAAACTAATAGAATAACAACCAAAATAGATGCACTGTGACATTTTTCATATCTATCATATTTCAGCTTCATCCCTTGTCCAAAACTCAATGTGCAGTCTAAAATAATAGTTATGACTGCTGCATATTTACACTTAAATGGATACTGGTCTGCGCACTGTCAGTGGGTCACCAAGTAGGCTAATGATGGGTCATGTGGGTGCAGATGCGAGATAATCTACATAATATTTCTGAAATAATCAGCTAATATTTCTCTAGTGTAGATTGTCGAATCCATGCCTATAGAGAAGAAAACCCTTTCTAGGCCCTGCCCAGCGCGATTTGTGTCAAGCATTAGTCCGGTTGTTGGATGAGAGAGAGTTTATTTACAATAAACACTTTAAGAATCCGTCCAGCAGCGGAGGACTGTGGAAGAACCGAAAGCGTTGATCTTTGATTGACCAATCAGCGGAAAGGGGGGTTTCATGCACGCCCACACGTGGGAATCGAATATTCAAGCCATTTTTCCATTTTCTATCCCTGAACATAAAAATATAAAAATCAAGCCGAATTCTCATTTTTTAATTTTTTTGGGAAAACGAAAAATGAATAAATGAGCCGTTTTCTCATTTTTCTACTTTCAATATTAAATCGAAAAACGAATGAACGCAACGTACACGGACCTTTTCCCTGTGAGCTTTTTGTATTTCTATGCAGCATTTTTTTGTATAGTAAAATAAAACTTGTAGCTGTAGTTTGCCTTTTTTGCCAAATAATTTTTTCAGATAAATACCTTAACCAAGTTTAGTGTTTTGTTCTTCCCTCATATGTAACATATTTTACAAATGTTTTTCTTATATTTTGATAGTTTAATCAAACTTGTAGGGTCATTATAAACTAATATCCCCTGTGAACATCACTTTTGCCACTACTGTAGATGTAAATCATATACAGCCAGCCTGTATTTATTCCATTTAAACAGTCATTTTGCAAAGATGAGTTTGATTCTTTTGTGGTCATTGAAAGCTTCCTTCAGTGAGCACTGCATCTCTTCTCAGGACCTGATACGACGGGACATACTTTACTACAAAGGACGTATTGACATGGATAGGTATGCAGTGAGAGATGCTATTGATGGACGGGACGACGACTTCAACGTTAGTGTGAAAAATGCATTCAAGCTGCACAACAGAGACAGCGAAGAGATGCACGTTTTTCTGGCCAAGAAACCAGAAGAGAAGATTCGCTGGCTGAGGGCTTTTCATGAGGAGCGCAAGATGGTCCAAGAGGATGAAAAAATTGGTAAATTGGCATAAATTCTCATGTATTTATCTGATGTATCATTGCTGCTTCAAAAGCATTTCCATATGTCATTAATGCCACAAAAATAGTTGCTTTGCTTGTGATCTTCCCTCATATCTTCTGCTTCTGATGTTGTTGGTTTTGTTTAGGTTTTGAAATTTCTGAATATCAGAAACGACAAGCTGCAATGACAGTGCGTAAAGTGGCCAAACAGAAAGGTGAGACAACAAAACGATACCAGGTGAATTCAATATTTTTCTATTTTTAACACCTGTCTTATCATTGTTGCTATACTCCAGTAACCTATTTTAGACAAGAACACATGTAGATTTTTTTGCTTCTTTTTCTCCTTGGAGAAAGCTAATAAAAGTAGTGGCGCAACTATCAGAACTATGATAATATTTGAGTTTTGAAGTGCTGGAAAAAGATGTGTGATGTACTTGAAAGCATTTTACTATTTCTGCCAAACTTACATGGTTACAAGTTAGTGTTACTACATTAAATCCATGGTGAATGCTGATCTGTGGACTTAAAACCTATAACGAGTTCATTCATCCACTGAATTGGCTCTATCACTCTCTCTCCTCTCCAACTATAGCTGGTGTGTGGTGAGCGCACTGGCGCCGTTGTACTGTGGCTGCCGTCGCATCATCCAAGTGGATGCTGCACACTGGTGCTGGTTGAGGAGAGAACCCCTGATATGACTGTAAAGCGCTTTGGGTGTACAGAAGTACATATGAAAGCGCTATATAAATGCCTCATTCATTCATTCATTCATTCATTCATGGAACAATGTTTCCACGCCAGTGATGTTTGATCCGTTAATAAGAGAAATTTGAATGCTTCTCATTAGATCTCGCAGCGATGTTATTACTTCAGTGGCGAATTCAAATGCTTTGTTTACTGGATTTCTCAGCGCTGTAGTAACAGTGTCACTTGATCAAGATCAGCTCGCGCTGCACTGATGTTGATGGTCCAAACTGATAAACGGTCCGTGAAGCACAAAATAATGAGTAGCGCAGTTTCGTTCCGCTTTCATTACGTTTTTCCATTTGATGTTGCGCAATGTTGTGGTGATCGCACTAGCGCGGATTTTGGTCGGGAGGAAAAATGGTCCAACGATCGGTTTGTAATGCGTACCGATTACCGAACCGAAAGCCTCGTACCAAACGGTTCAATACGAATACATGTATCGTTACACTCCTAATTATCTCTCTTATGTAGCACTGGAAGTCCAATTTATTTGAGCAAATTTAGGTGGGGCATTCCAATAATTTTTTTTATTATTTATGGGCTTCTTTGCCTTTAGTAGATAGGACAGAATTGAAGAAATAAGAAGCAATGGGAGAGGAGAGAAACAAGACTGGGAAAGGATCTCCAGTCAGGACGTAAACTGACGTACTATGCTGAGCAGTTAAAGAATCAGAAATATTCAATTTCACCATCTATACCTTTGTTTATTTACCATTATATAACGTAGTTTAAAAGATACTGGACGGACCCATTATTATTAATCCCTAACTAATCTACTCCCATTGCATCAAAGCACTGGTGAGGCTACATGAGGGCCATGGTGGCACTGGCCCACTCATATTGACAGCTGGTCCACCCAATCAAATGAGACACAAAATGTTTTTTTTTGTGTGAAAGAAAAAAAATCCTACATGCATGACTATATAATAAATACTCATGACTCAAATGCATGAATTTAGATCCTTGTGGATGTGCGCTGATCTACCAGTCATGTGCTTCTATTCTTCAATCTAAGAACGCTTCTGCTGTAAAACAGTCCCTTATTTGCCTTTACTCATCGTCCCTACTAAGGGTGTAACGGTACACGTATTCGTACCCAGAATTTTCAGTACATGTTTTTTGGTTCGGTACACATGTGTCCTGACGAATACAGAGTTGTAGTCCATTAACCACCAATAATCACAATAAGTTCTGTTTCGTTTTCTTTCAACAAGAAACAAAGCCTCTCAAAATCTCTCAAATTCTGTCCATTTTATCACGAAATTCAAACATTAAATGCCGTTTTGACGCTCTTTGATGTGGCATGAGTTCGCTGTATAGACTAGAGCTCTACACGGGTCCAAAAAATTCGTACCCGAACCTCAAGAGACCCATAATGTGCTACACGGAACCGTCCCGGACACCTCTATTATTTCAAAAGCTGGACCTAGGCCCATGCAGATCCAAGAAATGCCATAAATGTACTACCCGGAACCGACCCGGACCCGTCTGTTATTTGAAAGCTGGACCCCAACCCAGCAAGACAGACCTGACTGTCACATATTCCACACTAAATTTCTATTAACAAGTCAATAAAAATAAAACTTTTTGCCTAATCTTACCTAATTTTAGTAACGTCCGTCGTCTCCCTTCCTTGTACCTGACTGACTGTGATGCACAATCCTCCTCTCGTTATTCCAAGCTTAATCCACTCATTATTTCAGATTCAAAATCCACTTGATGTCACAGTGACGGATGACAAAAGAGACTTTGCAGATTTGCATTTCGACTAGTAAACTCAAATAATAACTTTGACTGTTTGCCCTTAATAACTATAATAACGATTGCTCGTTCAGTATTATGACCGCTGACTTTAGCATTATTTATTTGCTATCATCTCTGTACTCTCTGGGTCTGACCACCAAAACTTTAAGATTAAAGGGATACTCTACTGGTTTTTCATATTAAACTATGTTATTCCATTAACTAAGACGAGTTGATGCATACCTCTCTCGTCTCAGTGCGTGCACTAAATCGCTGTCTTGCCGCAAACCTTTGTTAGATCTTATCTCAGCCCTGTTCATTCAATACGGGCCAAGAGGAGAAGCGACCAAACACCTCCACGTTTTCCCTATTTAAATACAGTTACTAGAGTAGTGTAACTCGACCAAGAACGGTGACACAAAATAAAACGTTGCGCTTTTCTAAGTGTGTGTAATGGATAACTATATTGTATGGCAGAATACCATAGCAAGTTCTTGGAAGCACTTCGACTCGGCGCAGTAATATCATCTCTCCGTGAAAAGTCCACTCCCGTTGAAATGAGAGGGAGGAGGAGAGGGAGCGGACTTTTCACGAGTCCGGAACAGACCCGGGACCTGAAGTAATAGATTGGAACCTGACCCGGCTGACCATTTAAAATATAGACCCGAACCCGTACGGGTCCTCAGGTTTCGGGGGCTCCGTGCAGACCTCTAGTATAGACACCTCAGTTCAAGCGGGAGTGCGGAGCAATCTCTTTCTCTTTAATGCTAGTTAGAGAATAAACTTGAATGAGTATTGAAGGTATGTTGAAAGATACAGTACAACTGTCATGATCGTTGTCCAAACTATGATCTTGATCACATATCATCGACCCCAATTAATCCAGCACAGAGGATCATGTGTCTCCGTCAAGTAGTGATGGGATACCGAGGCTTTATGAAGCATTTGAGGCTTTCATCAAATTGTGCCGAAAAGGTTAATTACTTGCTTCGGAAAAAGCTTCAGAAGTCCGTGACATAAAAGAGTGGGATCAATACAGTTCTATCTAATCTCATCTAAATTAATTTGTGCCAATGAGACCACAACTCTTGTCATGTGTAGCCTGGCCAACGGATTCATCTATTGATCAATAATATAAAATATACAAGTATAACAATTAGTAATTGATGTGAGTTGTTGAAAAAATATTTTGGGTGTTCTGTTTTTTTTTACAATTTATGTTATAGGGAAATATAGTGTTAAATTATTTAAATAAATAATGCATCCTCAATAATCATTTCCCTTTTTATGCATTGGGGGTTGCGAAGTGCAAATTTTTTTCAAACCAGCTGTTCCAACCTTCCAATACTGCATGACGTTCGAAGCTGCAAACCTCATCAATCACGTGGTATTGTCATTTCGATACAAGCATTCTGTGCAGTGTGTGATACAATAGTGCTTTGAAAACTGCGTTGGAGCATCGGAGCCCCTTTATCAACCGTCCCATCACTACCAACAAGGAAAATGTCCTATTGAGGAGTATGTGACAGACTTTAGTGAACTGACCCATTTGACTAAAATGGAGGAATTAATCTGGCATTACAACTGAGTGGCTCTGCGTTTACTGTGGGAATCGTGGAGGTAGCAGCCCTTACACCAGAACCTTTTCACAACATGGCCGCCACGCCACACCTTCCAGCCAACATGGCCGCAATGCCTAAGTCCTCAGCCTTCATGCCTGCCACCAGACCTGTCTCGAGGCATTCAAAACTGATGTCCAGTGTGGCGGATCCCCCGCTGATCCCAAGGCTTCCAGAACGCCCACTGGCCTCAGCACTGTTGTTCCCATCTATTCTGTGCTCCGTGATGGCGGCAGCCATTTTGTGTATTTGGGCTTAACACACCTAGTCTGTTTCTCCCGAGGCGGTGGCATTTTCCATTATGTCTTTCACAGAGGCCATTTCTGTAATGTCCCCTGATGCTCTCTTTCCCCAAGGCCGATTGACTCCTCGCCCTACAACCTAGGAGGTCCCTGAACTTCCTGCCAGCCCATGACACGACCATGGAGGTATCCACTTCCTTCGCCATGACAGACTGAGTCATCCTGAACTTCCGTCGCCATGACACGACCATGGAGGTCATCCGTGAACTTGCTGTCGGCCCTGACTTGACCAAAGAGGTCACCCTAACTGGTGGTCACCAGTCCCGTCTGCATCACCGTGGTGGTCCTCAGCTACACCTTGTTGGTTATCTGCTCTGCTGGGGTTTTCACCAGTCTTATCTGCTCCGTCGTGGGGATCTTAAGTCCGGGCTACTCTACCAGGGTGATCACCCATCCCATCAGCTTGTCTGTGGTGGTCTCCAGCACCACCACCTGCTCAGCCTGCTCCGCCTTGGCCATCTGACCAGCCTGCTCTGTCCTGGCTATCTGCACTACTTCCATCTCAAGTCCTTCCTCCCCTCCATGGACCTGGCCCTCCATTCCGCCCCCAGGTCCACATCTTCTCCACCTCCCTCGTGGACTGTTTTGGAGCATCTGGAAGCCGCTCCTTGGAAGTCTTTCTGCAGGTCTGTGTTCCCCTGTCTTGGTTTTGTGTTTATGGACTCTTTGAAGTGTGTTCTGTACCCCATTGTTTCGGAGTTTACTTCCTTGTTCAGTGCCCTATGCCACCCTGTTTGTTGCTATAGTTCTCTTACGAGAGTATCTCTCGTACTGCGTAATATCTTACGCTATGGCGAAACACTCTTTCCTCGAGATATTGAAGCCAAAAATTACCCTTAATTTTTTTAATCATGCAAAACGCTTTTGCAGCAGCAAGCAGACAAGGGCGAAACAGCTCGCGCGCCCATTGGCTGCCTCGCTGGAAAAGCTGCAGCCTATCGAGTGAAGGCACTGCGTGACGTAATGACGAATGAAGACGCTTCGCGCTCATTTCGTCATGTCCCGCCAGTATAGGCGTGGTCTCGCCCTATGAATACCCCTCGATAGCTGTATTTCTCTGATTTTTCATTCTTCACGCGAAGCTCATGCATCGCGGGATCCAGAGTGAGAAGCCGCGCCGTTGACTTGTAGCCTTCTCAGCGGGACGTGCCATCTTCTGAAGTCGCTGGCCCAGCCGCCTTCAGCTGCCGTACCTGCTGCGCTTTCCGGCGTACTATATCCTTTTACTCTGCTAAGTGTGTGTGTGTGTTTGCTTACGTGACGCAACACCCATTTCTACTGTTCTAAAAGAGCTGCGTCTTTTTAAAGATGCTTTCCTGTGGTTCTTGCCGAGCCCCACTCAGCGACGAGGACCGCCACGTCATCTGCGTGTCCTGCCTGGGTGAGGATCACGCGGCCACCGCGCTCGCTGACGGCGGATGCCATCATTGTAAACGCTTGCCTATGGTGACTCTGCGGACTCGCCTGGCGTCGTTCTCCGAGCCCGCATCCCAGCCAGCCGTGATGCCGCGCCGCAAGAAGCGCCGCGCCCTGCGCGCTCCCGAGCTATTTCCAGCCCGCCAAAGCTCGCCGGTTCGCCCGCCAGCTTCGCCGGCTTCGCTCGAGTCGCTCCCAGACGGACAGCGGCCGCCGTCTGCCGCCGCGTCCGCACTTGAGCTCGACAAACTACCGGAGACGGCATTGAAACTGAGCCGATGCGTCCGCTCTCTCAAGCCGTGGATTACATCGGCCTGAATGGTGAGATACATTTGTGGCTAACGCTATCCGAGATGACGGAAGCTGAGCGCTCCGTGTTCCTCGACGTTCTCGCTCTGCTGGACGCCGCCCCCCTCAGCGCGGGCCCCGGCCGAGGATTGAGATAGAGCCCGAGGTCTCAAGGCCTTCCTAGTCACTCTAGGAAAGCGACGGTGTTCAGTTCCCGCTGCGGCCGGATTTTCACCAAAACTTCTCGCTCGTTCAGTTCCAAGCAATGTGACTGTTCCAGTGTATTTCGCAGTGAGCAAGCTGGTTCCACAGCCCGCTTGCCTGCGCACAAAGGCCGCCGTTTCGGCTAACTAGCAGCGCCGCCAGGCCCGAGATCAAACACCGCGCTCTCGCTCTGCTGGACGCCGCCCCCCTCAGCGCGGGCCCCGGCCGAGGATTGAGGTAAAGCCCGAGGTCTCAAGGCCTTCCTAGTCTCTCTAGGAAAGTGACGGTGTTCAGATCCCGCTGCGGCCGGATTTCCACCAAAACTTCTCGCTCGTTCAGTTCCATGCGTTGTGACTGTCCCAGTGTATTTCGCAGTGAAGCAGCCGGTGTCTCAGCCCGCTTGCCTGCGCACAAAAGCCGTTTCTATGGCTACCCAGATAAATCCAATAAAGAGTGCATTTTCTGGTGTTCCGGCCACGGCCGATGGTGTTACGAGTGTTGTAAGAATGCCCACGTCCCAGTGCCCATTCCCACACCCAGACACAGCCCGCCACGGTGCAGGGCTAGCACAAATAAAACCAACTCATGTTGGTTGTGCAGAAAATGTGGTGAACGCGCCCATACAATGCCCGCTTACACTACACGATGCGTGTCCCTTGGTTTCTGTAAAAACGAAACTAACACACATTTAGTCGGCGCGAGCCGACAGTGTTCTCAGTGCAGTAAATGTGCCCGCTGTTCCGCATTTCCTCACTGACACTCCGAATCCCACGGGATTCACCCCCGCTCGTCTTCTCTGCACAACCCGTCACAGAGAAGCTGAGCGCGGCCAGGCTGCCGGCTTTGATCAGCGCGCGCCTTGCACGCTGTATACACAGCAGTGATTTAGTCGCGCGAGCTGACAGTATTCTCAGTGTAGAAAATGTGCCGCATTTAGTAAATGTGCCCACATTCCCTCACACGCGCCGAATCCCACAGGATTCGCCCCGCTCGCTTTCTCTGCGCGTCCCGCCATAGAGAAGCTGAGCGCGGCCAGGCTGCCCGCTGTGATCAGCGCGCCCCCCGCCTCGAACGCTGTAAACACGGTGCTGTGTTCCCAGTACACAGGGGCTCTCGAGCCGCCGTCCTGCCGCGGCCAGAGCCCAGATTTCATTCTACCCCTAGCTATTCACGCAGATGCGTGGTTAAGGCTTCCCGGGGTATCAGAATGGGTGTTGAACACTATAACGAGAGGCTGTTCGCTACAGTTCGCTCGACGCCCCCGCCGTTATACGGCGCGAGTCGAAACTACGGTGTATAGCGAAGTGTTTCATCTACTTCGAGCCGAGATAGCGAAACTACTGAGAAAAAGGGGCTATAGAACCTCTATCTCAGGGCGAAGGGGGCTTATACAGCAGATATTTTCTGGTACCGAAAAAGATGGTGGGCTCAGACCCATTCTAGATCTGCGACTGCTGAACAGAACGCTCGGGAAGCGCCAGTTCAGAATGCTTACGACCAGGAAAATCCTCGCGCAAGTGCGCCAAGGAGACTGGTTCATGTCAATAGATCTGAAAGACGCCTATTTTCAAATACAAATAGCGTCCCATCAAAGGCGATTCTTGAGATTCGCCTTCGAGGGCCAGGCATATCAATACACAGTCCTGCCGTTCGGCCTGTCAGTAGCACCCCGTACGTTCACGTAGTGCATGGACGCGGCCCTCGCCCCCCCTGAGACTTCGGGGCATGCGAGTTTTGAACTACTTGGACGATTGGCTGATTCTAGCTCGTTCACGAACGGAGCTCATAGAACATAGGGCCGCATTACTCGAGCATCTCGAGGAGCTGGGCCTTACAGTCAATTGGGCGAAAAGCTCACTGCTCCCCAGTCGGAGAATTTCCTTCTGGGAACAGTGTTGGACTCGCTATCCATGACAGCACGCCTGTCACCGGAGCGCGGATTAAATATTCAGCACGTCGCGAGATCCTTCCGCCACGGCTCTATAGTCCCGCTCAGAAGGTTTCAGAAAATGCTGGGTCTGATGGCCTCAGCAGCCTCCGTACTCCAGTTGGGCCTGCTCCGCATGCGCCCACTGCAGCTATGGCTAAAAGCACGAGTTCCCCCAGGGCGTGGACCGCGGGTCTATTTCGCCTCAGGGTCGACCTTCAGTGCGTTTCAGCTCTGAAACCGAGGAAAGTGACCGGCTGGTATCAGTCAGGTGTGAGTCTGGGGATCGCCTCGGGTGTGAAGGTGGTGTCTACGGACGCCTCCACATCAGGGCGGGGAGCGCTGCTCGAGGGCAGACCACTAGCTGGCCTATGGTCAGTACGGGAGAAGCTCCTTCACATAAACTGCTTGGAATTAATGGCAGTCGACAAAGCGCTAAGGCACTTCTGTCCCCAGATAATAGGCCACCACGTATTGGTCCGGTCGGACAACATGTCAGTGGTGGCGTACATAAATCGCCAGGGCGGCATCGGGTCCACACGCCTTTGCAGGCTGGCGGAACCCCTCTTGGTCTGGGCCCAGCGCAACCTCCTTTCTCTGAAAGCGGCGCACGTGCCTGGGCACCTGAATACGGGTCCAGACAAGCTGTCCAGAGACAACGTCCCGACAGGAGAATGGTCGCTGTATCCGCAGACGGTCCAGCTGCTGTGGGAAACGTTTGGCAGAGCGCAGGTGGACCTGTTCGCGTCCCGCGAGAACGCTCACTGCCCAGTATTCTTCTCGAAGGGCAGGGACGCGCTGGCCCATACTTGGCCCAGCGGTCCCCTGTATGCCTTTCCCCCGGTCTCGCTCCTGCCTCAGGTGTTGGAGCGGATCAGGGAAAATGGATGCCCAGTGCTGCTTGTGGCTCCGCTCTGGACGAACCAGGCTTGGTTTCCGGTCCTGATGCGGATGACCAGCACTGCCCCGTGGCCTGTACCGTTGAGGAGAGATCTCCTCTCTCAGGCGGAGGGCTCGATTTGGCATCCTCACCCGGAACTGTGGTCCCTGCACGCATGGGTCATCAACGGGTACCCGCTAGCCTCCCAGAAGGAGTGCTAAACACGATCGCGCAGGCTAGAGCTCCGTCTACCAGACGGCTCTATGCCTCGAAATGGTCGGTGTTCTCTACTTGGTGTCGAGCCCGTGGCTTTTCACCCGTGGACTGCGGGGTTAAGGAAGTGCTTGCCTTCCTTCAGGAGCTGATGGATAAGGGAAGGACCCCATCCACGCTCAAAGTGTACGTGGCGGCCATAGCAACGTTTGCTAAACCGGTGTCTGGCCAGTCACTGGGGAAAAAAACGACTTAGTCGTGCGTTTCCTACGAGGAGCTCGGAGATTAAACCCTCCCAGACCCCCTTCAGTCCCGGCTTGGGACCTTTCCACGGTCTTGGAGGCCATAAAAGGCGCCCCGTTTGAGCCGATCCAGCTGTCGGATATGAAGCACCTGTCCCTTAAGACGGTGTTTCTATTGGCTCTCGCTTCAGTGAAGCGTGTAGGGGACTTACAGGCGCTTTCTGTAAGCGCGTCATGTCTGGAGTTTGGGCCTAACGACTCAAAGGTCGTACTCAAACCGAGGCACGGCTACGTGCCGAAATCCCTCAATACACCGTTTAGGGCCCAGGTAATTTCCCTGTCAGCCCTTCCGGTTCTCGATGAGGAGAGGGACGCGAGTCTCCTTTGCCCTGTCAGGGCGTTAAGGGCTTATGTGTCCCGCTCGGCTGGGTTCAGGCAGACCGAGCAGCTTTTCGTTTTGTTTGGCGGCCGTTCTAAGGGACTCGCCGCCTCAAAACAGAGCCTATCCAGATGGATAGTGGATGCCATAGCGCTGGCTTACACTTCCAAGGGCCTGCGGTGCCCATTGGGTGTCAAAGCGCACTCCACAAGAGGCGTGGCCTCGTCGTGGGCATGGTATAGCGGGGTCTCCCTGCAGGATATCTGTACGGCTGCGGGCTGGGCCTCGCCGTCGACATTTATCAAGTACTATAACCTGGAGGTGCCCGCCTTACAAGCTAAGCTTTTGGCGGTCTGAACTTCGGGCTTATCGGCCGCCAATGCGGCTATGTTGCCCTTACGGGTCGGTACCCCTACGGGACTTTTATGAAGGAGTGATGCTTCTAGCCTCTCCTCCTCTACTCTATGTGAGTTATGGTGATTATGCACTAGATGTGCCCCGGGCTTGGCCCCGGGACTCTGGTGTTGGATCCCTGTCCGCACGGCGTTTTGTATGGGGTCCCCATAGCGTAAGATATTACGCAGTACGAGAGATACTCTCGTAAGAGAACGTACTCGGTTACTAACGTAACCTCGGTTCTCTCTAGAGAGGGAACGAGTACTGCGTATCTTGCCGTGCTTGAACTATGCTCTGGTTCGCTTCGGTGTACAAAATCAGAGAAATACAGCTATCGAGGGGTATTCATAGGGCGAGACCACGCCTATACTGGCGGGACATGACGAAATGAGCGCGAAGCGTCTTCATTCGTCATTACGTCACGCAGTGCCTTCACTCGATAGGCTGCAGCTTTTCCAGCGAGGCAGCCAATGGGCGCGCAAGCTGTTTCGCCCTTGTCTGCTTGCTGCTGCAAAAGCGTTTTGCATGATTAAAAAAATTAAGGGTAATTTTTGGCTTCAATATCTCGAGGAAAGAGTGTTTCCCCATAGCGTAAGATATTACGCAGTACTCGTTCCCTCTCTAGAGAGAACCGAGGTTACGTTAGTAACCGAGTACGTTACCCTCATTAGTTATCATAGTGATTAATCTGTTTCAGGTGTGCCTTGTTAACCTCTTGTTATCCTGTTATATTTTCCCCTATGTTTCAGTCTTGGTTTGTCGGTTATTGTCTTTGTATGTTGTGTGAAGCTGTTCCTGCTCGTTTAATTATGTCACGTTTCTGCTCCTGTTCATGGTTTTGAGCCTCTATTTGGATTTTCTTTGTTTTTGTTTTCAATAAATACTGCTGCAACTGGATTTTCACCGATCTCCATGCCTGCCTAAACGCAATCAACTTACTGAAACGCATATCGTGTTAATCGCTCTATCACTGTTTCAACCGCGGAAAGACGTCAATAAAAAACAGTCACGTAGCATTGCATTTATCTCAGACAAGACATTCATATTGACACAAATATTTTGATTCGATCTTGATTGACAGATCAAATATTCATTTATGCTTGATCATATAGCCATATGTATACCTACTGTACATATAAGGGGAAAAATAACTTTTTGTTGAATGCAGTTTGCCTTTTTTTAGAACTATTTAAGCTTTTCTTGGGTTCAATTCTGTATTTGCTTGCAATTCGAAAGACCGCTGTTCACCAGCAGCATCTCTTTGTTTTCAAGTAACGTTAGCAGGGAAATCACCTATGGAAGTCACGCGGAACAGTCACATCTCTGCCATTATTTTTAAGCCCGCCCACCAACTCTTGTGATTAGCCTGACCAGAGTTTGTTTTTTTCAGCTCGAAAAGCCAACAGAGAGTTGCTAGACCACCCTGCTGCAAAATAATTTTTGCTGCAGCTAGGGTGCGTCTAGATTTCTAGGCTAAGTAGATGTATATTTATTAAAGAGCCATACAGGCAACTAGTGGGCAAACCATGGCATTACAAATGAAAATTATAATTTTTCTGTCCACAAAATGACTCTAATTTGCCTCTTTACATTGGAATTTTAAACCCTTTTCTCTATTTTAACCTTAAATATTACAATCATTGTAATACAAATTATCAAAAATATTAGAATAAAATATTATTTTAAGTGGTAATTTAATGGACCATAATTATAGCACAAATAGTATTTAATACCTCTCTATCCCTCTCCAAAATAAAATGATACTGTAAATGTCGTTGATGTAAAAATCAATCCACACTATGCTGAAATGGTTACCAAAAATAGCAGCAAATACCTGTATAGTGAAGCTGTTGCCTATCCTGCTTAAACATTCAAATTTAGTGACAGCGCTGGTTTGTTTGGAACTATTGAGAAATCCATGAATCACGTGACCACATGACGGCTACGCCAGCGAGGAAGCTGTTGCCTATCCTGCTTAAACATTCAAATTTAGTGACAGCGCTGGTTTGTTTGGAACTATTGAGAGATCCATGAATCACGTGACCACATGACGGCTACGCCAGCGAGATCAAAACATGTCGCAACTCTGTTTTTCAATGGCCCTGTCTTTAACGCACTACAGCGATTTGCTCGAAAAGCATGTCTCACGCCAAATGTGCGATAGTTGGTAACCCTGCTTTATTATTATTGTAATGTGTAAGTAAGGGCTCAATATGGTTTAGAATGAATAGTTAAAGCTTTGAAAAAAGCGTAAAAAAAGCTTTAAAAGATGATGTACTTTAGTTTGAGAGTATGCACTGACGTCCACCTTATTTCACAAGTAGTAGTGAGAACCCAAATGCAATTTATTCCAAAACGTGATCAAACATAAAACAAAGGCATGAAAAATACAAGGAACACCTGTAAACAATAATCTGACGATTAACCAATGACAAGACACATGGCAGGATCACATGACAAACAGGAAATCACATGACAAGAACAAGAAACAAAACCCAAAACGTGACACCACTGCATCAAATGTTTTTGTTAACTGTTCACAGACATGCGAGCACATGAATGCAATGGCCAAAAATTAGTTTAGAGCTCTATGCACTATATTTTGTTCTGCAATCGTGTGAATACCCTCATCATAACCAGAAAAGTGTGGACACAATGTAAATCACAGATTTGAGCAATGTAGACAACATCATTATAACGAAGCTTTGGTGTGATTGCAGAACTCAATCACTGATAAACTTGTGCTGAACTGATTTGATTGACAGCTCTGGCGATAATAAAGGGAGTGTAATTTGTCTTAATCACAATTTAATTGAATATTCTTTGACTTAATCACAACAATTGGATATGTCTTGTTAATGGCTCAGTTCAATTTAATCAAAATAACAGTTGTTTTTCATACTACTAAAAGGAACAAAAATGTAGATATTTGTAATTCTGTACAAATACCTCGTATGTCAAAATATCAAGGATATCTGATTCCACATTTCATGACCCCTTTAAATACTGCTGTTCATCATGTTTCATTCAATTGTGTAGATATAGGGTTATAAATTTAAAAATATGTTACCTCATAACTTGTCTGCTAGCTATGGTTTCAATAGCAAACACAGGGCTTTTTTAGCATCTTCTTCAAGTGAGAAATCACAGAATAGTTCTTCCATTAAGTTAAACACTATAGAAATTATAGAAATAATTAGAAATAGTTCCTCATTTTTACTCTAACCAATTTCTCACCATTTAACTGATAATTCAGATGTTGTTTGCCAGATGTCCATATTCAAGCAACAATGAAAAGACAGAAAATTGGATTCATATTGATTTCAGTGTAAAAATATGTTAACAGTGTTTTATATGTAAACAGGTTTTATATGCACATGATTGCTGTATTTTACAGGGGCCAAGCACTGAAGGTGAATTTGCACTTTCGGTAGTTTTTTTTTCTTCTCGGGTAGGTGAAGTCTATGGCAGCCAATAGAACCATAGGGTTCTTGTCATGACTGTAATTAAAGTAGTGAAATCTGGCATATTGTTTAATGGGGTTCTTAAAAGTCCCTAGACCAAGTTTGAGCTTTGTCACTCAAACTCTATAACACCACCAGCTATAACACCAACAGCTCAAAATGTGACAATTCTTTTGCTTATAACTTATAACGTGTGGTCTAAAAGCATTCTAAAATCCCCTCTTAAAGCATTCATCGTCTGACCATGCAGACGGAAAGTTGTTAAAAGCTTTTCCTAAACCTAAACTTTATGCACATATGCATATCTTTAAGGAAGCCAATCATCCGTCCACACCCATTCTGCTTGTGCAATGATAAAGTCCCTTCCAGTAGATATTCAAATCTTGAACAAAAGCTATCTGCAATGTGAGAGCAGATTCATTTTTAGTAAAAAAAAAAAAAACTTGTCTGGATCTGTCATATTTATGACCATTAGCAAATCAAAGTAATGGCAGTCAATACAAAAAACAGATGAACAGAGATACAAAGAAAACACGTTGATCCCTTTGATCCATATTATGTCCCAGAAAACATTTTTACAGATCTCGATCATGATTCAGTGCATCTATCTATTGTTTGTTGTCAAACGTACACTACTTTAAACGTACACTAGTTGGATCAAATGTACAGAGACATTTGAGGACACAGTAAAACAAAATGCAGACTACCAACATGTTTATAATAACTAAAATCTTGTATAATTATTTATCATAGAAAGTTGTATGATTCCACCTTTATTATTTGACCACTGATCCAGTGAATGTTGCAGTGACAGTAGTGGTTAAAGTGAGCTAGTATGCGTTATGCTGTTCACAGAATGAATATTATGTACCAGCAGCTCTTTTATAAACTGCTAGTACTCTCTTCTTGAGAGAGATCTACACTGAACCCACAGATCTCACAGACATGCTGGATCATGCTCCCCACCAAATTTTTGATAGTTTGAAGTGAAGTGCGCCTGTCAATAACAAAGCTGAGATTAGACTTAAGAAGGATGATGGACCAAATACAATTGACCGTTCGCAAAAGCCACGCCCCCTAGTTTTTGTTACTACGCCCGTCAAACAAATGGTCAAACACGACCAGCGCCACAGATTGCCATGACGGGAAGAGATATACCCGTGCGTGTCAGTGACCTTTTTTGGAGCAATACCTCCGCGATATCCTCCAAAATATAAAGATACGTAATGAAGGAGACACGACTACTATCGAGGGTAATGCTTATACCGGACCGGTCTCAAGCGAAATCTGAGAACCCCATGACCTGTACCTCAAATGCAACCAGCACAGCCTTGAAGAAGATTTTATAAGCTGGTTCAGTGGCCAATTGTTTGGGGTTAGAAATATAACTCGCGCTTTATATTTAGTAATTATACATTCGCTTTAACAAGCTTGTTCATTACCACGGCAACTGCTTGCGTGTCATGCTGAATGCGATTTTCATGTTTAAAAAGTAACTATACATAAGAGACGGAAAGATGCAGATAACCATTATTTCTATTCGTTACGATATTGATATATGAACTGATGTTGTCTAGTAAGCTTCATGCTTTCCCTGTTGCGAACATGCACTCCTCTAAACTGTAGTCTACGGGTGCTGCACTGCTAGTGACTGCTGCTCCTTTCCCCCGAAAATATCATGTTAACAACTAGCCTTTAGCAAACGTAATTCCTTTGTGGATCCTCTTGATCTGCTTTCTCCATGTTTCTTTGACTAATCTGTCAGTGTCTCAGTCTCACGCATGCGAGTTAACCATGTTCGACACATTTAACTGGGAGTGGAGTCGTCCACACTGTTTTTATCCATTGTAGGCACCACTCACGTTGTGTTTTCGGTTTTGGAAACGGAAAGAACACAACTCCTCCAGACAATCTCTCGGGGTATCTAGTGTCCCATTTACAAACGCCATGGGCGCACCGCTTCAACATCTTGCTTGGAGTCAATGTTTGACGGACCTGCTCACATAGTAACGGTTGCTATGATGTGTGATTGGACAATGGCCGTTTTGGGGGAGGGGCCTGTGAAAGGTCAATTGCCTTAGTCTTTGTTCAATTTCAGAAATATGTACTGCGATATGGCATTCAGTTGCTTGGGGTGCTTTTTTCCACTTTTACAACAAATGACTTCATAGTTGCATGGTAGAACGCCAGGCTCTCCCGTCACACCCACACAGTGCTTACTCTTTCCCAATTTCGAATCACCATCCCTTGTTCCTCATCACCGCAGGACCAGTACAAAAGTGCACACCTCTCAGTCACTCATTGTCAACAAATGACAGACATGGAAACAGATTCCTTACCTGCTCTACTTACCTTGGTGGTTCAGCTCTTAAGCCTTGTTTATCTCCTGTGTTGATTACTCTGAGTCTCCTTCGTCTCTCCAAGAATCTCCTTTGCCTTCATGCCTGAAACCTGTGGATAAAGATTACCTGTAAACTGTGTTTTTCAAGAGGAATGCGCTTCATCCAGTTCCTCCGTCATCATCACCATTCACAACCTACAACAAAAAACAATTGTTAGGATTACCAATATCTGTCTTTGAGTCTGGTATATCCTGACAGAAGGCCAGACCAACAACTTAATGGCAATGAACCCAACAAGAGCTGGTGGATAACCTTTGTAGAGTTCTCACTGCACATGCACCCGCATCTGCACTGAGCACACCTGTCACTTCCCCGAGCTCTGCCTCATCACCTGTGTATGTTGCAAGTCCCATGGTCAACCCGACACCCTACCATGGCATGGTGGAGGACAATGGCTTCCACCTGCAATGTTTGCTCACCCTAGAGATGCAGCCGCATTGCTTCCCCACTGAAAAGGCTAAAATCTCTTTCATCTTGTCCCTGTTGTCAGGTCGTGCACTTCAATGGGCAGAAGTACTCTGGAGCCAAGCTGGACCGGTCACGCAATCCCTCGACAACTTCACTACTCACTTCTGGGAAGTTTTATGACCCCCTTGAGGAGATTCCTCAGTAGGTGAACAAATGGAGCTTGAGTGTTCGAATAAAATTCAAGCAAAGTTCAGGCAGACCACTGATCGCTAAACAATATCAGCTGACGCTCAGCCAATTTGTTTCTCCACCTACTCTAATCAACTATAGTATTTAAGCTCATTCAACGAATGCTCCGCAGTCTGTCGCACAAAAATGTACACTCACCTTCACCTCCACCATCTAGTATGGCAGCTCGAGCACCTTAGAGCCTAAGTATCTCGCCAAATCCAAAGAATAAATTTCATTCTCAAAGTGGTCCTGACTGAACTATATAATTTACGGCAGGGAAAAAGTTGCTCTCAAGTTGTGTACCGTAGTGATCTTTAGTGGATGGAACAAGTGAGCATTACTTACCACCTATCAACAAGGTCTTGACCCACTACTGCATCTCTTCACCTATTATGACACAATGGGGTTGGAACATTTTATTCAATTGTCTCTGCTAGTCGCTCAACACATTCGAAATTATATGGAAGAACAATCTGCCATGCAGTCCTTTCATAACATATGCCACCCAATAAAATCCAGCACTCCAGAACCAGGAGAGAAACCCATGCAAGTATACAATATGTGACTTACCCCGGCTGAGTGGAATCGTCGGCTGACCCAGAGATTATGTTTATATTGTAGTGCCAGTGGACACGTTATTGCCTAATGTCTGGTCTGACCTCCTCGTCCCTTAGTGAGTTACTTTACCTGTCCAAAAGCCATTTTGTCACGACTTACCACCATCTTAACTCATACTGCTTCTGATGTATCTGTTTAAATCCCAGCTTTCATAGACTCTGGGTCAGTCCGCAACTTTATCTCCGGGAAACTCTGCTGCCAACTCAAACTTGAGAAGAGAATAAGTCAAGCCACTGACCAAGTCCAGTCAATAACTGGTAAACCGGTCAGCCGAAAAGTCTTCCATCATTGTGTGGTTCCTGCCAAGCTGCAAGTTGGTTGCCTCCACATCGAACTCTCGGTTCTGGAGAAATCCACCGCCAGCATTCTGCTAGGGCTCCCACGGCTCGAGAAGCATGATCCCATTCTCTCCTGGAAGAATGGAGACATCTTGAAGTGGGGTGTCCATTGCTTTCCTGACTGTTTTCGACCACTGCAAGTACTGTGTCATGCCATATGGGCTGATCAACACCCCCTCCATATTTCGGGAATTCATGAATGAGGTGTTCTGGTATTACAGGGATTCCCATACATTCATTAATTTGTGGCGGGCCGCCACAATATCAACGCTGACCGCCACGGATTGATTTTCAGATTTTTAAACTATTTAATATGGGTAAAATTGTATTTTATTGTAGAGCTGCACGCAGCTTGCTCCCCCCTCTCTCTCACACACAAACTGACAACGGAGGCGCGCGCTAATAGCCCCGCCTCCTCTTCGAGCACAGTCTCGAAACATGAGCATGCGTTGGAGGACGGATTGTTGCGGTCACTGCGGAGCTTATTTTCTCAGCGAATATTCCAGAATCAATCCGGAGTTGAATGGTTGTAATGAACACTGCTGCAAAACAACTCTGATAAGTTATTCTATGTTAAACGCTGTTGCGTTTCCATTACAGATTCAGGGTTTCCCGCAGCACTTTGTAAGCAACACACGCCTTAACTAACGTTACGTCGTCAAAAAATGTATGAGCGAAGCCTGCCTTGTTACTCTGTCCTGTTTATAGCTTAAATTCTCTACCCGAGGCAGAACTTGGGCCGATATTTCCCGCCGCCATCCTCGGCCGGGCCCTTGATCTAGAGACGTGCGGCGCGGGACTAGATTTGATGACCGAGTGCGAGCGCAGGCGCGGGTGGTAATGGACTCACTCTGTGTGTGCGGGCTGTGGGAGAATAAAACGATTCACAGGACTCCCGCAAATTATGAATATCAATGAATAAAACATAAAAACTAATAAATTGTTATTAATATATTGCAGAAAAGAACAACTAAACAAAATTGAAACGATTTACTGGCCAGAGTTTCAACGTGAGCGATGTAGCCAATCACAGACGTGTGTTGATTTCTTAAACACAACGGCCAATCAGAAGCATTTAAGATGGACTCCCATCACCGCTCAAAACTGACTTTTTGTTCAGTGCTGAATTCTGGATGCTGGCAAATCCTCTAATTATAACAAACAAAGTGTAGATATTGTGAAATATTCATTGTGCAATCAGCTTCATTGATAATAACAGATGTTTGAGATCGCGATGATGTCAGCTTTTTAGGGATTATTAACATTCAGTCATGGCAAACCATACCATGGCAAAAGTAGCCTATGCTTTTATGTTAAATTAACAGTTGTTTGTAAATTCGCACCTCTGCATTTTGACAATGTTGTTTTGCACTTTATTTTGCACTTCATTGTTTTATAGTTGTATAGTGTTTGTTAAAATTCAGTTGTTATGTTTTGCACTTTTTAGCACAAATATTTTAAAATATTTGTATAGTTTGTTAAAATAGCACATTGCAAATGTTGTTTTGAAAAGCTGGTTATTTATAAATCTAGTTTGTTATTTAAATGTAATATAGTGTTTAATAATTGTTACATTTACTGTAGTACAGAGCCTGTAGTCTATCACACAAACAAGCCCATATGATGATATGGCATTGGAATATTTTTTCAGAAAGGCCCGTAAAATAAAATGTTCAAACAAAGGGTGCAAAATATGCAACAAGAAGTCTGTGGAGCAGTCATAGAAGTGTAGCAATGGCATAGCAATAGCAATGTCTTTAAGTTATCTGACATTATGTGTCAACCCCCCCCCCCCCCCCCACACCAAAAAAATAACACACCACCACACATAGAATCTAATTCTGTGGGAAACACTGTATTACCTTCATCACTTTGTGTTGATTTACATCGATGACATCTGATGTACTCCTGGAATCATCACTTTTCATAGGTCCTCAAGAAGCTCAGTGTGTACCAACTCCTTTTTAAAGCAGAAAAATTTACCTTTTAACAGTCATCAATCCAGTTCTTGGGCTACCATAATAGTACTCAGTAAAAGAAATCCAGCACTTTCTAGATTTCGACAGATATTTCATAAAGTTTACAGGACCATCACCACTCCACTCACATCACTCCTGAGCATCTGTCTTGAGTCCCGAAGTCACCCATTCCAACTCTTCAAGCAAGCCTTTACCAAGGTTCCCCTCCTAACACATCCAGATCCAGAGAAATCATTATTAGTGGAAGCTGACGCCTTGATCACAGGAGTGGGAGCCATATTATCCCAGCAGCAGGGGAAGCTTTCCCATCTCCATCCATGTGCCTTTTTCTTTAAAGAAACTCACCCTGGTGGAGCAGAATTATGATATCTGGAAACATGAGTATTAGCTATAAAATTAGCGTTTGAAGAGTGGAGACACTGAACCCGTTACCCTTTCACTGTCCTCGCTGACCATCGCAATATTGAATACCTCCGAGATACGAAACAGCTGAATCCATGACAAGCAAGATGGGTGCTTTTCTTCACCAGATTCAATTTTGTTTACTCTTATCATCCAGGGACAAAAATGCCAAAGCCATCTGTTCAGTAAACAACTGTTTGAATTACTTACTGTCTTTGAGTCTGGTTTATCCTGACACTTAGACCACAATGTAAATGACCCAGGTTCAACACTTTTTTTGTTTGGCAGTTTGGCAGTACACTGATTAATGACACACTGTCATTGATTTGATTACTTTAAGATAGAATAACCATGCATGTTCATTTTACACTAAGCAAATATATGTACTGTATGCAACAGTGTAAGTGAATATATAATTACAATCTGAATATCAACAAACAGCAGCTCTGAAGTAAAACTCTTGTTCATTAATCATTCAAGAGTTTTTAAAACACAATTGTAAAGGGTCCCTGTGTAATTAAATTATTGAGCTGACAATATGGTTCACGCAGTGCCGAAGTCTGAAAACATGACTGGGTAGTTTGTACCATTTCTTTTCGCTTAAAAACATGTAGTCAGTTGTGGCTAACGGGATCAGCAGCCAGGCAGACAGATAAGCAAAGAGTCAGGCAGGGGTCGAGCGCCAGTTTTTGGAGTGTATGAGGGTTACATAAGAATTTTTCACAGTACTGTGAACAGCATAAAATGTACTATATTAGATGTCATACATCAAGAGGCAAATTTTTTTATTGTTCTATTTTTTTGTCTCATTAACAGACACAATTATATATTTTTTTGTTCTCTGTTGTTTTGCTTTATTTCCAGATGTTTGATTCAATTGCGAGCACTCATACTCACACTCATACTGTCATACTCCAGGGCTCCCCTGTGGTAGATAGAGCACATGTATACAAGGCATGTTAAATTATTGTAAAGTGTTTCCAAACAATAATAAAAAATCTTAACATTTACAGTTCATATCTAGGGCATGTTGTAGTCCAGATTAAAATGTAAAATGTTTAATTTTGAAAATAAACAGAAGTCTAATTATTTGTGCATAGTGAGAAAATATGCGTCTAAACACTGATCGAGAGCTGTAATTTTGTAATGCTGTGTGCAAATGTTCGTCGGAACTGTGTTTTGAGAAATGCCAAATCATTAAAAATAATGGTTACACTTTATTTTAAGGTGGCATTGTTACACTGTAATTATACATTTAAGTACTGATTAATATTAAGTAACTACATGTACTTACTAAAGGGTTAGGATTAGGGTTCGATTTGGTTTATGTGTTAATTTCATGTAATTATCCAAAATTTATAGTTATTACTATAGTAACTAAATGTAACATATGTATGTGTAACACAGTGTAACAATGACACTGTAAAATAAAGTGTTACCAAAATAACAAAAGCCTACATGAAGATTTATAAGTTGGCCTTTAAAAAAAAGGAAAGCTGATTGCAGCTGATTAACATTTTGTAACAGCACCACCTATTGGGCAAAAGTTTTAAGCAATTTTATGTTGTTCTTAAAGTTCTTCTACTCTGGGCTAGACAATCGACAGGAGAGCACATGGCACAAGGAAACACATGACAAGCCATGTGCTCACTACAAACAGGACTATAAAACAAGCACACGACAAAACTGGAGTGTCAGAGCTCTGTCACCAAACCAAGATAATAGGCTTGTTCGACTTGAACAGACCGATCGGTTCATGACATCAAAGTACAGCGAGAGCGATTGAAAAGCATACGGAGCCGTCTGCTCTCTAATCGCCCTCGCGGTATTTTGATGTCCTTCACCGATCGGTCTGTGCAGCGCCTGTTCAAGTCGAACAAGCCTATAAACTAGACAGAAGTGAAAGAACCCTGACACATGACTACATGCTAAATGATTTTGTTATAATGGACCTTCTGCATTTTTGCTTGGCCCCTTAATATCTGCTTTCAGCTGAAAAGCTGAAAGCTGATATTATTTGTCTTTTTTTAGTGAATGCAAGTGTGGTTTATAGTGAATACTCTCCATTTTATATTTTATAGCATAATATTTTCTTGTCATATTTACACTGTTGTGAATCCTCAATGCTTCACTGACAAACGGTGAAGTATGTTCTTGAATTTGCAGATTCATTGATAGCTATCATCTTGAGAAAGAGGGCCATTTTATATGGACATGGTATGAAAATGATAAAGGTATTTTTATGAGCGTTTAAAGTAGAATTAGTTTTTATACAAAATGCCATGGCAACGACTTTGAAATGCAACTATAACAAAGCAATTATTGCACTCAAAAACCTAAGAACATTGTTAAACAATAGGTAAAATAGGACCATAGATATTATAAGTAAAATAGATATTAAAAGAGATAGTTCACCCAAAAATTTGAATTCATTATTTACTCACCCTGGTTTAGCCGTTCTTTTTTTTCTGAAGATAAAAGGAGAAATAAAAAATGATGTCCTGCTTGTAATTGTCCATATAATGGCAGTGATAATGGTGACCTTATTCAAGAATCGCATGTGATTTGAGCTGTATACTTCAATGGCCATGTTTACTTACAGATTGCACCAGTGCAATCCCACTTAGGGTATTACAAAACTACTGTCAGAATTTACTAAAGACACACAGTGAAGAATTAGAGATGAAAAGGCGTGGATACATTTATTTTTGTGGCTGGCCTTATGCATTTGTAGGAGTTTCCCTTTCAGACAATATTTATGGGAGACAATATATTTATTAAACTTTAAGTTTTTAATTAAATTTTGCAACATGATTTACTAAGGTTTGTTAAAGTCAATGTACTGGTATTTGTGCCATTATTTAAAGGTGCACTAAACAATTATTGAAAAACACTGTTGTTATTTTGAAATCAAACCAAACATAAAAAAATTGTTTTGCTTTGCAAGAGTTGATGTCTCTTTATCATAGCTGAAGCTAAGCAAAATAATGCTTTGTGAAAAGTAAAGCAAATAAAGATGACAAGGTTTGTGCTGAGGGGCTGAGACGGATTCTCGAGCACTTCAGTGGCAGTTCGGAGTTGTAGCAAGAAGGACACTTCTTCGAGATTGTATAATCTCGCAAAGGTATTGGTTGTTGCTCAGTCCGCAGCTCTGCAGATGTCTGCTAACTAGGCATCATTCACCAAAGCTGAAGAGGCTGCGACGCCCCTAGTGGAGTGAGCCCTCACTCCCAAGGGACACACTAAGCATGACCCTTTTAAGCCAAGAGAATGGCATCCACAATCCAGTGTCCCATCCTTTGTTTGGAGACAGCCTTCTGATCTGCTGACCTCCAAAGCAGACTAAGAACTGTTTATATCGTCTGAAACTCTGTGTGCGATCCAGAAATATGCAGCCCTGTCTCGGCACAACAGAGACAGGGCTGGGTCTCCCTTATCAGGAAGGGATTGCTTGCAGGTTCACCACCTGAAAGGGGTAGTGGGAACCTTAGGCACATAGCTGGGGTTGGGGTCTCAGAACGATTTGAGAGTCTGCCGGCCCAAACTCTAGGCACATTTCATTAACTGAAAGGGCTTGTAATCTCCCACCCTCTTGACAGTAAAAGCTCAAATGGATCTCTCTGTTGGGCCTGTAAGACCACATAGATATCCCAAGAGGGGATGAGGCATGCTCTCTGAGGATGTAACCTCCGTGCATATCTCAGGAACCTGAAAATCAGGTCCGGACCAACACGTTTGCCCTGGATCTTAGGTCAAAACCTCCTCAAGGCTAACAATTCAGCCAAAAACTCAAGGCAGTTGCCAGTGCAGTCGAGGGCCTGTCCAGGACCCCGATGTTGCCGCCCCAGCATGTCTTGTGTCTGTTGTAACAACACATCTAAACAATGGTTCTAAGGAAACTCCTGCCCGTAGAAATGAAAGGTCTGTCTTCCGTCCCTCCACCCGGAGTAAGGCTCAACTCCAATTGACCAGGTCAGTGGCCTCTCCTCCTTCCCTGGGTTTCCCATCTGGGTTGAAGTCTTCTGATGGTTCTTAGTAGCCTGTTGACTGGCGGGCGGTGCCACCGTCCTGCGGAAGGTACGTTGTGCTGGTCTGGCTGCCAGTCCAGGCGAAGGCTGGGCAGCCGGAGAAGGGGGCAAAATGGGTTTTATCAGCACCATCTGTTTCTTGACTGCCAATAAAGGTTGTGCAAAGTCTTCGACAGTGTCTCTGAATAAGCCACCTTGGGAGAGCGCATTTTCTCGCCATCCCATACTTCTGTCAGGTTAAGCAATAGGTTGTGCTCCTGGACCACGAGTGTGGACATTGCCCAACCCAGAGCCTGCACTCTCTGACCTTCCATGACCTTCGTAGCCTGTATAGCATAGTCAGTCACAGAACCCAGTTCCCTCATCATCTCTGGATTGAGACCACCCTTTTGAGGATCTCTCAATTCTTTGGCTTGTTAGACTCGCAAGATTGCCATAGTGCGCAGGGCAGAGGCAGTGAGAGACGAGGTAAAACTTACATAAAATATATAATGTGGTATAAATGCACCGCAATCATCCGTTCCACATGAGGAACCTCCGAGTACCCCTGCACCGCCCCAGTGGTGAGGATGGATGAGCCAGAGTTCCATGTTTTCTTGCAAAGCCAAACTCATCCAGAAAGTCAACCTGGAAGACACATGCGAGTAGGAGGTCCACATGGATTTGGCGGAAACGCTCCCATTTCATCCCCTTGCCCAGAGATAGAAGGACCAGGATGGGAAGCAGCTGAAGTGACTCTTGGTCTTTTGAAAAAGAGCGCAACATGCTCATGGTCATGTTTTCACAGCGAGGACATAAACCATCCATAAACGATGTCTCTGCACGAGCATGGCCCAAACATTGAAAGCAATGATCGTGGCCGTCCGAGGGGGACATTAATTGACTGCACCCAGAAAAAACACAACACCAAATTTGTGAAGAAGAAAAAAACATTTCATAGATTTTTTTTTAAATGTTGTATAAGTTTCATGATTTTAATTAATTAGACATGCTTTTTGATTGCTGCAAATTGTACACCGAGAATCCGTAACACGCGACACTAGTAGTTTCGGGGGGGTCTACCACAGCAATCAGATCTCTCTAAACACATGAAACCACCACATGTGAATACTCATGTAAACAATTGTGCAACATAGCAATGACGTGAACATCCAAGTGCATGAGACAGAGGAAAGTTAGGGGGACATGGAGGCCTTTCACTGCTGTTATATGGACAAGCGTGAGCAGAATATTTGTGTTGTGGAAAATAAAGGTCATACAGCTTTAGAACAAGACGAGCAAATATTGATTGAATAATTTTTTTGAGGGGGTGGGGTGAGCTATCCCTTTAAGATGCGCTGAGTACTCAACACAAATTAACTAAAGGAAAAATATTGTGTTTCAAAATGCCATGGAAACTTTTTTTTTTGCTAGAAAACCAACTGCCTATTTATGTTTATATATATATTGGTTCTGCTTATCATATAGTTGGAAAATTTTAATATATTTTGAATTGCTTAGAATCATTTATGACTGTAGTTCGTACTTATTGATTTTGTCATGACTATCGTAAATTCTGCTAAAATACCATAGTTACTGCATAGTACTAATATTTGGACACATGATGGCCTTCTGTAGACGCCAGTTGGTTACAAAAAGGTGGCTCAGAAAATTGAAACAGAATAACAGAAGTCAGTTCTGATAAAAGCTTCATCATCATTTGTTTGCAGATTCCACTTGGTTTGATATTTTGTATTCAATGCAGTTGTATATATAAATTAGAAGTGACAGTTTCTTAAAATAGTATCTGTATTAACTATGGTATTTAGTTAAAAACTGTGGCTAGTCACCATGGTACATTATAAGGGCTGTACTGTATGTTGTGAAGCATGATTCATCATCGCTGTGCATTGATTATTTTGATTATGCTTTGAGCATTGGCACTTTCTCCCATTGGCTACATTTTTGTCATTTCTCAAACATCTCCTGTCTCTGTCTTTTGACTTTTGTGCTGAGCAGGTTTGAGCCAGAGCAGGTGTGTCTCCCCATCGGACCCCTCGTCTCATGGACCCTTTCTGCTCTCTGATGACACACAACAATCAGATGCAGTCGAATTCCATGTTTCCAAATCAGGACAATCTCCATTCTGGCAAAACTTTAATAAGTTCACATCATTAAAAAATGGGAAAAAATAGTTCACTCTGTCTGTATGCTCCCAGCAATGAAGTTCAAGTGTATTTTTTGACAGTAAAAAGACCATGAACCTCCATCTGGAGATAACTGACTGACAATCATGACCCTGATATGATCCAACCTGGCAAGCACCCAAACAAAAATGTACTGTATGCTGTTTCATTCACCATTATTGTATCTTCACCACTTCAACTTCGCCTTGTTGTATTTTGGAGATGAAATTCAGTAGAATTGACTAGCATACGGTGCTCTGTGTCCTGCTGTCAATTACGGCCATCAAATTGATATTTTTCTCAAAGCTTGTGGATCAAAGACCTTTGCTCCACAGTCTCTCTGTCTGCAGTTAAACACAGTCATATGGACTAATGTGTACTATACAGTACCATTCATAAGCAGGATGTAAAACTGTAAGCATTACACACAATTTACAACCAAATCGCCTAAACAGGGTATTGCTTTCTAATTTACAATTGTGATTTTGTCAATCTGAGGAACATTATTCTTAGTATTAGTTAACAAGCATTATTCCAGATTTGTGAAAGTGTCACAATCTTGTATCATGCTCTCCTCGAATCTCACATGTTGTATGATATTGACTGAACTCATTTCATATGATAAATAAATGTTTTTGTATGTCTATAAAAGGTAAAGTAGATTTTTGAATTTGCCTCCAAAGGGGGTTATTTTTGATTGTATTATATAAGTACTCTGTAGTAAGCACACTGAAACAATTCATATGCATTGTATTTTAGTTTTTTATTTGTTGTTGTTGTTGTTGTTGTTGTTAATTTGTAATAGCTACTCTGAATACTATTTATTATAGTTAATGGCAAATATTGATAAGTTGTTTTCATGCATACAGTAATGTGCATAAGTCTTGGGCCATGAAATATATATATATATATATATATATATATATTATATATATATATATATATATATATACTAATTACCATTCAAAAATAAAGTTCATTTATTAACTTTATGGATTATGTTATGTTTTCTTTGTCTAATGCCATGTCATAACCATAGCCATATGGCCTAAGGGTTGTGTACAGTGCTGTGCATAGAGTACACTACATATGTATTAATGTATGCTTATGAGAAGAAACGTCATGACTGTTGATAGACTCCAATTGAAATCTTCAGTCCCTCTGGTAATTTAGTAAATGAATGTGAATAATAGGCTAGAAAAATTCAACACAACAATAACTGAACAGTTGTCTTGTAGTGCCACAGCACAGGGCTGTATAATGGGAGAAAGTGTTGTGCACTATCCTGCTCTCTTGTGGACAACCAGTGCACTCAAATCTTCAATACTGAGGATACAGTTGACTGGCTTACTCAATATGTCTGAATGTTGTTATGTGATTTAGCAGTCAAGAAAATGGTGAAAATCGGCTTCTCCCTTTCTGATGATATGCAGTGCAATAAATTCCACAATCTTAAAGGATAATTCCAATATTTAGCACTTTGAGTCTATTTTCTAGTTTGTTTTGGATGAACTAGAGTGGTGGACACAGAAATTTTGTCGATGGGTCCTGTCTCGGACTAGGACTTTAAACTTCCGCTCGATATTTGAGTCTGAAGCATTAGCACACTATCAACCACTTGATGGCGACAACCACTTTGCCATACAAAGACGCTATATGAAACACGGTGTCTAGCGCATAGACCTTCTGAGAGACAGAGAGCCGAGGCAAAAGACTACAACCAAATGTAAACAGACCCCTTTCGGTGTCTGGTAGCACAGTAATATCAACGAGCAATGAGTCCTCCAACAGACATCAATGGAATTTTACAAAACGCCAAAAAAAACACAACAGAAACTATTTCGCTACGCTACTAGTTTTGGAACATCAACGAACACCACTAACCACTCTGTGAGTTGCACAGTTTTGAAAACGAACGTTAAGGGTTGTTTTAAGGACATGTTTGTGCATGCCCATAGACAGCCATCTGAAGCGCTCAGAGGCGATCCTAAAATAGTCAAAAAGTCGAGACAGGACCCATCGTCAACATTTCTGTGTCCACCACTCTAGTTCATCCAAAACAAACTAGAAAATAGACTCAAAGTGCTAAATACCGGAATTATCCTTTAAGAGAGCAGTTTTCTTGCTTTGAATTAAAGCTTTTTAAACGTGATCTGATCAGGCAACCATCCATTTAATGTTGTTTGTTGAGAATGTGTCAAACAACCTTTTATGTGATTGATTGCAATGCATTTACTTCAAATTTATGTCTATTACTGTAAATGAAGACAACTGACGTGTTGAAATGAAATATTTGGATTTTTCATCAGGTTTAAAGTATAACGTTCAAGAAGAAACCCTACTGAAATTTAAAAATAGCCTGCATCCACATTAATTTAGTTTTGATTGGTGAATTAATAGGCTAAATTTGGCACAATGCGAAGTAGACAATGTAAGCAGAAAATGTGGGATGTGAAAATTGGTTCGTATATTATATATAAATTGGTTTGTTTAGTGCTCATATCTATACTTAGAGACACCTAAGCAGTTATGTGATTAAATCATAACTATATAACATATGGGTTCAGTAATAATGCACTTTCTTATTTACTTATGAATGTTTAGTATGAATTTACATATTGTCAGCTGTAATGATGTGCTATGTTTTAAAGTAAAGAATGAAATATTAGTATTTTCTGTTCTGTTTTAATTTGAATGACTCAACCAATGTAAATGACTACTGGTATTAGTTCTAGTTATAGTTTTAGTTTCATTATCAAGGAAATTTAGTTTGCTTCTCTTTTTTTCCTGCTTCCTTTGTTCTATGTTCCCGTTTGTCATTGGTTACCATGGTTATTTATTATTAATTAATCACACCTGTTTGCATTTGGTTTATTATCTTGTGTATATAAGCCCTTCAGTTAATTTAGTTCTTTGTCTGATGATGGTTGTGTTTTAGCACACACTGTTATGTTGCATTGTATAATCTTGTTGGATTACTTCTTTTTGTTTTGTTTTATTAAAGAAAACGGTATTGTTTGAACTACATCTTCTTCTTCGTCATCCTTTGCTGACTTACCTATGACAGAACAACAGAACCATGAGAAAGAACTTGTAGTTTGCGGCAATTAATATAGATCCTGAAGGAACATTTCATGGGCCAAGATCTGGAGGACTATGTGGAGGAGTTTGTTAACATCTGCCACTGCACCACATGTGATTGATCTCCCATTATGGAAGGTTTCAGGTGTGGGCAGGACGATGAGATTCGCTTCCTGATGCCAAAGGGTGATACCTGCTGGACCTTAGAAGAGTAAATCTACTTCGTTATGTGGGTGGATTGGTCCTCAATTACAGTAGGCGAAACTATAAAGGATATCATCTCCCTCGTCCAGCCCCACCTTGCTCCCGTCACCACACCAGATCCCGAGCCCGGCCAGCCACCTCCGACGCCGTGCAGGAAAGGATGCCAGAGCCCCCCGCAGACGGAAAGCCCGAGCCTGCCACAATGAAGGAGCCAGAGGAACTGAACCCACCATCGCTCCAGAGAATAAGTCTGAATCAGGGAATCAGGTGTGTCTCCCACAGGTAGTAAAAAAATGGGATGCCAGTCCCCCTAAAATAAAAAAGATACAACCCCAAATCAGAAAAAGTTGGGACATTTTGTAAAATGCAATAAAATCAAGAAGCTGTTGTTTGTTCATTCTTTTTACCCTTTTTTTAACTGACAAAAGTACAAAGAAAAGTTTTCCAATGTTTTCATTGACCAACATAATTGTATTTTGTAAATATGACCGAATTTTTATTTTGATGGCTGCTACACACCCCAAAAAAGTTGGGACAGTGGCATTAAATGTCCCAACTTTTTCTGATTTGGGGTTGTAAAATAAAAACTACGAACAACCAGGCCGTATGTGTCAGGGTTGCTGCAGGATACTGAACACGAGGACACGGGCACTTCAGTATAGTTGCTTTAATCACAAACTAAACTTCTATAAACAAACAAGAACACAATAAACTCCAGGAACTCAGATCACACAACCATACATAGACGAGGATCGACAAACACTGAGGGAAAACACAGGGCTTAAATACACAAGGAATAATTGGATAATGAACAGAACACAGGTGAGGAAACTGAACACAAACGAGGAGCGGGAAAACTTAACAGGACTAAACCAAAAATCACAAAGACAGGGGAAAACAAGATCACAAACAGAACTAAACACATTGAACGTGACAGTTACCTCCCCCCTCCCCGAAGGCGCGTCCTCGCGCCGTATAACATCCAACGGGGTGGGAGGGTGGGCATCCTGGACTCCAGGACGGTCCAGGCGTAGCAGGCTGGTCAGGGGACCAGGGCGGAGCAGGCTGTGGGCGTGGCCATGGTGGAGCTGTGGGACCCTCGGGCGTCCAGGGCGGTGAGAACTCTTCAGGTGGCCACGGTGGTGAAGACCCTTCAGGTGGCCACGGTGGTGAAGACCCTTCAGATGGCCACGGCGGTGAGGACCCTTCGGGTGGCCACGGCGGTGAGGACCCTTCGGGTGGCCACGGCGGTGAGGACCCTTCGGGTGGCCATGGCGGTGAGGACCCTTCGGGTGGCCATGGCGGTGAGGACCCTTCGGGTGGCCACGAGGGTGAGGACCCTTCGGGTGGCCACGAGGGTGAGGACCCTTCGGGTGGCCACGAGGGTGAGGAACCTTCGGGTGGCCACGGCGGTGAGGACCCTTCAGGTGGCCACGGCGGTGAGGACCCTTCAGGTGGCCACGGCGGTGAGGACCCATCAGGTGGCCACGGCGGTGTTATTTTTCCGGGCCTCCGTGGATCTTTGGCCGGCCACGGCGAAGGCGTATAGCCCCCCCCCCCAAAATTTTCTTGGGGAGAAGGACAGGTTCAGGAACGGGAACAGACTTGACATCAACGGGCGCTGGGTCAACGGGCTCTGGGTCTGGGTCAACGGGCTCTGGTGCTGGGTCAACGGGCTCTGGCGCTGGGTCAACAGGCTCTGGCGCTGGGTCAACGGGCGCTGGGTCAACGGGCTCTGGCGCTGGGTCAACGGGCTCTGGCACATCATGGGACTCGGAACTGGACGGGGCCAGCACATCAGGGGATTCGGAACTGGACGGGGCCAGCACATCAGGGGACTCGGAACTGGGCGGGCCAGCACATCAGGGGATCGGAATGGGGGGCAGCAATCAGGGGCTCGGAACTGGACGGGGCCAGCACATCAGGGGACTCGGAACTGGACGGGGTCAGCACATCAGGGAGTTTGGGGCTGGACTCATGCTCTGGCGGGCAGGCGACGGTCTCTGGCTGGACGGTCTCTGGCTGGACGGTCTCTGGCTGGACGGTCTCTGGCTGGACGGTCTCTGGCTCTGCAGGCGTGACGTGAGGCTCTGGACTGGGCCGGATCAACGGCGAAGGAAGTCAGGGCTGGATTCATGGGCTGAAGTTGAAGCGTGTACTGCCCACACACACAGAGCTGTAGACACCACAATTAGTACTGTGTCTTCATGAGTTGGCTCAAGTGCGGCGTGCTCAGTCTCTGGCGGGTAGGCGATGGGCTCAGGCTCTGGTGGGCAGGCGATGGGCTCAGGCTCTGGCGGGCTTGACTGGGCTGGGCTGGGCTGGACGTGGCTGGAGTGGGAGATCTTCCACGTGGTAGCTGGATCGACACGCCCACAGCGTGTGATCCAAAATCTCCAAGAAGGACATCTTTAGGTCCTTCAGCAGAATTATTTGGGCTAGTGGGTCCTACAGTCCACCCCAGAAACTCCTTGTCAGTACCTCTTCCTCCAACGTCAAATCATCATAAAGACTTAAATAGAGCCCTGCATACTCCTCGAGTGAGCAGTCCTCTTGGAAGAGGATAGGTGTTTCCATTGGGCTCACCTCCTTGTTCTTCCTCCTTCGGCTCATTTTCGTTTTAGGTCGATCATTCTGTCAGGGTTGCTGCAGGATACTGAACACGAGGACACGGGCACTTCAGTATAGTTGCTATAATCACAAACTAAACTTCTATAAACAAACAAGAACACAATAAACTCCAGGAACTCAGATCACACAACCATACATAGACGAGGATCGACAAACACTGAGGGAAAACACAGGGCTTAAATACACAAGGAATAATTGGATAATGAACAGAACACAGGTGAGGAAACTGAACACAAACGAGGAGCGGGAAAACTTAACAGGACTAAACCAAAAATCACAAAGACAGGGGGAAAACAAGATCACAAAACAGAACTAAACACATTGAATCGTGACAGTATGCAGTTTCAGTAATGAAGCACAAAATCTCAGTAGAGGGCAGAGCAGAAGGTAAGTTAGAATCAGTCAACAGTGAGTCATGAAGTCTTCTGTCAATGCCGCATTTCCATTACCCTTCCAATTGCGTAAATTGAAATTGCGAATTGACAATACGCCCAATCAAAACACATCAATTTTACAAAAAACTCCTATTTATCGCACAAAAGTTTTTACGCTCACATGAGGTGGTTTTTCAGGCAATTCGAAAAAAAAAAATTTAGCAAAACTGCAATGGAAACGTTTTTTGCCCATTTACAGATCACCTGACGTAGACAGGAGACAGAGTTCTTTATTAAATTCATAAAAGACAAAAGAATTACAGATATACTGGATTCTAAACCTCAAAGAAATACCACAATCAAGACCTCAAAGCAGAAATGAGGGAGATTTGTGCTGCTCCAAGTATTTATTTATTTATTTATTTATACAGGTTAGTTGACTGAGAACGAGTTCTCATTTACAGCAACGACCTGTGTAGGTCAGACAAAAAGAAAAAATATACAGCCAAAAGTATAAGGGTCTTTCCTTGCCATTAATGCTTGGATAACACACATGTCTCCTTCCATTAATAATAATGGCCAGTGCAGTGGCTGGGATATACATAAACAAACATCCGTCGCCATGAATTTTGGAGTGACTTTTGTCTCGCGAGAGGAAACGGCATCATTTTGCAATCTTTTTTTGTCGACATTTATACACAAATCTGTAATGGAAACGTGCTTAATGTAACTTGTACTGCCTGCCACCACATGTTTAGCATAGCCTAGCGGTTAGGTTGACAGAGAAGATTTCAGAATTAGAGACACACATCCCAACTTTAATCGAGGATAGTAAGAATGCAAGGGCTCTAGATACGGCTTTGGATGTGACTGTAGCCCCTGTAGCAGGGCAACTGGGTGACTGTGAGACTGCATAGACGCAATGTTGGAATAAACTATTGACCAGTAAATTGGAGCACAGAAAACAAAACTAGAGGTATTTCACATTTCGTGGAAGGACAGTGTTACAGCTAACAGAAAGGCCTTTAAAAACTGTAGGATCTGCTTACTTTTTGACTCTCTTAGAAGAGAACAAATACAACCCTAGGTATTTATTCGATAGAGAGGCTATATAAACTTCCAAACAGCCCAGCAGTAATGACTGTGAATTCCTTTACTTGCAAAATTGATACTATTAAAGAGAAAATTATAACCATTCAACTAGGGTTGTAGTGGTATACCTGTATGACGATATATCATGGTATAAACACATAAAATTATCATATCGTGCACATTTGCTTATCTACGGTATTGGGGAAAAAACACTGAAGCTCACCTGTGTACGCAGCGTCTTTCCACTTGACTCTCAACTTGCTCTACCCACACACATACAGTGGAGAAAATGTCAGAGACAGAGGTTGTTATCTCTATTTTCTATTCCCCCATTGAAAAAGAAGTTAAAATTTGTAGTATGGGAATACTTTGGGTATCGATAAAAAAGGAAGTGTGGTGGTCCTCAGAGATAGATATAACCAGTTTGCAGAAAATGTGGACACAAATTGCCTGCAAAAGGAGGAAATACATCGGGCATGTTCGCTCTGAAAACCATCCGACCATGCAGAAGGTATGTCCTGTTTATAACTTAAAGCCATATGATTTTCGTGAAGCAGAGTGACCCCTCACATTTCAGAAAACATTTTAGTATATCTTATCAAGGGACAATACTATAGAAATGAAACTTGGATATATTTTAGAGTAGTCAATGTGCTACTTGTATATCAGTATATTTACTGTCCTCTGAAAATAACTCAACATACAGCCATTTTATTTTCAAAATAGCTGGCAATAGCACTGCTATAGAAATATATAATTGGCTTGATCTGCGCGTCTCTGTGATGAGCTGTTTCATTTACATCCTCAAGTACGCATAACGCTCATTGCCATCTCTCAATATGAGGACATGAATAAATGAACATCTTCAGAGCTACTATGAGAGAAGTCTTAATAAATATTTCGCATACCGCTCTACATATACATATACATATACACTCTAAAACTCAATGGTCACTACAACATGTTAAAATAAAAATAATGTAGCGTTCTCGTCTACTTGGGCTTACATCTGTACGGCAGCCATTAGTAAGCAGCAGCAATCACTAGCAGTAGTGTTTCAAATAGGGCTGGGAATCGCTGGGTACTTAACGATACGATACGAGATGCGATACATTGTTCACGATACCGATAATATCACGATATGGCGATACTGCGATAATCGATATATTATCAGTAATAACTCACAATATATCATGGTTTAAGAAATACAATTTTTTTTTTGTAATTAGGAAAATGGATCACCATTATTTTTTTTGGGATGAAACACAATAACAAAAACAACTTGTGTCTTATCAGTAGCAACAAAACAGTCACAGACACTATTTTAGTGTAACATTGCTGCAATCAGTAGTAATAAAAATGTTTACGTCGAGCCAGCACAAACCACGGCTTTCTCACAGAGCTGCGGGTGATGCCGCATGAGGTGTCTGTGCATGTGGTCGTGTTTCCCGTCTAGTGGACTTTTGCAAAGCCAGACATCCCAAGTCTCCTGGAAGTTCCGGGAGTCTCCCGCATATTGATAGCGTCTCCCTGATGTCCGCAAATTAGTTCTAATCTTCCGGAATCTAGAGCGCGCATGCGAGACAGGACATACTGCGCGCATAACATACATAGCACGCGCACGACAGTAAGGGAGAGAGCGAGAGACCTTGCGTGTGTGCCTCATGAAAGCTAGTCAAATCCAGTAAACTCGGATAATGAATAGAGCGTTTTATAACGGCTTTTAATATCGATACTTGGCAAGAGCGCATCGAGAATCGATCGCGGGAGTAAATATCGTGAGATATCGCCATATCGATATTTTGGCGCACCCCTAGTTTCAAATGGACTCTGTGGACAGAAAGAAGCGACCAGCCTCCAGCACAATCCAGACACCCACAGAAACTACTCGTAAGTAAAAAAAAAAAAAAAAAAAGCCTTATCTAGTGCGGCCAATGAGCGTGCGGGCGTGCACACCGAGAACGAGCATGAGACTGGCTGCAGTTTCTCTAACGGCCACTGGTGTCAGGAACGGTTAGAAATTTCAGAACTTCCGCAATGCTCCTTTAAGGAATTAATTTAGTAAAACTGTTGTGCAGCACTTAGCCTAAACATAAAAGGACGAAAGTTGTTAATTGTTCATTTGTTTACATTTTAAAACATTATTGTTTATTAACGAAGTGCGGCGAATTATACGAAGTGCGGCGTTCGAAACCCGGAGGCCATTCTGTCCCTAGCTGTACATATAAAAGCATGTGAAGCGATTCCAGGGGTATCAGAATGGGTGCTGAGCACAATAAGACAGGGCTATTCGCTACAGTTCGCTCGCCATCCCCCACGCTTTCGAGCACGGACCACGACAAAAGTGAATGTGGAAGTAGCACATCTACTCCGCGCAGAAATAGCGAAACTGCTGTGCAAAGGGTCCATAGAACCGGTACCGCCTTCTCTGAGCGAGTCAGTCTTTTACAGCCGTTATTTTCTCGTACCCAAGAAGGACGGAGCCCTCAGACCTATTTTAGATCTGAAATATTTAAACAAAGCTCTCATGAAAAGACCGTTCAAATTGCTCACTACTAGACAACTTCTCGTGCAAATTCGCCCGAGGGACTGGTTTATCTCTCTCGATCTGAAAGATGCGTACTTTCAGATTCAGATTATACGCCGTCACAGGCCATTCTTGAGATTCGCCTTCGATGGTCAGGTATATCAATACACCGTCCTTCCATTCGGCCTGTCTTTAGCACCCCGTACATTCACGATGTGCATGGACGTGGCTCTCGCCCCCTTGAGAAATCAGGGCTTGCGAATTATGAACTATTTGGATGATTGGCTGATTCTGGCACAGTCAGAGATAGAACTCTTATCTCACAGTCAAGTCAAGTCAAGTCAAGTCACCTTTATTTATATAGCGCTTTTTACAATACAAATTGTTTCAAAGCAGCTTTACAGAGATAACAGGAAAACAATGTTGTAATAGTATTGTTCAATTGAAAATTAAATGTCCCCAACTAAGCAAGCCAAAAGGCGAAGGCAACAGTGGCAAGGAACCAAAACTCCATCAGGTGACAGAATGGAGAAAAAAACCTTGGGAGAACCCAGGCTCAGTCGGGGGGCCAGTCCTCCTTTGGCCAACGAATGAACTGTGTATGATTATGAGTTAGGCAGCATAATGTCAGGAGTCAGATGGGATCAGAACTTTCACGATATTATCCAGTTCATCTGGTTGGGTTGGGTCATCCGGCCGGTGAGGAGATGAGTGTGGTGAGGTGTCCATGGGCCTTCACAGCCCTGATAATGCGTGTCGTCGTGTCCATGTGATGGTCCTTCATCAGATCTGGATATGCCCTGGATCCGGCGGTCTGTGGTAAACCTCGGGATAAACAGAGAGACTAATATTAGCGTAGACGCCATCCTTCTTATGATGTACAAAGTACATCAGGAATTATGGGAAGTGTTCCCGGTTCCAGCTGATCTAATCTATGCAGCCTAACATTGAATTATAGAAATCTATGTAATGTGTTATGTGTATGCTAAGCCAAAGAGATGTGTTTTTAGTCTAGATTTAAACTGACAGACTGTATCTGCTTCCCGGACCGTGTTAGGAAGATTGTTCCAAAGTTTTGGTGCTAAATAGGAAAAGGATCTACCGCCAGCAGTTGATTTTGATATTCTAGGTATTATCAACTGGCCAGAATTTTGAGATCGCAATAGACGTGAAGGACTATAATGCGTTAAGAGCTCGCTCAAGTTCTGGGGAGCTAAACCATTTAGTGCTTTGTAAGTAATCAGCAATATTTTAAAATTTATACGATGTTTAATAGGCAGCCAATGCAGTGTTGACAGAACCGGGCTAATATGGTCATACTTCCTGGTTCTGGTAAGAACTCTAGCGGCTGCGTTTTGAACTAGCTGTAGTTTGTTTATTAAGCGTGCAGGGCAACCACCCAGTAGAGCATTACAATAATCTAGCCTTGAGGTCATGAACAGTGCTCCTCAGTCATCTGGAAAGCCTGGGTCTCACAGTCAACTGGACCAAGAGCTCATTACTGCCCAGCCAGTTTCCTTTCTACGAATAGAACTGGACTCTATGGCTATGACGGCTCGTTTATCGACACAGCGTGCGCACCGTGTTCGACACCTGGCCGCGTCTTTCCAGAAGAGTAGCATCACTTCTCTGAAAACATTTCAGAGGATGCTGGGCTGTATGGCCTCAGCTGCAGCAGTGCTTCAGCTGGGCTTACTGCGCATGCACCCGCTGCAACGCTGGCTGAACGCTCAAGTGCCTCGCCAAGCTTGGGCCTCCGGCTGCAAACGAATCAGAGTGACTGCAGAGTGACTGCATTACAGCTCTGCAGCCCTGGTTAGCAGCCGACTGGTACCAACGGGGGGTGACGATGGGAGCCGTTTCATACAGAAAGGTCCCCTCGACGGACGGTCAGACCAAGAGAAGCTCCTTCACATAAACTGTCTGGAAATGATAGCGATAGTCGAGAATGCGCTAAGGTGCTTCCTCCCATTCATACGGGACCACCATATTCTAGTCCGCTCGGACAACATGTCTGTGGTGTCCTACGTGAACCGTAAGGGCGGTGTCAGATCCAGGAACCTCTGCGATCTAACAGAATGCCTCCTCGTTTGGTCTCAGCACTCTCTGCGCTCTCACCTGAACGATGGTCCAGACAAACTGTCCAGGGACAACGTTCCCCCGGGGGAATGGTCCCTGCACCCCCAAACAGTCCAGTTGCTATGGCGCCTTTTCGGCAAAGCGGAAGTCGACCTTTTTGCGTCAAAAGACAACGCTCATTGCCCAATGTTCTTTTCAAAGAACGAGGACGCGCTGGCCCAGAGCTGATGTGGCTGTCACGCACAGCCCCTTGGCCGATTCCGGTGAGGAAAGATCTCCTCTCTCAGGCCCGCGGCTCAATCTGGCATCCCCATCCAGAGCGCTGGTCTTTGCACGTATGGTTGATAAACGGATACCTGTTGTCAGAAGGAGTAATGAACACGATTATGCAGTCTAGAGCCCCCTCTACGAGAAGGCTTTACGCGTCTAAATGGTCTGTGTTCTCCAAATGGTGCACAGACAGAAATCTGGATCCACGTACGTGGGGGGTCTCGCGTTTGCTTTGCTTCCTTCAAGAGCTGTTGGATAAGGGCAGGTCCCCCTCCACGCTTAAAGTCTTTGTGGCAGCCGTTGCAGCGTTCAGGGAGTCGACACGCGCCCAGTCAATAGGAAGGACAAGCTTGTCATCCGCTTCCTTAGAGGAGCCAGGAGGATGAATCCCCCACACCGCAGGGCAGCCAATGAGCACGCTAGATAGCCTGCTCTAGGTCTGCTAGATTCTGCACTGCGTTGAAAATAAATACAAAATTAAGGATAATTTTTTGGCTTCATATCTCGAGAAAAGATGACTTTACCCATAGCGTAAGCAACTTACGCAATACTCGTTCCCTCTTCTAGAGAGAACCGAGGTTACGTTAGGTAACCGATACGTTCTTCAACCTTGCCTTCAGTGGACTCATTGTTACAAATACATTTATAATGACACAAATAAGTTGTCAATCTAATCCACAATCAATTATTAAATGTAATTATTTAGGTATGCTTTTGATTATTTCAATTTAGTAAAACAAACTGGTTTCAAGTTATAATTGTTATAATAAAGCATTTGTTCAACCAAACAAACATGTTTTCATCCATTTAACGGTCATTGGAACTGATAATAATAATAAGAATAATTGTTTAAATCCGTATATCATGAAACGTGATATTTTATTAGATGATTACAAGCGAGAAATTAGTATTATAGAAATAATTATTAGCTTATGTATCTATTATTTATCTCTATTTTATTGTAGATCATTAAACTATTACCCTGCCTCAGAAGCCTGTCCAAAATCAGGTGTATATATATATATATATATATATATATATATATATATATATATTTATTATTATATATTAATCAAGTATATATATATACATGTTTGTTTGTTTGTTTTCATTCGGTTTATTTGTTCGATAATACTTTGATGTATCTGCTTTTTTAGGTGCTGGTTCTTCCCTTTTTGCCCACCTCTCCTGTGCAAATATCACATTTTTCATTGGTCTTACCAGAATGTTCTCTGGAAATATGTACTTACAAATGTGTCCCATACACCTCTAAATGGAAGAATACAACTTATTTTAATTTTGGGATTAATTATACATTTAAATGACCATAATTGTGTAGCCCACAAGAGGGCAATATTGATATGTTACTGAAATTGACTTACCAAAGTAACTCACATGTGCAACCTGTTCCTGTAGATAAAACCATGGCATATTATTGCACACAGAGTTTAGAAAACTATTGCACTTAGCAGTAGCCATAAAACTTCTGGAAAAGCACAGAGAACATGTCATTATAATAACAGCTGCCATTACCAAAACATTACACACTTTTTAACGTTTTAAATATACAGCTTTGTTAAATTTACACCCTGGTGGAAAAAAAAAAGCTAAGTATACTTACTAAGTATAATTATCAGTATACTTCAAGTGTGTTAATGATTAGTTAACTTGAAGTGTGCTATTTTGAAACAACTAATTTTGTACTAAGTATATTTTTTTAGTAATTAAAAAATAGGAATTAAATTGTACTGAAGCATAACCTTAACTGTATTTAGTGTAGTTTTTTATGCTAAATTGTACAAAGTATTTATTTTGTTATTTTTTTTTTACTTACAAGATTGATAAAATCAGGGAGAAAATTATTACTATGCAACTACAGTATTGCATCAGACAGTGCAGTGTAGTCTCCCTGACGAAATATTCAATTCATTTATTTCTATAGGAGAGGGTGAATTTTATAAACTCGTTAAATCATCTAAATCGACAACATGTATGTTAGACCCTATACCAACTAAGCTACTAAAAGAGATGCTTCCAGAGGTCATAGATCCTCTTCTTAATCTCATTAATTCATCTTTGTCATTAGGATATGAACCAAAAACTTTTAAGCTGGCTATGATTAAACCGCTTGTTAAAAAACGCACCTTGATCCTACTTGAATAGTCAATTACAGGGCAATCTCAAATCTACCTTTTCTGTCAAAGATACTAGAAAAAGCAGTATCTTCACAACTATGTTCCTTTTTAGAAAGAAATGGTTTCTGTGGTAATTTTCTATCAGGATTTAGACCATATCATAGTACTGAGACTGTTCTGATTAGAGTCACAAATGATTTGCTCTTATCATCCGATCGTGGTTGTATCTCTCTATTAGTGTTACTCAATCTTAGTGCTGCATTTGACACCATTGACCACAACATTCTTTTAAATAGGCATTCTTCACCAGCGGTGAAGGCTCTGGGCTGGACGGCGCCAGGGGTGAAGGCTCTGGGCTGGACGGGACCTGGGGTGAAGGCTCTGGGCTGGACGGGACCAGCGGTGAAGGTTCTGGGCTGATCGGCGCCAGGGTTGAAGGCTCTGGGCTGGACGGGACCAGGGGTGAAGGCTCTGGGCTGGACGGGACCAGGGGTGAAGGCTCTGGGCTGGACGGGACCAGGGGTGAAGGCTCTGGGCTGGACGGCGCCAGCGGTGAAGGTTCTGGGCTGGATGGCGCCAGCGGTGAAGGTTTTGGGCTGGACGACGCCAGCGGTGAAGGTTTTGGGCTGGACGGGACCTGGGGTGAAGGCTCTGGGCTGGACGGGACCAGCGGTGAAGGTTCTGGGCTGATCGGCACCAGGGTTGAAGGCTCTGGGCTGGACGGGACCAGGGGTGAAGGCTCTGGGCTGGACGGGACCAGCGGTGAAGGTTCTGGGCTGATCGGCGCCAGGGTTGAAGGCTCTGGGCTGGACGGGACCAGGGGTGAAGGCTCTGGGCTGGACGGGACCAGGGGTGAAGGCTCTGGGCTGGACGGGACCAGGGGTGAAGGCTCTGGGCTGGACGGCGCCAGCGGTGAAGGTTCTGGGCTGGATGGCGCCAGCGGTGAAGGTTTTGGGCTGGACGGCGCCAGCGGTGAAGGTTTTGGGCTGGACGGGACCTGGGGTGAAGGCTCTGGGCTGGACGGGACCAGCGGTGAAGGTTCTGGGCTGATCGGCACCAGGGTTGAAGGCTCTGGGCTGGACGGGACCAGGGTGAAGGCTCTGGGCTGGACGGGACCAGGGGTGAAGGCTCTGGGCTGGACGGGACCAGGGGTGAAGGCTCTGGGCTGGACGGCGCCAACGGTAAAGGCTCTGGGCTGGACGGCGCCAGGGTGTGAAGGCTCTGGGCTGGACGGGACCAGGGTGAAGGCTCTGGGCTGGACGGGACCAGCGGTGAAGGCTCTGGGCTGGACGGCGCCAGCGGTGAAGGCTCTGGGCTGGACGGCGCCAGGGGTGAAGGCTCTGGGCTGGACGGGACCAGGGGCGAAGGCTCTGGGCTGGACGGCCGAGCGGTGAAGGTTCTGGGCTGGATGGCGCCAGCGGCGAAGGTTTAGGCTGGATGGCCCCAGCGGTGAAGGTTTTGGGCTGGACGGGACCAGCGGTGAAGGCTCTGCGCAGGACAGGACCAGCGGTGGAAGCTCTGGGCTGGACGGGACCGGCGGTGAAGGTTCTGGCTGGACGGTCTCGGCGGGACGAGACTTAGGCTTGGCAGGTTGTGTTCCGCATCGGGACACGACACTTCTCCAGACATCGGCTGACGGTCTCCCTCCAGTCTAGTCCGGTGGTGTCTGGGAGGTCGATGTGCTGGTTGAAAGTGGCCCCGATCCGGAACAAGGTGCACAAGCTCTCATCATCCAGGTCACTGACGATGGCAAGATGGCAAAAGCCCACAACAAAGGAGAAGAAATTTTTCTCCTTTGAGAAATTTTTTTCGACTTTTTTCTCCTTTGAAGAAAAAAGGAGAAGAATAATTTTAACCTGTTCATCCATGTCGGGCGGTCAGTTGTTCTGTCACGATGTTGTGCGGGTTGAAGAAGGACTCAGAGTGAAAAGGCTCCAATACAAACAGTTTACTTATATTACAGGTACAGGTACAGACAGGCAGACAGACAGGCAGGCAGACAGACAGACAGACAGACAGACAGACAGGCAGACAGACAGACAGGCAGGCAGGCAGGCAGGCAGGCAGACAGGTAGGTAGGCAGACAGACAGGCAGGCAGACAGACAGGCAGACAGACAGGCAGGCAGACA